>JAWDJE010000003.1:311909159-313121659 GCA_035047345.1 Bradypodion ventrale
ATTGAATCTTGCCAGTCTGTGGGCCGTTATTTTGTTTCCCACATTTTTCAGTGTGTCCTTGTTAGGATTTTGACAGATTCAGTTTATGTGACTTGAAGGAGTTCTATTGACACCCCATCTACCCTTGGTGAATTAGTTCTTCCCAGGGCTTTCAGAGCAGCTTTTTCTTTGTTGTTTAGAACTTCAGGTTTTTCATCATATGATTCTTTTTCAAAAGAGTTCCTCACCTTTTTATGTCTTCTGCACACATCTTCAATATATTGTTTCCACTTTCTCTTTATTTTATCCTGCTCAAACAGTGTGCTTCTCCGCTGGTCATTCAGCATTCCTAATTGAGGCTTAAATTTCCTTTGTTTTTTTAAAAAAAATCTTCTGGAAGAGTTCTCTTGTTTTTCCCCTTCCTTCCTTCCTTCCTTCATTTATTTATTTCTACCCTGATGCATGCACCATGCAGGAAGGCTTACAAATATAAATAAATAATAATCAACAATAAATTACATTGGTGATTATATTTCTCTTTGTCTCTACATGACCATCACTGAAAAGCAGCATTGACGGTTCTGACCCTATTTCTATCATTTTTACTTTTGTTTCTCACATGTCCTTTGCAATTTGAAATGTTTCTTCTGTCATTTATCTAGATTGTTCTTTTCACTACAGGAATTGTCTCTTTGCATTCATCCTTAATAATATATCTGATTTCAATCCACAGTTCTTCTGGCTCATAGTCAATAGAATTTAGTAATGTAAATTTAGTAATGCAAATATATTCTTTATGTAGACTTTAAAACTAATCAGGAATGTTATTTAAGTTTTTTAGAGTTTTTATTGTTTTATTCAAAATATTCCCTTTTGGCACTACAATTCTTTTAGTGTTGTTTTTCAGCTTTACTCTGTTAGATATTAACATTTCATTATGAGTACTGCAATCTGCTTCTGGTCTACAAATCCAACCATTTATTTATTGCAAATGCATGCTTCAAGCAACGAAAGAGACATCACCATATGGTCAATATAGAAATAAAATAAACTATATAATTGAAAACAGGATATGGAAAAGCTAGGAGAAATAACTTGTTATATAAAATAATTGGGTCAGGTAGTACATTAATCACTATAACGTTGATGTACAGTATATCTAAAATCCACTATCACATACATTGGCCTAATTTATAACCCAGAAATAATACTGTAATTGTGAACTAAAGTGTGAATAATGTAGTATGAACTACAGAAGCCTCTTTTATTATTCAAAGTATAATTTACAAAACCATCTTTCCCTGCTATTTGACTTAGGAGCATATTGTTTGTTTAATGGAAGCAGTTTTAGAATTTCTAATTGCAGCATCAGTAATTAGTCTGTGAACTTCTCTCACTATTAAAATTGCAGGAAAAGACCATTTCTGGCTTTGGCCATAGAAAAGCAGAAGGGCAAGCATACATTTACCAATATAGGCAAGCGATTCAAATTACTTTAAGGACATTTATCTAGTGGATAACGTGACTGACTAGAAGACATGAGAAGACAAGACTTACTGGAAAAGACAATAGTTTTCAGGAAAGTTGAAGGCCACAAGAAAAGAGAATGACTCAGTACAAGATGGATTGATGCAATAAAAGAAACCATGGGTTTGAATTTGCAAATGCTGGACAGACCTGTTGAGGACAGGATATTTTGGAAGTGACTCATTCATAGGGTTGCCATAAGTCAGAGGCAACTTGATGACACATAATAACAGCAATCAGTACTTTATTCCTTATAAATGTAATTTCCTTTTTTGTCTGGTGATTAAAAAAGGAGTGAAAATACATCTTTTTACCTCTAGATGGAAGCATAAACAAGCAATGAAATGTTGGGGAAAACATTTGTCAGTTATGAACTTAGCTGCAAAGTTTTAAAATGCTACTTAGCCAAAGCATTTTAAGATTTAAGAAAAGTCAAGATCTCACATGTGTATCAACAATATTGCCTTGACTATTATGGAAACACCTTGGCCTTGGGAAAATACTCTCTCAGAAATGATTGCATATATTCAGAGAAAATTCATATAAATTTAGATAAAAGGACTACTATCTGAGGCCACAAACAAAAATGAATAAAGAGCCATGACCTCCATATTGTTGCAGTGACTGGAAAGCTCAATGAAATGCCTGGAAAAGCGTTGAGGATTGCCCCCTTCACTCTGCAAGAACAAATTCTTGGGACTGAAATCCATAGTAAACTGGGGCAAATTCCTAGTCCTAGGTTGGTTTAGCAGTTGTCTGTCTTCCTCATGATGACATTGGGTACATTCCATTGAAAATGGATTCCTAAAATTGGAACTTGCTATTTACAGATTGTGATTCACAACAGACTTTATTGTAAAGATAGTATCTGCAGATGAGGGTGCTGAAATAAGCTTTCCTTCATTCTCAACTTAGACTGCGATAATTCCAATACCTTTCTTGGCCTGGGAAAGCTCTAGACTCTTGTTCTGCCATATATCCAAGAATGAGGGCCACCTTCATCCTTCTGTGAAGTGGGTGCAACCCTTCTTCAGCGCCATCTGGGAAGAAATATACGTCTTATTACAGCTATGTGCAGAGGGGATAGGATTAGGGTTAGAGTTAATCCTAGGAGCAAATGCCAGCCCCTTGCTTTTTCTTCTTACCATTCCATGAACCAGACTTGGACTGGTGGATGCCTCTTCAAAGATAGGACATCTTCTCCATACTAAAGAAATTGGGTGGTGTTTAATTGATTTTCTCCAAGGAGGGGGGTCATTTCATAACAATTTTGCAAACATTACCAATGTTTGTAGCAGTATTTATTCCCCACATTCATTTAAGGGGCTGTACTGCCACTAGGAGGCAAAAATAGCGACTGCATTGGCAGCTTGGTCACCGGACGCTTTTGCAGATGTTTCCGTGGTCATGTGGCAGGCATGACTTGACACTGGAGCACACGGAATGCTGTTACCTTCCCACCGAAGTGGTCCCTCTCACCAAGGGAGAGAGAGAGAGAAAGCACTGCTTAGCAGCCCGGCCAGCCACGACCTTTCCTTTGGGCTCTTCCCAGGGACCGCTCCTCTTAAGCGGGGTGGCGCTGCTGTCGTCATGCCCAAAGAGGAGGAGACTGGTCGGGTCTCCCACTGCCGCCCCTTAATTCACCAACTTCCTTCCACCCTGGAAGCGCCATTCCTCCTCCTTGCCCCATTCCTCCTGTCCTGTGCGCCACCGGGCAAGGGTGTTCAGGGCTGCTTGGCTCCATCTGTGGCAGCCATGGGAGGCAAGAACAAGCAGCGGACCAAGGGTGAGTCGGTGGTCGGCGCTGGATATTTTGGGGGATTCCCCCAAAGTTGCTTCTCTTGCTCACGCCGGTCACCTCACAGCTGGGGCTAGTCTTGCTCCCAAGGGTCACTTCCCCTGGTGAGAGCGGGAAGGCGGGGACCAGACTCCGGCATGGCAGGTCTTCTTATGGGCCACGCCGGCTGCCTTACAGCTGGGGCCAGCCTCTAGCCCCCACCTCCCCGCTCACAACCAAGGGAATGACGTTATACAAAGCATCGGTGGCAATAATTTGGACGTTGTATGAGGCATTGCAGCTAGGATTTTGCATGCCTCATACAAAGTCAGAATTCATACAACGTCCTAACTTGTGGAACCAATTTTGGACGTTGTATGAGGTATCACTATAATACAATTCATTCCTTGTATATAGGTACTAGTGGGGGGTAAATTAAGTGGTGGGCATGAGCAGGTTCACACCAGCATGCATGTACCAGTAGTACCCTGCCCCACCCACTCCCTCCTCCTCCTAGAAGAGGCTTCAGAAGGGGCTGGCTCCATTTCCCCCTTCATCAAAGGCTTTTCCTGGGCTTCATTTCACCCCAAAGTGCATCCCCAGCCACTCCGGAGTGGTTGGGGAGGCACTTCGGGGTGAAACACAGCCCTGGAAAAGCCTTGGAGAAAGGGGAAATGGCTTCAGAGGTATGCTATAGAGCGATGAAAATAGAAGCAAGAAATTGCAAGTAGATAAATAGGGACCACTTCAGTGAGAAGGTAAACAGCGTTCCGTGCACTCCAGTGTCTAGTCATGCCTGCCACATGACTACGGAAACATCTGCAGAAGCAGACAGCGCTGGCTCTTTGACTTTGAAACAGAGATGAGCACTGAACCCTAGAGTCGGATATGACTGGCTTTCGAGCAAGGGAAACCTTTACCTTTACCTTTATAGCGAACAGCAGTCACATGGCCCAATAGGCCATGCCCACCCAGTCACATGGCCACACCCATAGTGTGGTAGGAATTTTTTTCTATGCCCACCACTGGGTAAATTGTGTGTCGCTCCAGAAAAGAAACAAAAACAGAAAGAAATCCAGTGTTGGGCCATAGTTTGCAAACAAATTATCTTAAGTTTTATTTATTCATAGAAAGAATTTCCAGCTGTTGACCTTATTCTTGGGCTGTTAAGAATGTTGTTTCCATACTTTTGACCTTAATATTGCAAGCAAATTGTGAGTGCTTCATTTATTTGCCTTTCCCTCTTTCTGTTGCATCTTAGTTACTTCTATGGCTGCCCACTCACCCAGATCATAAAAAAGCCAGAGCAACAAAAAATAATAATCATCTTCTCTCCAAGACATGGAAAAGAAAGGAAAAACCATAAAAAGCCTTGGTATTCCTGGCTAAGATTCCTTCCTCAAATGCTACTGCTGGATCTGCTTGCCTGTGAATGAAAACTGGATGGTGCTAATTATAAGGTGGCCAGTTAAACATAATAATAATAATAATAATAATAATAATAATAATAATAATAATAATAATAATAATAATAATAATAATAATAATAATAATAATAATAATAATAATAATAATAATAATAATGAAGAAGAAGAAGAAGAAGAAGAAGAAAGAGAAAAAAATACATGGCCATTTTTGTAGGTGCAAATTTAGAAATAACTACTATAATTTAAACAGAAATATAAAGTAGCTAAGCTCACTTTAGGGGGAAAGAGCTATCCAGTGGTGTGCAGCTCCCGGTGTGCCCCAGTATGGGGCAGGGAGGTGGGTGAGGCAGGGTAGGGAGGTGGGTGTGCCCCAGTATGGGCATACCGGTAGCAAAACTGACTGGCCACACCCACCTCCCTACTCTGCCTCGCCCACCTCCCTGCCCCACCCCGCCCACCTCCTCCTCTTCTCCCCACACTCTAGGCACGTCCAGGAGCCTAGAAGAAGAGGAAGAGCCACCAGAGCCAGGAGCAGGGAAGCGGAGGAGCTTCCCTGGGCACCCCAGGGAGGAGGAGGAGGAAGCACAGCTGTGCCCAGCATAGTCACGCTTCTGCCGCCTGGGTGCTCCCCTTGGCACCACCACTGCCCCTTGTGGGGAGCAAGCACCAGGGCACTTTGGCAGCTGCTCTTTCTCCTCCTCCACACTCAGGACAGTGGCGGAGCCAAGGGGAAAGTCTGGGTGGTAGCAGGGGCAACGCAGCCATGCTGGGGCCCAGCTGTGGCTGCTCTTTCTCCTCCTCCTGGGGAGCAGGTGGCAGCGGCTCGACCACTGCCCCTTGCAGGGAGGGGGAAGAGAAAGAGCAGCCATGGCTGGGCCCCAGCATGGCCACGTTGCCACTGCTACCACACAGACTCTCCCCTTGGCTTCACCACTGTCCCAATTGTGGAGGAGGAGAAAGAGCAGCTGCCAAAGCACCCTGCTGTCTGCTCCCCACAAGGGGCAGCGGTGGAACCAAGGGGAGCACCTGGGAGGCAGCAGCGGTGGCACAGTCATGCTGGGCCCAGCCACACTTCCTCCTCCTCCTCCCCACCCCCCGGGGAGGAGGAGGAGGAGGAAGAGCATCCACAGCTGGGCCCCAGCATGGCTGCGCTGCCGCTGCAGCCTCCCAGATGCTTCCCTTGGCTCCACCGCTGTCCCGAGTGTGGAGAAGGAGGAGGAGAAGAAAGAGCAGCCGCCCAAGCACACCTGCCGCCTGCTCCTCAGGGTAAGTGACTCACTTTTGTGTGTGTGGTTGGTGTGTGTGTGTGTGTGTGTGTGTGTGTGTGTACGTGGGGGGGGGGTTTGGAGAGGGATGGAGCATGTGTGGGGTGAACAGAGGGGGAGAGAGAGGGTCTAGAGCAGGCTAAGAAGCTTTCTTTTTTATTTACTCTAATATGCTTGAAACACAGACTAACTCAGCTACCATTTAAAAAGTTTTATTCTGTGCAAGCATATCAGAGAGTAAACAAAACAAAAAGGCAAAAATGTTGTGGCACCTTAAAGACTACTGTTGTATATTAATGTGAGCTTTTGTGGATCGAGTCCACTGGCTCTTTGGCTATAAAAAGAGATGAGCACTGAATTCTAGAGTTGGTAACGACTGCCTTTAGAGCAAGGGCAACCTTTATCTAATAACAGAAGATCCCTGATTGGTATTTAAATTTGACATCAGGTTTTGTCCCTGCAAGTGGTTCATGGTCTCCCTTGTTCAAAAGCCAGTCATATCTGACTCTAGGGTGCAGTGCTCATCTCCATTTACTTTACTCCAAAGAGCCAGTGCTGTCTGTGTCTGCAGGTGTTTTCATGGCCACGTGGCAGGCATGACTAGATCACCCACCCAGTCACATGGCCACCTCCAGCAAGTCACATTCCTACAGAGTTAGCTCCACCCACAGAGTTAGCTTCACCCACAGTGTAGTAATAGCCCATCACTGCCGCTATCTGTAGATGGCCAAATGCCAGCCCCTTGCTTTTCCTTCTTACTATTCTTTGAACCAACTTGGACTGGTGGATGCCTCTTCAAAGAGAGGACACCTTTAAAAAGAACAGGGGTGGGGAATGGAAGCCCTGGAGCCAACCCCAACCTTTTTAGCATCTCCACATTCGCTCCCTTCCTTGGGAATCTGGCCACTGGGCTGAAGAAAAAAAGATTCATTGCCTTTAAAAACAGAGAATGCCATTCACAGAGGATTACTATGTAATGCTGCTTCAAATGCAGGACTGTTTTTCAGCAAAGTCAGGCAGATGTTTCAATGTATGGGAACAGATGTGCTTCTAATGGGATGCATCACACAGAATGCTTTCTGAGACATGCTCAGCAGTATAACTGCAGGCTTCTAAGGTCCATAGGCAGAATCACACATGGAAAACTCACTACTTTGTGCTATAAATGTGATACAGAATAGCAGCTCCATCAACATTCTGGATTTTATCTGCTATAATATAGAGCTTTACTAAAATGGCTGTTGCTATTTCTGTTATAATATTTTTTTTAAAAGACTGACAGAGTTTTATATCTTTTTTGTTTGTTTGTTTCTCCTTTGAAAAATTTTAACAGTTGGGATTAAAATTAGCACCTGTCAGCAAATGCAGGATTAATGTTTCATAACGATTTAGAAGGTTCCTCTCGCACATGCATGCTTGAGACCTTAAACATTGCAGATATTTTTAAATACACCACCATATTAACATCCCTCCCCCTGACAATTAATGCAAGAACCCTTTAAATGTACTGTATCCAAAAGTAAAATAGAAGTATTAATAGACTGAAAGGACAGGTCTTGTTTTAAAATTGAGGTATATGGAGCTTCTGAATTGTTAGTCTTTAGAAATATTTTTGCAGCTATATTCTGTTTTTCATAATCTTCTCAGCAATGGCTTTTACTCCTCTGTACTTCTTTGATTTAGTTTTCTAATACGTAGCTGCATTATCTCAAAACTTCATTGCAATAATTTGTTTACCTGAAAGTGAATACTGTATTCACTTTGTGGTTATTATCCAGTCAAATATGTTGTTGTTGTTGTTGTTCAGTCGCACAGTCGACTCCGACCCTTTGCGACCCCATGGACCATTTTCCTCCAGGCGCCTCTGTCCTCCACCATCCCCCTCAGCCCTCCCAGCTCTGTGCCCATTGTGTCTACAATGCCATCCAGCCATCTCATCCTTGGCCTCCCCCTTCTTCTTTTGCCCTCCACCTTTCCCAACATCAATGCCTTCTCAAGTGAATCCTCCCTTCTCATTTGATGTCCAAAGTACTTTAGCTTCATCTTTACTATTTGACCTTCCAATGAGCAGTCAGGGTTAATTTCTTCTAAGATTGACCTATTTGTTCTCCTCGCTGTCCAGGGGACTCTCAAAACCCTCCTCCAACACCACATCTCAAAGGCATCTATTCTTCTACGTTCAGCCCTCCTAATTGTCCAGCTCTCACATCCATACATCACCACTGGGAAAACCATTGCTTTGACTATTCTAATTTTTGTTTGCAATGTGATGTCTCTGCTTTTCACTATGTTCCCCAGGTTTCTCATCGCTTGTCTCCCAAGAATCAGTCGCCTTTTTATTTCATGGCTACAATCCCCATCTGCAGTGATCTTTGATCCTAAGAAAGTAAAATCTGTCACTGCTTCTACTTCTTCCCCGTCTATTTTCCAGGAACTGATTGGGCCTGTTGCCATTATCTTGGTTTTCTTGATATTGAGCCTCAGGCCAGCTTTTGCACTCTCCTCCTTCAGCCCAATCAAGAGATTCTTTAGGTCTTCCTCACTTTCTGCCATTAGGGTGGTATCGTCTGCATATCTCAGATTGTTGATGTTTCTCCCAGCAATTTTAATCCCATATTGTGATTCCTCCATCCCTGCACTGCGCATTATGTGCTCTGTGTATAGGTTGAATAAGCATGGTGACAAAATGCAGCCTTGTCTTACTCCTTTTCCTATTCCAAACCATTCTGTCATTCCGTGTTCTGTCCTAACTGTTGCTTCTTGTTTCATGTACAGATTTCTCAGAAGGCATATGAGGTGCTCTGGAATTCCCATCTCTTTAATTACTTGCCACATCTTGTTGTGGTCCACACAGTCAAATGCCTTAGTGTAATCAATAAAACAAAAGTAAACTTGTTTCTGATATTCCTTTGTTTTCTCCATGATCCAGCGTATGTTGGCAATGTGGTCTCTAGTCCCCCTGCCTCTTCTGAAACCAGCCTGCACCTCTGGTAATTCTCTCTCCACATGTTGCTGAAGTCTATCCTGTATTATCTTGAGCATCACCTTGCTGGCATATGTAAGCTGCCTAATTCTACTTAAACTAAATCACCATTCATCTGTAATTATATATTGTCAATAGTTTAAGAACATTCAGTTTCATTCTTCTCTTCTGGCTGAACAACTAGGAGAAAAGCCTCAAGTGGCAACAGAACAACCAATCACTTTATCTGTGTAGTGCCTTTTCATAAACAATACAAAAACAGTTTACCGCAAAACAAGTAAGACAATTTTACTGGAGAGAAAAAAAATCAGAGTACTGTAGTTTCATATTAAGTACATAAAGCTGGGGTTCCCAACCCCCTGCCCACGGGCTTAATCCAGCCCATGCAAATCATTAATCCAGCCCACAGTGGCCACCCGGGCACCTCTAGGACTTCCCCTACCACCGGAAATTGTGATATGTCACTTACCATGGCAGCATTGGTGGCGGTGGCAATTGTGCAATTTTTCCAGTGGTTTGGACAGCTCCACCACTTCCCAGGGTGGTAGGATGCTTTTCAGAGCAATTTCTCTCTAGTTTGGTAATTTTCCGATACTCCTACTCTGCACTTTGGCTGCTAGAGCCAGATGGTGAGCTACTTCCTGTGCCAGGAGGAGCTGACGTAGGTGCCTGGGATCCCAGTGCCAAGCCAGGAAGTAGCTCACCATCCTGTTCTAGCTGCCAAAGTGCAGTGGAGGAGAGTCGGAAAATTACAAAACCAGAGTAAAATTGCTCCGAAAAACCTCCCACCACCCTGGGAAGTGGTGGAGGTTGTCCAAACCCCAGAAAAACCACACAATTGTCACTGACAACAATGACAAAAATGTAAGTAGTGGGTGCCAACATGCCTCCAGTCCCCACAGCTGAGCATGGTGGTGGGAACTGGCCCCTCGTGAGAAAACTTTGGTAACCCCTGACATAAAACATCAATAACTATGCATTAACATGAACAATATAACAGGGAAACGAAACATCAGCAATAGGAACGTGGACTACCCCCAGCCCACAACTTGGTCCTAGGCTAAGCCTGAGTAAGGGCACACAGAATGATGCATTCCCTATACTCTTTGCAGAGATTCCTATCTTCTCCTTGTGCTCACATTGGTAAAAATAAACCAATGAGTAAAATATAAATATGGGGAAGCAACAAACACAACACTGGATATCAAGATCATTGGCTGCCTAGAAACCTTCAGGCAAGATTTAGCAGCAGCAGAAAAGGCTATATGGATTTCCCTCCATCCTTTCAGAATGGTAGGTGGCTGGATGAGCACTTGGTTCCATCTTTGGGTAAAGTCTCAGACTTGCTGGAGCAACCTCCTCCTCCTTCTACTACAACTTTGGGTGTTGAGGGAGATACAAGATTCTTGTTGTAATATGTCATTTATTGTTATCTCTCCATCTTCCTCTGGGTCTGCCTTGTTCTCTTTGTCCTTCTCCTCTTTCCAACATATGACTTGTATGCTATGGAATTCCAATATATTCTCCCCAAATGAGCAAACCGCTTTATTTGTTGTGTCCGTACATAGTTTAAAATTAGTTCTATTCCAATTCTTTCCCTTATAATTCATTCCTGATTTTATTGCTTCTAGTCACTCCACAGACATCTCATTTCCATGTTGACCAACTTTCATTCAAGTTTTGTTCTAAGTGCCCATGTTTAGCACTGGTAACATAAAGTGGGAATGAATATGCTTTGTAGGAGGGGTTTCTTTGTGCTGGTCAGTAGTGCCTTAAATTGTAATAGTGGAGTAAACTGTCCCAATATTTGGTTTGCTTTACTATACCGTATATAAATTTCTTCGTCCATTTTACCATCTTCAGTAAATGTTGTTCCTAGGTATTTGAACTCTGCCACCTGTTTTCTACTGTTCCTTCTATTGCGATATTTAAGGTACAGTAGAACCTTGGATAAAGTACAAACTCTGTTCCACAAGTTTGGACTTTATCTGATTTTGGACTTTATCCAAATCAAATGGGTGATGCATTTGATAACTTCCAAAATGGACTTTATCCAAGGTTCCTATACCAAATACCTTGGATAACGTCAATTTTTAGCGGTTTTGGACTTTATGTGATGCATCATGTGTGCATGAAAACTGTGACTTGATCCGAATTGGACATTATCCAAATCGGACTTTATCCGAGGTACCACTATGCTGTTTTTTGCCAATTGCCATTACCTCAGTCGTCTCTTTACTGACTCTCATATTATTTATTTTGTATTCAAGATAAATAATATTCAACATGAACAAACTGAGAATAAATCTTAGCTTCCTAAACATCATGCATTATACTGAAACAATTGCATAGTGAGACAGTGGATTTTTTGGCCCACTTTGAACGAATTGCAGTGTTCCTTGTAGCACAAGAATATTAAACCTGTTGAATATTTACCATTCTGTGATCAAGATTCATTCTAGGTTGTTGTATCACATGGCATCTTGAGAGACCTCAAGTGCATTGAAATTTCCTTAAGGCGAGATGTTAGATATCCACCATCCAAATAAATTCTTAATATTTGAATTTACTCACAGTATCTTTTCAGAATAATACAATTCATACTGTTAACACAGATTCCATTAATTCAACATCTGAATGAATACAAAATTAACAAACTATAAGGGAATTCTACATCTAAACATTAATAACTGTCATTAAATTTAGTAAGATTTCTTAGTAACTCAATATAAAGGAGCATGCTGTTACATTCAATTTATAATTGCTCATTTAATTTTGTACAGTGAAAAATATTTGAATTATAAAACAATTTATTCTTCTATGAGAAAGACAAAATGGCAACAGTGGCAGAGAGAGAAAAAAGAATAAGTCTGTTACAAAAATACAGCGTCATCAACAATGCAACTTTTACAGCTTTTATACCATTTCAACTGTCATGATTTCCATCCAAGATACTGGAAAGTTTCAGGGTGAGGAAAGTACTGAGTAGAAATGCTGCTGAAGTTCATAATGACCTGGTTCAAAATACAGTTTTGTTCAGTACATAATACTCAGCTTGACTGCAAATGAAGCACCATTTCTTCAAGAAGTTTTATTTTAAGTTTAGAATCTAAAATGAGAATATATAAATATGTAGGTAGTACACAGGTGGATGACACCCACATATAGAACTTACTTTTAGATTCTTTCTCTTGATGAAATGCTATCTGTTTTTTCTGAGTGATGTATTGAGGTCCAACAAGCCCAGCAGCTTTGATTAGTATCTACTACAAAGAATAACCAGACTTGGCCTTTCAGATGTGGACCTACAGTCACTGTTAACTTTGACTATTGGCCATAATAGTGGGCTTCATGAGAACTGAATTCCACAAACATCTGGGGATCCCGATAGATTCTCCATTTCTGATTTATTAACCCTAACCCTAACCATGAAGGTGTCAGGTATAAACCCACAAACTTGGGTGGCAGCGGCCATAGATCACCCACTTTGGTGCCAAACCTTCTCTGCTGCTACCAATCACTTTGAAGGAGAACACCACAGACATGAAAAGGCTAAGTGACAAGCACGGAAGCTTCATCAAAATCAACTACGCCCTGCACCATCTATTCAGTGTAATGTGTGTGGTCACATGTTTCATGCCAGGATCGGTTTAATGAGTCACCAATGAGTCAGTCTCATCAACTGAGAAAATGGCTTCCAGGAAAAATGTATGCTCGGATACAAGTAGCAGACAACGATGACGATGGATGTGGGTGTTGTTCCTTATCTATAACCTAAACATTATTTTCCCCTCCTCTAATATTGTATAAGCAGATGTCCTTTCAGCTTTAATCTAGTTGCTTCATCAGCAAAAGTACTAGTAATACTTGTCCTTTGCTCTTTGCTGTAGAAAAGCTTGAGTAAAATGTTTGGTCATGGTTACAATTCATTTGCAATTATCTAGTAAGAATTTAAAATATATTACTATATTTTAAATGTATCAATAAGCATACCTGTCAAGATGCGGTTGAGAAAATATGTTAAGCACTGCTGTCTCTGACGGGCACGCATGCGCAGAAACCCCTCATGCATGCACACCTCCACCTCTGATGGGCATGCATGCGTAGTAACCCCATTGTGCATGCGCAGGAACCCTTCGTGCATGCGCAGAAACCCCTCATGCATGCACAGAAACCCCTCGCACATGTGCACCTCTGCCTGTGATGGGCACGCATGCGCAGTAGCTCCCCCTCTTGCTGCTCCAAATTTGGGATGACAGCCAGACAGAGGGGGAAAGAGGGGTAAAATATGGGATTTCCTGGCAAGTACGGGACACTTGGCAGGTATGTCAATAAGTCATGCTTTCACATAATCAAAATTCTGTAGAACCAATACAGTGTGATGGATAAAAGTGGTAAGTATTCAGTAAACGGTATCTGGCATATTTATTTCCACCATATTGCTTTCCCTCTGCCAGATAATAACAGATTTCCAAAGCTTTGAAGGTCAGATTTACAGCTAAGGAGAATTCACTGATATAGAACCTCTGCATCATTTTTATTCCATTTAAAAAATATTACATATGAGTACCAGTAAGACATAGATAAAATCAATATTTTAGAGTCTTTCATCCAGTAAACTTGGCTGACCACCAATGGTTACTTGTGTGTAGAATTTCTACCTGAATGATCAAAGTTATGCAGAGACTACAGTAAAAGAATATTTTCTTTGTTTGGCCAGGAAAACTCTGTGACTCTCTGGTGATGTCATGTCAGAACTAATGACATTGTTTTGAAAAAGTAATTGGTTGCTTCTTACTTGCTATTTTAGAGTAACTTATTGAAGGGGAGGGAGGAATCGGTTTACTTTGTTGGAGTACCAGCCCTGCTTCCAAACTTTTCTTGTCCTACCTCAGTCACATGACAAGGATTCAGCCTTTGTGAATCCACAACAACCCACTCACTAGTCTCAAGTTTGGGCAGTGAAGCTCTCAGTCAGGAGCTGCATATTACTTTCTTGCCAACTGTTATTCCTCATAATACATTCCAGCCTTGAAGCACACTTGTAGATTGCATAAGCTCACTCTCCACCAAACCCAGAAGTCCTCAGAGGTGAGTGTTAGAATGCAACAGTGATTTGCTGTGTACAGAAAAACAATGAAAAGAAATAAGTAACATAGCAAAGGGAAGGGCAGAGGAAAGAAAAACATACATCTGGACAAGGTCAAAGGAGATGTCTTACTTTTTAGATGTAGTCATTGGAACCTGTGGACTTGGTTTCTGAGTAGTATGTTCCATTTGCTTTCACTGGTCTGCTCTAAGCCCAGCATCTTGATCAAACTCATTAAATACAGAAACCTAAAGTAAATTGCATTTATTTATTTCATTTCAGAAACAGTATTGTTCAACACTAGCTCACACATTTCCTGATAATGTCCATTTAGTGCTGTGACAAAAATTTCTTCCACGTGAATTTTGTATGCTCAACTGCCTAGAAGGAAATTTTCTCAAAAAGACTTTGAATAGAAGAGACATTTCAGAGGGATTCAAACATATGAGCTAATTCTTGTCATTCTAACTTATAAGGTAACTAAGGGCTCTCTGCACCTCTTGTCTTACTTCTACAATTATTTTGTGGCAGCCACCAACCCACTCAGCTTCCCACACTTTTAGGGGGAAATGTCACAAGGCAACTCCCTCTACAGTAGTTTGTTCCCATTCTAAATTTAGGAAGGTGGATCACTGGCAAAGTAACTGAATGAAGAAATGCTGTGTATTAAAAGAAAGGAAAAATGCAGCACTCTCTGCCACCCTAATATTGTTCTAAGAGGCAATATGATCACCATATAAAAATTTTTGAAGGGCTCTCATAGGGAAGATGGAGTAAGCTTGTTTTCTGTAGCACCACAGGGTTTGACCCAAAGAAATGGATTCAAATTCCAAGAAATAGGATTCCACATAAATAACAGGAAGAGTCTCTTGACACGAAGAGCTGTATGACAATGGAATAGACTGTTCTGACTGAGGCAAGCTCTCCTTCACTTCAGGTTGTTAAACAAATATTAAATAGCAAACTCACAGAGACTTAGCTGTGGATTTCCTGCTTTGGCAGGAATTGGACTCAGTGGCCCTTGGAGTCCTTTCCACCTGTACAAGTCTATGATTCTATGAAAAATATAATCCAAAGAAAGACAGAAAAATAAAGCTTTTTGCATGTGAAAGTAAAATTTTGTGAGGTGCAGGGCCCCACAAGTGTGTGTGTGTGTGTGTGTGTGTGTGTGTGTGTGTGTGTGTGTGTGTGTGTGTGTGTGTGTGTGTGTGTGTGTGTGTGTGTGTGTAGATAGATTAGATAGATATAGATACACACACACACACACAAAACAAGAGAGGATTGAGAAAGCCTTGATGCTGGAAAAGGTGGAGGGCAAAAGAAGAAGTGGGTGGCTGAAAATGAGATGGCTAAATGGTATTGTAGACGCAATGTGCACAGAGCTGAGTGGGTTGAGGAAGATGGTGGAGGACAGAGGTGCCTGGCGGGCAATGGTCCATAGGGTCACAAAGGGTTGGAATAAACTGTGTGACTAAACAACAACAACAACAACAGCAACACATATCTTTCTCCAAGAGTTAGACACAAGGTTGCCCTCCTTCTGACATGTTACAAGGCTTACAAAAAGATTTTATGGCTTGTAAGACCACCAATACCAATTTAAACATCTGTCCAATCTTATGCTGTAGATTGGAGTCAATGGCTTAAAAGGTCCCTTCCAACTCAGTTATTCTATTCTTCTTTAAGTGCTGTATCCAATTCCAAATATTGACTAGCATCATGGTGACCAGCCTTGAAGATTGTCCTGGGAGCAATATAATGCAGTAGTCTTCTGTTTGCCTTCCACATCACAGTATGACACCTGTACAGTGATGGGCACCCATTTTTTTACTACCACACTGTGGGTGGGGCTTACTTTGTGGGAGGGGCCTACTTTGTGGATGGAGCCTACTTTGTGGGTGTGGCCATGTGGCTGGGTAGGCAATCTAGTCATCCATGCCACATGGCCATGAAAACGTCCGCAAACACAGACAGCACTGGCTCTTTGGCTGTAAATGGAGATGAGCACTGCACCCTAGAGTCAGAGATGACTGGCTTTTGACCAAGGGAGACCTTTACCTTTATTAATCACTTTCAACTAAACAGGGCCAAATTTCACTGCAAATCTGAATACCAATCAGGGATCTTCTTTTATTAAGTAAAGGTAAAGAATGCCCTTGCTTGAAAGCCAGTCGTATCCAACTAGGGATTCCATACGTAACAGAAAACCGGGAATTGCACGGGTTGAACCTGTCCCAGCTTGGTTCCAAAAGAATCATTTAAAATTCCCACATTTCAGACCAAGGGGGTTTGAAGAAAAAAATATGCACTTTTTTCTTGCAATAGAGCTGTGCTTCTATTGAACACCAGCAGGTGGCACAGCAATAGCAAAGGAAGACAGCAAAAAAAAAAAAACCCAAAAAAAACCACACACACACACACACACACAATTTTATTGCTGCCTCTATTGAAGTTGCGGCAGTAACAGCTTGTGGAATGAGCTCCTGTCTTTTGTCCTAGCTCCTGCAAACCTAGCAATTCGAAGGAAAGAAATTGCAAGTAGATTAATAGGGACCACTTCGGTGGGAAGGTAACAGCGTTCTGTGTGCTCCAGTGTCTAGTCAAGCCTGCCACATGACCACAGAATACGTCTGCAGAAGCAGAAAATGCTGGCTCTTCGGCTTTGAAACAGAGATGAGCATTGAACCGTAGAGTTGGATATGACGGGCTTCCAAGCAAGGGAAACCTTTACTTTTACACATGGCAGTCCTGGTTTGGGAGAATAGGATTATGGTAACCCTATATCCAACTCTAGGGTTCAGTGTTCATCTCTGTTTATAGCCAAAGAGCCAGTCCTGTTTTCCACAGTCATGTGGCAGGCATGACTAGACACCGGAGTGCACAGAACACTGTTTACCTTCCCACTGAAGTGGTCCCTATTTATCTACTTGCAGTTTCGTGCCTTCAAACTGCTAGGTTGGCAGGAGCTGGGACACAGCCACCCCAGCCTCAGCCCACCTGGCCGAAGGAAATTTTGAGGGACGTGGGTTGCGTTTGCAACTGCCATTTCAGTTGCCGCCTCCGTCACTGCCAGGCTGGTTGGGATGCCCATCAGAGCACTATCCTGCCACTGCCAGATGCTCCCTGCTGCGCTCAGCTCACCAGTGCCAAAAAAAACCTTGGCTTGGCTTGGCTTTTTACAGTTTGCATGAAGATCTGCCTCAGTATATGAGTGCTGAGCTCTGCAGCCATGCATGCCTGAGAGCATGAGGATGGGCCTCCTTGCACTCTTGTGCTGAGGAAGAGCTCAGCGTGCATGGGCTGAGGCAGATCACATGCATCAAGCCAAGCCAAACTGAGGGTTTTTCAGAGCTTTGGAGGTGCGCATGCATGCATGCGCATGGGGGCAAGTGGGTGTGGCCACCAGAAATTTCTGCTACCTGTAGACCCGATTAGGGGCATACCGGCTGATGCCCAACACTACACCCGTATCACTGATCCAGTTCCACAAGTCATTTTCTGGTCCTGAGCCCTTTTGGCACACAAAGTCCTCTTTGGCCACAGGCCAGTATTGATGAAGCTGCTGTCCTCCATCAAGATGGATTCAAATGGAATTTAATCCACTTGGGGACAATCACCCTTCCCTGTGGACTTCGCCACCCAAGGCTGTTAGTCATTAGGGTTGTCAAGTTAGTATCCTGCCACCTGATGATTGGCATTGAGTCACTGGCAGTATGGTCTACTCTATTACCATAGCAGGATAACCAAAATCACAGTTATTCTATGAATATTATTGTTACTGAGATGTATTATAATATCCAATTTCAACAGGGAGTTTTATCATTAGCTTAATGCTAATATTATGTGTAACACAGTAAACACTCATAATAGCCTAAACAACAAGTACCAGAAATACTAATTAATTTAGTCAAATACTACTTAAAATGGCACAAAATATGTACAATTAGGTAATTAAACTATCAAAAAAGTAATAGTTTCAGGGTTACCAAATGGCAGTGGTGGTATGCAATTAAATAACTACTCAGATAATTATCAGCCACATTTAATTCAATTAGAAAGATGCACAAACCATTTCACACATTAAGGACTGTAACCAAGCAGCTGGAGATATCACAGCTGCATGTCCTTTCTTTGCATGTTTTTGAGCAGGTCAGTTTATCCAAGGAGTGGAAGGTGAGACTCACATAACTGGGGAAGCTTAACGTATGAGCACATGTGGTGGGGTTGTAACGTGGTAAAAGATTTTTGGAAAAGAATTGAAAAAGAGATTGGAGAATTACTAGGTAAGACAATTAAACTGGATTTTGGTACCACTCTGTTAACAAATGTGGATGGTATTAATTTAAATAAGGATGAGAAAGAATTATTAGAAATAATGCTTATGACGGCTAGACAATGTATTGCTAGAAACTGGAGAAATGATGTAACTATACAAACTGAAGGATGGTATAAAGAAATGTGGAATTTAGCATTGAACGATAAATTGACTTGGGAGATTAAGAAAAAAAGGGATAATTTAAAAGTGAATAGATTTTGGAATATTTGGAAACCTTTTGTGGATCACTCCCTTATGGGTGAGGATGGAAACAGACCTGTACCTGAACAAAGTGAATTTTGGAAATAAAATAATGAGATATTCCGAGCTCTCCAGGGCAATGTAAATAGACACTGGGTGATGATTATTTATAATTGTATTATTGTATTTTTTCTTTTGTTTTTCCCATCCTATCCATAATTGCATATTATGACTTTATGGGGAAATGAGTATTGGAACATTAGTTAATGTTAGAGAATAACCATTAAGTCAAAATTTAAGAGATTTTTTTATTTTTATTATTTTAGGATGGTGTTATGATTTTTATTTTAAAAAGATAGGTATAAAAATGTATTAGGATAGGTGTGTATATTTTTTCTTTTTTTCATTATTTGTGTATATTGATTTTTTTGTTTCTTTAGTATGTTGTTTTTCTCTTGTATTGTGTTTTGTATTTTATTTGTTAAATTTTTTAATAAAAAGTATTATTAAAAAAAAGAACTGGGGAAGCTTGACTGACTGACTGACTGACTGATTATGTGTGTGCGTGCATGTGTGGAATGTTTAAAATTGACTTTTTGCTACCAATAAGGAATTCTTATCAGGACAAATACTGAACAACACTATGATGAAATTTAAATTTTCAGGTTTTTATATTTTAAGGGAATCTGCATTCACTTATCCATGCATTGATATCACACCTTTCTCTCAAAAATGAAACAAAAGGTGGTTTAGAGTAATATAGAATGACTACATGAAAATCAGAATACTCCTGGAGACATACAGTACATATTGGCAGCTATGCAAATAACTTCCCATGCTACCATTAACTTGTTGAGCTTCCTTAGATAGAAAATGCAAGCGCGGCGCCAAAATGGCCGCCGCGCCCTTTGCGGCCCCCCCATAGGACGAAGGCATCCGGGTAGTTAGGGGCGTGGCCAGCTCCCTTATAAAAGGGGTGGCCATGAGGCAGCCGAGCTGCCATTTTCCGAAGCGACGGAGCGGAGAAGTTTTTCCCCTCTTGTCTCCGTCGCTCTTACCTTGCCAGGGAAGCCTTTTTGGCGGCGAATTTTCTCTTTTGGCTTCCCTTAGATTTCCTTGCGATGCCTGCGAAGAAGAGGGCGGCCGCGAGCGCGGCTCGCGCTGTTAGGAGGCGCAATCCGGGTCGGAGGACCGCGGTTGCGCCTCCCCAGCAGCCGCCTTTGCTGGTACCCATCGGGACCGGTGGAATGGGGTCTATTACCCCTTGCCCGGAGGCGGGGGACCCGAGCATGGGTCAAGTGAGGGCTGTGGCCCGTGGCCCGCAAGCGGTGGACGCCGCTCCTGGTGCTTCCCATCCTGTTGGGCCTCCAGCGGCGGGGGCGCAGCTCACCCCGGGGCCTTCTAGCCTTGGGGGGTGGTGTGGCCCCTTGCCCTGGCAGGTACCTACATCGGCCCTACCGGGCCTCGGCGTGGGGCGATGGCCCTATTAGGGTCCCGGGGTACAGGGACCTGTACCTGTGCCTGTAGCAGGAGGGCCGGCCGGCCCTTGGCCCCATGTCAGAGTGGAGGTCTTACTGGCCCGTGTTGCGGCCCTTGAGGCGTCCTTGGCTCGGGCCAGCCATGCTGGGTCTCCCTTTGGGGTTCATTTCGACGCGTCGTCTGCTGGGCAGCGGCAGGCAACGGGACGGGTTGAGCTGCTTGAGGCGTGGCACAACCTCGGCCACTGCCTCGCAGCTCCCCAACCAACAGGCCAGTGCGGGTCAGCCCCCAGTGACGAGCTCTACGGCGGTCGTGAGCTCCGACACCCCCAGTGGGCCAGAACCCCCGGTGGGGGCGGCCGCAGGGGTGCAGCACGTGAGTATGCGGTCCAAACTAGTGCACCTACACACGTGGCCACGTTTGGGGGGGGGCTTTCCAATGGCCTTGGCCTCGCGTGGGTGGTGCGGCGGTGCACCCGCTGACGCCCCACCCGGCGATGACAACTACCACCCAGGGCCCCGTGGTGGGGGGTGTTCCCTACCCCGAGGGGAATGTTTTGGGTGGCCGGGTTGGTCCAAGCCCCTATTCCTTACCGCTGAGTGACCACTTGGCACAGGCCAACAGAGAGTAAATTTGGCGGGGGGAGTACGTGGATATCTTCTCACTCCTAAACAGAGGGCCCACCAAGGAGGAGAGGGTGGGGCAGAATGAGAAGGATAGTGGCAGGCACGTCGTCGCAAGCCACCAAGTATGTGGGCCAAATGGTTGCCGGCCTGCATCATATGCATGGCGGTGTACCTTAGGGCCCGGCCGGATTTGGCAATTCCGATGGTCCAGTATTTGGACAACGTCTACCGGGCGATGGTTTACTTTCCGGGCCCATCGTGGTTGGCTTGTGACGTGGAATGCCGTAGGCGGATTTCCCCGCACCCCGAGATTAGGGTCCAGCAGGCGGCCCCAGCACAGGTCACCGGCCAGGGGGCGGGGCGGGGGGTTCCAGCCCGCCTGCGGTGCTGGACTTTCTTGTCCAATGGCTCCTGCAATGGGAGGAATGGCAAATACAGACAGGAGTGTCCCACCTGTGTTGGCCCCCATGCGGCCTCTGCCTGTCCCAGGCCTAGAGGGATGCGGGGCAGAGGGTGGGGCAGACAGGGGGCTGGCAAGACTGCCGCAGATGGATCTAGTCCACCGAAGGCCTCCCTCCCCAATTAAGGTGGGCATGTTGGAGCGTTGGCTCACAGTGTACCCGAAGGGAGAGGATGCGGGTTATCTCCTTCAGGGTTCTAGGCAGGGGTTCCGGATCCCTTTCATGGGTAACAGGTCCCCTCAGGATGCCCCCGATCTTTTATCCCTTGGGGGGAGGGAGGAGGTGGCTGCTGCCAGCTTTGACAAGAGGGTCTATGCGGGCAGGGTCGTTGGCCCTGTCCCTGCATCCCCGTCCCGGGGAGCATATTATTTCAATGATGCCATGCCTTTTGGCTATTCCATTGGGGCTCGGTATTCGAGCGTTTCACCGCTTTCCTAGAGTGGGCCTTTGTCCGCAGGTGAGGGTCCCGGTCTGTAGCCCATTCCCTGGATGGTTTTATTCGGGGCTGAACGGGGCTGGGACACGTATACACGTCTCCTCAACACATTTCAGACGCTAATGGAGGAACTTGGTGTCCCTTTAGCGCCCGAAAAGACCGAGGGCCCATCTCCACAGCTAGTATTCCTGGGGTGGAGAGTGACACGGTAGCGCAGGATTCTAGGTTGCAGCGGGATAAGGTGTCAAGGCTAGTGGCCCTTATCTCGTACTTGCTGGCCGAGCGCATGGCATCACTGAGGGAACTTCTGGTGCTACATGGTCACCCCAATTTCGCTGGCAGGGTCGTCGCACCGGGCAGGGCATTTGCTCCGCGCTGGTGCGACGCCATGGCAGGATTATCCAGGCCCCACCATAGGCTTAGATTTACCCGGGGTATCAGGCCAGACGTGCTTGTCTGGCCATAGATCCAGAGGTAGTTCAACGGGGTGTCATTTTGGGGTCTGATCTCCTGGCTCCCCCTTGCTTTCAGATGCAGTCCGATGCCTCAGGATTCCTGGGTTATGGGATGTACTTCAATTGGAAGTGGCCTATGGTGGGTGGCCACCATCCTGGGCAGGCAAGGGTCGCCTGCATGGTCTCACGTATCTGGAATGTTTCCCTATCCTGGGTGTTTTGATGCTATGGGGCAAGGAGTGGGCCAACTCGGTTGTGCAATTTTGGCGTAACAATGCGGCTCTTGCCCGCATCGTCAATGCACAGATTTCCAAATCGCCCGGGGTTATTGACCTAGTGCGCGAGTTTGTGTTATGCAGCCTGTGCCTCAACGTTCTCTTCAGGGCCAGGCATGTCCCAAGGGTTGATAATGATATTGCTGCTGCTTTGTCCCGCCTGCAGATCTCCCGGTTCCGTGCCTCGGCCCCGGATGCGGAGGACTTTCCCTCGCCACTCCCGGACGAGAGATGGAACGTTGGCAAGGAGAAGTGACCCGGGCGATTGGCCTGTCACTAGCGCCATGCATGAGTAAGGCGTATCACCACGCATTTAGTTCCTTCAGAGCATTATGTATCCAATTTGACTGCCAGGAACCTGGCCGATCCCAGTAGCCCATGTTCTGCGGTTCCTGGTTTACCTGTATGCCCAGGGCCTTGCACCACGCACCATAGCATCTCAGCTGTCAGGGTTGGCTTTTATGGCCAAAGTGGGAGGTCGTGTGGACAGCACCAATGACTTCCGTGTGAGACATATTTGGGAAGGGTGGGTGTGCGTGCGCGGGCGTTTCCCGGGCGACCGCCACCCGATTTACCCAGGGGTTTTTACCCAATTGGCCCGGGGCTGGCCTGGCCTCTGTTTTGATAGATGAGGCAGCCCATTTCATGCGGCTACTACGGTGGCCTTTTTGGAGGCGCTCCGCGTCAGCGAGCTTGAGATACTGAATAAGGCGGATGCAAGATTTTCCCAGGGTTTTTTACCCAATTGGCCCGGGGCTGGCCTGGCCTCCGTTTTGATAAATGAGGCAGCCCACTTCATGCGGCTACAACGGTGGCCTTTTTGGAGCGCTCCGCATCGGCGAGCTTGAGATGCTGAGTAAGGCGGTTGCAAGATTTTCCCAGGGTTTTTACCCAATTGGCCCGGGGCTGGCCTGGCCTCTGTTTTGATAGATGAGGCAGCCCATTTCATGCGGCTACTACAGTGGCCTTTTTGGAGGCGCTCCGCGTCAGCGAGCTTGAGATGCTGAATAAGGTGGATGCAAGATTTTCCCAGGGTTTTTACCCAATTGGCCCGGGGCTGGCCTGGCCTCTGTTTGGATAAATGAGGCAGCCCACTTCATGCGGCTACAACGGTGGCCTTTTTGGAGCGCTCCGCATCAGCGAGCTTGAGATGCTGTATAAGGCGGATGCAAGTCGTAGGGCACTGGAACTCGAAGATGTCTGTGTGGATAATATTGGGCTCAGTTGGGGATACGCTCCTCTAAAACGAATCAGCACGGCGTAGGCAGTGGAATAGACTGCTACGATGTTCCTCGACAGACATCTGTCCGGTTGGTGCCCTACAGGATTTCCGTGCACTGTGGCACGCACCATGGCACGTTTTTTCTGTCACCGAGGTGGGTCTTCTATTCCTAAATCCCAATTTGGAGGGTGGTGGGAAGGCACTAGACAGTGTTGGCCTCTCAGGGGCTCGTTGCGGCGCCCGTTCGCTCTGCATAGGGGCGGCTTCTGCTGCAGTTGTTTTTTGGGTACTACAGGGCTGAAATACGCCGCATGGGAGGGTCGGGATCACAATGTTTTCAGTTTTGTCTTCGCCCTCCTCAACTGTGAGTACCAGTTTTAGTCACTGCACTGTTTCTCCCCCCCTTCCCTTTTTTTTTTTTTACTTGACAGACCCTGGGTGTCGTTTTACACCGGTGACAGTATGCCTGGTGGGCCGTAGCCAGGTGCACGGGGCAGCGCGTTACGCTGCATGGGGCAGCGCGTTACGCTGTGGCGACAGAGTGGGTACCCGACTGGGACAGGGTGCATCCACACGTCGGACACGATACCGCGGTACGCTTACAGGGGGGCGTTCGGCCTCGGGGCTCTTGACTGAGCCGACGCTCCGTGAACGGGGCTATTGCCCGGTCCCCTTGACAAGGGCGGGGGATGCGTCATTAGCCTCCCCGCCATCAGTCTGCAAATTTACGAGCTTTACTCAGGGGATGGGGCCCATCTGTCGCAGGGAGGTATGGACCTCTGGATTACTGGACTGGCGAGCAGGCCTGTCGACCGAGCTGACGGTCTTGGGGGGGGCGGTGAGCCTTTGCAAGCCTCCCCGTGTGGCGGGTATCACTGGTAAGGTAAACATTATGACCCACAGGTATCCGGCAGGTTCGCAATTGACTGGACAACAATAGACAGGCATAAGTTGGTTAAACGTTGTCCGGTCAATGACGAACTAGGCGACGGGGTGATGGCGATAGCTAGCCAGCATGCATCACCCCGTGATTCCATGGATACGCGTCAGAGGGTGGGGTCATTAGTTAGATATTGACTACGGTCAACAATTTGTTTGTTGTAAACAAACAAATTGATACAAATCGATACATTGTAACCAATTGCCGTTGGCAATTTTGGGGTGGTACCTTACCAGTGTTACTTCGGCCTGCTTGCCTTAAGAATTATGATTGGTCGTTTTACCAATAGAAATTTATAATTCGGACTAGGGCATGAATCAATAAATGTGGCCCGATGCTGTTATCCACTTTTACCGGTGTCTGAGTCCTTTATTGGGGGGTGCGCCTGCAATGCAAGCGTGGCGCCAAAATGGCCGCCGCGCCCTTTGCGGGCCCCCCCCCTAGGACGAAGGCATCCGGGTAGTTAGGGGCGTGGCCAGCTCCCTTATAAAAGGGGTGGCCATGAGGCAGCCGAGCTGCCATTTTCCGAAGCGACGGAGCGGAGAAGTTTTTCCCCTCCACCCCCTCCCTAGTTAACAGTGTGATATTTTGGTCGCTTCGGGGCCGGGTGGGAATTTTTGGCTGGGACCCACAATTGGCTCTCGGGTCCTGGTTTTTTCGCCCATCCCACACTGTTGCTATGGTTTGATATAGGGGTTTCTGTGATGCTGTTGACTTGGTCACATGGGCGGGTATCACTGGTAAGGTAAACAGTATGACCCACAGGTATCCGGCAGGTTCGCAATTGACTGGACAACAATAGACAGGCATAAGTTGGTTAAACGTTGTCCGGTCAACGACGAACTAGGCGACGGGGTGATGGCGATAGCTAGCCAGCATGCATCACCCCGTGATTCCACGGATACGCGTCAGAGGGTGGGGTCATTAGTTAGATATTGACTACGGTCAACAATTTGTTTGTTGTAAACAAACAAATTGATACAAATCGATACATTGTAACCAATTGCCGTTGGCAATTTTGGGGTGGTACCTTACCAGTGTTACTTCGGCCTGCTTGCCTTAAGAATTATGATTGGTCGTTTTACCAATAGAAATTTATAATTCGGACTAGGGCATGAATCAATAAATGTGGCCCGATGCTGTTATCCACTTTTACCGGTGTCTGAGTCCTTTATTGGGGGGTGCGCCTGCAAAAGAAACACTTGCCAAATGACAAGAGTTTCTCCTACTGGAGAGAGAAAAACAAGTATTAGGGTGCATGCATGGTATTTTGGCTACTCTATCGTCATCTGTTTAACCTAAGCTCCAATCTCCTCCTTCTATTTTCCTGGAAATTGTAATCTTTTACTACTTTTATTTATTTTATTTATTTTATTTTATTATTTATATATTGTCTTCCTCGCCCTGGGGTGACTCAAGGCGGTTTACATTTCATAATATACACAGGGCCCCAACGGCTCCTCTTCTGCCCACCCAGGACTTGGGTGGGCGAGAGTCCTGGGGGTGGGGGGCGACACAGATGGAAAAGCCGCCTCTTTCCCCCCAACGGCTCCTCTTCTTGACCACATTTACAAAAATATTTACCGTTGTAACCTGTAATTGACTTATCCATCTTTGAAATGACCACCTGCTGCGGGTTCTTTTGTTTCATTGTGTAAACTTTATTGTTAAAGTAGATAGCCACTAGGATTAGTCTGTATGTGTAGAAATGTATAAGAAGACTTTGTGACTTCAGACTGCAGCTCTCTCTCTAGCTCTCTTCTACATCAACCTAGTTAGGGGCTCATTTTGTGGGTGGACTTTGTTCAATTGAAATGGTACCTTCATTTTGATAAACTCCTTTCTATTTTAATCCACAATCGAATATGGTTTTTGGTTCCTGATTCAACCCTGCCTGTGTAACATTCCCCCAAATTTAAAAGGTAACAATTTTTCAGGTAACAAGACAAAAAAGGGGAACACAAAAACATAAGTGTGCCCATCTTGGCTGCTGCCTCCACTCAACCTGCCATGAAAATAACCATCCTTCCCCTGTCCCACCCATCCCTCCTTTGTAGAAGCGGCATAACATCAGCTCCACTCTCCACACAGCCAGGTCACATCTGGCAAAGAGAGAAAGGGGGAACAAAAAAAAACATGTTATTCTGAAGAAAGGACAGGTAGTAGGGCAGAGGTGGGATTAATTTTTTTTACTACCTACTCTGTGGGCGTGGTATGGTGGATGTGACTAGGGGGAATGCTCTGTGTAGCACCCGAATTAGGACTATTTATTTCAAAACTTGGATGGGCAGGGCCAGCTGGAATTTCTGCTACCAGTTCTGGTGAACTGGTGTGAACCTGCTGAATCCCACCACTGTAGTAGGGGCAGAAATGGCAAGCAACGGTGGCCAAAGCTACCCATGCATACTGCCTACTTTTGCCTTCAGATGGGAAGGAAGGGGTTTAGGTGGCTGAGATAAAATCCTTCAATTGCTGAGAAGCCATTCTCACTTAATTTTTTACTAGGGAGTTGCTCATGATTACAATGGGCTAGGGCACATTCCAAAGGTCTGCAAATGAAGTCATGAATCTTCAAAGAAAGCAAAGCTTATTTTATGTGTGAGTGTGTGTGTGTGGGGGGGTGGTTACCCTCCTTGCCCATTAGTAATTAAGTCAAATCTTTCTTGAGTACTGCAAGATACAAGCACTAATTAACATTTAGCTTGGAACATTCTGCCCATATAATTACTGGCTTTGTGGCTTATCAAAGGAATATTAGCTATTTCTAAACTATGAGTTCAATCCAGATTGGGAAATGCTTAGATAAACCCACTGACATTAGGAAAACAATTTAGATATGGCTAATTTAAATCTGAGTTATTTTAATGGGTCTATTCTAGGTTTTACCAAGTCTCAAGCCCCTCTTGGAGAAAACAAAACAAATCAACAATTTATTTGATTCATCCTGTTTCACCATACATTGCCAAGATAAATGCTACAGCATATTGAATCCACTAACAACAATGCAGCCATTATTTTTAAGATCAACAAAATACAATTTATATACCATAAACCTGTCATTTTATGAACCAATTATTAATAACAAGTGCCATACTGCAGCCAAAACTGCTCACAATTTGAGTTTGATCATGAAAGGATTAAGGTCGACTCAGCCTTCCATCTTTCCAAGGCTGGTAAAATGAGTACATGTTGAGGGAAAATGCTAATTATCTTATGAACTGCCCATACAGTGTTCTAAATGTGATGGGGCAATTAGATAAGTGTAATTGCTATTGCTGTCATGAAAAACTGAAACATTTTCAGGTAATAAATAAATCCATTTAAGAGCCTATTCATACAATGTTTAACAAAGTATGACATATTACTGGCAATTCAATTAGAGATGGAAATGTTGATTCAAATAAGATGGAATTATATTTCTCCCAGGGGAGGAGAGTCAGGTGGATCTCAACTGTGATACGCCACCTATAGAAGTTCCATAGACAGATAAGAGGATATATTGGCCAAAGACATTTCAGATGATGGGTAAATTGTTGAAGAGAGAGAGGACATAGAGGAGAGTTGAAATATAAATGGGGTTGCTGAAGAGGCTGAGGATGTCTGGGTAGTGAAGGAATGGGCTGAAGTAGAGAGGAAAGAAAGCCCAGGCTGGTGAAGTGTGGAGCTCTTATGACCAGTGGTGGGCATCAGCAGGTTCGCACCAGTTCGCCAGAACTGGTAGCAGAAATTCTGGCTGGCCATCCAAGTTTTGAATTAAAGTACTGTAGTCCTAATTTGGATGCAACACAGGGCTTCCCACCTGGCGATGCCCACTATACCACGTCCACAGAGTAGGTAGTAAATGTTTTTGGAGCCCACCACTACTTATGACAATACCAACTAGTATGGATACAGCCCTAGAAGGAGACCCCAGTGAAGGAAAATCACTGGATTGAACTCAGTAATATGGAAGGCTCAGTAACTATTTTTTTTTTAAAAAAACTGTGAAAATATATGGAAAGAATTTTTGAAATATGTATTAGTGAAAGGGAAAAGGACAAAGCCAGAACAAGATATATTATCATTTTGGAAGTATAGCAACATAAGTATAGCAATGGAAATAATCATATGATAATGTTTATAGGTTCCATGGTTGGAGGCAGCACACAGATATTAATTTTTTTGTATATGTTGCTTATATTTCCCCCTTTTTGTTTGTAATATTGTTATCCGTGGTTAAGAACCTCGTCTTGTTATCTGGAAGGCTGGGAAAGTCAGCAGTTCAAGACCCAGGTACAGTACTGCATGACAGATTGAGTGCTCGTCTCTGTCCCAGCTCTTGGGGACATGAAAGGAGCCTCATTTGGGTGTTTCCTGAGCAGAGTTTCTCCAGTAAAAATCTTTTCAACCCAGTATAATTTCTGACACAAAATTATTATTATTATTTAAACATAACCAATGTGGTGCAGTAGACAGAATGATAGACTAGGACTCAAAAGGCCTGGGTTCAATTTCCTGCTTAATGATAGAAACTCACTGGGGTGTTTGGAACTAGTAAAACCACTCTTTAAACATTTTAGTTACCTTGAAAGCCGTATCAGAGTTGCTACAATTCAGTTCTGATTTGACTTGAAAATATGTAACAATAATTATTCCTTTTAAACAGCATATCTGCATTTAATGGGTACAGTTGTTAGTAAAGAAAGATTAAATATCATCCTTACTTTGGGATCTTCACACACATTGTTAAAGAACAATAGCCATTCCTTTTAAATTGCTTTTCATTTATTATACTTGAATTTGATGGTTTAATTGTATTTGTTATATTGTAAGCCATTTTGAGTCTTAGTTTTGGAAGAAAGGTAAGATATACATCCAGTACATAAATGACTAAGCTTATTCTTCAATTCCACAATGACAACAAAATGTATCAAACAGAATTTTGTTGAGCAGGCCAGTTAACAACACAGAAGAGGAAATTACACTAAATATATCTCCCTAGCAACCAGTATACTAGTCCAAGGAGATTTAGTATATTTTTGACACAGTCCTATTTGAATATTTGTTGGCTAGGGAAATCAGTTAGGAATATAATTTGGGAAGGGAATGACCACAAAACAGCTACTCCAGTATTGATAGATATATTTATTTCTAACATTCAGAGAGAGTGTCTGTGGAAAGAAAAATAATGATTATTTTCCCAACAACTATGGTGAATTAGCTTTGTGGAACAGCATACACTTTACATACAGAAAGTCTCAGGTTCTATCTCTAATGTATATTCCTTTCCTGAATGCCAAGTGTTGCTAATAAGAGCAGACAATATTGAGTTAGACTGAATAATTGTGCCAGTGCGGTATAAATCATTTCCCTGCTCCATAGGAAATAAACTACATTTTTCATATAAGTAGTCAAATAATCAGAAAGTTACCCAATGGACCTTTTAAGTACAGTTGGTATGTCAACAGGGCTAGCTCAGAACAGCTGGACTCAGGTTCTTTTGGGATTTTGGATAGCAAGAAACAAAGCTTTATTTAACGGACTTTATTCTGCAAAATAACCTTCAGTATAGAACAAGAAACAAAAGCATAGCAAGAAATAAAAGCATACCCAGCAATGCATACCAAGCAAGATTTTCCTCTCTTCAGTTACTGGGAAACCCAGAATAGGAAGCAGAAAAGGCCTTAACAGGAATACAGCATCCAGTGCTAGGTTTGTGGAGAGTTCCCAATTTTGTGATCCAGCTTGCTCTTTTTTATCCCTTTAACAAAGGCATTGTCTCAGCATCTTGGCTCTAAGCCACTCGCTGTGAGGTGCATATGTGTTCCTAAACTTGATTAATGGCATCTGTTGTAGTCAGATTGGCATGAACATCTCAGCAGGTGAAGACAGTACCATGCTATCTTATCTTTAAAGACATAGAGGATGGTACCATACTTCATACTGTACTATATTCTAAACCAAGGTGTTTAAGCCAACCTAGACAGGTTGGTATGAACACTTGGGCTAAGAATATAGTACATCCATTAATCAAAAAAGTGTCATTAATCAAAAGTCAAACTGGGAAATAAAGTCAAGAAATTCTCCACAGGAATCCAGAGTTTCAGCTGCTGTGTGTTTTTGTGTCAGAGATTACTCTGGGTTGAAAGGATTTTTGCAGGGGATGCCTGAATGTGATTCCTTTCATGTCCCCTATTGTGCATGTCCCCCAAATAAGGCTCCTGGGACAGAGACGGGCACTCAATTTATCATGCAGTAGCCGCCGGGCAGCCATCCCCAGCCGGGAGGTGAAGAGGAGGAGGAGAGCCGGGCGAGCGGCAAAAGGGCCTGCCGACGCCGACGCCGGGCAGCCACCCCCAGCCGGGGGGTGAAGAGGAGGAGGAGAGCCAGGCGAGCGGCAAAAGGGCCTGCCGCCGCCGGCGCCGGGCAGCCATCCCCAGCCGGGGGGTGAAGAGGAGGAGGAGAGCCGGGCAAGTGGCAAAAGGGCCTGCCACCGCTGGGCAGCCATCCCAGCCGGGGGGTGAGGAGGAGGAGGAGAGCCGGGCGAGCGGCAAAAGGGCCTGCCACCACCGCCGCCGGGCAGCCACCCCCAGCTGGGGGGTGAAGAGGAGGAGGAGAGCCGGGCAAGTGGCAAAAGGGCCTGCCACCGCTGGGCAGGCATCCCCAGCCAGGGGGTGAGGAGGAGGAGGAGAGCTGGGCGAGCGGCAAAAGGGCCTGCCGACGCCGACGCCGGGCAGCCACCCCCAGCCGGGTGCTGAAGAGGAGGAGGAGAGCCGGGTGAGCGGCAAAAGGGCCTGCCACCGCCACCGCCGGGCAGCCATCCACAGCCGGGGGGGGTGAAGAGGAGGAGGAGAGCCGGGCGAGCGGCAAAAGGGCCTGTCGCCGCTGCCGCCAGGCAGCCATCCCCAGCCGGGGGGTGAGGAGGAGGAGGAGAGCCGGGCGAGCGGCAAAAGGGCCTGCCGACGCTGACGCTGGGCAGCCACCCCCAGGGGGGGTGGGGGGGGTGAGGAGGAGGAGGAGAGCCAGAGTCCCAGGCAAAGGATAAGTAGCTGATATGCAAATGTAGAAGACCTAATATAGCAACTGACATAGAGACTTTATACTGACTAAACATAGAAAGTGACATAGAGACTGTGTTTTAAAGTGTGATAATATGCATGATAATATGTTGTCTTAAATGTTTTAAACTTTTAAAAACTGTGATAGAATGTATGAGGAGAGAAAAATGGCGTAGACACCGGCAAACCACGCCACAAATCTTGCCAAGAGAACCCTATTGACCAAAACAAAAGGCAAAACAAAAGGGCAGGCTAGGTGATACAGGATGCTTAACACCTCAGAGGGGAGAAAGGGGAGGGACAGGAAAGGGGGAGGGGAAATGCAATGTTGTAAGGAGCAATACTGCATAGGGACATGGAATGTGAGATCAATGAACCAAGGTAAACTGGAAGTGGTAAAAAATGAGATGGAAAGAATAAGCATTGACATCTTGGGCATCAGTGAGCTAAAATGGACGGGGATGGGTGAATTCAGCTCTGGAAACCATCATATCTACTACTGTGGACAAGAAAACCTTAGAAGAAATGGAGTAGCCATAATTGTCAATAAAAGAGTGAGAAAAGCAGTAATGGGATACAATCTCAAAAATGACAGAATGATGTCAGTCAGAATTCAAGGCAAACCTTTCAATGTCACTGTGATCCAAATATACGCACCAACCACTGGTGCAGATGAAGCCACAATGGACCAGTTCTATGAGGACTTACAACACCTCATAGAACAGACACCAAGAAATGATGTCCAAATTATATTAGGAGACTGGAATGCCAAAGTAGGAAATCAAAAAGTGGAGGGAATAACAGGCAAATTTGGTCTTGGAACACAGAATGAAGCAGGGCAAAGATTGATAGAGTTCTGCCAAGAGAATGCACTGGTCATAGCAAACACTCTCTTCCAGCAACACAAGAGGCGACTTTACACATGGACATCACCAGATGGCCAACACCGAAACCAGATTGACTACATACTCTGCAGCCAAAGATGGAGAACCTCCATACAGTCAGCAAAAACAAGACCTGGAGCAGACTGTGGCTCAGATCACAACCTATTGATCGCAAAATTCAGGCTTAGACTAAAGAAAATAAGGAAAACACGGAGACCAGACAGATATCACGTAGACAGCATCCCTAAAGAATACACGGTGGAGGTGATGAACAGATTTAATGGCTTAGATTCGGTAGACAGAGTACCAGAAGAATTATGGACGGAGATGAGGGACATCATGCAGGAAGCAGCAAAGAAAACCATACCAAAAGAAAAGAAGAGTAAGAAAGCAAAGTGGTTGTCTGATGAGGCTCTTAAAATAGCAGAGGTAAGAAGGAACGCAAAAGCCAAAGGAGAAAGGAAAAACTACAATCATTTGAACACAGAATTTCAAAGAAAAGCAAGGAGAGATAAGGAAAACTACCTTAAAGAACAGATAAGAAGAGATTAAGAAAAGATGGAAAGAGTACACAGAGGAACTCTACAAAAAGGACCTCAACACTCCTGACAATCACAATGATGAAGAAGTAGAACTTGAGCCAGACATCCTGGAGAGCGAAGTCATAAAGGCCCTAAAGAGCACTGCAAACAACAAAGCTAGTGGAGATGATGGTATCCCAGTTGAATTTTTCAAAGCGCTAAAAGATGACGGTGTCAAATTACTGCATTCAATATGCCAGCAGATTTGGAAAACAAAACAATGGCCACAGGATTGGAAAAGATCAGTATACGTCCCAATCCCAAAAAAGGGCAATGCCAAAGAATGTTCAAATTATCGAACAATCGCGCTCATCCCACACGCCAGTAAGGTGATGCTCAAGATAATACAGGATAGACTTCAGCAGCATGTGGAAAGAGAATTACCAGAGGTGCAGGCAGGTTTCAGAAGAGGCAGGGGGACTAGAGACCACATTGCCAACTTACACTGGATCATGGAGAAAACAAAGGAATACCAGAAACAAGTTTACTTTTGTTTTATTGACTACACTAAGGCATTTGACTGTGTGGACCACAACAAGATGTGGCAAGTAATTAAAGAGATGGGAATACCAGAGCACCTCATATGCCTCCTGAGAAATCTGTACATGAACCAAGAAGCAACAGTTAGGACAGAACACGGAATGACAGAGTGGTTTGGAATAGGAAAAGGAGTAAGACAAGGCTGCATTTTGTCACCATGCCTATTCAACCTATACACAGAGCACATAATGCGCAGTGCAGGGATGGAGGAATCACAATATGGGATTAAAATCGCTGGGAGAAACATCAACAATCTGAGATATGCAGACGATACCACCCTAATGGCAGAAAGTGAGGAAGACCTAAAGAATCTCTTGATTGGGCTGAAGGAGGAGAGTGCAAAAGCTGGCTTGAGACTCAATATCAAGAAAACCAAGATAATGGCAACAGGCCCCATCAGTTCCTGGAAAATAGATGGGGAAGAAGTAGAAGCAGTGACAGATTTTACTTTCTTAGGATCAAAGATCACTGCAGATGGGGATTGTAGCCATGAAATAAAAAGGCGACTGATTCTTGGGAGACAAGCAATGAGAAACCTGGGGAACATAGTGAAAAGCAGAGACATCACATTGCAAACAAAAATTAGAATAGTCAAAGCAATGGTTTTCCCAGTAGTAATGTATGGATGTGAGAGCTGGACAATTAGGAAGGCTGAACGTAGAAGAATAGATGCCTTTGAAATGTGGTGTTGGAGGAGGGTTTTGAGAGTCCCCTGGACAGCGAGGAGAACAAATAGGTCAATCTTAGAAGAAATTAACCCTGACTGCTCATTGGAAGGTCAAATAGTAAAGATGAAGCTAAAATACTTTGGACATCAAATGAGAAGGGAGGATTCACTTGAGAAGGCATTGATGTTGGGAAAGGTGGAGGGCAAAAGAAGAAGGGGGAGGCCAAGGATGAGATGGCTAGATGGCATTGTAGACACAATGGGCACAGAGCTGGGAGGGCTGAGGGGGATAGTGGAGGACAGAGGCGCCTGGAGAACAATGGTCCATAGGGTCGCAAAGGGTCGGAACCGACTGTGCGACTGAACAACAACATTGTGCAGCTCTTGTGGAATCTAACCCTGCCCTTTCGGTCTCCAAGCACAGTGCTTTTACTCACTGAGCCACCGGGCAGCTATGTGGTGCTATTGATTTATGTCTAGATATAGGCTGGGGGTGATGCAACTGTACCCCCAAACATCATGAAGTCACCAGGATACCTGTCCTCTTGTAGGCAACCTTCATGGTACCCACAACCAGTCTGGCCACCACATTTTGTACCCACTGAAGTCTCCATACCAGCCTCAAGGGTAGCCCCACATAGAGGGCATTACAGTAGTCAGTTCTATAGATTCCCAGTGCATAGGTTAATGCTGTCAGGGATTTCCTTTTTAGGAAAGAGCAAATCTTGGTTACATGCTACAAATGGAAAAATGTAGACTTGACCATTCATGACACCTGATTTTTCATAGTCAACAACTGGTCGGGTTGCATGCCCACATTATGTATGCTCTCCTTAAAGGGAAAATGGCCCACCCACCCATCATAAGTGAATCCTCTCTACCTGTGATCAGTTAACCCCTACCAGCATCACCTTCATCTTATCTAGGTTCAGCCTCAGTCTATTATCCCCCATCCTCCAGGCACTTCTCCAGGCTCCGGACAGCATCCAGTCCTGAGGTGCGAAAGGAGAGATATTGCTGTGTATCTTCAGCACTGATGAAAACAAATTCCAAATCACCTGATCACCTTTCCCAGCAACCTCATATAGATGTTGAACAGCATTGGGGAAATCACCAACCCCTGGGTTCAGACAACACTATATGTTTATTTGTTCCAGTAGTGTCCTATACACAGGGAATAGCCTTTGTGGAAATTTACTATACTGTATGCATTTAAGCTTCTTTTATTATGTACTGTATATATGTTCATTTAACTACTTTCTGGTACTATTTATGTGTAATCAAGTTTCTTCTGTATTGTGTGCCTCCAGAGCTTCCTTTTGTTAGTCTAGGTGTATGAACTAATAAGGCTGTGTCTTCACTTTTAAAAGTGTTGAGTATTCTAGTGCAACCCCAACATGCAGTAACCAGAGGAACAAGAAAGACTAGCCTGACCTAAAGGAAGTGGTTTTGCATTATTTGCCTGTAATTACAATTAGAAAGGTTCTTTTCTGCCTTAGGGATCACCTGACTCATTTGCATGTCTTAAAGCATTTGTTTGCTCTGGCCTTCTCTCTCTTGCTTTCTTTTTTGGAAGAGAAAATATGACCTTTTCAACTCCTTTATCTTCCAGGCCACATAGCTGGAAGAACGACTTTACTTCTTTCTAAACCAATTTCACCAAGACTCCTGAGCACATATATCTTCTGACCTCATTTTGTGAGTATATGACATTTTTCTTTCTCTCAAGTATCTAGTCCAAGTGTGTTTATTAGCTGGGCTAAAAAGGGGTGAACTGGGAGACTTGTATTTGAACATAAAATTGCCTAAAACCTGCCCCACTTTGCTGTGCAGCTGCTACAAATAACTTAACAAAAAGAAACCGGTTTACAATTTTATTTTTAAATTGGATATAGGTCATGTGATTCTTGTTCCATTTTGCACATCCTCTGAGAAACTTTGACAGAAGAGAGTATTTAAACCCTGTAGCTCCAAAGCCTTCTTCTGATTTTCCCCTTCCTCTCCAGTTCCCAATAGGGTTATTTGTATTTTTTTTTAACTTATTCCGGTCAGATATGGCCACCTTTCTGAAAGGGAGAGGGGATCTTCTGCTGTGAATGTCAACCACCTCTACCTCAGGGCCAGTTGAACCATAGCTGTCAAATATCCCTTATTGGCCAGGAAACCCCCTTATTTTACCCTCTTTCCCACCATCATCCCTTATTAATTAGACTGCAATGCCCTATTGCCACCATTGGAGGGCAGCACAGGATAAGCATAGCTGCCAAATATCCCTTATTTGCCAGGAAATTTCCCTTATTTCCAAATCCAAAACTTGACAGGTATGGTTGAACACAGTTTCCGTTGTCATTGCTCTGTGCCCAACATATTTTACCAATATTTTTAAAATTCTATTTTACTGTTATAGTGATACAACAGTTCTTTATCATGACAGCAGAGCACTGAACTGTCATAACATTATAACCGAAAGGATCAGGGAAAACTATTTCCAGGCTGTGGAGAAGCCTGCATACTTTTCTGGGCAAGAGGCACAACACATAATATGCGAATCGCCAACTTCGGGTGATTTGCCAGTTGCGCCCGCTCCTGGACCAAGACTCCTTGCTCATAGTCACTCACGCTCTGGTGACCTCCAGACTAGATTATTGTAATGCGCTCTACATGGGGCTGCCCTTGATGACCACTCGGAGACTACTGCTAGTCCAATAAGCGGCAGCCCGGGTGGTGATGGGGTGTGGGCGCTATGCCCATGCCAAACCACTGCTTTGGGAGCTGCACTGGTTGCCGGTCTGTCTCTGGGTGCAATTCAAGGCACTGGTTTTGATCTTTAAAGCCCTATATGGTAGTGGGACAGGATACCTAAGAGACCGCATTGCCCTGAGGACGATGATGATAACAATATATACTGTCAAGTCAGTTCTGGCATGGTGATCCTTCCTGAGGTTTTATAAGTATAGAATACTCAGAAGTGGTTTATCTTTCCTTCATCTGAAGGTGTGCTGGGGCTGTGCAGATTATTCAAGGTTACATTGGTTGGCTCTTTTTCCTCGAAGCTTGGTGGAGAATCAAACTCTCAACCTGTGTTCTCTGCAGTCAGATGCCTAATTCATTGAGCTGTTCAGCCAGCAGGTATACTATTACCCACAGATGTACAGTTACAGAGCAAGAATTAATATGGCTTAGCTTTCTTAAGTCAACTATGTAGAGATAAACTCCCATTAATATACTGAGGACAAGCAAGGTGAATCTAAATATCCCCATATTTATATTATGTTGTGAACTTCTGTATTTTTCAAAGTGTTAAATGCAGCATTAAATGAAGGAAATTTTGCTATTTTTTCATTACAGCAGGAATGTGACATGTCAAGGTACTCTATTTTATTTTCTCTTTGTGATAATAGCTGCAACCAACCAAGAGAAGAAACTGGCCATTTTTATGCTGGCTGCTATAGTAATGTGTAATGGTCCAATTTAATCCAGTTACCAGAATGCTGTTAATCCTAGGGGATAATAATAGGGTAGGCATTAACCACATTGAGAATCTGTGAATTTTGAATGTCACAGAAAGCAGTGCAATAACAAAATGATGACTAGGTTGTGCCAAAGAAACATGAAAATTAAAATTAAACCAACCAAACTTTTAAAAAATTCTTAATGGTCAACACATTTAAATATACAGGTATTAGAGAGAAGTAATACATACTAGTTGTATTGTCTGGTTTTACTTGACTTGGCTTATTTTTAATTCTTCTGAAGAGACATTCATGAATCTAATGTTGCTAAAACTTCATTTAAAAACACTTCAACTACCCAAAATATATTTGCTTATTCCAAATCTTCATTTATTCACCATGTATATTTTCTAGATCTGAGCCTAGGTTGAGTAACCTTAGTAATACTTGTCTAGTTTAATAAAGATTAATAATGGTTAAAATCATCAACCCACCACTATCATCATCATGTTAGATAAGAATTGGGGCCCCCAATTGGACATCAGCAGGTTCGCACCAGTTCACCAGAACTGGTAGCAGAAATTCTGGTTGGCCCCGCCCATCCAAATTTTGAAATAAAGTACTGTAGTCCTAATTTGGGTGCAATGCAGGGCTTTCCCCTGGCCACACCCACCGTACCACACCATTTGTATACATGTAACATAACCACACAACAAAAATGGGAATCTAACATACACAGAAACACACTCAAATTGTGCCTAGAAATCTTCAATACTTTATAAATGCATCTAAATGCATTTAGGAATAAAAACTAAGAGACAACTGAACTGAGAGTCACCCTTAACCTGCTAATCTCACCTCAAGGAAGCTGACAAATTGTTTGCCAGTGTGCTGTCTCTGTAATACTTAAACTTAGGTTCTTCTGTTCAAAAGAGAAATATGCATATCTTTTAGGATAAGGCAGGCAACCTTTATACTCTCTCTCTATATATATATATTAAAATATGTTGTCTCTGCCAAGGAGGGAAAACACCTACTGGGCCCAAGCTTCAACCTTTGCCACAGTTCAGCACAACTTCAGCATCTTATCTCTGCTATTGTTTCTGGGTTAGAGAGATGTATACTTTAGCCTATGTGCACCTGAGGGGTTAGGGAAATGGAACAGGATAGTTAGTTAGTTAGTTAGTTAGTTAGTAATCTCTTGTAAATACCTGAAATTGACTCTTTTTACTGGATGCATTTCTGATATTGATGTAAGCCTTTACCTTTTTGCATTTCCTCTTAATGTTGACTATGTAAACTTTTATACTTAGCTTTATTTGCATAAATATTGACTCAATGTAACCTGTAATCAATTTGCTTTGTGTTTGCTATAAGGACTCCTTTGTTCTATTATATAATTATTCCCAAGTTAGAATGTACATGTAGGGAAAAGGTATAAAAACTATACTCTAGATCCAGGATTTACCTCACTTCTATTTTATCTGTAGTGCAGGTCATTTTCTTCAGATCTATGCTTACTGAATGGCATCGTCAAGGGGTAAATATCTGTTCTTTTTGTTACTGCTTCTTATGTTCTTATTTTTCTAAGTAAACATCTCTATTCTTATATCAAACAACGTGGTCTATGGTTTACTTATCCCAGCCTCTGACTAAGAATAAGAACCTTTATTTTAAATAAATAAGAGGGTCTAAAAATTAAGGTAATAATCACCATCACTGAGGACTCTATACCTTGTTATGTATGTTAACTGTGTTTTCTGACAGGAGCAGAATGTATCTTTTCTCATGTATCTATTCTTATGGAAATAAGTGGATCGAAAATGTGCACACTCTGTTAGCCAATGGGATTGTTGTATTATTGTTACTGTTACTGTTTCTAGGAGCAGAATGTATCTTTTCTCATGTATCTATTCTTATGCAAATAAGTGGATCGAAAATGTGCATACTCAGTTAGCCAATGGGCTTGTTGTATTATTGTTACTGATACTGTTTATAGTGTATATGTCCGAGTTTTGCCCCATCCAAACTGTGTTCAAACCCCACTAATAAAGAGCTGGATTTCACTACTTCACTCATCTGCTTCTTCATTCCCTGAACACGAAACTGGCGACGAGGATGGGATGGCGTCCCCACACAGCAGCAACATTGACCCATTTGACCCAGCACGTCCAGAGAAATGGGCAACATACAAACGCCGATTCCGCCACGCAATGATCTCGCAGAAGATCACCGACGAAACCAGAAGTGCTCCTGTTTCCTCACTCAGTGTGGTTCTGAGATGCTTGAGTAGGCAACCCACCTCATTCTCCCAAGGGACGTGGATGTGGTGCTGCTCGCAGAAATCATGTCTGCACTGAGGAAACAACTGCAGCCAGAGGTCTCGATCTTCCCGGCCAGGGTGGCCTTCCACAGAAGGGAGCAGCAACCTGGGGAGTCCACTGCAGACTACTACGCCGCTCTGCACATTGCTGCCGCCCCGTGCAAGTGGGACAACATCAAAGAAGCACTCCGCCTAGAAGAGGCGGTAGTGTCTGAGGCCGCAAGGTCCGGCATCAAGCTTTTCCGGCATCGCCACTCCACCACCAGTGCCACCGACTCAGCTGTGCAAGCTCAGTAAAATTCATCTTTATCCTCCTCAGCATCGCCTGGTTCCAACTCTTCATCGGAGTCCAGCGACGCAGAGGGAGAAGTCCGAGTGGTCCGAGGAAAAGACCGAGAACACCGTGACGATTGGGAGAAGAAATTCCTTTGCATGTGTGATGGCTGTGGAGCCCGGCATGACCGCAAGAAGTGCCCCTTCTGCACCGCAGAATGCCACAACTGTGGGTGACAAGGGCACATTGCTAAAGTATGCCGACAGCAAAAGCAAAGAACTCCAGCACCTGAGTCTAAGATGAGTCATCACCACAAAACGTCCATCGCCAAAGTGTCACCAGAGCCTGAGCCGTCCCAAGTGGGCATCGTCAGTGAGCATTTCTTCATTGGCCTGAGCCTGCAGGACGTCCCCTTCAAGATGGAGGTGGATTCAGGTACTACCTATTTCATAATCCCACAGGGGGAGTTTTTGAGAATTCCCCCTGCCTTTCGGCCCAAGCTCAAATTTTTTAAAAATTCTCTCCGGGATGTACAAGATTACCAGATTCCGGTCCTGGGGGTGGGAAATTTCTTGGTCAAATTGAAAAACATTCACACCTCCTTGCCATTGGTTGTAGTTAAGCAGGGCACTAACTGTCTTATTGGGACCCAATGGTTTAGGCCCCTAGGAATCCGGCTTTCTGACATTCATGCAATAGACGCTGACCCAATCCGGGATGTTGTGATGCACATCCTGAGGTATTCAAAAAGGGTTTAGGGTTAAACAAAGGACCCACTGTGGACTTTGAGCTTGACCCAACCACCCGGCCCATCCGGATGAAGCTGTGCTGGGTACCCTTTGCTTTACAGGAGAAGATAGAAGCCGAGCTGGACAAACTGGTGGGGCAGAGCATCCTAGTGCCAGTGGACTCCACAGAGTGGGAGACACCAATAGTGACTGCTTTGAAAAGTAACAGGGAGGTAAGGATATGCGCTGACTACAAATGTACCATCAATAAAGCTATTTGTCCAAATGCATATCCTGTGCCTGTGGTAAGCCACCTTCTTGCCTCCTTGCATGGAGGAAATTGCTTTGCAAAACTTGACCTTTCCCAGGCTTACCAACAATTGACTGTGTCTCCTGCTGCTGCCATAGCCCAGACCATAGTAACACATAGGTGGGCATTTAAGGTAACTCGACTACAATTCGGGGTGAATGCAGCCCCCGGAATATTTCAATCTCTTGTAGAACGTATTTTAAAAGGTTTGCCTGGTGTCCTACCATATTTTGATGATGTCCTAATCACCCCTAAGGACACCGTCGAACTAGCGGCCAGGCTCAATCGAATCCTCTCATGCTTCAAGAGGGCCGGACTATGTCTCAGAAGAGACAAATGTGTGTTTTTGGCATGGGAAGTGGAGTTCCTGTGGTACTGAATTACACCCCAAGGTATCATGCCCTCTGACTCCAAGGTGGCGGCCGTGCGAAATACACCCAGGCCAAAATGTAAAGCCAAATTGCAATCATTTCTAGGATTGTTAAACTTCTATCATGCTTTTCTCCATCGCAAAGCCTCAGTTGCTGAACCATTACATCGGCTTCTTAAGAAAGATACTGTTTTGCACTGGGGCCATTGCCAGGAGAAAGCGTTCCTAGAACTTAAAAGGCTGCTATCTTCGGATGCTGTATCTTTTCTCATGCATCTATTCTTATGCAAATAAGTGGATCGAAAATGTGCACACTCTGTTAGCCAATGGGCTTGTTGTACTATTGTTACTGTTACTGTTTATACTGTATATAAGTCCGAGTTTTGCCCCATCCAAACTGTGTTCAAACCCCACTAATAAAGAGCTGAATTTCACTACTTCACTTGTCTGCTTCTTCATTCCCTGAACACGAAATACCTCTACTGCATATCTAAAGCAAAGTTTGACAGGAATTCGGAAGTGATACTACATTTTATGTTAGCCAAAAGGGACGTGCGGTGGTGAGGAATCTCACCCCCGTGCACTTTGCCAGCCCCGCCCCTTAGAGACAGGCACTTAGGCCGAGCGGAGGGACGGAGCCGAGCAGCATATAAAAGGCTGCTCAGCGCGCTCTCGCTGGCCTTATTAGATCAGCTGGGCCAGGTTGCATTTGTCCTCCACACCCTCCCTAGGTGACAGTGTGACTGTTTTTGGCCACTCCGGGGCCGGATGGGAATTTTTGCTTGAACCTGCATTGGCCCTTGGTTCTTGTAGTTTTCACCCATCCCACACTGTTGCTGATGGTTGAGTTATGGGGTTTTTGTTGTGGTTTCTTCTTATAGGTCACTTTGGCAGTTAGCACTGGTAAGGACAAAGTGGATGATCCCTAGGAACTCAGCAGGTGTGCAGTTGATTGGCCAACAGAAGCATAAGGTAGAGGGAAAGCTGGGCTGGCCAATCAAGTGCGGACCATGAACAAGGTAATGCGAAGTACGGAGACTTGCAAAACCTTGGAGACTTCTACGGATATTTGTCAGAAGCTGGCATTTACAAGTATCACTTCTGACTGGGGTCAACAATTTGTTTAATGAAGTAAACAAATTGACACAATGTAGCAAATTAAGATCAGGAAATAACAACTAGTCCTTACCAGTGCTATTCCGGCCCATTTGCCTTAATGTATTTAAGTAAAGTTGCAAGTTAATAAAGTGGCCCAATTTTTAAATCCAACACAGGTGTCCGTCTCTTTATTGGGAAATGGGTCTGGCATAGCTGAGCAATTCAGAACTCAGTCACATGCTCACCATGAGAATATGTTTCTCGACCATGAAGGAGATGCAACTGCAACAATCAGAGCCAAGCCTCAGAAAGGATCAATTTTAGAAAAGATTTCTTCACATCTCCCTAGGAAATTATGACCAAAACCAACAGTGTAACTGTATTGTAGTAAGATGAGGACCATTTTGTTTGCCATGAATTTTTTTACTGCCTGATTCTTCACATTATTAGCTCATCTGTTGCTTCAGTAGGAAGCAGGCATTTGTTTCATAAATGCTGTGTGTTTCTTAACTATCAAAAGAATCGAAGGTCACGTGAAGCCTGTCATATTTTGAGAGTCCTTTGTGAAACCTTACTTGAAATGTTTAAAAAATAAATAAAAAATGCTGCAGCCACCACCAACAAGCACCTTCCTGCTGTTACCCTTTCCTTCTGGTGCAAGGTAAGGTTTTATTTTGTTATCTTTTTAAATTATCCTACCACCACTAGGGTAGACTCGCTGTTCTGTGGATTCACAAACATCTCTCTAGGAACATATGTTTGTTGATCTGAAGTCATGCCAACTGTAGCCCAGTAAAACGATGTCCACATTATCTTAGGAGACTGGAATGCAAAAGTAGGAAATCAAAAAGTGGACAGAATAACAGGCAAATTTGGTCTGGGAACACAAAACGAAGCAGGTCAAAGACTGATAGAGTTCTGCCAAGATAACACACTAGTCATAGCAAACACCCTTTTCCAGCAACACAAGAGGAGACTCTACACATGGACATCACCAGATGGCCAACATCGAAACCAAATTGACTACATACTCTGCAGCCAAAGATGGAGAACCTCCATACAGTCAGCAAAAAAAAAAAAAAAAGACCTGGAGCAGACTGTGGCTCAGATCACAATCTATTGGTTGCAAAATTCAGGCTCAGACTGAAGAAAATAGGGAAAACTAATAGGCCGGATAGATATGATCTAGACTACATACCCAAGGAATACACGGTGGAGGTGAGGAACAGATTCAATGGTCTGGACCAGATAGACAGAGTACCAGAAGAATTGTGGACAGAGATGAGAGACATTATGAAGGAGGCAGCAAGGAAAACTATACCAAAAGAAAAGAAGTGCAAGAAAGCAAAGTGGTTGTCGGATGAGGCTCTTAAAATAGCAGAGGAAAGAAGGAACGCAAAAGGCAAAGGAGAAAGGAAAAAATACAATCACTTAAATAAAGAATTTCAAAGAAAAGCAAGGAGAGATAAGGAAAGCTACCTAAATGAACTATGAAAAGAAATAGAGGAAAACAACACAAGAGGCAGGACTAGAGATCTCTTTTAAAAAATTGGGGAAGTCAAGGGAAAGTTCAAAGCAAAAATGACCATGGTAAAAGACAAAGATGGCAAAGAGTTAGCGGATGCAGAAGAGATAAAGAAAAGATGGGAAGAGTACACAGAGGAACTTTACAAAAAAGACCTAAACACCCCAGATAATAACAATGAGGGGGAAATTGAACTTGAACCAGACATCCTAGAGAGTGAAGTCAGAAAGGCCCTAAAAAGCATGGCAAATAACAAAGCCAGTGGAGATGATGGTATCCCAGTTGAATTCTTCAAAGCCCTAAAAGATGATGGAATCAAGCTACTACATGCTATATGCCAGCAGATTTGGAAAACGAAACAGTGGCCACAGGAATGGAAAAGATCAGTATACGTCCCAATCCCAAAAAAGGGCAATGCCAAAGAATGTTCAAATTATCGAACAATTGCGCTCATCCCACAAGCTAGCAAAGTGATGCTCAAGATAATACAGGATAGACTGCAGCAGCATGTAGAAAGAGAACTACCAGAGGTGCAAGCTGGGTTCAGAAGAGGCAGGGGGACCAGAGACCACATTGCCAACATACGTTGGATCATGGAGAAAACAAAGGAATACCAGAAACAAGCTTACTTCTGCTTCATTGACTACACCAAGGCCTTTGATTGTGTGGACCACAACAAAATGTGGCAAGTAATTAAAGAGATGGGAATACCAGAACACCTCATATGTCTCATGAGAAATCTGTACAAGAGTCAAGAAGCAACAGTTAGGACAGAGTATGGAATGACGGAGTGCTTTGGAATAGGAAAAGGAGTAAGACAAGGCTGCATTCTGTCAGCCTGCTTATTCAACTTATACACAGAGCACATAATGCGCAATGCAGGGATGGAGGAATCACAATATGGGATCAAAATTGCTGGGAGAAACATCAACAATTTGAGATATGCAGATGATACCACCCTAATGGCAGAAAGTGAGGAAGACCTAAAGAAGCTCCTGATTAGGTTGAAAGAAGAGAGTGCAAAAGCTGGCCTGAGTCTCAATATCAAGAAAACCAAGATAATGGCAACAGGCCATATCAGTCCCTGGAAAATAGATGGGGAAGAAGTAGAAGCAGTAACAGATTTTACTTTCTTAGGATCCAAGATCTCTGCAGATGGAGATTGCAGCCATGAAATAAAAAGGCGACTGATTCTTGGGAAACAAGCTATGAGAAACCTGGGGAACATAGTGAAACGTAGAGACATGTCACTGCAAACAAAGGTCCGCATAGTCAAAGCAATGGTATTTCCGGTGGTAATGTATGGCTGTGAGAGCTGGACCATTAGAAAGGCTGAGCGAAGAAAAATAGATGCCTTTGGGATGTGGTGCTGGAGGAGAGTTTTGAGAGTCCCCTGGACAGCAAGGAGAACAAATAGGTCAATATTAGAAGAGATTAGCCCTGAGTGCTCATTAGAAGGTCAAATAACAAAGATGAAGTTGAAGTATTTTGGACATCAAATGAGAAGAGAGGGTTCACTTGAGAAGGCCTTGATGCTGGGGAAGGTGGAGGGCAAAAGAAGAAGGGGACGGCCAAAGATGAGATGGCTAGATGGTACTGTAGACACAATGGGCACGAGGCTGTGTGGACTAAGGAGGATGGTGGAGGACAGGGGTGCCTGGAGAGCGATGTTCCATGGGGTCGCAAAGAGTCGGAATCGACTGTGCGATTGAACAACAAAATTTCTTGCCAGCGAGGTTGCCGTTGAGGGTAGAGGAGAAGAGAGAGAGGGAACTGACTGGATGAGAATGTTTACAGATCTGATATGTTTCTGGGATCCTTCTCCCTGGCATGAGATCCCAGGGAAAGCTGTCCCTTAAGATCCCTTTTCCTTGTAGGAAGAAGCCATAAGATCAGCTGATGCTGGGTGCCATTTCTTGCTCCTGGGAGGGAAGGAATGTGTGTTGCAGTGTACAGCTGACAAAAGAACAACTCACAAATGCTCCTTGCTCCTGCTCAACTGTTGTGGCCAAATCCTGTCATGGTGTGCATTGGGGACCCACCTGGCATCCTTCCCCATCCCTCAACCCATTGCTTCCTTGCTCACTTGAACTTCTGATTTTCAGCAACAGCTCCCACAGTTGGTTGGATTGACTCCATAAGACAGGGGTTCCCAACCTATGGCCCGTGGGCCAGACCTGGCTGGCGGCACCATTTCATATGGCTCACACTGCCACCACCGCACCGGAAGCAGAAGCGAATCATTTACAACAGCCATAAATGCACTCGTGGCAGCCAAGGACACATTTTACAGCAGCGTTTATGCCAAGGGAAACCACCGGTCCAGCGTGCTCAGCTGTCGGTGTGTGTGTGTGTGTGTGTAAAATTAATCATAATTCAGCAAGATAATACAGGCCTGAGCTGTGTGCTGTGTATTTCTTGGTGTTTGAATCAATTTTAAAACTGGCAAAACTGGTACAAAATTTTAGGCCTTTTACTAATCAATATGCCCCCAAAGATAGGGTATAAATGTAACAAAACCAAAAATAAAACAAAGAAGCAAACATTTGCATCCTGTTTATTTCAGTAGAAGAAGTAAGCCTATGTTTACATCTTATACATTGGTAAATTTAGAAATAATTTTTAGCTTTGTTGAATGATACAATTCTAGCCAAAATACCTAATACAAAAGGTGAAAATGATCCAGGCAACAGACTCTGTGCTCTTAAAGCTGGTTTATAGCTCACAGTCACAATGATCAGATATGTCATCTAGATAATAACAGAAATTGATATAAAAATCTTTTATCTATTATGCCATGATGAAAGCACTCCAGTCAACCCGAAAACTCCTCAAAATCTTAGAGGTATTGATATTATAAAATATGTACTGACAGAGGCTTATGGATCATGACTATGGTTAAGCAATCTTTTGTCCCCTATTAACATGAATGTATTCTCCAGTTAACACTAGCTGTGACAGCACTGGTTAATATTTGCTCACCTCAAGTATAATATCCAGACATAGCAAGCCATCCCATGCTGTATGTACAATTAATAATGGGGGCTATGAACTCTCATTGACACTTGAACATTTTAGAAAGGTCAGTCCTGCTAAAGATTGGAAGCTAAGGAACTCAGGAATTCAAATGATGGCCAGAGTATCATATTCCAAATAGAGTTCTAGATAAACAAATTTAGTATTAAATGTATATGTCACAATTTGGCATTGAAGCAGCCATTTTTCTTTTAACTTAAAGATTCAACTTTGTATTTTATTCAGTCCACTTCTTTGGATTCTTTTCTTAAACATTATTTTACCTTGAAAGACCCAATCCATAGACCAGTGATGGTGAACCTTGGCACTCTAGCTGTTCTTGAACTTCAATTCCCAGAAGTCCTGATTAGCAGGAGTGCTGACTTGGGCTTCTGAGAATTGAAGTCCAAGAACAGCTGGAGTGCCAAGGTTAGTCACCACTGCCATAGACCCTCAAGTGCAACAATAAATACAGAAACAATGCAGGCATCAAGTGTCTCTCAAGAACAAGCAGTGTTTGAGACTTGTACAGCTTCCCCCCATAAATAAAGGACCTGGGCAGTAAAAATTGAAGAGATTTCCTGTGCTAAATTTTAGAGGTTAGTTTCTATAGAGCACACTGTTTGTGTGGCAGATCTCCTTCACTGCTCTCCTTCACTGAATTGAAAAATACAATTCGTTGTTAGATTATTTGGCTCAAGTCTCACTAAGGTTTGCCCAGAGTAATCCCCACAAATTACACACATATGGACAATGAGAACTAAGCAGCACCTCATTCAAGGTTTTTCTGGATCTGTTGGAGAAATGCAGTTAATTGCAAAAATGTGTATACCTGTTTCAGTGACTTATAAGCCTTGTCCATAATCACATCATAATACAGTTCCTCTGCTTCAATTTTAAGCCAAGAAGAAGAAGAAATCAGATCACCACATCTACCTGGCTTCTTTCCTTTCTAGGTGCTGACCTAGAAGTTGATATTGGGAAAGCACAGCAGGATGGAGAAAAAGGACCAGTTGTTTCTTGACAGCTGGCATTTCCCAACAAGTAGAACGTAGTGTCACAAAAATGGATGAAGGGGAAATCCCATCAGTAACTCTATGGAATTACTGAGTACACCAGGTAACCAGATAGGAATGAGAGGCAGATGAGTGAAAGTATTTTGATGAGGATGAGATGTGGCCCTATTAGATGCCTGTTAACACCTCCAATGGCACAAGCATGTCCAGTTCTGAATATTCTACACTATCGTCTGTAACAATATGGTTCCTTACCCTCGAGTAGGCCCTATTGTTCTTCTCAGTTGCAGCTCCCTGGCTGGATAACCCAGGTATCAGATATGTGTAGATTCAGGTAGCATCGAGTCAAGTAACCACTCCAAGTCTCTTCAGACATTTTATAAGTGTATTGAAAGCATAGCAAGATAGAGGATACAGTCCATCAAAAGAACAGAAAGCATTTCAAAGCACCGAAATGAACCAAACTGGTTCTCTCTTTTTTAATTTTTCTATTGATTTTTAATAATACACAAAATCAAGAAAGAACATAAGACATACATTAACTATCAAAAATATTAAAAACCAATGAACTATCTTTTTATAAAGAAACTAATTCAAAGAGAAAGAAAATATAGAATTAAAAGCTAAATCCCTTACATTTTCTAACATATAGAATAGTAATAAACTTAATTGCATTACTACTATTTATCATCCTCTCCTCTAAACTTCACCTTCTCAGCAAATTCTATAACTAGTGAGACTAAATAAATCACCATGTGATATATTACAATGCCAAAGGGGAGCTGCATCCTGTCTCTTATCATTATAACCAAAAATTCAATTTATCCGGTACTGGCATATAACCAGTGGTGGGCATCAACAGGTTCGTACCAGTTTGCCAGAACCGGTAGCAGAAATTCTGGCTGGCCCCGCCCATCCAAATTTTGAAATAAAGTAGTCCTAATTCGGGTGCAATGCAAGGCTTCCCACCCTGGCCACGCCCACCATACCATGCCCACAGTGTGGTAGTAAATTTTTTGGGAGCCCACCACTGCATATAACCTCCTTTTTTCTTTAATGTATAATAATGAAATGGTTTCCAAATTTTCCAAAAATTATTTTCTCTTACAATTCCATTTTTTTCCATTTAGTTCCCATGTCAATTTATCATTCAGGGCCAGTTGCCACATTTCCCTATACCATTCATCCAATTTTATTTTCCTTGAACCCTTCCAATTGTTTGCTATACACTGTCTTCCTGTAGATATAAATATCACAATTAATTCTTGTTCCTCCTTATCTAACTTTAAACTATCTAAATCCGTAAGCATGGCGGCACTCAGTCCAATCTTTATCCTTTTCCCTAACATACCAACTATTTCTTTTTCAATTTCTTTCCAAAAATCTTCTATTTCTTTACAATTCCACTACATGTGTTTATAAGTTCCCACACTTTTATTAAATCTCCAACACAACTTATTTCTAGTTCTATCCATCTGATTCAATCTCACCGGAGTCAAGTACCACATCCACATCATTTTATAATTATGTTCCTTAACTCTAACTGACAGTGTTCTCATTATTCTCCGTTTCCACAAAGCTCTCCATTATGTTTAAATCATCTTCCCACAAGGTTCTCAAAATATCTATATTATCCTCTTTATTTAATATTTTATAGATTTTAGCAACCAGACCCTTTAACCCAATCTTCCCTTGTCTTATTTTAAACAACAACTCTTCAAATTCCATCATGTCCCTTTCCAAGTTATATCCTTTTTTGTATTTATCATTCCAATTATTTAATCTCACAATTTGAAACCAATTTAGCTTTAAATCTACATAAATTGCTGCTCTTTTCTGCTCATCCGTACACATTTGAATCCAATGTCTCAGCATAAAAACATCCTTATCTATCAATACTGATCTCAATTCCTCATCTATCTTAATTGGAAAGTCTTTTATATCCTCAATCTCTACTAAAGGAGAAATCCCAGGAGGCAATTTTCCTTTCATCTTTTTCCATACTTCCCACATTGCTCTTAACATTTTATTTTTAATATTTACTTTTCCCCATTCTTTGTCTAAAAAAGCTGCCTTTCCTATTTGTTGGAAATCCTCCCATCTCTAAATCCTCCCAAATCACTTGCTCTTTCATCAAAATCTTAACAACATTTTTAACCTGAAAGGCATTATAGTAATTCTTTAATTTAGGTATTCCTAAACCTCCTTCTTTTTGTGGTACATACCACCATACCTGTCCACGTTCCCAGATTGGCCGGGATTTTCCGGTTTTCAGCATCGATTTTTGCCCTTTCCCGCTCCGCGCTGCCAAAACCCCGGATTTCAGCAGCGGGGGAAAGGAGGCACTGTGCAGCCCATCTGTGCAGGTCGCGTTGCACGCATGTGTGGAAGGGCTCTACACTTCCATAGCTCCCTTCCACGCATGCGCAGAAGGCTAAGTCGCGTGCGTAGAAGGCTATGCAAGCGGTGTAGCCCTCCACACGCATGCGTACAACGTGACCTGCGCAAACCCGGTCCGCGCAGGTCCCAGATTCGCCGGAGCCGTGGTTGACAGGTATGCATACCACCAGCTTTTAGGAGGACAAATAACAAGGAAAGTTTGGATGCAATGTTGAAATTTAAAAAGGAAGTGACGGGTAAAGATATCGAGAAAGTAAAAAGAAATTTGATATATCTGAAGAGGGAATATTTTGAATATAGTAATGAAAATTCAAAGCTTCTGGCAAGAGCTGCTAAAGCAAAGAAGAAGAAAAGTGAGATAGGTGTATTTTACATCAAAAAAGGGTGCTAGGTGCAATAGACTGAATGATAAATTAGCAATAGTAAAGGAATTTTACCAGGAGTTGTATACAGAAAAAGTGATTAAGGTGGACAAATTAAAAGAATATTTGGAGAAGTACATAAAACAAAAATTAGCCCAGGAACACATAGATAAATGGATGATTCAATTTCTGAGAAAGAAATTGAAGATGTGATAAATAACTTAAAAGGGGACAAGTCACCAGGTGAAGATGGGCTAATGTCAGAGTTTTATAAAGAGTTTAAAGATTTAGTAATCCCAAGATTAAAATATATTGGAATATAATATATATATATATATTATATTGGAAAGGGGAATACTCCCAATTTCTTGGTCTAGATCAATAATTGTTCTGATCCCCAAACCGGGAAAAGATACAGAAAAAATTGAATCTTTTAGACCTATATCTCTAATAAATCAGGATGCCAAAATATTTACAAACATATTAGCAAATAGATTAAATAGTTTTATGGATAGATATATAAATAAAGATCAAGTTGGGTTTTTAAAAGGTAGACATATGGCAGACTTAACGAGGAGAGCACTCAATTTATTGGATATGGCCAATAGGAGAAAGGAGAAGATAGGATTATCATCATTGGATATTTTTAAAGCATTTGATTCCCTTTAATGGATCACAATCAATGAGATAATGCTATCTTATGGATTTGGAACAAAATTTAAAAATGTTATAAAACAATTATATCAGCAAGGGAATGCAAAGGTTAGAGTTAATGATGTTTATACTGAAGATATTAGATTAGAAGCTGGTACAAGACAAGGGGTGTCCGTTATCTCCAATCTTGTTTATAATGGCTATGGTAGTGTTAGCAGAAATGATAAGAATGGATGATAATATATAAGGTCTGGGGGAAAATAAAATTAGTTTGTATGATACATTGGTTATAATGAAATACCCGAAGAAGGCATTAGAAAGGATTCAAGTGCATTTAAATGATTTTGAGGATATGACGGGGCTAAAAATTAATTGGGAGAAATCAGAAATGATAATATGTAATGTAAATAAGGAAGAAGAATAAGAAATTCAGCAGGAATATAAAATTCAGATTGGAGATAATTTAAAATATTTGGGATTTATCCTATCAAATAAATTGGAAAACATTTAAAAAATGAATTATGACAAACAATTGAAGGTGATTAAAGAGCAAATGTTTACAGTTTAATAAATTGAAATTGTCCTGGTTTGGTAGAGTGGCTTTATGTAAGATGATGTTATTGCCTTACCAATTTACCTTAAGGATAGAGAAATTAAAGATTTTCAAGACATAATTAATAAATTTTGTAACGGTGGAAAACTGTTTCTCTTAGGGATAGCCCACAGCCCCCCTTTCTCTCAAAGTTCTACATCTTGGCAGCTTGAAGCACATCATTCCAGAGAGTGTCTCTGTGTCGGCATGTGTGTGCGCGTGTGTCTCTGGGTTATATCTCCTCCCATAGGGTCCACTTTTGGCCCTCCCCCTCAGTGATTCCAACCAATGATCTTACAATAAGACATGGCAATCACACAATAAGTTTCATTTCTTCTAAACCATGAGGCAACTCTTAAGACACAGATGCTTACATGTGTTCTCTCTCCCCCTGACTTGAAATCCCCATTTGGAAAGAGAATAATGCAAGCGCGGCGCCAAAATGGCCGCCGCGCCCTTTGCGGGCCCCCCCCCCCCCACAGGACAGAGAATCCGGGTAGTTAGGGGCATGGCCACCGCCTTGATAAAAGGGGTGGCCACGAGGCAGCCGTGCTGCCAATTTGCCTCAGCGACGGAGCGGAGAAGTTTTTCCCCTGCGTCTCCGTCGCTCGTTGGTGCTACCGGGAAGCCTTTTAGTTCCTTTTACTAGCTAGCTTCCCTTTCTGCTGCGGTGAGATGCCTTCCAAAAAGAAGGCTGCTGCGAATGCAGCTCGGGTGGTTCGGAGGCGTAATCCGGGTCGGAGGACCGCGGTGCCGCCTCCCCAGCAGCCACCTTTGCCATCCCCGGCCGGGGCTAGTGGCATGGGGGCTATCGCCCCTTGGCCCGATCAAAGTGCGGGCGCGGAGGGAGCTCCGGCCCGCGGCCCGCGAGCGGTGGGCACCGCTCATCCTCCTGCTCAATCGGTTGGGCCTATTCCTGTCGGGCCGCAGCCTCTCCCGGGGCCCTCTAGCCTTGGGGGGTGGCCCGGCTCCCTGCCTTGGCAGGTTAATCCACCAGCCCTCCCGGGCTTTGGCGTTAATCAATGGCAATATACGGCCCCTGGGGTGCAGGGACCTGTCCCCATGCAAGGATCAGGTGGGCCGGCCGGCTCTTTACCCATGGTTAATGTGGACACCTTACTGGCCCGTATTGCGGCCCTCGAGGCGTCTTTGGCCCGGGCCAGTCAGGCAGGTTCCCCTTTTGGGGTACCTTTTGAGGCGCTAACGGCAGCAGGACAACAGCCGGCGGGGAGGGTTGAGCTGCTGCAGGCGGGTGGCGCGGCTACGGCCACTGCCTCGCAGCTCCCCAGCCAGCAACCTGGTGCGGGTCAAGCCCCGGTGATGAGCTCTACATCGGTCGTGAGCTCCGACGCCCCCAGTGGGCCAGAACCCCTGGTGGGGGCGGCCCGCGGGGGTGCAGCATGTGAGTATACGGTGCAAACGAGTACATCTTCACATATTCCCAATATAGGGGGGGCCTTTCAGTGGCCTTGGCCTTGCTCGGGTGGTGCAGGGACTACCCCTCTGGTGCCCCACCCGGCGACAACGACTGCCACCATGCCCACGGGGGTGGGCCTAGGCTCTTACACTGCTGGTAATGTCTTGGGGGTGGCAGGGTTAGCTCAGGCTCCCTTTATCAGGCCTGTTGTTCCCTTTTCGGCTTTGCCGACGGCAGGGTATTCCTTGCCACTGGGTGATCACTTGGCACAGGCTACCAGAGAAAAGATATGGAGGGGGGAGTATGTAGATATCTTCTCACTCCTGAACAGAGAGCCCACCAAGGAAGAAAGGGAGGGTCAGGATGAGAAGGACAAGGAGCAGGCACGCCGCCGTAAGCCGCCGCGTACCTGGGCCAATTGGCTCCCCGCTTATTTGATATACATGGCGGTATATTTGAGGGCGCGGCCGGATCTAGCTATCCCCATGGTCCAATATTTGGACAACATATATAGGGCGATGGTAGATTTCCCGGGCCCCTCATGGCTAGCATATGATGAGGAATTCCGTATGAGGATTCCCCTCCACCCTGAGATGAGATGGGATGAGCCCTGCCAGAGGCTGTGGCTCTTGTATATGACACCCACACGCCCTGCCCCGGGGGATAGATACCATTGTGGACATGCGGTCCAGCGAGCAGCTCCAGCGCAGGTTACCCGCCAATCGGCGGGGCAGGGGGTTCCAGCCCGCCTGCTGTGCTGGACTTTCTCGTCAAATGGTTCCTGCAGTCGAAAGAACTGCAGATACAAGCATGAGTGTCCCACATGTTCCGGTCCCCACGCAGCCTCGGCTTGTCCCAAGCCTGGGGGGGCGCGAGGCAGAGGGAGGGGCGGACAGTGGGCTGGCAAGGCTGCCACGGATGGAGCTAGTTCTCCAAAAGGCACCCTCCCCAATTAAGGTGGACATGCTGGAGCGCTGGCTCGCATCGTACCCAAGGGGAGAGGACAGAGAGTATCTCATTCAAGGTTTTAAGCAGGGATTTCGTATCCCTTTTATGGGTGATAGATCCCCTCAGGATGCTCCCAACCTGTTATCCCTCAGAGGAAGGGAGGAGGTGGCCGCGGCCAGCATTAAAAAGGAGTTAGACGCGGGCAGGGTCGCTGGACCTTTTCCCGCACCCCCGTTTCCCAACCTTAAGGTTTCACCATTGGGTTTGGTCCCCAAAAAGTCCCTAGGTGAGTTTCGCCTTATTCATCATTTGTCCTACCCAGCCGGCCGATCGGTCAACGATGCTATACCTGATGACCTTTGTTCGGTCAGGTATACATCGTTTGACCAGGCGCTGCGCATGGTGCGCTTGTGTGGCCCGGGTGCCTTGCTGGCCAAGTGCGACATTAAGTCAGCTTTTTGCCTCTTGCCGGTGCACCCGGGTGACTTTGAATTGCTGGGTTTTAAATTTAAAGGGGAATATTATTTTGATAAGGCCATGCCCTTCGGTTGCTCTATCTCATGCTCGGCTTTTGAGCGTTTTAGTACCTTCATAGAGTGGGCTTTTGTCCGCAGGTCAGGGTCCCGGTCTGTAGCCCATTACCTGGATGACTTTTTATTCGGGGGTGAACGGGGCTGGGACACGTGTGCACGTCTCCTCAATACATTTCAGACGCTAATGCAGGAACTGGGTGTCCCTTTAGCGCCCGAAAAGACCGAGGGCCCATCGACCAAGTTAGTATTCCTGGGGGTTGAGATTGACACAGTAGCGCAGGCTTCTAGGTTGCCGGGTGATAAGGTGTCCAGGATAGTGACCCTGATCTCGGAATTGCTGGCCAAGCGTAAGGCATCCCTGAGGGAACTGCAGGTGCTACATGGGCACCTTAATTTCGCCTGCAGGGTGGTCGCACCGGGCAGGGCTTTTGCACGGCGCTTATGCGACGCCATGGCAGGGTTATCCAGGCCCCACCACAGAGTCAGGCTTACCCGGGGTATCAGGGCAGACATGTTCGTCTGGTTGCAATTCCTGAGGGAGTTTAATGGGGTCTCATTTTGGAGGTCGGACCTCCTAGCATCCCCCAATTTCCAGATCCAGTCTGATGCCTCAGGATCCCTGGGTTATGGGATGTACTTCAATGGCAAGTGGGCCTACGGTGGGTGGCCACCGGCATGGGCAGGCACAGGCCGCCTGCGGGATCTCACATACCTTGAATTTTTTCCCATTCTGGGGGCTTTGATGCTATGGGGCGAACAGTGGGCTAATTCGGTGATGCATTTTTGGTGCGACAATGCTGCCGTGGTACACATTGTCAATGCACAGACTTCTAAATCGCCCAGGGTCATGGATCTAGTGCGCCAATTTGTGCTGCGCTGCCTGCGCCTTAATGTCTTGTTCAGGGCCAGGCATGTTCCAGGGGTTAATAATGATATTGCTGACGCTTTGTCCCGCCTGCAGATCTCCCGGTTCCGTGCCTTGGCCCCGGATGCGGAGGAATTTCCCTCGCTACTCCCGGACGAGATGTGGACTATTGGCAAGGAGAGGTGAACCGGGCGATTGGCCTGTCACTAGCGCCACGCACGCGTAAGGCGTATCAACAAGCATTCAATTCATATAGGGCTTTTGCCACTCAATTTCACTTGCCAGAGACCTGGCCTATCCCGTTGGACCATGTTCTGCGGTTCATGGTCCACCTCCACGCACAGGGCCTAGCACCTCGCACCATAGCATCCAAGCTCTCGGCGTTGGCTTTTATGGCCAAAGTAGGGGGTCATGTGGATACCACCTCTGACTTCCGTGTGAGACACGTTTTGGAGGGGTGGGTGCGCGAGCGCCGGCGTTGCCCGGACGACCGGCACCCTATTTCCCCAGGGGTTCTTACCCAGTTGGCCCGGGGCTGGCCAGGCCTCTGTTTTGATCATTATGAGGCAGCCCTTTTTCATGCAGCCACAACGGTGGCATTTTTTGGAGCGCTCCGCGTCAGCGAACTCGTGATGCTGTCTAAGGCGGATGCAAGTGGTAGGGCACTGGAACTCGGAGATGTCTATGTTGCCAAAGACTGGGCCCAGTTGAGGATTCGCTCCTCAAAAACAGATCAGCACGGCGTAGGCAGTGGAGTAAGACTGCTACGGTGTTCTTTGGCAGACATCTGTCCGGTTGGTGCCCTACAGGAGTACCTGGCACTGCGTGGCATGCACCACGGCCCGTTTTTCTGTCACCAAGATGGGTCTCCCCTTACTAAATTTCAGTTTTGGAAGGTGACAGCCATAGCCCTCACCAGGGTGGGTTTTTCAGGTGCCCGTTATGGCACACATTCGTTCCGTATTGGTGCAGCCTCTACAGCAGCTGCTTTTGGGTACTCGGGGGCTGACATACGCAGCATGGGGAGGTGGGGCTCACAGTGTTTTCAGTTTTATGTGCGCCCACTCCCGCCATGAGTACCAATTCAGTCACCTTACCTTCCTTTTTCTCAATTTTATTACAGACCCTGGGTGTCGTATTACACCGGTGACAGTATGGCTGGTGGGCCACAGCTATGTGCACAGGGCAGCGCGTTACGCTGCGGCGACAGAGTGGGGACCCCGACTGGGACTGGGTGACCACGCCAGTCTCGCATGGCATGGTAAGCCTGGGATGTTATGGCAGGAGCTGAGGCCTTTCCTTTTTTCTGGCCTGGGGGCTGACCCGCCTGACATTCTAATTATCCACCTGGGGGGCAATGATTTGGGCCAGGTCACCGGCTTATCGCTCAAGCATGCGATTTGCGAGGAACTCGCCTACTTGCACTATGTCTGGCCTGCCACAACCCTGGTTTGGTCGGACATTGTTCCGTGCCACTCTTACAGAGGGGGCGTTAACCTCCTTGCGCTTGACCGCGCGAGGCGCGCGGTCAACAAGGCGGTGGCGCGGTTTCTTACCACCAGGGCTTGGGGACGGGTTAGTCATCACCCCGATATTAGTCTGCAAAATTATGACCTGTATGCAGGGGATGGGGTCCATCTGTCGCGAGGAGGTATGGACCTCCTGTTGGGTGACTGGCGAGCAGGCCTGTTGACCGAGCTGACGGTCTGGGGGGGGGCGTCAGGTCTTCTGTGAAGCCCCTCCGTGTGGCGGGTAGCACTGGTAAGGTAAACAGTATGACCCACAAGTATCCGGCAGGTTCGCAATTGACTGGACAACACTAGACAGGAATAAATTAGTTAAACGTTGTCCGGTCAACGACGAACCAGGCGATGGGGTGATGGTGATTGCTAACCAGCATGCATCACCCCTGTGATTTCACGGATACGCGTCAGAGGGTGGGGTCATGAGTTAGTTATTGACTACGGTCAACAATTTGTTTGTTGTTGACAAACAAATTGATACAAATTGATACATTGTAACCAATTGCCGTTGGCAATTTTGGGGTGGTACCTTACCAGTGTTACTTCGGCCTGCTTGCCTTAGGAATTATGATTGGTCGTTTTACCAATACAAATTTATAATTCGGACTAGGGCATTGAATCAATAAATGTGGCCCTTTGCTGTTATCCACTTTCAATGTTGTCTGTGTCCGTTATTGGGGGGGTGCGCCTGCAATGCAAGCGCGGCGCCAAAATGGCCGCCACGCCCTTTGCGGGCCCCCCCCCCACAGGACAGAGAATCCGGGTAGTTAGGGGCGTGGCCACCGCCTTGATAAAAGGGGTGGCCACGAGGCAGCCGTGCTGCCAATTTGCCTCAGCGACGGAGCGGAGAAGTTTTTCCCCTCCACCCCCTCCCTAGTTAACAGTGTGATTATGGTCGCTTCGGGGCCGGGTGGGAATTTTTGGTTGGGACCCATATTGGCTTCGGGTTCTGGCTTTTTTGCCCACCCCACACTGTGGCTATGGTTTGATATAGGGGTCTTTCTCCATTACTACTGTTGACTTTGGTCACATGGGCGGGTAGCACTGGTAAGGTAAACAGTATGACCCACAAGTATCCGGCAGGTTCGCAATTGACTGGACAACACTAGACAGGAATAAATTAGTTAAACGTTGTCCGGTCAACGACGAACCAGGCGATGGGGTGATGGTGATTGCTAACCAGCATGCATCACCCCTGTGATTTCACGGATACGCGTCAGAGGGTGGGGTCATGAGTTAGTTATTGACTACGGTCAACAATTTGTTTGTTGTTGACAAACAAATTGATACAAATTGATACATTGTAACCAATTGCCGTTGGCAATTTTGGGGTGGTACCTTACCAGTGTTACTTCGGCCTGCTTGCCTTAGGAATTATGATTGGTCGTTTTACCAATACAAATTTATAATTCGGACTAGGGCATTGAATCAATAAATGTGGCCCTTTGCTGTTATCCACTTTCAATGTTGTCTGTGTCCGTTATTGGGGGGGTGCGCCTGCAAAGAACAGGGTATACATCATCTTGATTTTGAGGCCAATATTTTTATTTTCTAAACCTAGTTTCAAGAGTGGGGATAGGGGTATAAGCTTCATTAGCAGGAACAGTCTTGTTTCAAACCATATTATTACTGCCTCATGAATTCAGGTGTCATTTTATTTACTTGCAGCACTAGCCAAAAGTATTGTACCTCAAGGCATTAGAGATATACAAACAGACAAACAAACAGAGGAATTTCTTATCACTGGGGCTGCTTAGGCTACACATAGCTCTGGCTATGATCTGTGCTTTTAAAAAATTGAAATGACCCTACTTTTCAGTGGATGTCTATAGGAATCAATTATTAATTTCCACAGTGCTCCAAAATAATGCAGTAAAGGTATAAATGATGCACAGCTGAAAATAAAGTTGACTGGACCCTCCCCCCCTGTTGTGTCCAAATGCTTTATTGCTTTAATTCTGCAATCACCATTAAGTCTTTGCTGTAAAAGCATGCCCTTTCTGTAAGGCGCCACATTCGTATTGTTGTCAATATAATCTGATTGGTTCTGACACAGGTTTCCCGCATTATCAAAAGCCCGGGCAAATGTATCTCTGTAACTGCCATTCTGTCTGTATATAAGTAGCCACCTCTTCCCCAGTCGAAACAAGCCTTAACTGAGCTGATAATAAATCACTGATGTTTAACCCCGAATTTGCTGTTGTGTTGTTAATTACTCTCAGACTCAACACCCCACCATTCCTGTATACCTGATTCCCTGCCATAATATATCTGTTCTTATATGCTTGTCACATTTATTTCCTGTGAGGAACTTTGACCACCCACGGCAGCACTAGAGTTTTCCATTTTCACAGCATGAAAGGAAAAGCAGCTGAGTTTCTTCCTATCTGCCAGGAAAAAAGGAAGCATCCTTAATTAAGAAAAAGCTACCCATCTATGATCTATAAGATGTTAACAGCTGATAAGTGCTTTAATGATATTAATAGCATTGCAGGCACTTTATGGCAAGGGAATACTATAACTTTGTATTCATTATTATTGGTTCAAATCCACTGTGTAGTTTCAGGTGTTTCCAAGAAATGAATCTTGGAATGCCTTAACTCCTCATATAAAAACTGGTGGTGAAGCTTGTGTTGAGCCACATAAGCAAAAAAGAGACGTCTTAACAGAATGTGTGTGAGGACCCCGCTGTGTCTGGTTTTGCAGCACTAAGTATCTTTGAGTAGAATTAGGGATGTAAATCTTTTCTCAGTTCATTCTGTTAAATGGGAACAAAAATCTCAAAAAGAAAAATCACCTGCTGGATGAGATTATAGAAGTTTTTGGTGCTTTTTTTTAAAAAAAAATTGTGTAAAAAAAACCACATTAAAGCTCTTTTTTTGTACAGAGTCCCTGTATTATGCAAGAAGCTTTTGTATTTTTCACAAAAGACTGTTTTTGTGTGTGTAGAAAATGCACTTTTTCACACACAACGTGGGGTGGGGTGGGGGTGGGGGGTTGCTGCGCCAAAAGCAATTTTGCCAATTTTGTGGGAAACAGCTGATCTTTTCCATCTCATATAGATGCTAACATTTTCATCACAGCTACCACTTTTTCAATAAGCTGTCTCAATGTTCAAGACATATATCCTTTCACATCCTTTTACATATATCCTTTCACATCTATAGGCTCCTATAATAATCATGTGCCATCAAGTCAATTCTAACTTATGGTGATCCTTTGCAGGGTTTTCCTGGCAGAGTAGTATTCAGAAGTGGTTTATGGTTCCCTTTCCCCCGGACTGTGCACCTTGCTCAAGACAACACAGTCTGGCTTTTTAAAGATCCATATTGCAGAACAGAACTGCAGACATCTAAACCACTGAGATATCCCTCCAGCTTATAGGTCCATGCATATACTAGCATGTGTGGCAGTGACTCCCTCTCCTCACTATTGCTTGTAAAAGAATATGAAAATGGAAACAACAGTTTAACAGTCCTGTGGAACTTTTAAGTTTACCAACATTATCCTGTTGACCATCAATGAAGTGTAACATACTGCTGGTAGCAACTCCAGCTGATTTCTACCTGGGCCTGTGTTGTGTACCCAGTAGTCCCAGAGCACACTCATTCTCTACAATAGGGCTGCCTTTGTGCAATGTCATAATAGATGCTTCCTTGTATAAGCTCTGTAAAATGTGCAATGGAAACAATCAAACAGCATTCTGCCCTTATAACTACATCATGATGCAATTCATTGTGGAAATCGGATCCATGTTGAGTGCAGTGTGGATGGCTCATGTCAGATTCTTTTTATCCGTTCACATCCAAGGTGGGGTTTGGGGGAAAACCCTAAATAAAATATGTAAACAGCCTTCATTAGACTTTGATTTACACATGCAATACAATTTTCAAAAAACTGAAAATACAAAATTTCACATTTAAAAAATCTTATTGCCATACTCATGAAGTGCGGCTCCCAAAAATACGGGAAATTTCTGCACATGCACACGAGTGCACATGCACAGAACCCATTTGCACATGCACAGAACCCATTTGCGCATGCACAGAACCCATTTGTCCATGCACAAAAGGGTTCTGCACATGTGCGCATGCACAGTAACCACTTTCCCCGCCATTCAAAATATGGGACAGTGGCAGGAAAGGGGAGGAACGAGCGCCAAAATATGGAATTTCCAGGCCAGTCCGGGATACTTGCCAGGTATGCTTATTGCAAGTGTGACCATTTTTCCAGGACAATTGTAGCCCTCATCAAGTAAATATTTCATGTAATAACTTAAAAGATGTATTTTTTTTACACAAAAGAAGTTAGAAATTTATAATAGTTGAAATATTTTTGTGACACCTCAGCTTATGAGACATACTTGTGCCCTTTGGTATCTATATAAATATTTTACCTTCTTAATGAAAGCTCTTTCTTAATATCAAATAGTGATTATGCAAGCGCAGCGCCAATATGGCCGCCGCGCTCTTTGTGCCCCCCCCACCGGACTTGGACATCCGGGTAGTTAGGGGGGCGTGGCCAGCCCTCTTTAAAAGGGGTGGCCACGAGGCAGCCGAGCTGCCATTTTGCGAAAGCGACGGAGCGGAGAAGTTTTTCTCCGTCGCTCTGTGGGACCGCAGTGGCTCAAGGGATTAAGATGCCGAACTCGTTGCCTGGAGGGTCGGAGTTCGATTCCTGAGCATTGCAAAAGGCTCTCGGGCTTCGGCTTTCCAGTCAGCAGGTGCTGATCCCTGGATAGGGATCGTGCTTTTCTATGCTCCTTGAGTTAGCTGGCCAGTTTAGAAAAGCGATGGAGAGGAGAAGTTTTCTCCGTCGCTTTATCCCCTTTCCCCTCTTTGCAAGAGGCTTGAGTTTGCTAGCCTCTGTTCGAGGCTTCCTTTTGGCTTTCTAGCCTATTGGCTTCAGAATGCGACGGAGCGGAGAAGTTTGCTCCATCGCTCACTCCTTTTCCTAACTCAGGGGTGCCCAAACTTTAAGTAGGACTGCAGTGGCCCAAGTGCCTCAGACGTTGACTGGGTTGTTTAAGGTCAGTGGTTCAATTTCTGCGTACTGCAGGACAGAATGAGCTCCCGTTTTCATCCTCAGGCCAGCCCTTCGGAGGATGCGGCCCTCGGCCCACGGTTGCCGGCCATGGGCCGGAACAATTGGGGGGAGGGCCTGGTGCTGGCTCACAGCATGTTTTTTCACATTAGGGGCTGGAATTTTGGGGCATGGCTTATTCTGGCACAGGCTCTCAATTTAGGGCCTCTGGCACAATTCCTATCGGGCCGTCTGGCCCACCTGGCCCACCTACTGGGGGTTTACTGTGGCAGGGATGCCTGGTTAGCACGTTTGCTGTACTGGAGGCATCCTTAGCAATCCAGTGGGTGGGGGTCCTTTTCCTATCTACCGGGCCCCCTTTGTCTCCGCTGGCTACTTCGACCGCTGCCACTCTGCAACAGGCGGCCGGCCGGGTCGAGCTTGTTGAGACAGTCCGGCCTGTGCCTGCTGCTGTCTCGCAGCTCCCTGTTTGTCCGGAACAGCGACTGGAGTGCGTTGGAGGTTGTCCCAGAGCTCGATTTCGGTCGCGAGCTCCGACGCCCACCGTGTGGTGGAACCCCCAGTGGGGGCGGCTCACGGGGGTGCAACTAGTGAGTATTGGGTCAAGTTGAATACACCCAAATCACAGTCCACTTTCAGCGGTGTGGTTCAGTGCTCATGGCCTTGCCAATTAGAGGCTAGTGGGCATCACTTGCCATCCTATCACAGTGCCCCTTGGTTGCATTCTGGCATGACCTTGGGGGTGGGGGTTTCTGCCCCCGGGGCAGTACGTGGCATCGCATGGGCTGTCCAGGTCCCGCTGTGTATGCCCTGTGTACATCATGTACCGGCAATGGCCTTGCCGATGATTGGTTATTCATTGCCCCCTGGTGATCATCTGGCCCAGATCAGGAAGGGACAGATTTGGGGGGGGGAATGCGTGGATATATTCTCCCTATGAACTGAGACCCAAATAAGGATAGGAGGTACGGACAGGAGGACGGAGACATTGTGTGGTCCCGCCGTAGTAAGCCACCACGCACTGGGGTGTCCGCCCCTGGGACAGTGCTGGGCATCGCAGGGGCTGTCTAGATCCTGCTGCGTAGGCCCCCTTTATACAGAACGTGCCGTCAAGGGCTTTGCTGATGGACGGCTATTACTTGCCCCGGTTGATTATTGGCCACAGGCCATGAGGGGAAAGGGCCGAAGGGGGACATGTGGATATTCTCCCTATTGAACTGTGAGCCCACTGGGAGGGGAGAGAAGGACAGGACGGCTGAGACAAAGAGATGTCCTATCGTCATTAGCCACCGCGCACCTTAGGGCCAACTGGTTGTCGGCATACCTTGTACGTATTGTGGTATGCCACAGGGCTTGACCTGTTTGGGCCATCCTGATGTCGATCAGATGGGCCCATGACGGTTGGCTCATGGTGGGGAATGTGGACGAGGGTGGCTCTATATCCCGAGGGGAGGTGGGATGAGTCCTGTCAGCAAGTGTGCTCGTGTACATCATTCCCACGGGACTGGTGCCTGGTGATGGGTACCATGGTGGTCATGCTGAGCAGTGGGCTGTTCAGACACTGGCTCCACGCAAACTGGTCAGACGGGGGTTCCGGCCCGCCTAGTGTGTTCGGCCTGCTCAGCTGACGATGTGTGTACTAAGCACCACGGTCGTTACCGACTTAGTGCCCCCTTTTTGCGCTGGCCCTCACGCCGCCTCCGCGTGCCCGCGGGTTGGTGGGTTGCGGGGCAGAGGTGGGGGTGCACAGGGGCGAACAGAGCTCCGTCTGAAGCAACTAACTTTGTCATGAGCCCCACCCCCGCCCCAATTATAGTCAGCCTGGAGGGATGTCACTCAGTTCATCCAAGAAGGGATGGGGCGGGAGACCTGCTGGAGGGTTTTCAATGGGGCTTTTGTATCCATTCGGGGGTGTTGGGGGCCCCAGGATGCTACTAATCTGGTTCCCTTCTAGGGTAACGGAGAGGGGGCTCCACTGTCCACAGTTATGGAAGTTGGGGGCTATGAGAGTAGCGGGGGCCCTCCTTGGAACTACCTCTCCTTAGTCGAAGGTATCCCCCATGAAGCTCATACTGAGCTAGAAAAAGGGTGAATGTAATATAATCCTCCATTCAGCTTACCCTGTGGGTGCTCCATTCAGGGATGACCTTCCTGATGACCTTGTTCGGTCAGGTACTCGTAGTTGCCTCGGCTATTATGGGTGGCGTGCTCACACAATTCTGGTGCTGTTTTGGCACAGTGTGATATGCACTCGGCTTCCAGCTTTTTGCCAGTGCACCCCAGGATTTAGACCTATCAGGTTTTTAGGTTTTGAGGGGAATTTTAATTAGATAAGGCCAATCCCTTTCTGAATGCATTAATTCAGGTTCAGCACCCGACCGAGGTGGGACTTTCATTCAGTGGGCATTTGCTCACGGGTTGGGGCCTCGGTCTCCAGCCCATCACCTCGACAACTTTTGGGTCCGGGGTTAAACGGGGCTTGGACACATGTACGCGTCTCCTCATCATGATTCAGACACTCAGGTAGGAACTGAGTGTCCCCTTGGCGCCTGAATAGACCGAGGTCCCATCTTCTAACATCACATTTCTGCCTCGATGCTGTCACGCGGGCATCCAGCTTAACCATTGATACGGTGGCTTGGATGTCCATGGCGATTTTGGCATTGATTGCCAAACATCGAGTGTGCCCTTGGGAATTGTAGTTAATTCATTGCCCCCCTTAATTTGTTTGCTCTGGCTCAAATTACTCCTGGGTTTAGAGGGGTCTCTTATGGGAGATCAAACCTAGTGGTCTGCCCTTATATCTAGTACGGTCAGATACCTCCGGCTCCCAGACTTATGGGGTTTACTCGGAGGGTGGGTGCACGGATCGCCCCGCGATCTTACCTTCCTTGCGTTTTTCCCCATTTGGAGAGCACTGATGCTATGGTGCAAGGGGTGGGCCTACTCAGTGGTCCAATTTCGGTGTGACAATGCGGCAGTGGTGAACATTGTCAACACCCAGACGTGCAAATCCCCCAAGGTCATGACATTAGTCCGTCTATTCTCTTGAGAAGCCTACGCCTAAATGTGCTGTTCTAGGCCAGACATGTTATGGGTATTTATAATGACATTCTGCCGCTCTCCACCACCGCAGATCACCTGGTTCCGTGCCGTACTCTGGAAGCAGAGGGATTCCACTCGCCACTTTTGGCTGAGGGTTGGACGTTTGGTGAGGAGAGGGGAACCGGACATGTCGTTGGCACCTCGCACGCGTAAGGCGTATCACTCTGCATTCAGGTGTCATGTTTGGGAGGGGTGGACACGGGAACGTGTCCGCCGCCCTTACGCGCGTCACCCCTGTTCCCAGAGTTTCTACCCACCTTGCACGAGGCTGGCATTGCTTATGTACAGATAGGTGTGAGGTGGCTCTTGGCCACGCAGCTACCACGGTAGCCTTTTTGGAGCGCTCCGCATCAGTGAGTGGGTGCCAGAGTTGGTGCCACCGGTGTAAGGCGGATGTGTCTCGTAGGGCACTGGAACTCGAAGATGTCTCTTTCACACATGAGTGGGCTCGAGTGGGGATGCGGTCCTCACGGGTTATTCAGCACGGTGCAGGCAGTGGTGTATACTGCTACGAAATTTTTGAGACATCTGTCCGGTTGGTGCCCTACCTGAATTTTCGACAGTGTCTGCTGTGCGCCCCAGCCTGTTTTCTGCCACCGGGATGGGTCTACCCTTACCTTAGTACAGTCCCTGAGGGTGACCGGTGCCACGTTTCGCGGTGTGGTGCCCATTTTGGCACCATTTACTTAAGATAGGCATCGCGTTGATCGCGGCTACATTTGGGGTACTCGGAGGTGGATATGAGTCTACGCGCAATTTCAGATATGTACGTCCCCTCACTGTACGAGTACCTAGTTGTGTCCTTCACCTTTTTCTCCTCTTTTACAGATCCTAGGGGTCTCAGCACACCGGTCGCAGGGGGCTGGTGGGCCGCTGCTATGTACACTGGGCAGCAGTATATGCTGCAGCGACAGAGAGTGGACCCCGGCTGGGCTGTGTGCATCCGCACGTATGCTATGGTATGCGCGGCACATGGGGGCGGGAACTGTGGCCATTCCTGCTGTCTGACAGGGATGCTGGACCGCCCAATGTTTTACAGGCGCCTCGGCGGCAGCGGTCTTATATGGATCACTGCTGTTATTAAACTGTCGAGGGGCTGTGACCTGGCATTTTGTATCACGTATGGCTTACATATGGTCGCTATGGTCTGACATCGTGCCGAGACACCAATTTAGGGGAGATGCGGATCTCCCTAGTTCGGACTGTTCCGGCAGTCGGTGGACGGGGCTGTGGCTACGTCCTGTTCTGAGCATGGCTGTGAGACGGCCATTGGAGTCCGGATGATAGGCTTACAAAAATTTTTTTGCTGGTAGGCAGGAGAAGGGGTCCACCTGTCGGTCAGAGGTATGTACCTCGTTCTGGGTGCAATGCAAGCAGGCCTGGCGACCGAGCTGATGGTCTGGGGGGGGGCGGTGAGTCTTTATTGAAGCCTCCCCGTGTGGCGGGTAGCACTGGTAAGGTAAATATTTATGACCCACAGGTATCCGGCAGGTTCGCAATTGACTGGCCAACACTAGATAGGCACAAGTTGGTTAACATTGTCCGGTCAACGACGAACCAGGCAATGGGGTGATGGCACGAGCTAGGCAGCATGCATCACCCCGTTATTTTATGGATACGCGTCAGAGGGTGGGGTCAGTAGTTAGTTTATTGACTAGGTCAACAATTTGTTTGTTGTAAACAAACAAATTGATACAAATGGATACATTGTAGCCAATTGCCGTTGGCAATTTTGGGAGGAACCTTACCAGTGTTACTGCAGCCTGCTTGCCTTAAGAATTATAATTGGTTGAGTACCAATCGAAATTTATAATTCGGACTAGGGCATGAATCAATAAATGTGACCCAATGCCGTTATCCACTTATACTGGTGTCCGAGTCCTTTTTTGGGGGGTGGGCCTGCAATGTGGCTAATTTTGCAAACAGATTCTTCCTCTACCATCTGTTATGGTCAGAGACAAGTATGTAAACAGAGTTGGTTTTTTTTATTCCATTGACTACAAATCCCATAATTCTCCATTCTCACAGGTAAGCTGCAGTTATATGTCTGTCTGTCATGTAGAACTCCCATAATGGAGAATCATGGGATGCATAAATATAAAGAAAACAGAAAATGTTATCCTTAGATTTAAAATCCTCACTTTTTTCATCTGTGCATGCAAAGAGGAAACTGTAAAACTATTTCCCTTGCTCAATAGGTAGACAAGATATTTTGAAACATGCTCAACAAGAAAAGAGAATGAAAACAAGAAAAACTTAATGCCAATTATGAGTACTCTCTACCTAGGAAATCCTGGAAAGTGTCGGCATCAATCATAAATAATTTGAATCCATGGAATTAAGCAAAATTGCACAAGTAACACTTTATCCCAAAATATACAAACAGTACCACATGATGAAAGTAGCTGGTTTGTTGCATGGGTTTTTGAGGGTTGAAGCACTGGAGAAGTGGTTTCTTATGACATTATAAACAAACAACCAGTCTTTTAAAGCAGTCAGTTTGGGAATTTTCTGAGCTTAAAATTCCTAGTTGAGGTTACCTCATCAAAATAGCCTAAATCAATGAGAATAAAGGACTTCACATGTAAGTCTTAACTCTTAAGTCAGCCCTCTAACTAAAAAGCTGACATTGAAAACTGGATTAAATATAAAGAACCACAATAAGGTAGAACAGGAATCTTATAAGTTCCCTGTTACCAGGTAGAACCTTGTTAGCAGATTCAGTGGGTGCACTGGTCACACAGTTTCCCCCACTATGATGAAGTATCTTGTATTTGTTTAAATTTGTGTAATCAAATTTAATACTTAACCATTAATCTATTCTATCTAAGCAACTGTTATGCATATACTGTACTCTTTTTGGATGATATATCTACTCTCTCTTGGCAGCAGGCAAGAGGCCACTTTGGTGTAATACTTTTCTGCATATTTTTCAACAATGAGGTATCTTTTTAATAGGATGAAAAACATCTGGAATTGGACTGGTGACACCAGAGGAAGAGAACAAGAAAAGGGAGCTATGACCTGAAGATAGGTGATGTGATGCCATGCACTTAAACAGAGGCTGATGAATTATTCATCTGGAATACTCTGGGAAAACAATTTACCTTTCCTTTTGCTATCATGAATCATTTTGCTGGCCAGTCCCACACCATGTTCTCCATTCACTCTTTTCAAGATAGGGCACATGGACATTTTTCAGTCTGAAGGCTGTTCATATTCTACTCAAATTGACTACTTCATATTCATTGTTCATATATTGATCTGTGCCATCAGTCAGTGACACTAGGCAGAGTTAGGGCTAGATTATAAAACACTTTCTCAGCATTCTCTAACCAATAAAATTTTCCCATATAGATTCTTCCCGTAGAAAAATGCATCCCTTTACTCTCATTGTCTAAAGAAGCAATCCCCAGAAACAGGTCAAAATACATGTTATACAAAATTTGGGGCACATAGCCCTATCCCCGTGATGGCGAAGTTTGGCACTCCAGATGTTCTTGGACTTCAATTCCCAGAAGCCCAAGCCCCTGTGAATCCACACGAAGGGGTTTACTGCGATTCATCCAGCCAGTGCTGCCCTTGTCACTCCTGGAAGCAAAATAAGAGTTTTACTTCCGCTTCCGGGAGCGATGAGGGCGGCGTGGGCTGGATGAATCACAGTAAACCACTTAGTGTGGATTCACAGGGGCCTGGGCTTCTGGAAATTGAAGTCCAATAACATCTGGAGGGCCATGCTTTGCCATCACGGCCCTATCCCATATAGTATTGATGGTGAACCTGTTAGAGACTGAGTGCTGGTGAGGGAGAAAGTGTGCTCCCATTGGGCTACTGGGCAGAAGGGTGTGGCGAACGCATGCTAGAAACATGCAAAGGTGCTTTCTGGGTTGAGAGGATTTTTGCTGGAGGAACTCCACTCAGGGGATGCCCAAATGAGGCTACTTTCTTGTCCCCAAGATTTTCCCCCACCAAAATGGTCCCTATTTATCTACTTGCAATTTCTTGCTTTCAGACTGCTAGGTTGGCAGGTGCTGGGACAGATGGTGACAGAGTCTTAACCACTAAGCCAGTGGTTCCCAACCTTTTTTTGACCACATCCCACCTAAGCATCTCAAATTTATTTTAATAACAGTATAATTTGCTGTGTTTTTCACTGTCCCTGGCCAAAATTCTGTTGGGCACATTCTGCCTGTGAAATAGGAGGGATGTCACCATCCTTAGGAAATTGTTGCTGATTAAAACTTTACTTAAGTTTAATTTTCATATATTTTTAAGTAATCATACCTAGTTTTTCATAACTGTAAGACTTTTGAATGTTCTTACAACTCTGAAATACTTTTGCACTTGTGGATCATGGGAACAATGTAGATAAATAAAGTTCATAGAAAAAGATATGCTGATAATGCATGCATTTATTGCAACACTAAAATCATTTATACCTTGATACCCAGTTGAATTTTGATGAATTTTGAAAATTATCATTTTATTTCATTCTGGATTTAACATTTTATTGAAATAAATGCCAGCTGTGATGAACACAGACTTCTAATTTCCACCCAGAGATCTATAGAGTTCTGTAAGGCTCAAGGGGCAATTATCAGACAATAGACTTTCTGACCTGGCCTTCAAACAGTTCAGTCTCAGCATCTGAAAACTTCATGGAATCCAGTTGGCTTCTAGCTTGTGCCATGTACTAGCTTTCAGATATTTATGTCTGTGCACTTTTACTCTCTTTCAGAAAAGGGAGATTGTTTTGGTCACTGTAACCACAGCTCACTGCAGTAATCTGGTAAACAAAATCTTCATCTTCTGCTGCCATCAGCAACCATAAGGTGGCAGTCTTTACCATTTTAATGTAATTACTTATAGAATCCTGCATTTTCAGTATGAATTCTATCCCTGTTTACATCATGGTCAATTCAATGTGCTTTTTTATTGCCCTTTGTAACTTGCCTCTTTCTAATAAATATTTAGAGTACAAACATCCTACCAATAAACACAGTCTTTTTCATGAGATTAGAACAGTTTGCCATAAAAGCAACCAACTAGAAATTACCAATTTACTATGTGGACAAGGGGTTTTATTGGGTAACATGTGAAAAGGTTCACACCATTTTGTTGCTCCCGTCTTCGTCCCAAGCTCCTGCCAACCTAGCAGTTTGAAAGCAAGAAATTGCAAGTAGATAAATAGGAACCACTTCGGTGGGAAGGTAACAGCGTTCCGTGCGCTCTTGTGTCTAGTCATGCCTGCCACATGACCACAGAAACGTCTGCAGAAGCAGATAGCGCTGGCTCTTCGGCTTAGAAACAGAGATGAGCACTGCACCCTCTAGTCGGATACGACTGGCTTTCGAGCAAGGGAAACCTTTACCTTTACTTTATCATTGCATTAATTTACAGTGGCATTTATATACAGTGGTTGTTTTCTTCAGTGTTCTATAAGAATGGCACATCTCTTGCAAAAGGACTAGTAAACTTCCCATTCTTTCTCGCTTAGCTTTATATTTTATGAACCTTTTAATATTAGTCTCAATGACTACTGCTCTCTGACGTCTTGCTTGGAAGGAAATTTTGTGTAGGAATGTAGGGGTGGTATTGCAACTTTTAGATGTCTGATAATCCACAGATCATGTTGGCTGAAGATTCTTGAAGCCTTAAGGTCTGGATCAATTCTTTTTAAAGCTACCACTAGATTTTGTTGAAGTCACACTATATTTTCCTACCAAGGCAACATATCTAAAGGGTTCCAAATAAGGCAAAATAGAGAAATTCTTAGCAAGATTGGCATGATTTCTCACATACCTGGAGGGCAACAGGGATTTTAAGGCAAGTTGTTTGGAGAAGTTGGTTGACAGGTGTCAGCCTTTTACCAACTCCATATGTCCACAGGGTGGCGGGTGTCTAGGGTTTCACACCACACAACACATGACAGACAGACAGTGGCAGAACAAATATTTCAGTCGAGACTAAATGTTGTCTTAAGTAATTCTCCAAGACAGCTTTTGAAGAGCTTCTGTCTGGGGGGAAACAGGCTGCAAAGGTAGAAACTTCCCCCCCAAAAAAGACTAGTTATTGCTTAAAGAACTTTGCAAATACTTAGTTCCTGAACTTTTAAAAAAAAGATTTTGGGAGCAGCATCCAAATCTCTGAGATTTCAGGTCCATGGGAGCAGATGATTGTGACATCACAGAGGCAAGACAAGAGTTGGGCAGAAACCAGCTAAAACCCAGCCAACTAGATAATAAGAGGCTTTAGGAAGACTTGCCTACAACTTATTGGTATTCCCCCTCCCTGCCAAAAAAAAGACTCTTGAAGACCCATCACACACCCTTTTCATTCACATGTGCCTCCCATTGGGAGACTCAGATAAGTGAAGTTCCTGAGACTCCAGTAGCACACTGAGACTTTTCCACACTAGTACATAATTATGATCTGAGCAAAACCTATAACTTTGACACCCGTCCTCCCCTGTTAAGTCTGTTCTCCTGGCTGGTCCTTTGCTTTGGAGAAGAACTCAATTCTCGCACTTCTGGACTGAGCTTGAAAAGGTTTCCTTTTGGGGGGCTGCAGTTCAAAGAATCCTACCGCCACAATAGTTATGAGTCTTTCTCACCAAAATCCTAGGGCTGTTCCACTGAGTTAACAGAACTTACAGTGGAGCTGGTTCTCCAAATTTTAACAGATTAGAATTTCATGTATTCATTCCTGCCTACTCTAGTTGCAATTTACTGCAGTAAATAACAGGATTTCAGCCTCCTTATATTATAGTCTTAAAAAGCAGCTTTTCCAAGCTCTGCTTTCAGGACAGTAGGAGCAGAAAATTAAGTACTGTATTTGCCGGTGTATAAGATGCACCCCGTGATTATCAAAATAGCCCACTATAGGCCACTATATACAGTATAAGATGCTCTCAATATTTCCAGTCTATTCTAAGGGGGGGGAAGTGGGTCTTACACACCAGCAACTATGGTAAATATCCTCTCTAGTATATCACTTGCACTTACCATGCTCTTGGATAGCAACCCAGATTCTGGTCCATGCTGCTTGCTGTGCTTTGTCAAAAGTTTGATTTGTTTGTTAGCTGAATAAAATAGTTGAAATACACATGAAGGTATTTTTTTTTATAGCTCTTATGCTGCTTAGACTTCTCTTTTATGTTAGATTTTTTCCTCTCCCTAAGAGACAGTTCATTAGCTCAAGAAAACATTTGGATAACAGGCTTATAACTGTTTTAGAAGCTCTGCCATATTTCTATCTTCTTCATTGGTTAGATTTTTTCCTGCACTGGGATTTTTCAAGATGTTGTTAGGCAGAATTAGAATTTAATCTTGTTTCAAATGGGTTGAAAGTTGAAGTGAGTTTCTGCGGGATCCGCGAGCACAATTGGCATGAAACGGCCCCTGGCAAAGGTTACACCGGTTGAGGAAGACCCCTGGTCACTGGCCCCTGCCAGTATGGAAATTGGGGAGCGGATTAATATTCATATGATTGATTCATTCACATTTGACCTGACCGGCAGTTCTGCTGAGGGAAGCTGAATCGCTAAACTCCCGTTAGACATTAGGCAATTACTCACTTGCAGATGAGCCCAAGCCTTAGTGCAAATAGTGGCCATATTTACTCTTGAGCAAGCCAGGAACAATGGATTTCCCCTGTCAGTATTTGCCTTAGTTAATTAACTTCCCCAAGAGAAGTTCCCAATTAACCCGGGTAAATGGGTCATGTGATTTTCTGTCAGATGACGATTCTATCACACGCTGCCTTGAATTCCTATATATGATGATGCTTTTCCCTCAATAAACTACTGGTCTTCGCTCCATCTTGTCTCGTGTCGTTTCTTGACCAGTCTCCTCCGGGACCCTAAGGGCCACTTCACGGCCCCAATCCAACATCTGGTGACCCGCGACGTGATTCTACTCGTGAGTAAGCGATCTACGCGGTCCGGTTCTATGCTAGAACAGTGTCCGATTCGTCCCGGAGGGCAGCGCGGCAGCTCCGGTCGGAAAGCCATCCGGCCGGGGTGACAGCTACGCGGCGAGGCATTCCAGAGAGGCATCCTACGGCTTGCATCGCGGAAACGCGTTCCGCTCAGGGGCAGGCTGTGAACCCTGATTCCAGCGCAGAGGCCACCGAGGGCCCGTGGCAGGAGACCATGCTCCGAGCTCCATCCCAGAGATTCGTCACGCTGAGACCTATTGCCTAAAAGGACGCGTCGAATTCGTCCCGAGAAGAAGCCCTTCGAAGGACCCGGCAGGTAATATGGGGACTTGTCCTCAGCGGCAATGTCCATCCGCTAACCAGAGAATTCATATAATGGATTCATATAACCTGGCCAGGGTATATAAATTACGCCTTCACAGTGGGAAGTTAGCGGAACTCTTAGCGTACCTGGAGGCCAATTGTCCGCTTTACCCAGAAGCGGCCGTACTTGACCTCACACTTTGGGATCGGATAGGAGCCTGCATTCGAAAAGCACCAAAAGCTCCAGACAGCATAATTGGCACATGGAGCAAATGTAGGAAGCTCTTAGCAGAGGATGACCCAGTCCGGATAGAAGCCCAGAAACCCCCAGCGCAGGCAGAGCCATCAGCCCCAACAGCTCTCTATCCGTCACTCCAGCTTAAGCAGAGTAGTGTAGGGAGCTTTCCCTCGGTGACAGCTGCAGACGTCACCGACGGAATGCATGAGATGGGAAGCGCTGGCGCTTCACTGACAGTTACGGGTTCCCTAGCTACCAAGAGCGCGGTTCAGCGCATGGCTGAGGCAGAAATCAGCAAGGGGGAATTGCCAGCAGAAGATCTAGCTGAGCTTAGGCAGCTATGCCCAGTTCGCATAGAGGTAGATGCCCTCACGGGCCAGCAGCAAGCAATTCATTCACCAGTTCCGTATAAGCTACTCATGGCCATACGGAAAGCCATCACAGAGACAGGACTCTAGAGCCGATTCACTAGGGGCATGCTTCAGCAAGTGTGCGAGACTATGATGCTCATCCCGTACGACTGGAAAGCCGTCATGCGAATGATGCTCAACCCCAGCCAGTATCTGCTATGGGACAGCGAGTATCGTCTCGAAGCGCAGGCAAGGGCCGCCAGGATGGGCGGAGCGGTAATTCCTGACCAGCTATATGGTTCAGGTCCGTTCGAATCCGTTGACGCGCAAGTCGCCCTGCCGCTCGCCATGCTCCACATCGCAGCGGAGACAGCCTTCAAGGCTTATCTCAAAGTCCCGGCAGCTGGCAAAGCAGCCAAAAATTACACAGCGGTCAAACAGGGATCCCAGGAGTCCTACATGGACTTTATCAATCGATTAGAGGAAGCGATCAGTAGACAGATCGATAATGAGCAAGCCCAACAAGAGCTCATGATGAAATTGGCCAAAGACAACGCCAATCTCGACTGCTGTAAGATCTTGCAGTCCCTGGGAAATCGTCCCGACCTGACACTCACAGATATGATTAGGGCATGCGCCGACGTTGGCACAGATTCCTACAAAATGGGTCTGTTGGCAGCGGCGGTGCAGGGAGGCAGGAGACCCCGGACCAAAGGAGCATGCCACAATTGTGGCAAGATCGGTCACTTCGCTAAGGAATGCCGATCCAGAGGCAGCGGCCAGCGCACCGGCCGTCCCAAGGCTCCAACCACCCCATGTCCAAAATGCAATAAGGGCCTTCACTGGGCCAGGAATTGCCCGAATTCGGGAAACCGGAACGCGGGCACGTCTCTGGCCCCGGTCCAAACAGAGGCTTCCCTCGCTCTTGGCGCGCCAGAGCTGGATTAGATTCCACTCACATTCCAGGCATTGCGAAGGCACAGGCCAGCCCCAAGGGTAGTACAGGGCTAGAATTGACTTGCCAGGCAGACGTCATATGCGACTTGCCAGGCACAGTCTATCTGGTGGATTCCCAGTACATGGGACCCCTACCCAAAGGCTTCATAGGCTTAGTTTTGCCTCGTAGTGTCGCAGGAGCACGCAGAATTCTTGTAATTCCGGGAGTCATTGACTCCAATTTTTCGGGTGTTCTCCAAGTTCAACTTTGGACGCACCTACCCCAGACCATTCACAAGGGAGACACGTTAGCGCAACTGATTATGGTTCCTTGTAACTCACCAGCAGATAGCCAGGGAAGGCTCAGGGACAGCGCAGAGTCCGGGTCAGCAGACCGCTCGAGCGCAAGTGAGGCAGTGCAAGGATACCAGGTCTTAGCGACAGTGGAGACCAACATAGAATGGAAACAGCGGCCAGTTATTGAGGTATTTTTGAATAAAAAATCATTCTCAGGGTTGCTGGATACCGGAGCTGACGTCAGCGTTATCAGCCGAAGTCAATGGCCGAAGGAATGGGCTATTGAGCCGGTCTCCGATGTGTGGGGGGTAAGCGGCATCCAAGAAGCGTTTAGAAGCCGGGAGTGGGTGGAAGTCACAATCCCTAAGGCTGACGGCACGGCGGTCATTCGGCCGCACATTCTGGACGTGCACATCAACCTTTGGGGGCGAGACATTTTACAGCAGTACCGTGCCACTCTTACCTTCGGGTAATGGCCCTGCCACTTAAATGGCTCACCAACACGCCAGTCTGAGTGGAACAATGGCCAGTAGTGGGGGAGAAGTTAGTCGCCCTAAAGCAACTGGTTAAAGAACAGCTAGACGCAGGACATATAGAGCAGTCCACTAGTCCTTGGAATTCGCCCATTTTTGTCATCAAGAAAAAGTCGGGGAAGTGGCGACTCCTCCACGATCTCAGAGAGATCAATAAATGTATACAGCCAATGGGTCCGCTTCAATGCGGCATTCCGAATCCAAATATGATTCCCGAGGGTTGGGAGATCCTGGTTGTAGACCTCAAAGATTGTTTTTACACCATTCCCCTAGATCCGAGGGATCGGGAAAGGTTCGCCTTTACGGTGCCGGTTGTGAACCACAGAGAGCCCACGCAGCGCTACGCGTGGAAGTATTTGGCACAGGTTGGGCGAATTGAGCATCAGATTGTTTTTACACCATTCCCCTAGATCCGAGGGATCGGGAAAGGTTCGCCTTTACGGTGCCGGTTGTGAACCACAGAGAGCCCACGCAGCGCTACGCGTGGAAGTATTTGCCACAGGTGATGCTCAATTCGCCCACCCTGTGCCAAATTTATGTTCACAACGCACTGGCAAAGTTTCGAAACCTTCACCCCACAGCTTTAGTATGCCATTTCATGGACGATATCTTGGTCACAGCGCCGCAACTCGGCAGCGAAATGTTTAAAGACCTCCAGGCCAGCCTGGGGGAAAAAGGGTTACTCATTGCCCCAGAGAAAGTGCAGAGAACCGAGCCCTTCTCATACTTGGGTCATCAGCTTCTCCGCTCTTTTGCAGCACCAGTTTTGCCCCAGATCAACTTAAAAGACTCAGTCACCTTGGTAGAATTGCAGCAGGTTTTAGGTAACATTAATTGGGCCAGACCGTACTTCAGATTGGATACGGATCTTCTAAAGCCGCTCTTCTCGCTGCTGACGCTAGGTAAGCAGCCGGCAGACCGGATACAAATTCCTCGAGAGGCACGTTCGACTCTCAAGAAAGTCAACCAAATTCTCAGCCAAAGGTGGGTGGACAGGATTACTCAGGGGCCATATGCCCCAATCCTGAACTTATACATCGTTCGGGCCGGATCCATGTTCACCGGAGCCCTAGGAGTGGACTCCGAGAAAGGAGCGAGTATCGTGGAATGGGTGTATTTACCGAACACCTCTTCCCGAAACGTCGTTCCCCCCCAAGAATTGGTCTCCGCGGTGGTTTACCGCGGCAGGCTGAGAGCAAGGGACATTTCAGGGCACGACTTAGCAAAAATCGTGATCCCATTCACCAAAGAGCAGGTTCAGCAGCTGATGCAGCTCGGTGACTCGCTTCCAATTGCCTTGGAGGGATTCACCGGATGCTTGGCATACCACTTGCCAAAGGACCCCAGACTCGTTTCGCTTCAAACGCAGACAGTCAGCTTGTACGAATTGCTCTCGCTGGTTCCACTTCAGGGGACCAGAACAGTCTTTACTGATGGGGGTCGCACATATGGTGTCTTAACTTGGCAGGAGGGCCAGGCTTGGCGCACGCTGCTAACTCTTCCACAGAAGTCCGCGCAGCGGGCAGAGTTGGCAGCGGTGAACCTTGCTTTGCGCACCTTTGCCAAAGAGCGCCTCAACATTATTACTGACAGTCAGTACGTTAGGAATTTGCTTCACAGTCTACCGGGAGCATACATCACTCCCGCGATAGACAAAAATTTGCTGAGTTTGTTCCTCACAACTCAATTTCACTTGCGGAACCGCACAGAAGCACTCTATATTGCCCACATCCGAAGTCACCAGGACCTACCGGGTCCGATTTCCGCGGACAATAGCAGAGCGGATGCGGCCGCAAAGGAAATTCAGCAACGATCAGTGTTAGGTGTTTTCACTACTCCAATTCAGAGTCATGCATTCTTTCATCAGAATGCCAAGGCACTCGCCAGACAGTTTAACCTGCCACTTTCTCAAGCCCAAGGCATAGTTCGCTCTTGTCAGCATTGTGCAGGGGCACCGGGGGGGCCCTCGTGGGGGGTCAACCCACGAGGGACAGAGGCTAACCAGGTGTGGCAAATGGACATCACACATGTCCCGCAGTCTGGCAGATGGCAGTACATGCACGTTTGCATTGATACTTTCTCACAATTCGTTTGGGCGATGGTGCAAAAAGGGAAGACAGCTTCCCACGTGGAGCAGCATCTCCTTGCCTGCTTCGCCGTCCTACAGCTCTAGGCAGCTGGCCGACTTCATGGCCACCTGGGACATTAAGCATACCTTTGGCGTTCCTTACAATCCGCAGGGGCAAGCGATTGTGGAACGAGTCAATCGGACACTCAAGTCCTACATTGACAAACAAACAGAAAGGGGGGAGCCACCAGCCCTCCCCAAGTCACAGGGTCAGGCACAGCATTGTCTGAACAAGGTGTTGTTCACCTACAATCACCTTAATGTTTTTTCGGATTGCACACCACAGGAGAAACACTTCCGCCGCTCGGAAGCTCTCCCGCGGCTGCTGGTCCATTACCGAGTGCCACCGGATCCTTCCTGGAGGGGCCCGGCACCACTCGTAACCTGGGGAAGAGGGTATGCTGCAGTTATGTCTCCTACAGGTGTCATCTGGATTCCAGCCCGGTGCATTAAGCCTCATTTGGAGCCACATGGCGTGGACCCAGACCGACCCGAGTCCGATCCCGGAGATGGAGGACCTCACCCTGACTGAGGGGACCCGGCGGAGGAAGTGGCGACAGCAGATGGCAGCGCTGAAGGTCATCTGGGGGATGGTCAAGACCCTTTGCAGTGAGGCCAAGGACCTCGTCCAACGTGAGGACGGGGAACCAACACCGGAGAACATCGTGTCTGCAGTCTTTGCCCTGATCACCGCCAACTCCGTGGCGGTCACCATCATCCTGACCCTCTCCCTACTTGCGGGGGGAGGCATTCAGGCAGCTTCACTGAAGGCCAGCGATCTGATGCCAGGCGGAGACCTCTCTGCCCAGATGCACTACAACCTATGGGAAAGGTTGGTGGGTCTCGTCAATCAGTCCGATTTTTGCCTGAAGCAGGACACCGGTTCTGCCTCAATGTTGAGCACCTGCCTCATCCCAGTGTGCCACACTCCAGACGCGCGCACCAGGGATGGCGACTGGCTGGTGAAGCGGATTTTTGGTCCGTTTCTTCCAACAAGTTTCTCAGCATACGCTCGCTGGGGAATGCAGCTGACCATGACTTTGCCGGCTGATGCAGCCACTCTCCACACCCCTCGAGTGGCGGTCAGCCCGAACTCTACTTGTGCCCGAATGACCGGCTGCTCTGCAGTCCGCCGGATTCGGCGCCGCTGCCTCGACGCTGGCAGCGGCAACTGGACTTGTAATAACCCAGAGACACTTGGTTCTATGTATGCTCATGTTACCCTACCTTCAGGTTGGTTCTTTACATGCAATCAGTACACTTGGAATTACATCCCCGCAAATGTATCAGATTCCATATGTTGTATCAGTCGCTTGACATTGTTACTCCCCACTAGGGATATGATTGTTCCAAGCACAAATGTTTCTGCAACCATACGGCGCACTTGCGCCACCCAGTTAGACAGCTCATGTGATAGCAACATTAGGGTTCTGAGTCCAGCTGAGTACGTCTCGTTGGCAGTCAGCATACTTGGCGTGCCAGGCTTAGCCGTCAGCAACGCTCGGAGAATTGGTCAATTGGCTTGCGGATTAGCAAAAGCCATTAACCACACCTCCTCAGTGATAGCGCTGCTCAACCAGGAGCAAGCGGAACTTCGCCATGCCATACTAGACAATCGAGCAGCTATAGATTACCTTCTGTTGTTACATCATTTGGGTTGCGAATCTGTCCACAGCATGTGTTGCTTTAATCTCACAGACAATACCCGTAAAGTGCAAAGCCAGCTCACGGACCTCCACACCCTAGTCAAGAACATCAAGGAGGATGCTTCATGGGGGTGGTGGGATTCGTTGTGGTCGTGGCTCCCATGGGGATGGCTCCAGACGACACTCAAAGTAATTGTGGGGGTGATAATACTGGGCACAACAGTGTGTTGTTTTGTGCAATATATTCCCTCATTGCTATCGAGATGTCCCCCGTGGAGGGAACCTCGAAACGTCATCCCCACACACCAGCTGATGCCCCTCTTGCGCAGGGCCATCTGTCAGGTCCAAAAATAACAGAAAAAGGGGGAGTGCAGGATCCGCGAGCACAATTGGCATGAAACGGCCCCTGGCAAAGGTTACACTGGTTGAGGAAGACCCCTGGTCACTGGCCCCTGCCAGTACGGAAATTGGGGAGCGGATTAATATTCATATGATTGATTCATTTACATTTGACCTGACCGGCAGTTCTGCTGAGGGAAGCTGAATCGCTAAACTCCCGTTAGACATTAGGCAATTACTCACTTGCAGATGAGCCCAAGCCTTAGTGCAAATAGTGGCCATGTTTACTCTTGAGCAAGCCAGGAACAATGGATTTCCCCTGTCAGTATTTGCCTTAGTTAATTAACTTCCCCAAGAGAAGTTCCCAATTAACCCGGGTAAATGGGTGGTGTGATTTTCTGTCAGATGACGATTCTATCACACGCTGCCTTGAATTCCTATATATGATGATGCTTTTCCCTCAATAAACCACTGGTCTTCGCTCCATCTTGTCTCGTGTTGTTCCTTGACCAGTCTCCTCCGGGACCCTAAGGGCCGCTTCACGGCCCCAATCCAACAAGTTTCACTGTGTGGCTAAATGAATGCAATGCAAACAGACAATTTCAGTTCTTAAAGAAAGACAATGGTTTGAGAATCCTAAGGATTAACACTGTTAAGATTACAACCTGTGTCTTCAATTTTTGAAGGAGAATTGCACTGATCACATTAGCAGTGATTTTTTTTTTTTCGTGCTATGCACAAGGGATTTGCCTCACAGGCACATAACAGCATATACATACGAAACTGATAAACAAAAGGAAAGCTTTACTTCTCTATTTACACTAAACAGACTGCTTAAATAGGCTACTGAACAAAGCAAAAGACAGCTGCTAATTAGGTGATATCCTATATTGCACAGTGCTGAATAGGCAGGACAGACTTTCTACCATATTGCCGATTCAAAGGAAACAGGAATGACTACATGTAATTTGAATTGCAAATAAGTCATGTTTCAGCTCTCTGATGGCCTTTTCAAAAATTAAATTGAATACCAATGTCTCAAGCTGAGCAGAAACACAAGGAAAGAGAAACTCTTTAGGTTGCATCCAATCCAGCCAAGAGCCATTTCAGTCCAATCTCTTCATTTTTTCTTATCTTTACTTTTTGCCTTCTTTCTTAAGCAACAAATAAAAGGAGCATGATTTCTGTTGCTATTCAGAAACTTGTAATTGTGACTCTGGCTTTCTTCATGGCTGAGCAGTAATACAAAATGCTTGGAAACAAAAAGGGAAATAAGTGTTATTATACCTACAGCCTACCATTTTAGTGATTACATCCAGTATAGTTTCAGATCATTATAGGACTCAATTTAAACTGTCTTATGTCATCTTTCTGAAACCTCTGATGACTTCAAACTCATCACTGAATGAATATAGGGCAGCAAGGAAAAAGGAAATAGGTTTCCGTCTGTTGCCAGCAAACTCCAGTAAGAAAGTATGAGTCTGTCTGTTGCCAGAGAACTCACACTTTCTTACTGGAGTTTATTGCATACACATGGAAACTATGGTTTCATAGAATACAGCCAAAGCTCACGATAAGAACAGCTCAACTTAAGAAAAACTCGAGATACATCCAGAAATATCAGGGGGGGGGGGGAAATCAGGTTCGAGATAAGAATTTTTAATAGAATTTTTTCGAGATAAGAAATTCAATGAATTCTAATGGGAAATTGCATTCAATACATTCCTATGGGAAATTCAAGATTTATTTTTTTTTTGGAGATACAACCAAATTTAAGGAATGAACTAAATTTATATGTAGAGGTTTGACTATAATAGAAAAATGAGTTGGAAGAAGCCTATTAGGTCATCGATATCAAATTCAATGCAGGAATTCAAGTTAAAGTATATCTGACAAATGGTTGTATCTCTTTTTCCTGAATGTTTTCAATACTGGAGAACTCACCACCTCCTGAGATAGTGGATTCCATTGTCATACTGCCCTAATAGTTAGTGAAATGATTGAAAATAGGTTCTATTTTGGCAAGGCTAGACATGAATAATTGGGAAAGCGCTTGGGAACCCATTGCTAGTAAGAGACAATACCACAGGAAAAGCTGGAAACTTTAATGTCTGTGGGCAGTAAATCTCTTCCACAAAATAGGTTCAACACATTGGATGCATCCTATATAGTTCAGGCTAACGCCTGAAATCAGTACCCTGGTGAGATCAGATCCATCAGCCTTGAACACAGTCCTGGTCAAGATGGACCAACGTCTGATTTGGAAAGGTTGTGATATAATATTCGTATAAAACTTTAATATATATTTTGATTAAAAAGCACATTGTTTTACAGTATTCATTTGGAACTTCAAATTGATTTGTCAGTTGCTCAGTTGTGGTGGCACTACAAAATATATTGTTTCTACTATACAACGCTACCTAAATGAGAGTCGGTGTAGTACAGGATAAAGTGTCAAGCAAAAAATTTCTGCTTTGTCATAGAAGCTCACTCAGATATGCTAATGATAAACTATATTTTGAACATCCCACAAACCTTGAAAATCCTATTAGAGTTGCCATAACTCAGAAGTGACTTACCAGTGCATAACAGCAGCAGCAACAACAACTATAACAGCAGCAGCAACATTGTATCCCAAATTTTAGAGCTTGTAGTTAACACAACATGTAACACATATGCCTTACAACAAGGCTGAAGGTTGACTGAGCCTTCCATCCTTCCAAGGTCCATAAAATGTTGGGGGCAAAATGCTATTTAACTTGTGAACTGCCCAAAGAGTGCATTAAGTGCTATGGGGCGGTACATGTGATTGCTTTTCTTTCCTTTATAACAAGTAATACACTGTTTGTAAGAGTCATTCTGATGTCATGTAGTACAAAATTCTGTTTTGTATCACCTCACAATCTTGTAAAAGATAAATCAAAATATTTTTCTTAGTTCTCAGTCTCAAAATCCAAAACTATAACCTATCCCATTCACATCATATGCTGGTATTGTAGAATTATGTATAGTACCAACCCAAAGTTTAATAGCACAACTGGCAGCTGACATATCTCTTATAGGATCCCTACTTTAATCTGTCAGTTACAGAGTTGTGTATAGCCCTTCAAAATTTTAAACTACATATCACAAGAAAAAGAACTTCAACATTTGGCATAATGTAAGAGTGGATATCAGATTTTGTGGTTTGTACTTTACACAGCTTTCACAAAAGCACAGATGTGTAGCCCTGTTCGATGCATGTTCATTTGGAAGAAAGTCTCACTGAGTTCTGAATAAACACATGTAAATTGTGGCTGATGCTTTTCTCTCTTTTTCTTCTGTCAGATCCTAATTTGCTCTAAAATTAGTTCTATTAATACTACCCAAAATGAAACAGAATCAACTAAGCACCACCAAGAATTGACAGTAATTACAAGTCTGTAGAATAAGGGTGCTAGTCAATTTATTTGGTTCCCATTTTTAGCACACTGACTTAATCCACACTTTCAGGACTAATACAGAGATGAGTGTTTAATGATACACATCTAATTTTACGATGCACTTTTTTCCTTGTATAGGTACAAAACTGGAGAAGGGAAGGCATGCAATTTAAAAGCAAATTGGGTGATTAAAAAAGAAATCAGAAAATGGTTCAAAATGATGTTTATTACTTGTTCTTAACATTTTTAACATTCCCTTTGCAAACAAAGTCTCCAAGCTGGTGCACAATCAGTCTAGAAGAAAGCAATATGTAGCAAAAAGAAAATAATAATATCTTTTTAGAGAGTAACTTAGAGAGGTACATCATGCTTTGTGTTTAGACCATTAACACCAAACATGTGGGACAATTGTTTTGGAGCAAAACAGAAGAAAATCCTTTCCCATATGCCACACTGCTGTGGTTACACATCATAATGATGGAATTCCCTCCAAAGCTTAATGAACACAGGTTCAAAGTAAGATGTATGGTCTCTTAGGTGTTAGCATACATTGAAGATGGTTATAATAAAACATGAACTGTGTGAATTTTTCACCACCATTTAATGATGCTCCACTGATGTAATTATAAAGAAAAGAAAAGTGACAATTAAAATAGAGAATGAGTGAGTTGTTGTTTATTTCTAATTCAAATAGGCCTTAATTAAGCCTTAGTTACTGTTCATCATCATCATCATCATCGGTTCCTTATGCACAATGTGCATAGGGCAGCAAGCTTCTACCAAAGAATCCTATCCAAGGCAATTTCTTTGGCATCTTCCCATCTGATGTCCACTGTCCACAGGTCCTTATTATTATTATAGGATACTTAAGAGACCGCGTCACCCCAAGAACATCTGTCCGTCCACCATAGCAGACCGGAGAGGCTTTCTTATTGTGCCATCTGCTAGAGAAGGAGGGCCTTCTCTGTGTCTGCTCTGGCGCTATGGAACTTCCTGCCAATCGAGTTATGACTCCAGATGGAGTTGCTGCCCTCTAGGAAAGAGCTAAACACCTGGCTGGCAAAGCAGGTGTGGGGCACCGGTGATGTGGTGACTCCCACCTGCTGGCTAATATAGCAATATCGCTCCCTCACCCTTTTAGCTGCTGGGTAATTTTTGTACTACTTTTCATTGGGTTTTTATGGGTTTTAAGTTTTAGACTGTGTTGTTGATAATAACTTTGTGAGACGCCCAGAGTCGTTTCGAGTTGGGCAGCTATATAAATTGGACAAACAACAACAACAACAACAACAACAACAACAACAACAACAACAACAACAACAACAACAACAACAACAACAACAACAATAATAATAATAATAATAATAATAATAATAATAATAATAATAATAATAATAATAATAATAATAATAATAATAATAATAGGAACATTATGTTTTGCATGGTCTGCCCTGTCTTTACCTCCTCTTTGGTGGTTCCTATTTCACAGTGTTTTTCAGATATCGATTATCTGGCAAGCAAAGAATATGATTTGCTAGACACATTCATCATTCTATCACAATAGTCAGCAACTTTCTAGATCCATTTCACTCAATAATTTCCTTATTGTTGACACAATTGCACCAGGAGACACTCAGAATTCTCCATAAGCAATTCTCCAAAACACCTTGAGTTTTTTATGCTATGAGTGCCATTACTGCCCACATTTGGCTGACATAGATCACTGTTGGTAAATTTATTGTCTCATAAAGCTGGAATTTGGTCTTATCAACTGTTGAAGCTGACTAGATAGGTCATAATCTTGCGATAAGATGCTACCAAGGTAAAGAAACTGTTGAACATATTCAATTGGCTCCTGACCAATTGTGACCAACATGTTAGGACTATGGCTTTTGATTAACATGACTTTGGTCTTATCCACGCTAATACATAATCCCACTTTGTAGGGAGGCACTAGTTTCTGACAGCAATGCAATGTCATCGGCTAAGACAAAGTCTGTTAACTGTATATGACCCTTCTAGGGAATTCCAGCAGTTGGCCTATTCATTTGCTTTCTGCATAGCAAAATGTATAGTGAGAATAAACAAAAAAGGTGATACAATACAGCCCTGTCTTATACTAGTATCAATATTGAAAAAAGTACAGTACTCTGCTACCCATCTTTATGAAATAAGTGCTGTTATAATAATGCAAGCGCGGCGCCAAAATGGCCGCCGCGCTCTTTGCGCCCCCCCCCCACCGGACGAAGAGCATCCGGGTAGTTAGGGGGCGTGGCCAGCACCCTTATAAAAGGGGTGGCCACGAGGCAGCCGAGCTGCCATTTTCCGAAGCGACGGAGAGGAGAAGTTTTTCCAATTGCTCCGTCGCTCTCTCTCCTTCCTAGAGGCAAGACCTTAGAAGGAGTCGCTGCAGGATTTGCTTTAGCAGCGACGGGGCAGAGGAATTTGCTCCGTCGCTTCCTCCTTTGTTAGCCTCTGTTGAGGCTCCCTTTCTGCAAGCTGCTGGATAGCTCAGTGCTTTAAGTATTTGTCTTTGGGGACAAAGGTTGGGAGTTCGATTCCCCACTTTTCCTTTGCATCTTTGCGAGGGGATCAATTAGGTCAGCAGTTTGATACCTAGGCTGCAGCCTTAGAGGTAGGTCTTTGGCCTCTCATTTATGCCTTCTTGAAAGAAGGCTTAGGCGGGCAGTGGTCGAGTCATCGGGACCGCGACTGCACCCCCTCGATAGGACCTCCAACCGGAGGCTCCCACCGGGATTGGTGGGGTAGGGCAGCTCAGGCTGTGGCCCGCGGCCCTCTGCCCTCAGACCGGCCCTGCAGGGGCTTCGGCCCTCGGCCCTAAATCCCTGGCCACGGGTGTGGAGCAGGGGGGTGGGCCGGGCGTGGTTGCACAGCAGGACTTCCCCGGCCCTGCATGGGCCGGAGTTTGGGCATGGCTGTGTTAGGGCCTGGCTCTCAAGTAGGGACCCTGGACCATGCCAGGTGGGCCGTCCGGCCCACCTGGCCCCACTTATGCAGGGGGTTGGCAGGCATTACTGGCCCACGTGGTGGTGCTAGAGGCACCCCTAGGGATTGGCCATTCAGAGGATTCGGCACACGCCTGCCGGCTACGGGCCAGAACAATTGGGAGGGGGGCCTGGCGCTGCCTCACAGCACGTTTTGCCTGTTAGGGGCCGGGTTTTGGACAGGGCCCTATTCTAGCCCAGGTTCTCAAACTGGGGGCCTCTGACACTATACCGAGCGGGCTGTCCGGCCCACCTGGCCCACCTACTAGGGGTTTTTTCGTGGCAGGCCCCTTTCCAAACGTCGGAGCCCCTTTGTGTCTGCCGGCCACTTTGATCGCGGCCACTCTCCACAAGGCGGCCGGCTGGGCTGTGCTTCTCATGACACACCGGCCTGTGCCCGCCGCTGTCTCGCGGCTTCCCGTTTGTCTGGATCTGCGGCGGGAGTGTATTGGAGGTCGCCTCAGAGCTCGATTTCGGTCGCGGGCTCCGACGCCCACCGTGGGCCGGAACCCCCGGTGGGGGCGGCTCACGGGGGTGCAACTTGTGAGTATTACGTTCAAGTGAATGCACACACATCACAGTCCATTCCCGGTGGGGGCAGTGCTCTTAGCCTTGCCTATTTGAGGCTGGGGGGCATCACTCGCCATCCTATACCAGTGCCCCTTGGTTGCATTCTGGCACGACGTTTGGGGGTGGGGGTTTACGCTCCCGGGGCGGCACGTGGCATCACAGGGGCTGTCCGTGTCCCGCTGTGCATGCCCGCTGTACATCATGCTTCAGCATGGGCACTGCCGTCAACTGGTTATTCATGCCCCCCCCCCCCTTAGTGATCATCTGCTCCAGATCGGGAGGGAAAAGATTTGGTGGTGGGGGAGTACGTGGATATATATTACCCCTATGAACTGAGACCCGAATGGGGATGGGGGGTACGGGCTGGACGATAGAGACAGCGTGTGGTCCCCCGTAGTAAGCCACCATGCACTGAGGCGTCCGCCCTCTGAACGGTGTGGGGCATCGTGGGGGCTGTCTGGATCCTGCTGCGTAGGCCCCGTTACACAGGACGTCCCGTAGAGGGCCTGGCTGAGGATCGGCTACTACTGGCCCCGGTTGATTATTGGCTGCAGGCCATCAGGGGCAAGGGCCGTAAGGCGACATGTGGATTTTCTCCCTATTGAACCGCGAGCCCACTGGCAGGAGAGAGACGGATGGGACGGTTGAGGCAAAGAGATGTCCCACTGTCGTTAGCCACCGAGCACCTTGGGGCCCACTATCCTGGTTGATCAGATGGGCCCATTACAGTTGGCTCATCGTGGGGGATGTGGACGAGGGTGGCTATAGATATCCCGAGAGAGGGGGGACGGGTTCTGTCACCAAGGGTGCTCGTGTACATCAGTTCCACGGAACGGTGCCTGGTGATGGGCACCATGGTGGTCATGCTGAGCAGTGGGCTTTTCAGACACTGGCCCCAAGCAGACTGGTCGGGCGGGGGGGTTGCGGCCCGCCTATTGTGTTCGGCCTGCTCAGCTGACAATGTGTGTACTAAGCATCACGGTCGTGACGGACTTGTGCGCAGGGGCGATCAGAGCTCCCTCTGAACCACATATTCTTGTTGTTAGGGCCCCCCCGCCCCTATTATAGGCAGCCTGGGGGGATGTCACTCTGTCTCCCAAGAAGCGAGGGGGCGGGAAACCTGCTGGGGGGTTTTCAATGGGGTTTTTTGTATCCATTCGGGGTACTGGGGGCCCCAGGATGCTACTAATCTGGTTCCCTTCCAGGGTAACGGGGAGGGGGCTCCACTGTCCACAGTTATGGAAGTTGGGGGCTATGAGAGTAGCGGGGGCCCTTCTTGGAACCACCTTTCCTTAGTCGAAGGTATCCCCCATGAAGCTCATACTGAGCTAGAAAAAGGGTGAATGTAATATAATCCTCCATTCGGCTTACCCTGTGGGTGCTCCATTCAGGGATGACCTTCCTGATGACCTTGTTTGGTCAGGTACTCGTAGTTGCCTCGGCTACTATGGGTGGCGTGCTCACGCAATTCTGGTCCTGTTTTGGCACAGTGTGATATGCACTCGGCTTCCAGCTTTTTGCCAGTGCACCCCATTATTTAGACCTATCAGGTTTTTAGGTTTTGAGGGGGATTTTAATTAGATAAGGCCAATCCCTTTCTGAATGCGTTAATTCAGGTTCAGCACCCGACCGATGTGGGACTTTCATTCAGTGGGCATTTGCTCACAGGTTGGGGTCTCGGTCTCCAGCCCATTACCTCGACAACTTTTGGGTCCGGGGTTAAACGGGGCTTGGACACGTGTACGCGTCTCCTCATCGCAATTCAGACACTCAGGTGGGACCTGGGTGTCCCCTTGGCGCCTGAATAGACCGAGGCCCCATCTTCTAACCTCACATTTCTGCCTTTGGCATTGGTTGCCAAACATATAGTATGCCCCTTCTTATTCGGGGGTCACTTGGTGGGATCGGACCTAGTGGTCCGCCGTAGGATATCTGGCGCGGTCGGATGCCGCCGGCCTCTCACTTATGGGGTTTACTCTACTGGTGGGTGCCCGGATTGCCCCCGTGATCACAGTGATAGTGCTTTTCACCTGTTTTGGGGAGCACTGCGCCTATGGTGCAAGGAGTGGGCCTACTCAGTGGTCCAGTTGCTGCGTGGCAATGCGGCAGTGTTGCGCATTGTCAACGCCCTGAAATGCTAATCCCCGGGCCCTGACTGTAGTTTGTCTATTCGTTTGCGAAGCCTACGCCGAAATGTGCTGTTCCAGGCCAGACGTGTCCTGGGTGTGAATAATGACCTTACTGTGCCTTTTCCCCACCAGCGGATCGCCCGTTCCCGTGCTTTTATCCAGGAGCGGAGGAATTCCACTTGCCACTTTGGCCAATAGCTGGAAGTTAGGCGAGCTGAAGGGGACCGGACATGTCATTGGCACATCGCACGCGTAAGGCGTATCACTATGAGTTCATGTGTCATGTCAGGGGTGGGTGGACGCGAGAACGTGCCCGCTGCCCCGGCACGCGTCACTTTTCTGCCCAGCATTTCGACCCACCTCGCACGAGGTGGCATACCCATGTACAGATAGGTAGGAGGTGGCTCTTAGCCACGCGGCTACTATGGTAGCCTTGGGGAGCGCTCCGCATCATTGAGAGGGTCCCAGAGTTGGTACCACATGTGTAAGGCGGAGGTGTCTCGTAGGGCACTGGAACTCGACGATGTCTCTGGCACATGAGTGGGCTCGAGTGGGGATGCGGTCCTCACGGGTTTTTTCAGCACGGTAGGCGGTCGTGTATACTGCTACAAGACATTTGAGACATCGGTCCGGTTGGTGCCCTACAGGAGTTGCTTGCACTGCGTGGCACGCACCATGGCCCGTTTTCCTGTCACCAAGATGGGTCTCCCCTTACTAAATTTCAATTTTGGAAGGTGACCGGTAAAGCACTAGACAGTGTTGGCCTCCCTGGGGCTCGTTACGGCACCCATTCTTTCAGGATAGGGGCGGCTTCTACTGCGGCTGCTTTTGGGTACTCCGGGGCGGAAAGACGCCGCATGGGAAGGTGGGGATCACAATGTTTTCAGTTTTGTGTTCGCCCTCTTCAACCGTGAGTACCAGTTTAGTCACTGCACTGTTTCTTCCCCCCCCTTTTTTCCTTGACAGACCCTGGGTGTCGTATTACACCAGTGACAGTATGGCTGGTGGGCCACAGCTACGTGCATAGGGCAGCGTCGTACGCTGCGGCGACAGAGTGGACCCCGACTGGGACTGGGTGCATCCGCAAGTCTCAGGTGGTGTGGTAAGCGCGGTATGTTATGGCAGGAACTGTTGCCATTCCTTTTATACAGCAGGAATGCTGACCCGCCAGATATTCTTATCATACACCTTGGGGGCAATGATTTGGGACAGGTCATTGGACTATCGCTGAAGCATGCGATTTGTGGTGACCTGGCTTACTTACATTATGTGTGGCCTGCCACAACCCTCATTTGGTCAGACATGGTACCGCGGCATGCTTACAGGGGAGGGTTCGACCTCCAGGCCCTTGATCGAGCTCGTCGCTCGTTGAGCAGGGCTATTGCCCGGTTCCTTCTCGACGAGGGTTGGCAGCGCGTCATTAGGCACCCCGCAATCAGCCTACAAAATTATGAGCTTTACTCAGGGGATGGGGTCCATCTGTCGCAGGGAGGTATGGACCTCCGGTTACGAGATTGGCGAGCAGGCCTGTTGACCGAGCTGACGGTCTGGGGGGGGGTGTCGAGCCTTTATTAGCCTCTCTGTGTGGCGGGTAGCACTGGTAAGGTAAACATTTATGACCCACAGGTATCCGGCAGGTTCGCAATTGACTGGACAACACTAGACAGGCACAAGTTGATTAAACGTTGTCCGGTCAACGACGAACCAGGCGATGGGGTGATGGCAAGAGCTATACAGCATGCATCACCCCGTTATTTTACGGATACGCGTCAGAGGGTGGGGTCAATAGTTAGGTATTGACTACGGTCAACAATTTGTTTGTTGTCAACAAACAAATTGATACAAATGGATACATTGTAACCAATTGCCGTTTGCAATTTTGGGTGGTACCTTACCAGTGTTACTTCGGCCTGCTTGCCTTAAGAATTATAATTGGTTGAATACCAATAGAAATTTATAATTCGGACTAGGGCATGAATCAATAAATGTGGCCCAATGCCGTTATCCACTTTCATCAGTGTCTGAGTCCTTTATTGGGGGGTGCGCCTGCAAAGATTTTTGAAGATGTTAATAAGTAGATCTGGGATTCCTTATCTTCTGCAAGTGTTCCCCTGGGAGTCCCAAAGTATACTCTGACATTTTGCAATTCTATAAAATTTATGGCAAGTGGCCATTGAAACTTGATGCACTGCTCATTAATATAATATTACTTACTATGAAAATATGTTCTGGACATGAGAAGCCATGACAAACCCAGCCTGTTCCTCCTGTAAGATTTTATCAATCTCTCCTTTCAAAGGCTAAGGTACAACACCTTCATATTGCTCTTATCTGCCACCTTTTGTGCCTCCCTGCCCTTGTGCTTATTGGCACTTGATTTGCCAGTCCAGTTCAATGTATTAGCCCTCTGCTGTTGTTCCTTCAGGCAATGTGTTTGCCTGGTCCCTCTCCATTTTGCAATTTTACATTTGTCAATGAGTTTTCAGATGCCGTCTTGAAGCAATCATTTACTCCAAATTTTGACCAATTGATATGTCAGCACTGCTGAAAATGGCCTGTTTGAGATGTGTCCAGTTATTATTACAAGGAACTATTTGTAACAGTGATTGCCAAGCTGTGGGGATGAAAATATATTTTTCCCTTCTTTCAGTATCATTTGCTTTCTCTAGTTTCTTCACACCTCTTCTCGCTGCTCATTTCAGAACTCCTGCATCTCTTTATTTTATTTTAGAAGAAGAAGACTCACACTATAATAATCCCTATTGTTAGCAGTTGCCAATTCTGGGCATCAGAATGTAAAAGGTATCTGAAAAGCTGGAACATGTTCTGAGGATGACTAAGATACCAAAGGACTTGGAAGCTCTTATGAGAATTGGTTGAAGGAATGGAAAGTAAAGGTTGAACTTGGAGAAGATAAAATTGAGAAGATAGCAACAGCCATTTTTATTTTTCAATAGTGTAACTCATTATAACACCAAGTACATGCCCCTCCACTTTTGCAATCTTCAAAATATATATTCTTTTTCTTCTTATTTATCTCCTTAAGGTACCACACTTCACTCCTCTTCAAAAAAAACTTTCATGTGCTGGCATCTGATCTATAATAGGGCATACACTACTCTATAAATTCTATATATCTACAGTATTTACTTTTTTTAACCTGAATCTCATATGACAATTTATCATTAATAGCTACAGTATATTCCAAATTTCTTTATACTATTCAATAAACTGAAACTCAAATCTTACTTTCAATTTTTTTTGCTATAATTAAGGTCACTAAAAATTGTTTTACAAAAAAATAAGTTCTGCAGATAAAATCTCATTCATTTTATTTGAAACCATTCCCCATTTTTTCTGAATGTCTTTGCATTCCCACCACAAATGGAAATAGGTACCAACATCCTGATTATACCTCCATCATATTACAAATTATTTTGAATTATATCAATTCATTTTATTCTCTTTAATTTATGCAAACATATCCTTTAGAATTCTTTTCTTCTATAAACTCTCTATTCTTTCAGTTATAACCCTACCTAAATCAATTTCCCAAATTATTCTTAAATGCTGCTGCAATAACAATCTCTGCAATAATTTCCAAACTTTGTCAGCTCTTTCAATTTTTTACCCAGCTTTTAGCCCATTTATTCAGTTGAATGACATTATACTATTTTATCCTTTTCTTTCCCCTCCTAATAGATCCTTTATTTGTTTTTATTGTTTGTTCAATCTGTCAGTCTAATAACCCCATTTTTATTAGTTGACATCTTTTTAACCACAGAGTACTTCATTGTAGTTCTCACAGTCTCTCTTATATTTACACTGGATCCCTCTATTTCAATATTTCTAATCTACTTCATTACATCTTTTACCAGTTTACATCATTTAACACATAGGATGACCCTTATATTCTTTTTCATTTTCTAAAATTACTAATTCTTAAATTCAATACTTCTCTCTTCTTTTCTTATCTCTTACTTGCTCTTCTTCTTTCTTTCATTGATGTTCCTTCTTCCACATGATGCTCATCATGGTTGACCTTCCCTTTTGATTCCTTTTCATCTACTTTTCCCTCTCAGAACTAAAATTGGAACTAGACTTTAATCTGGATTCAGGCCTACAGTCTGTTTTATTCTCCTCCAGTCAATGTACTTCTCTCTACTCTTCCTAGATTTAATTTCCTGTCTTTTCTTCCATTCCTGAACTATATCATGTTATTCATTTTGTTGATATCTTCTTATGTAGAAGTACATCTGCTTGGTCCCTAATACTGTTTAAAACAATTGCAGTTTTGCATGCATGGTTCCATTCATTTTGATTAAAAGGTTATCAGTTGAGGCCCCTTTTATGAACCTGGTCACAGTCCCCAAGGTAAACAGGGTGAGAGAGAACATTGAAAGAATACATTGTGTGAGAACTAAAATAGGTTCAAAGTCAGCCCCAAGAGATGGGCTGAGAAGATTTTGCAATGTTTATACAAAAGAGGTACCTATCAACAAAGACTACACCGTAAGCCAGGAGTTCTCAACTTTTAAAGCTGGGGACTGGGTCACGCTCCCTCAGACAGCTTCTGGGGCTGGATGGCCGTGTTGCCCTTCCTCCACCACATGACACTTTCTGGTGTGGTGAGGCGGGGGGGGGGGGGGGGCACACGAAATGGTGCCATGGAATACTCATCAAGCGTGGCTCCAGAAAATACGGGAACTGCTCTGGCCCAGGCATGCATGTGCAGCAAAAACTCCTTTGTGCATGCACAGAACCCCTTTGCACATGCACGCATGCACAACAACCCCTTTCCTGGCCAGCCAAAATACGGGATGGCCACGGGAACGACCGTTGAAGAGGGGTGAAATACGAGATTTCCCAGCCAATCTGGGATACTTGACAGGTATGTGCCATGGGCCACATTTGGCAATAGGCCGCAGGTTGAGAATGTAATAGAATGCAAATTCTCATTTTTGATTAATCAGATTGTTCAAATATCATCTGTTCTGTATCAGATCTGAAAGGCTCTTGGGTATTAATTACACATTCACCTACTGGGGGAAAATAGGTTCCTAAATACAGAGAGAAATTCATCAAACTATTAAAAAAATATAGTCAAACCTAGAGATAAGAACAGCTTGACTTAAGAAAAACTTGAGATATATCCAGAAATTTCAGAAAAAAATCAGATTCAAGAGAAGAATATTTAACAGGATTTTTTTTGGATAAGAAATTCAATGCATTCATATGGGAAATTGCATTCAATGCATTCCTATGAGAAATTAAAGATAATAATTTTTTTTAGATACAACCAACCTCAAGGAACAAATTAAATTCATATGTAGAGGTTTGACTTACAAATGCCTTGAGTTCCATAAAATGCAACTTACATAATGATTTTGTGCTAAAACCATCTCCCGATTTACACGATTTCCTATGGGTTTGCTTCGAGTTACATAAAGATTCTTTTTCCTATGGGTTTGCTTCAAGTTATGTAAAAATTCATTTCCCTATGGGTTTGCTTTGATTTACATAAAATTTCTTTCTCCCTATGGGTTTGCTTCGAGTTATATAAAAAAATTATTTTTTCTTAAGGGTTTGTTTCGAGTTACAAAAAAATTGATTTAAGCAAAAGCCTATGTAATGGACTTTTTTCATAAGTAGGGGTTTTACTGTACTTTGATTCTGAACGAACCTTCTAAAAGCTAACTATCTGTCTTGGTATTTTGGATAGACTTTGGTCAGTGGTTCAAAATCCAGCTAACCTTATTACTAAAGATAGATACAAGTCCATACAAAAACTCTTTCTCAACCACTTCATAATCCAATGTCAGCCCACCATTGTGAGTAAGAAACTTGCTAGCACATCAAGTTCCTTTAAGTTTACTTAAAGGTGATTTACAAAAAACACAAATAACTGTGTTAGCATTCTACCAGAGTTAAGCACAAAGAAAGGATATTAATGAATCCTTTGAATGTGCACTCATTCATGTTCCAAGATAACTGGGGCCCTGTTCAGTGGTTCACCTCCAAATCTGAATGTTAAAACAAAAGGCTGCTTTTAAGATGATTACTCCTGAGCAGGGAATTAATAATTATGTTTAGCTACTGGCTGTTCATTATCCTACAAGTAGCAGCCAGGCTACAAAAACACAAATCTGCAAAACATAACCTACATTGACTGGGTGGATAGGAAGGGAGGAATGAAGGCAACAGGGACCTGGCAAATGGGACTAGCTTACAAATCAAGTTAGAGGTTATTTGGTCTTGTAAGTCTTGATTTGCTTTAACAATTAGACTGCAAAATAAAATTAACCTTGACTTTTAAAGGCAAATGAGATTACTTTGGAGATCCAACATCTCCATAAACATCCTTGTGGGGCATAGCCATATGGCAAATATGTGAAAGAATAAAGGAAGCCCCTTTTTTTGGAAGTGGAGGTACAAAGACAGTACTTTGAATTGTAAAAAGGTTTCTGTAACATTCTTTTTTTGGTTCCCTCCCCGGAGACACTCTGTTTGTTTTAAAATAACAACACCCACTACTAGAACTATACATAAACGAGAAATGGCAGTATGTGAAGGTTGCACTAGTTCTGTAAGCTGTGTGTGCTGCTATAGAAGTCTGGACAGAAGGAGCATGCAAAAATGAGTAAAAACAAGCAGTGAAGAATGGATCTTCAGGAATTTTGTTGGCACTATAAAACTGCTTGGAGTTATGTAAGTTGCTTAAAAATCTGTTCTCAATAAAATATTAGAAAAACTGTTGTTCTCCTAGTCAAGTATTGCCTTTCATGGAAAAACTTCTTAAATTATAAAATGTTGCAAAGAAATGTGCAAAGCAAAGAATGGGGCGGGGGGACCAAAGTCAAAACCAAGATATCTCCTAGAACTTTAGGAAGGGGGCTTAGTGGTTAAGATGGTGAGCTTGATGACTGGAAGGTTGGCAGGTCAACCTGCCAAAAGCCTATGGAAGGTTGGCAGGTCAACAGTTCGAGACCCAAGTGCTGCATGACAAAGTGAGCTCCCGTCTCTGTCCAACTCCTGCCAACTTTCTAGTACAAAATCAAGAAATTGATTTTAAGATTTCTGATGCCATCTGGTTTTGTTTCTTGTGTGTTTTAATTGGTTATCACTGTATGATTGATATATATCTATATCTATCTATCTATCTATCTTTATTTATTTATTTATTTATTTATTGGCATCTAGTCATGCCTGCCACATGACCACAGAAACATCTGCAGACACTTATGCTGGTTCTTTGGTTGTAAACGGAGATGAGCACTGTACCCTAGAGTAGGATACAACTGGTTTTTGAGCAAGGGTTACTTTTACCCTTACCTAGATCTCTGAGATCCAGAGCTTGCATATACTGGCCATCCTGGGCAAGTGCAGATCAACTTTTAAAAAGCTGCCTGAGGTCTTGGGAAGAGCAAAATGCTGTTTGGTGGAAGAGTTGTGGAAAGTTTACAACTATGCGTGATTCAGCTATGCTTCAGTTTGCTCCTCAACTAGAGAACTATGATCAATTTGTAATTTCCATTTTGGAATGTTCTCGTGCTTGCATTCCATGTCTCACTCCAGAAACATACACTCAATACTTAGATGATATTTCACACATTGAAGAAAATCCTTTTATTGGGCATATGCTAAAAAGTGGGATAAATTTATTTCAGCTCTTGCAGAGCCAAAAATAGTTCAGTAGGTAGATACTATAACAGTTTGATATGGCACGAAGCAACCAGAAAGTGTGGAGGCTACTGAAAAGACTAAAAACTATGAGCAAAACAAAAGGACTCTGCATGCAAATATAAACCCAAAGTAAATAGCACAGCAACTGGCTTTGGCAGGGAAAACCAAACAATATATAACAAAAATAAAACATCAGAGGGATATTCAGAGTGAATCCAATGAACCTTTTACAGCTTCCATACTGGAGGAACTGGAGAAAGCCATAAAATAATGTAGGAATAGCAAAGTGGCAGGACCTGATGATATCCAGACTGAACAAATTAAAAAGTTGGGGCAAAACACAAAGAAATGATTTCTGGAATTGTAAAATAATTGTTGGACGAGCAAACAAATCCCGAAAACATGGTGTTAAAAGAAAATAAGAGCTGTACTGAAATCAAGCAAAGAACCATTAGATTGCAAAAGCTAAAAACCAATCTAATGCCTATGTCACATATACTAAGTGTTTGAACAAATGATATAAAATTGTCCAGCCTTTAACATTGAAACTCTTCTAATTCCAATCAAGGCGGGCATTAGCCCTGGCAAGAGGTGTGCATTTCAAATCTTAAATTTAACCCAGTATATAGAAGATTGTTTCAAAACACATAAAATAACTGGAGCAGTACTTGTTGATTTAATGATACTCCCCAACAACAAATGCTGTTCAAAATGTTCTGTTTCTTTTAAAAAGATCATGGACTAACAGAAATGGTTCCTATTCTACTTCAAAAACAAAGATTCTTTGAATTTTAAAGGAGGCACAGTTACTGGCAAAACCAAAGGAATGCTCTCCCACAGGGTAGCGTTGTGGCACCTTACTTTTTAACATTTATGCAAATGATCAACCAATATTCCCATACTCCAAAAGTTTCATCTATAATGGTCATCTTGCCTTGACAGTCCATGGTGAAATATTTTAACCCATCAAGCACCAGATAACTTCTAGATTGGATCTTTTCTGATATTTCACTGAAGCCAATTCCTTTAAAAACACAGGTGTATGCCTTCCACTTAAAGAATACAAACCAAAGAGGAAGTACTGAATTATCGGGGAAGGCAAAATATAGGAATATTGCTCTACCCCAAGCAAAGAAGCATCAGATCCCAAATTAAATTAAATTTTAGTGTTGCTTTGAATCGAACCCGGACTATAAAGAAAAACACAGTCTAAACATCAAACAGAAGGTTGCCATGAGAATTATCATACATGGGAAACTGGCCGGTTCAGACTGGCGTACACACTGACAAGTAGTAAGAGCAATAGCTTTGTCCCTGTGCAAAATAAGCTAGGGTTGTACAGTATAAATCAGCAGATACCACTCTAGGGGATTTAGCTCTTCTCGAATCATGCAGGATTATTACCAGTTGCCTACAACCCAGTGGTGGGCTCAAAAAAAAAATACTAGCACACTGCGGGCATGGTATGGTGAGCATGGCCAGGGGGAAAGCCCTGCGTTTATTTTATTTATTTACTAGCAGAGGTTGCCCGGCGTTGCCAGGTTGTTTTAAATAGTATTGGAAAGTATTCTCTCGTGGCCTCTGGGTGGAGCTTCTTCCAGTAAGTAGTCTTTTTCTTTATTCATTTCTTTTCCAGTCGTTGTGGTGTGAGGTCGTGTGGTGGTGAGTTGGCTGTTTTTCTTTATTTGGGGTGGTGGTGGTGGTGGTTGGATTTTGTGGTGTTTGGCTGGGTGCTGGGTGTGTTTGGAAATGTTTTGGTGTTATTTTTGTTTGTTTTTGTGTATTTTTGAATGTTTTTGACTGCTGCTTTTGGCTCTGGAAGGCTTGGGGGGACAGACCCCTTTTGTCCTCCCAAACCTTCCAGACTCATGGGACCCAGGAGAGGGGATCGAATCCAGGCCACCCTCTGATATTAAAAGGGAAATCACAATTGTGGTTTCCCCTTTAATATCAGTGGGGGGTTGTGATCCCCCTCTCCGCTGGCTTCCTTGGGTTTGGGAGGGTTGGGTGGACAAAAGGGGTCTGTCTCCCCAACCTTTCCGGACCCAGGACAGCCATCAGTGAGGGGGCTCCCCCCCAACTCCGTTTTTAAAAAGAAGTAACCGCTTGGTTTCTTCTCTTTAATATGGGGCGTGTGTGTGTGTGGGGAGGGGAATCCCCTCTCTGCCAGGTCCCCTGGGGTCAGGAGGGTTGGGGAGACAGACTCCTTTGGTCCCCCAACCCTCCCAACCCCAGGGGAGCCAGTAGAGAGGGGGAGCACAACACCCCCCAGTGATATTAAAGGGGAAACTCCGATTAGGAGTTTCAGGCGCCATTGGAGAGGGGGGCTTTGGTTCCCGAGGCTTGGCGGACTTGCTCTCCCGGTGTTTTTACTTTTGTTTGTTTTAATTTTTGCGTGCCGGCTTCCTCAGCGTTCTGCGCGCTCATGGCGCGCAGGACGCTGGGACTTGTAGTTATGGGTTTGTGCTTTGTGTTTGTGCTGCGGTTTTTTAAAACTGTTTTCTTTTGATTGGCTGTGGCGTGTTTCTGAATGTTCCTTGCGCCACGCCGTGCGAGAGCGTCTCAGCCTGATTGGCTCTGGCGCAGCACGGCACAAGGAATGTTGGGAAATGAAGTTGTTTCCCTTTTTTCACGTTTGTGGGGCTGTTGCTCCACTGCCTGTTTTCTCAATCCTTTGTTGACCTGCGGACCCAAATCGGCCATGTGCACGAAGGGTGAGTGCAGGCAAGTAGGGCGAGGCATAGCAACCTATAGCAAGTTCCAACGGTTAACCCTTGGTTTTATAGGTTAAGATTTACAAAATTTCTACCACACCTTCCTCATCCTTGGATGACCCAGGGCGGCTTACATAAAGGTTAAAAAGACATACAAGTTTAAAGTAGTCCTAATTCGTTGCACCTGAATTAGGACTACTTTATTTCAAAACTTGGATGGGTGGGGCAAGGAAGAATTTCTGCTACTGGTTCTCTCAAACTAATGAGAACCTGCAGATGCCCACCACTGCTGCGGGAGCTGCACTGGTTGCCAGTGTGCCACCGGTTGCAATTCAAGGTGCTGGTTTTGACCTTTAAAACCCTTCATGGTATTGGACCAGGCTACCTAAGAGACCGCATCATCACAAGAAATTTAGCCCGTCCTACCAGGGCAGACAGGAGGGGCTCAGTGGTGGCCCCATCTGAGAGAGGTACATCTGATTTGGGCCAGGAAGAGAGCCTTCTCCATGTCTGCCCCAGCCCTGTGGAACCTCCTTTCACTTGAGGTGCGTCTACAGACGGAACTGGGGAAGATGCTGAAGACATGGCTGTTTCAGCATGGGTGAGGCATGAGTGCCCCCACCTCTCAGGTCCGCTGGCTTGTCTAGCAGAGGAGACGGACCTGTCCATTTTTGGATCTCAGTTTTAATGTGGGTGGTGCATGGAGAGGGATGTTTTCTGAATGATTATACAGGTTTTATGTGTTTTAATGGGGATTTTAGCTGGTATTTTTAGCTGTGGATGTTTTTTAATTGTTTTATATTGTATTGTATTTTTATTTCCGTTTTCCCCTCTCCCTTTTTCCTTCTTTGTTGTTAGCCACCCTGAGTGGTGTTTCCCCCCAGGAGGGCGGGATATAAATAAATAAATAAATAAACTTACCCCCAATGGAAAAGTCTATTATGTGGCTGCCCCTTCCCCTACGGAAGTACATTGCTAATAAATAATAAATCAAACAACACCAAACCCATCCACTTCATGGACACCAGCCCCATAAACAATGGCTAAAATTGAGGAAAGTTTTGTGCGCACATCTCAGGCTCTAAATATTAAATCAGAAGAAGCTAAGCCAATCTTATGGGGAGGAAAGCAGCACACTTTACAGGTGCCAAAAAGTGTCTCACACCAGGACAAGATTCTGACTGAACCATCTGGAGGTCACTTAATAGACTTCAAAGTGAAGTATGAAGATCAAAGAAAAATCAAATAAAATGGGGCTACTTGGTTACAGGACAATTTTTCTGTGAATGTGGAAAACTTCAATCATTGCAGCATTAATGTGCATGCAATTTATGCTCCACCATGTGAGGCAAAGAAGATCTAGTCCACAGCCTATGTAATGCTATTGAAAAAGCCTGCTTTTGGACAAAAATATCCACTGTACTATTTTAATTTGTTGGTATTAAATTTATATTTTATGAATGTCAGAAATGTTAAACTGTGCATTGCTTTGACATGAATAAAGAAAGTAAATTCCAGGTAGTGTGGGGACATGGAGAACAGTTTACATACATACATACATGTATATATATATGACCTTGGTTCCTATAGGTATCCACAATTTGAACTTATCTGTAGGAGTTCTTTCCCTTTACCTCTCCCTGTAGGTAGAAACAGACAATAGGTGGAGACAGGGTGGAAGGATATAGGATAGAGAAAGAACATGAGGGGAAAATAATGAAGTAGTGGGATGAGGAAAAGAGGGGGTCTCATAATGTGGAGATTCAGGTTGAAAGAATCCAGATTACATCCAATAAAAAATTAAAACAGGTATGGAAGCTTGGAGTGAGAGATTCTAGATCACCTTGGCACTCCAGCTGTTCTTAGACTTCAATTACTAGAAGCCCAAGTCAGCACTCCTGTTGATCAGGGCTTCTAGGAACTGAAATTCAAGAATAGCTGGAGTGCCAAGGTTCACCATTGCTGTTCTAGATCTTCAGAGAAAAGGAACCATTCTTTAAGATCACCTCAAACTGTCTACACATTTCGTGTGGATGAGCCCAGCCCACATACATTTGGTCCATAAGCAAAAGCTAAGAGAGGGTTGCTTAATATGTTTACTGATCACTTAAATGCCATTAAAGTGAGCAAATTATTGAGTCCTCTAGGATTTGTCTTCAAGCTGGGCCACAGAGCTTGCAGTGCAAGAGAAGACAAAAAATTTTTTTCCCCAGGTAACTGTTGAAGTCATATATTAGGTACTCATCCATCTTATCTACCTATGTACCCCACCTCTCAAATGGCACCCCCCCCCCAAACAAACAACCCTGCATTAAATTCTGTCTTGCTGTTCAAACTAGAGAACAGCGATATCTCTTGGATATCCCTATCTCCAACTCAGACCTATAGCCAGTGGTCCTTTCCACTCTACTGATTGAAACACTGTCACAGTTAAGTCCTGACTTTATGCTACTCTTTTAAAAAATAAGAGCACTGGTGGAACACAAGTTGGCTACTTTAGTGACACTGCATGTATCATAACACCAATCAGTAGTACTGTACACTGGATATAGAAACTTTTGACTGCTTCTGAGCCCCACCTCATGGGTGGGTGTCCCCTCCTCCATTCTCAGATCCTTGGAGTCAACACCAGTTTTTATAACATCAGAGTTTATTAAAATTAGGGAAAGGGGGTGAATAAACAACAGATCAGATAACTCCCCTCTTTGGGACAGGTTGCCTTCACTAGTCCTGGGTCAACCTTATGTTTTCTGCTACTTTGGTTAATTGCAGGGTCAGCAGTTGGATCCATGCTCCTTCAAGGTGTGGAAAAGCAAGGACCTATATGCTTGCAGTGAGGGCAGAGTACACAGGACCTGCATGGCAGGCATTAGGAGCTGGGTAGGTGTTGCTGTTCCTCTCAGAGGTAATGCAGATAGGCTTTCTAATGATGTAGTGCTACTATTGGGTCAGAACTGGCTCTCTTCCACCAGTTTTCTGAGGGGGCTGAGGACTATGCATCATGCAGCTCTAATCCCAATAATATGGATGAAGAGAGGGGTGAAAATATAGGTATTTGGTTCCTTTGCTCTTAGAAACTCACAGTTGAAATAGCTCCTCAGACCAAGGATCCTCTTTTACAATACAATCTCATTACCCGTGAGGAGGAGGGGAATGGCTGCCCTTCCTTAACCTTCTCAGTGAGTAAGGCCTCTCCTAACTCTTCTTGGGTATCTGTTGTGTCCAAAGCTTATTTCTGTTTAAAAAGACAAACTGCGCCAAAGTGGAAGAACAGACGCGCACCATTTGTAAAGGTGCAAAATTCAAATGTATGTCAAAGCAGGAAATGTTGAACTGTGTTTGTCCTCTGGAAGCCCGCCTAAATGTATCTTGTTCTGTAATGGTCAAATCACTGTATATATAGAGGCCACCCCTGTACATAGTCCCCAGTGCAAGTTATGAGCTGTATAAAGAATCACTGAGTTTAACCCGATCCTGCTGGTTAGAGTACTTCTTGGTCCGGACTCAATATTGGCGATGAAGGTGGGATGGCTGCTGCTGCATCTTCCTTCGGGCCGTTCAACATCTCCAACCCAGAGAGATGGCCCATTTACAAGAACCAGTTCGAGAACATCATAGTTGCAGAGAAGATCGAAGAGGTCGAATGACAGAAAGCATCGTTCCTGGCCCGTTGCGAGTTGCCCATGATAGAGCTGATCGTGCACCTGCTGCTACCATGGGCCCTGAAGGACACTCCACTGGCGGACATCCTTGCTGTCCTCCGGAACCACTTCAAGCTGAAGGTTTCCATCTTTCCAGCAAGACTGGCATTGTACGGCCGAGACCAGAAGGTGGGGGAATTGGTCACCGAGTATGCTATGGCCCTCCGCCATGCTTCTGTGCCATGCCAGTGGCACAACCTGGACAAGGCTCTCTGGGACCGACTTCTCCTGGGCCTCAGAGATGGAGCAGCCCAACATAGGCTAGTAAAGAGGGACACGCTGACTTTTGCTCATGTCCTTAAAGAGGCCCTGGCATCCAAAGCTGCAGATGCTGGGGTGAAATTCTTCCAGTCCAGGCCAGGTGTGCCTGCCCACAAAGATTCAGCTGTCCAGAAACAACAATTTGTCAGTCCATCGCCATCCTCAGATGACAGCGAGGAAGGGGATGACATCGGCAAAGTTCAGCAGAAGCCTGCTAAGTACTCCAAAGGTGTCGTCGCTCCATGTCAAGGCTGCGAGAGCAGACACCTACGCATTCAATGCCCTTTCAAGACCACAGAGTGCCACAAGTGCAGTAGGAAAGGGCACATTGCAAAAGTGTGCCATCAATGCTCAGAGGGTCAACCAGGTGAGAAGGGTTGTAGCTGGCGGGAGCACCCGATTTCCAAAGTCTACGCAAGAAAAAGAGCATCTACCGGTGTCCAGGCAGTGTCCAAAAGGTTCTTCATTGACGTCCACCTGCAAGGATGCCCCTTCAAGATGGAGATTGACTCGGGTACATCGTACTTCATTATTTCACAGAAAGAATTTCTCCAAATTCCCCCTGTTGCCCGTCCGAAGTTGCGGGCTCTTCAAGTCCAGTTGAGCGATGTGCAGGGCCAACACATTCCTGTCCTGGGATTGGCACATTTGATGTGCACTTCAAAGGCTTTTCAGCCAAGCTTCCACTGATCATGGTGAAGGCCGGTAGGTACAGTGGTTTGGGCCCCTGAGGATTGTATTTTTGGGGATTCATGGGGTGCAGACTGACCCCATTCAAGCTGCTTGTGAATGCTACCCTGATGTTTTTCGTGTGAGACTGGGTATGGTCAAAGGGCCCCCTGTTAACTTCGAGCTGGATCCAATTGTCCAACCCATTCGTATGAAGCATTGACGGGTGCCCTTTGCACTCAAAGACTGCATTGACATGGAACTTGACAAACTGGTTGCTCAGGGCATTCTTGAATAGTGGACTCCACTCCATGGGAGACCTCCATCGTCACCACACTCAAGGCCAATGGGGACATCCGCATCTGTGCATACTATAAATGCACCATTAATAAAGCTATCCACACCAATTTTTATCCTGTTCCAGTGGTCAGCCACCTACTAGCCACCCTCCACGGTGGAAAATGTTTTGCCAAACTAGATTTAGCACAGGCATATCAGCAATTGCCTGTCACCCCCAAGTCAGTACTGTGTCAATCTAACACCACCCATTGGGGTGCATTTCGTGTTAAGTGTTTACAATTTGGTGTCAATGATGCACCTGGCATTTTCCAGGCTCTGGTTGAAAGTTTTCTGAAGGGTCTACCTGAGGTGCTACCTTATTTCTATGATGTATTGATTGCCAGGGAGGACAGGGTGGACCTTGTGTCCAAACTCAGTAAAGTGTTGGAGCATTTTCAAAATGCAGGGTTACATGAGAAAAAAGACAAATATTGTTGTTGTTGTTTTGCATGGGAGGTTGAGTTCTTGGGTTTCAAAATAACCCCTGAAGGCATCAAGCCCTCTGACGTCAAGGTAAAAGCTGTGTGGGACGCTCCCCGTCCGACTTCAATAACTGAACTTCAGGTCTTTTTAGGGCTCCTGAACATCTATCATTCATTTATTCCTCATAACCCCACCATAGCTGAGCCACTGCACCAGTTACTAAAGAAACAAACTGTGTAGTGGTGGGGTCCTTCCCAGGACAAAGCACTTCATGAGGTCAAGAAACTCCTAATGTCAGATTCTGCTCTTACGCATTATGACACCCCAGAAGCCTGATTCTGTTATGTGATGCATCACCTGTGGGGGTAGGGGCTGTGCTTTGTCATGACCTGGGGGGGGGGGAGAAGCACCTGCAACTTATTATTCCAGGTCCTTGTCTGAGGCTGAGAAAAATTACACTCAGATCGACAGAGAGGCACTGGCAATAATCGCTGGTACTAAGAAATTTCACGATTTCATCTACGGAAGGGCTTTCATGATCATCACCAATCACAAGCCACTGCTAGGCATCTTCGTGCCTCACACACCAACTCCTCAAATCCTGTCACCTTGTATGCTGCACTGGGCAATGTTCCTACAGGCATACCAGTTAAACCTACAGCATTGCCCAGGTGCAAGCATCAGTAATGCGGGCACACTGTCCAGGTCCCCAGTAGCAATGTGGAGAAGATTGAAAATGACCATCAGGTCCTAATGTTAGAGGTGTTAGGCTCCCTGCCAGTGTCTGCTGTGGACATTGCAGCTGAAACATGGAAAGATCTTCTCCTCTCAAAGGTTTCCATGTGGGTTCAGAAAGGGTGGCCATTGGCGCTGGTCTCTGAAGAATTCAAGGTGTTTTACAGTAAATGTAATGAACTGTCCCTAGAGTGAGGGTGCTTGGTATGGGGGCGCAGAGTGGTCATTCCGTCAGTGCTATGGAACAAGGTTCTTCACACACTACATGTTAGCCACCCAGAGATTGTCCGGTCGAAGGCGCTAGCACATAGCTACTTTTGGTTGCCCAGATTAGACCTCGACATCGAGGCATGGGTCGGGCGTTGTAGGGAATGTCAAGCCTCCAGGAGACACATGTCAAGCCTCCAGCAGAGAGTGGGACACCGCCAGAGGTCCCTGGTTGCGAGTCCATATTGACTATGCTGGTCCCTTCAGGGGACCCACATTTATACTTATCATAGATTCATGGTTGGAAGTAATTCCCGTGTCCAGGACTTCATCTGCAGTCGCAATTCGCAAGTTAAGGTGAATGTTTTGTACTTTTGGTTTACCCAACATCGTTGTGTCCGATAATGCATCAACTTTCATGTCAGCAGAGTTTCAAGATTTCCTTGGCCGTAATGGTGTCAGGCATATTACTGCCACACCTTTCCACCCCACTACTAACATACGGATTGAAAAACAGGTCCAAACTGTCAAAGATGCTCTTAAGCGTATGGGGGCTGGAGACCTAGAATTGCAGCTATGACAGTTCTTATTGTCCTACAGGATCACCCCCTGGCATCAAGGCTGTCCCCAGCCAACCTTTTAATGAAGAGGAAGTTGTCCATGGTCTTGGACCGCTTGGATCTCCACCGTCTCGAGGGCAGGGATCTCAATATTGACATGGCTAATACAAAGGGTTTTGCAGACTGGCAGCCGGTCCATTGCCAGAATTATGCCCCCAGATCCCCATGGTTGGGAGGTGAGGTCTTAGAACAGACAGGTCCAGTGTCATACAGGTCCAACTGGATGATGGGACTGTGTGGAAAAGACACGCCGTCCAAATTCGGCCACGAGTGCCAGGTTGGAACGTGAGTTCAGAGAGGGAATCACTGAGGGAAGCCATTGTTACCAATGTGCAGGATTTTGAGTTGGAGCTCCTTAGCAAGCCACTACCCTCCACACCTTTACCCCCTTCACCCGGGACTCCACTGGAGTTACCTGAAACAGAGGCAGCAACTGAAGTTGCAACCAGTTCACTGGCCATTCCAGAACCAGTAAGGGTTCGCCCCAAGCCGGCACCAAGACCTGAGATTTGAAGGCACCCTAAACAGACTTGCAGTTCACCCAAACATTGGGGAGATTATGTTCCTCACTAAGGGGGAGGGATGTTGTGTCCAAAGCTTATTTCTGTTTAAAAAGACAAACCATGCCAAAGCGGAAGAACAGATGTGTGCCATTTCTAAAGGCACAAAATTCAAATGTATGTCAAAGCGGGAAATGTTGAACTGTGTTTGTCCTCTGGAAGCCCGCCTAAATGTATCTTGTTCTGTAACAGTCAAATCACTGTATATATAGAGGCCACCCTTGTACATAGTTCCCAGTCTGAGTTATGAGCTGAATAAAGAATCATTGAGTTTAACCCGATCCTGCTGGTCAGAGTACTTCTTGGTACGGACTCAACAGTATCTCACCAGGAACCTTCCTCTTCCTCCACCACAAGGTCTGCTGTCTCTCCTACAGCTTCCTTTTACTCAGTCTGTCCCTCTGTTTCCTCTTTTATAATTGCTAGTCCCAAAGGCCCCTCTTTCTTCTCTTCTGCTAGACTAGATGATGCTTGCATGGGAGAAGACGTTGTGCTGGGACTTCTAATCCCCAATTTGGTGAGGAAGTCTGGGTTGATTGTCTTGAGGGTTGTGTGCAAAACCTGGGACCTCCTTTGTTGTTTTCTTTGGCCATACCTCAATTTGTGCTGCACTGTCCCTAACTCTGGGTCTGCTTTTCATGATCTCCCACAACAAGGCAGGCAAAGCACTCTACTGAGGCCCTGGGCATTAGCTAGATTGCCCACTGGAGGCATCTGGAGAAGGCAGTGGCACGTCAGCTGCGGGGGGTACTGGATGAAGCAGAATATCTGGACCCATTCCAGTCAGGATTCAGACCTGGATATAGTACTGAGACTGCATTGGTCGCGCTGATGGATGATCTCTGGTGAGAGCGGGATGGCGGTCATCCATCCGTCCTTGCTCTTCTTGACCTCTCAGCGGCCTTTGATACCGTTGACCACAGTATCCTTCTGGAACGGCTCCGAGGATTGGGGATCCAGGGCATGGTGTGGTCCCGGTTTTCCTCATTTCTGAGGGGCCGGACCCAGTCGGTGTGGTTGGAGAGTGAGAGGTCGAGTCCTAGGCCCCTAAAATATGGGGTGCCTCAGGGCTCGGTACTCTCTCCTCTCCTATTTAACATCTACATGAAGCCGCTGGGTGAGATCATCCATTCCCACGGGGTGCGGTACCACCAGTACGCGGATGACACACAGTTGTACATCTCGGCCCGTGGGGACCCCAGTGATGCAGTCAAAGTCCTTTCCAGCTGTCTGGAGGCTGTTGGGGTCTGGATGGGGGCAAATGGGCTACAGCTGAATCCTAGCAAGACTGAGTGGCTATGGATAGGGGGTCCTGCGTTATCCCAGGAGCTACCATCTTTGGTTTTGGATGGGGCTGTTTTGCCCCAGGCCAACCCGGTGTGCAACTTGGGGGTCCTCCTGGATTCGCGGCTGCTGCTAGAAGAACAGGTGGTGGCTGTGGCCAGGAGGGCCTTCACCCAACTTCGGGTGATTCACCAGTTGCGCACGCTCCTGGACCGGGACTCTTTGCTCATGGTCACTCATGCTCTGGTGACCTCCAGACTAGACTACTGTAATGCGCTCTACATGGGGCTGCCCTTGACGACCATTCGAAGGCTGCAGCTGGTCCAGAATGCCGCGGCCCGGGTGCTGATGGGGTGTGCACATTATGCCCATGCCTCACCACTGCTTTGGGGGCTGCACTGGTTACCAGTTTGTCTCCGGGTGCAATTCAAGGTGCTGGTTTTGACCTTTAAAGCCCTACATGGTAGTGGGCCAGGGTATCATAGAGACCGCATCGCCCTAAGGACATCTGTCCGTCCAACCAGAGTGGACTGGAGGGGCTCTCGAATTGTGCCATCAGCCAGGGGGGCTCGCCTCTCTGGCACAAGGAGGAGGGCCTTCTCCGTGTCCGCACTGGCCCTTTGGAACCTCCTGCCTATGGAACTGCGTCTCCAGATGGAGTTGTTGCCCTTTAGGAAGGAACTAAAGACCTGGCTGGCGGGCCAAGTTTGGGGTGCGGGTGGGGATGGGGGTACCGTTGGGTGGTTGGTATAGAGAAGTATGCCTTCCCCCAAGGTCCCTTCAGTTTGTGCGCACCTTTTAGGGGTGGGTTTTTTAACTTTTAACTTTTAACTTTGTTTTATCATGTGTCTTTTATGTATTTACTGTCTGCTATGTTAACCGCCCTGAGTTGGGTTGTACCTGAGTGGGCGGTATATAAGCGTGAAAAATAAATAAATAAATAAATCTCCACTGACATCTTCACATTGCTATTTATTTGTTAAAAATACAGGTTGTGTAAATGAAAAAGAAGCATATTTTGAAAACAACAACAAAGGAATAGTTTTAGTTAACTGGTAAAATTAAAATGTAAGAACAAAGTATCAACATGCAATCATATGTTTTTACATTTCTTGTTTAAAACACAAATACTTTCAGATCTTTATGTGTGTAAATCAGGGTTTCTCAAGGTGGGTCATTTGCGCATTTACAAATGCGTCCCCTTCCAGGGTCATCATCACAGGCCAGATGGAATGGCATCAGGGGCAGGGGCCAGCCCACGGGCCATAAGTTGCAAACCCCTGGTGTAGATAAAGAAATACAGTGGTACCTCATACAATGATTTTAATCCATTCCACGGGACTCGTTGTTGTACGAAAAAATTGCTATACAATACAGGCATCGTATACCGATTTTCCCTATGGGATGCATTGTACAATGATTTTTTTTCCTAAGTGGTTTTTCCCATTGAAAAATTGTTGTATGATTTCTTTCATAGGGAAAATTGTTATGCAGGACGCCATTTCCCCAAAAAACCTAATTGTTATGCGATTTTGTTGCTATACGGGGCAATTGTTGTATGAGATTCCACTGTGCTTACTTTAACATGAGTCCTAAAAATACACTATTATTCAAGCCTCTTCCCAAGACAGGCAAAACCTATTATCTACTTCTAATTCACAGTTTTAATTTAACTCCTAATTGTAATGGACTCTCTCTGTCTTTCACATGCACCTTATAAACATCTCAAAATCATACAAACCAAACAGCTTGCAATTCCATTCACAAACAGTCCTCCATTTTAACTGTCACATCTTGGCATACATTCAAAATTTCACTGACAATTAAACCTCAATCACTATATAGCCATATACTAACTTTACATAAGCATATATGCTGTGCAACTTCACTGCAAAAGGGTCTGACTCAAAACGGTAATAGTGAAAGTTGAAGAATTAGCTTGGGATGTGATGGTATTAGGTTTTACCACAGAGGACAAAAAAATCAATTGTCTCTCTCCATCTCTGTAGATAAAGGGCTGCCAGTAGTTCAAGAAACTCCATTGCCTTTTTGCAGAAAGACAAGGTTCCTGAGAATATATGGGGTAATTTATCTTAACACAAATAAAAGTATAGTGGCATCTGTGACATTTTAAATGCAACTGGTTCCTCAGAAAACTTTTGTTTGCTGATAAGGGAAAAATCATTAGAAGAAGAGGGAAAACATCATATTTATTTTTAAAAAGTGAAACATGAGAATACAGATTAGAGGTAATTCTAGGTGGCCAGCTTCAGTCTATAGACTGGATTCAAATAATCAAAATAAAGCCACTGAATTAAGTGCACACACCCGCAGCCCATCCTACAGGGATTGAAGCCAAGCACCTGGCCCGATCCCTCCAGGGTGAGCTTTGGGTGAATTTGCGCACATCCGCAGCCCTCCTGGAAGGGAAAGAGTCAAGTGCCTGGCCCGTTCTCTACCAGGGTGAACTGCAGGGGGAGTGTCTGCACACACCTGCAGCCCATCTTGGTGAGGAAGGATACACACACTTTCCCCCAATGGAAACCAGTGATCAGAGCGTCTGATCCCCAGTTTCCTTTGGGGGAAGGCGGACTCCCTTCCCCCAAAGGAAGCTGGCAATCAGAGCATTCAAACTCCGGCTTCCTTTCAGGGAAGGGAGAAGAGTGTCCAATGCCCGGTTTCCTTAACCGGGGATCGGACGCTTGGGACTATGGAGGAACACCCCCCCCCCCAGCAAGGGGGCCTTTGGAGATCTCTGCCACAAAGCCCGCAGTGCTGGTCTCCAGTCCTGTGGGCTTTGGGGCAGAGATCAACATCAGGAAATTTGAGGAAAACCTTTGGTTCGCACAACGTTAACTTAACGTTGTGTGGTGCAAACGTGTTCCTCAAATTTCCCAATGTTATCAGGTTTTAGTGCTAACCAGTGCATTCGTTAACCGGGGTACCACTGTATCTCACACCTTGAAAGCCCTATTAGGATTGTAAGAAGTCAGATCTGCCTTTTGGCACAATATAATATAAATATTAAGGAATGTGTGTGTTTTGGTGTCAGAGATTAGATTGAACGGATTTTTAGGGGAAGCCTGAATGAGGTTCCTTTCATGTCCCCAAGTGCAGCTCTCGGGTATCGAACACTGTCCTCCCACTCTCCAGCTCAGCGCCTAAACTACTAAGCTACTGGGGGAGCTGTAATAATAATAATAATAATAATAATAATAATAATAATAATAATAATAATAATAATAATGATGATGATGATGATGATGATGATGATGATGATGATGATGATGATGATGATGATGATGATGATGATGATGATGATGACAGAAATTATTCTTGGTTGAAAGGATTTTTGCTGGAGAAACTCTGCTCAGGGTATGCTCGAATGAGGCTCCTTTCATGTCGCCAAGATCTTTTCCCATCAAAGTGGTCCCTATTTATATACTTGCAATTTATTGCTTTCGACCTGCTAGGTTGGCAGGAACTGGGACAGTGACGGGCGCTCAATCCGTCATGCAGTACCTGGGTCTCAAACTGCAAACTTGCCAGATTTCCAGCTATCAAGGTGAGCTTCTTAACCACTGAGCCACCACAGCTGAGTGTTTTTGCATATAAGTCACTGACTTTACCTATGACTTTACCTTTCCCCATCTTTGGCTCATATGTGTAGTTTGAATGCACGAATTCAGTTCCATTGTATTTTCATAGGTAACAAGGCACGTTTTCCTCCTAATCAAGTTTTTCTGTTGCTCAGTGAAGGTAGTGGTGCCCTCCTAGGACTTTTAAGGTCAAAACAGTTTTCTTCTCTCCCTCTGCTCCGTAACCCTAATTTACATGTTTGTGGGGAAAGTAGGAGGCAAGAATAGCAAGGGGTGAGAAAACATGGCAGTTTGGGATATAAGAAAATGTGGTAGGAAGATTGCATTAAGGAAGATGATGGAGAAAGGCATCACAGATGCATACCAAGAGAGGATTTATTATGCTCTAACCCAGGAATTCGAAACCTGCTGCCCATGGGCCAGATATGGCCCATGGTGTCATTTCATGTGCGCCCCCCCCCATCTCCACCACACCAGGAAGTGCCATCTGTTGGAGGAAGGGCAAAATGGCCATCTGGCCCCTGAAGTTGTCAGAGGGAGCGGGACCTTGCCCCCGGCTTAAAAAGGTTGAGAACTCCTGCTCTAAACTGACCACATGTTAAGTCCTTATGAGTTTGCAGATAAGGAAATAACACTGAGAAATGAGCTATAAAATGGCTACTGCACATAATGCTAACCTGTATTTTGTATATGTAAATTTTTACAAAATCTATGTTAGTATTAGGTATGTGTATGTATGTTTGTGTATATACTCATATACAAACAAATACATAAAGGTTTGCATTAGCATTACTTAGGTTAGGTATTCGCTGAATTAAATTGAATCAATTATTATTGTTAAGAAATCCAGGTCTATCCAGTGGTGGGCTGCAAAAAGATTTACTACCATACTGTGGGTGTGGTAAGGTGGATGTGGCCAGAGGGAAAGCCCTGCATTGCACCCAAATCAGGACTACTTTATTTCAAAACTTGGATGTGTGGGGCCAGCCAGAATTTCTGCTACCAGTTCTGGAGAACTGGTGTGAATCTGCTGATGCCCACCACTGGGTCTATCCCAAGGCATTCTGTGGTCTGAGGAACAGCAAAAAATATTCTCTCCAACTTCCTAACCAGAGTACATAAAAAGTATCTGAAGGTACCACCTATTCTGGCAGATGAAACCTCTGCAATCACTGCTACCCTGCACCAGTAGTATTTATTTATTTATTTATTTATTTTTCTGATTTATATTGCCCAACTCCGAAGAACAAATCAAATAAATAAAAGTGTGTTGCCTTTTTTATGACGTTTCAAATCTATTGTTTAAATGGATTATTGTACCCCTGCCTAGTGTTAGGGTTGGCCCTCACTTTGATAAGGAATTCTCCAAAATGCTTATATGTAAATCACACTGGAAAATGATGTCATCTGCAGTAGCAGATTGCCCTAATTAAAGATTTCCTGTTTTAATTCCTCCTTAACACATGACTTTGAATCAAAGTGGAGGCTCTTTCATTACCATATATCCTCGAGTATATGCCGACTCAAATATAAGCTGAGGTACCTAATTTTGATGTGAAAACCCCAAAAAATAGAAAAACCCTGAGTATAAGCTGAGAGTGGGAAATGCAGCAGCTGCTAGTGAGTTTCAATAATTAAAATACATTAAAATACAGTAAGATTTATTAATTTAGAGCTTTTTTACTGTATTTGCACCACCCAACCAGTGGTGGTGCTGCAGGGGAACTGGGTGGGCAGGTCAATTGCATGGAGGCAGGAAGTGTTGCTCTAGCCTAGCCTCTTGCTCCCCCTGCAAGGAAGAAGCATGGTTTCCTCTCTCCATCTTGGCCACATGGAGCAGGGACAAAGACACGAAGGTAAGTGAAATCCTTTCTTTTTCACACCAGTTTGGAAGGGGGACGTGATTACATTGTAAAGCTTCTTTCTCCATAGGAATGAATTGAAAGCAAACTTCATGGAAAAAATGAATTATCAATGTATTCTAATAGAAAATCGTTATTTCCGCCCTCTGTTGGCCACTTGTGGTAACTGCATGTCAGCCATTTTGCCACAAAAGTGCTGAACCTAGCTTTTAAAATGCCTGAATCACTCAAAAAATATTTTAGACCCTCATGGTTGTTGACCCATGTATAATCCAGGTCCCCTTTTTTGGACCTCATTTTGGGGCTAAAAACTCTGCTTATACTCGAGTATATACGGTAATGGCAATCTGCCATTGAAAGTTACATTATTTTTTATTACAGCAGAATAAACTTTGCAAGAAGATTTTGGCAATCCTGTGGAGATATTTAATGTTGAATATAGCAAAATTGTGCACTTTCTTCCTTTTTTTGTCAAGCATTAGTTATTTCACACACACACAAAAAAAATGACAATAGAGGCAAACTTTAAGGTTATCCTGCTATGGTAATAGAGTAGACCATACTGCCAGCAACTCAATGGTAATTGGCAAGCAGTAGCTAACTAACCTGACCACCCTGAGGACTAATGCCCTTGGGTGTTGAAGGCCAAAGGGAAGGGTGATGGTCCCCATTCCCACTTGAATCCATTTTGATGGAGGGCAGCAGCTTCATCAATACTGGCTTGGGACTCATGAGGACTTTGTGTGCCAAATGTGACTCATGGAACTAGTATGGGCTTCACACTGCAATAAAGAAGGCAAATGAAAGGCCACTGCATTACATTGTTCCCAGGACAATCTTCATGGCTGATAGCCATGATGATAGCCAAAATTCAGAATCTGATATGGCACTTGAAGAAGAAAGGCAAACTTAAAGGGGGTGGGGGATTCAGTGTATTATTTTTATCCTTGTATAACAAAGGGTAGGCAATGCTGCAGCAATATTCACAAAAACATTTTTTCTAAACTAATGGTAGTTTTTCTATGTTGGTTTCCTTCTTTTCTTGATGGTAGTGGTATTAAATGGTTTTTTCCTCCTGGCATATTAGAAGGACCTGGCTAAAGCCTGTAAGAATATTGTTTTTAATTTTTAATCTTGGGAGGTTTAGTAATTTTTAAATTGCATAAAACATGAACAGCTAATTTGGCTAGCATGGATGGAAGGTGATGCATTCCGAAAATTGAAATATAGTAGAACCCCGTCATACAAATAGTTTGGTTTACAAAAAAATCAATACAAATAGAAATTCGAGCAAAAAAATTCGACATAGTCAACCCTCACATAACAACTTGTTTGGATATCATCATTTTTGCTTAACAACGTGTCGTTACACACCCTGTGTTCAAAGTTTTTAGTGTTGTTGTCCAGACAACAATGCTAAAATAACCGTCATTATCCAGACAAAATGTTGTTATGCGGGAACCTCCATAGAAACCTGCATAACAACAAAAATCACTTAGCAATGTTACTTGGGGAACCAAGTAACGTCATTATGTGAGGGTCTACTGTCCAAATTTTTAATAGGAAAAATTAAACATACAAAAAAATACGGTGACATCTAGTAGCCTCATCTGGTAATGCAAAGTGTTTTCGACATACAAATTTTTGAACATAAAAATACACAGGTCTGCAAAATAATAATAATAACAACCAGCTGCATAGGATATTTTTGGTAAATTTTATGTTTTCTAGTGTGCTGAATCAAAAAATGACCTCGGTTTTCCCCCCATCACGTACAGTTTTTTCCGCAAAATATGAGGATTTTTCATTTAAAAAGCATGAGTGATGAGAAAATCACTATTTTATTACAATGAACTAAACATATTATTTCTTATAATTAAGCAATTTCTTCATAATATATACATAACATTCCATTTTCACTCTTTTTGTCTGTGAAACCTTTTCTTTTTCTCTTTTATGCTCCTCTGAACACGCTTTTGCTTTCCCTTTTCTGTTTCCCATTTGAGCATCCAACAGCAGTCAGCTAGCATATTGATGTTCCATCTTCCTTGGTAGCATCTCTCGATATCACGGACATTCTGGTGAAATCTTTCACCCTGCTCTTCACTGTAGGCTCCCAAGTTTTCAGGAAAATAGTGTAAGAAATGAACTTTTAGGCTCATCTTGCATCCTTGAGCTTTATGCGCATTCAACATGCATTGTACAATGGTTTTGTAGTGAGGGTCTTTAGTATTCCCTAAAAACTTGTGAACTAGTCTTTTAAAGAGTCCCACCCTTCCTTTTCTTTTCTTCCATTGTTTCTAAATAGAGGGGATCAGATAACAGGTTTCGTATGGCCAGTAAAAACTCCTTTTAACTTGGCGTCAGACAGTTTTGGGAACAGAAATAAGAGTCAGTAGTGTGGTTTTCTGTTCACTACATGACTACGCCCCCACCCCCACCATTTCTCTTATTTTCTCTTTGCATTATTCTTGAATATAGCTCTAATAAATATTAAACAAAAGTAAGAAATAATTTTTGGATAGGGTTTTTAGAATCAAAAATAGGATTTTGGATGAAAGGCAAACTTCACGCTAAATTAAACTAAAAACTTGAGTTTTTCAAGAAAACTTGACTTGATGGAACTTTTTTAGTATTTTTTTTGGTTTCACTAAGTAAAAATCTATAGGAAACAGTAAAAATATCCTATGCAGCTTTTTGGTTGCAGACCTGTGATATCCTCGTGGAAAGGAAAAAAATTGTATGTAGAGGTTTTACTATACAGTTGATAAGTTTAAAATGTATAAATGAATTAAGTGAGTGGTTTTCCTATAGGATATTTGAAAAATATATGAGGAAAGTGTTACACAAATGTTTACTCTTTGCTTGAAAAACAGATTCTTTACTGCTCCATACAAGGTTGGTATTGAACTAATTAAGTTAATCAACTCCATCAACCATGTAGGGTTTCTGTAAGGTAAAACAGTTGTTTATTCTTATTGGAAAAGGTTGAGATTTTAAAAGAATAATGAATGAATAAAAGCTAAGCAAAGAGTGCTAAGAAGCTATTTTTAAAAGTGAATGCCAGAACATTCAGAACAGCTTGCATGAAGGACAATTTATTATTTGAATGGAATGATACTAAAGGTACTACAATCTATCTGAATGTAACAACACTAGAGATTATTGGTTTCAGCAAATGGATTACTATTTGTATGATGAAACTTATACATGAGGATTCTATGTACATTCAAAGGGTGGTACCTAAACCTACCAACTCTGTTGATAGATAATGCCCTTCTCTAGAATGGAAATTTGACAAATTTCTATTATTCTTCCTAGCCCACAATGATACCTCCACCACTTGAAAATCTTCTCCATATAATTCAACCCTGTGGAACAACTGCTTGATCTTGTAATTTCCAGCAGAGAAGGTGTTCACATTAAATCAATTGTATTTTCAATTTTAAAAAAGATCCTGTCTCCCAAAGTATTGCTTAGCAACTAAAATCCACTCCATGGTACAACTAGCAGACACAAAATAAAGATGAGAGAGAGAGAGAAAGTGCTGCCTTTAGGCATTTAAAATGAAGGAAAAAAGAAGACCTGATATAGAAGAGAAGGGGAGGGGAAGAAAAAGTAGAGGAGCAAAATTGTTTTGACAATGCAAAAATGAAGTGGTGAACATAATGGTGACTCATATCTGGATTTTGGAGTCAGGTTGATCTCCCTTAGCTGAGATGGTGAGCTACTCAACACCCTTGGAATGGGTGGTTTGTGACACAGGGCAATTTGAAGCTCTGCTGAAGAGAAAAGTGCCTGGCTAGTTACAGAGGACTAAAAGTAATTGTTAGTCCTGGAACAATGGTGGACTAGATGATCTAGTAAATGTAATTTAATTTTTCATGTATATAGAGAGCATATGTACCAAAGACAAATTCCTGGTGTGTTAGCACACCTGGCCAATAAAGGATTCTATTCTATTCTATTCTAGAACCCAATTCAAGTATTTACCTGAACTCATGGAGGCCTAATCTATCACAGGCACACATACCCCCACCCCCACTTGGCAACATTAGAGACTTTCACACGCTAAACATGAAGGTTTTAAAAGAACTCTGAAAATTCATCTGCAAACACAGAATCCATCAGATCTGCACATTGAGTAAGCCAAGGTCTGGTGGTATAGCAATGGTGGCAGTGTGGAGGCTGAATATAAGTAGTCACTCAAAGCTAATTTTTGATAATAAGCACTGTAACAAGTAGTCAAAATGTTATTTTGTTATGGGTGATGAGTAACACAGCGCTTAGCTACTTTCCAATAACTACTTTTAAATGGCATTTTCAGGAATTGCCACTGCAGGGTGGGAGAGAGCACATCCCTGTCTCTTTCTGGCCTGTTGGTAAAGTCAGTACAAATGCTACTAATGTCAATGCAATGAACTGCCTACATAATCAGAGCAACAGCAAAGACAATTGCAAACCTGTCAAGTTTTGGACATGAAAATAAGGGAAAATTTAGGCCATGCCCTTCTTTCCCAGCCCAGGCCACACACCCTTCTCCCCAAAACCTAGGCACATCCAAGAGCCTAGAAGTTGAGGAGCCACAGAGGAATGTTGAGTTCTCCTGGTAGAGGAAAAACTACCCCATAGGCACATCTGGTGATTTTTCATGGAACTGTTTTTCACATTTTAATCAGTTGTCTCCTGTCTTAGCGTTTTGTGCCTCAATTTCATTTTTTAAAACTCTGTATTTAAGAGAAAACCATGGAAGTACTGTATGCTGTTTGTATTGTATGCAAATATACTTGAAGCCCTCTCTCTCCTGGGAAAGAGGGAGTTAAAGGGAAGTCAATGATCCAATTGGCTTCAAGTATATTTGCATACAGCATAAACAGGATACTTCCGTGGTTTTCTCTTAAACACAGAGTTTTTAAAAATGAAATTGAGGCAAAAAACACTAAGACAGGAGACAATTAACTGATTAAAGTGTAAAAAACAGTTCCATGAAAAATCACCATAATATGAAATGCAGTCGAATGGGGTGGGGGGGGGGAAGAGTAGGGGGAAATGTAGAATAGAATTATTAGTAAGCTTGATTTGCTAACTGCATTTTTCCCCATGAGGGGAATCAGTTGTGCTTATGGGGTGGTTCTTGCTCTACCAGGGAGAGCCCAACACTCCTATGGTATGAGTTGCACACCTCGTAAAGATATAATAAAATAACATATAGGAGGTTTACATGCCCCAGATTTTTTTTAAAAAATATGGGAAATTATTTAAAAAAACATGATGGGTGGATTAGGGGCTCTAAATTATGGGGTTTTCCTAGGCAAAATGAGATACTTGACAGGTATGGACAATTGCAAGCCCGCTGAAGAGAAAAGAATGATGGAAGAGCCTCATAGACTTAGAGGCTGGGGGCCAGTCACGTGGTTCAGGGGGCAAGTTTTATTTCTGCTTCCAGGAGCAATGAGGGCCAGATGAATTGGCATCAGAGGCTGGATCCAGCCCCTGGGCTGTAGTTTGCGCACCCCTGCCTTAGATCATATTCTGGAAATGACTGTAGAAGCAGACAGCGCTGGCTTTTCGGCTATGAAACAGAGATGAGCACTGAACCCAGTCAGATACGACTGGCTTTCAAGCAAGGATGACCTTTACCTTTAACTAGGGCCATTAAATCAATGGGGATTTGGTGAGGGTTGTGTTTGGAGTATTGTGCCTTTAAGTAATGTAACACTCGAATGAGTGGATATAACAATCACCAGCTGTAACACTGTAACCTTCCGTATGAGGACGCGAGCTAGTGACCACTAGGGGCAATAGCAAGCGCCTTGCTCACATGGTTCCAATTCCCCAAATACCTACAGCCGCGGGAAGATTCCCGCCACTACCTCACCTGGACAAGAAGGGCGTGACGGAGAGTGACATCACGCAGACAGTAGCCAATGGGCTATCGAGGAGCCACATTCAAATGTATAGCCACTGTATATATTGAGCTGTTCGTCCGCCATTACCACATGTTCCCCCTGACCATCATGCAATAAAGATGTGTTAAGCCAAGCTTTCGGCTGTTTCTATTGTCTTGGTTCTCAAACACTAAAGTGGGTCAGGTTCCCTGCAGGTTTCATTGATTCAAATGGACCTATTTTAACTGCATCTTACTTTAGCACAGTAAATTGTAGTTCAAGTAGGCCCATTTTAACCAATGGAACTTAAAAAGGAGTTGAAAAATCAAATCCCAATTGGTTCACAAGACCTACTTTAGTGCATTTTAGTTCTCTAAGTGACAAGATCTGAACCAATTTGATTGAGAAAAATCTATGTTCAGAGAGACTCATGGATCAGTTGGTGCTACATCCAGTTTGGCCTTAATGTACAGTCTCCTTTTTCTTATTTATTAATAATAACTGCTAAATTAGGAAGCTTGCTTTTATATTTTTGATGAAATATTAGCAAATGTATGTTTACATGCCTTTCTTTTTCATTTCTGTCTGGATAATTTATGCTAATAGCTGAAGATACATGAACAAAAAGTGGGATGATGAGAAAGAATTATCAGCTATTCTCTTTGATAGTCAAAGGTAGCAAAGGCCAAATCCCTATGAGCTATGAAGAATAACAATTAAAATATCATCCATTCAACTCTGAATTAAGTACCTGTATTCCAAATGGATTTTTAATGTAATGTCTCAATTCTTTAACCCCATGTTATATTCATAACTGAAGGTAGAAACTTAATTATGCTTTGAAAAAACACATCAGACTTTAAAATTTTGCTCCCAGGTTATATGAAAGAAAGAATTGATCTTTAGTCTTTTCCTACTTGAATTTTGTAATGGGTAGGTTGCTGCTATGTATTTCCATTAAATAATGACACAGAAATGTAAACTTCTTATGACCAGTCTTCTGACAATAACCAGTAAGCAAACAAACCATAACCAGAAAGATTAAAAAGTTGTGCTTTTTCTTGGCCAAATGCATCAATAAAAGATTTGCCAATTATATTTTTTCCCAGCCAGAGTTCCTGCCCTTTTATTCACTATGTGACAGGAAGAAATTCCAGTGCTATTTCCACTGTTATAATAATAAAAAACTAACTCTATGAATATTTAGCTTTACTGTAGCTAGGCAAGACTAATGCAAGCGCGGCGCCAAAATGGCCGCCGCGCCCTTTGCGGGCCCCCCCCCACAGGACAGAGAATCCGGGTAGTTAGGGGCGTGGCCAGCTCCCTTATAAAAGGGGTGGCCACGAGGCAGCCGAGCTGCCATTTTACCTCAGCGACGGAGCGGAGAAGTCTTTTCCCCTGTGTCTCCGTCGCTCTTGAGCCTACCGGGAAGCCTTTTGGGTAGCGATTCTGCCTTGCCGGCTTCCCTTTGCTTCGGTGGAAATGCCTTCGAAGAAGAAGGCAGCTCCGAGTGCAGCTCGCGCGGTTAGGAGGCGCAACCCAGGTCGGAGGACCGCGGTGCTGCCTCCTCAGCTGCCGCCTTTGCTCGCCCCTGCCGGGACCGGCGGAATGGGGTCTATTGCCCCTTCGCCCGGAGTGGGCAACCAGAGTGCGGGCGCGGAAGGGGTTCCGGCCCGCGGCCCGCGAGCGGTGGACACCGCTCCTCCACCTGCTTTCGGGTCCTGGGTACAGGGGCCTGTACCCACGCATGGACCAGGCGGGCCAGCCGGCCCTTCGCCCCAGGTTAACGTGGAAGTCAGGCGGGGGCCCCCCCTCCTTTGGGGTTCCTTTTGAGGCGCTGTCTTCAGGAGGACAACAGCCGACGGGGAGGGTTGAGCTGCTGCAGGCGCGTGGCGCGGTTTCGGCCACTGCCTCGCAGCTCCCCAGCCAGCGGCCAGGTGCAGGTTCTCCGGGGATGAGCTCTACGTCGGTCGTGAGCTCCGACGCCCCCAGTGGGCCGGAACCCCCGGTGGGGGCGGCCCGCGGGGGTGCAGCATGTGAGTATACGGTGTAAGCGAGTACATCCACACACATTCCCAATATGGGGGGGGGGCTTTCCAATCGCTTTGGCCTCGCGCGGGTGGTGCGGCGGTGCACCCGCTGACGCCTCACCCGGCGATGACAGCTAACACCCAGGGCCCCGTGGTGGGGGGTGTTCCCTACCCTTAGGGGAATGTTTTGGGTGGCCGGGTTGGTCCAAGCCCCTATTCCATACCGATGAGTGACCACTTGGCACAGGCCGCCAGAGAGTAAATTTGGCGGGGGGAGTACGTGGATATCTTCTCATTCCTAAACAGTGTGCCCACCAAGGAGAGAGGGAGGGGCAGAATGAGAAGGATAGTGGCAGGCACGTTGTCGCAAGCCACCAAGTATGTGGGCCAAATGGTTGCCGGCCTGCATCGTATGCATGGCGGTGTACCTTAGGGCATGGCCGGATTTGGCAATTCCGATGGTCCAGTATTTGGACAACGCCTACCGGGCGATGATTTACTTTCCGGGCCCAGCGTGGTTGGCTTGTGACGAGGGATGCTGTAGGCGGATTTCCCCGCACCCCGAGATTAGGCAGGATGAGCCAGGCCAGAGGCTGTGGCTTTTGTACGTGACGCCCACGCGCCCTGCACCCGGGGAGATATACCATTGTGGGCATGCGGTTCAGCGGGCGGCCCCAGCACAGGTCACCTGCCAGGGGGCGGGGCGGGGGGTTCCAGCCCGCCGGCTGTGCTGGACTTTTTGTCCAATGGCTCCTCTAAGGGGAAGACTTGCAAATACAGACAGGAGTGTCCCACCTGTGTTGGGCCCCATGCGGCCTCTGCCTGTCCCAGGCCTAGAAGGATGCGGGGCAGAGGGTGGGGCAGACAGGGGGCTAGCAAGACTGCCGCAGATGGATCTAGTTCACCGAAGGGCTCCCTCCCCATTTAGGGTGGACATGTTGGAGCGTTGGCTCACATGGTGCCCGAAGGGTGAGGATGCGGGTATCCTTCAGGGTTCTAGACAGGGGTTCCGGATCCCTTTCATGGGTAATAGGTCCCCTCAGGATGCCCCCAATCTTTTATCCCTTAAGGGGAGGGAGGAGGTGGCTGCTGCCAGCTTTGACGAAAGGGTCTATGCGGGCAGGGTCGTTGGCATTGTCCCGCACCCCCGTCCTGGGGAGCATATTGTTCAATGATGCCATGCCTTTTGGCTATTCCTTTGGGGCTCGGTATTCGAGCGTTTCACCATTTTCCTAGATTGCGCTTTTGTCCGCAGGTCAGGGTCCCGGTCTGTAGCCCATTCCCTGGATGGTTTTATTCGGGGCTGAACGGGGCTGGGACACGTACCCACGTCTCCTCATCACATTTCAGACGCTAATGGAGGAACTTGGTGTCCCTTTAGCGCCCGAAAAGACCGAGGGCCCATCTCCACAGCTAGTATTCCTGGGGTGGAGAGTAACACGATAGCGCAGGATTCTAGGTTGCAGCAGGATAAGGGTCAAGGCTAGTGGCCCTTGTCTCGGTCTTGCTGGCCGGGCGCATGGCATCACTGAGGTAACTTCTGGTGCTACATGGTCACCCCAGTTTCGCTGGCAGGGTCGTCGCACCGGGCAGGGCATTTGCTCTGCGCTTGTGCGACGCCATGGCGGGATTATCCAGGCCCCATCACAGGCTCAGATTTACCCAGGGTATCGGGGCATACGTGCTTGTCTGGCCATAGATTCAGAGGTAGTTCAACGGGGTGTCATTTTGGGGTCTGATTTCCTGGCTCCCCCTTGCTTTCAGATGCGGTCCAATGCCTCATGATTCCTGGGTTTCTGGGATGTACTTCAATTGGAAGTGGGCCTATGGTGGGTGGCCACCATCCTGGGCAGGCAAAGGGTTGCCTGCATGGTCTCACGTATCTGGAATGTTTCCCTATCCTGGGTGCTTTGATGCTATGGGGCAAGAGGTGGGCCAACTCGGTTGTGCAACTTGGGCATGGCAACGCGGCTGTTCCGCATCGTCACTGCACAGGATTCCAAATCGCCCGGGGTTATGGAGCTAGTTAGTTGGTTTGTGTTATGCAACCTGTGCCTCAACGTTCCCTTCAGGGCCAGGCATGTCCCAAGGGTTGATAATGACATTGCCGCTGCTTTGTCCCGCCTGCAGATCTCCCGGTTCCGTGCCTCGGCCCCCGGATGCGGAGGAATTTCCCTCGCCACTCCCGGATGTGAGATGGACCGTTGGCAAGGAGAGGTGAACCGGGCGATTGGCCTGTCACTAGCGCCATGCATGAGTAAGGCGTATCACCACGCATTTAGTTCCTTTAGAGTATTATGTACCCGATTCTGACTGCCAGGAACCTGGCCTTTTCCAGTAGCCCATGTTCTGCGGTTCACGATTTACCTGTATCCCCAGGGCCTTGCACCACGCACCATAGCATCTCAGCTGTCGGGTTGGCTTTTATGGCCAAGGTGGGAGGTCGTGTGGACAGCACCAATGACTTCCGGGTGAGACATGTTGGGAGGGGTGGGTGCGCGTGCCCGGGCGTTTCCCGGGCGACCGCCACCCCATTTACCCAGAGGGTTTTTGACCCAGTTGGCCCGGGGCTGGCCTGGCCTCTGTTTTGATAGATGAGGCAGCCCACTTCATGCGGCTACAACGGTGGCTTTTTTTGGAGTCCTCCGCGTCGGCGAGCTTGAGATGCTGAGTAAGGCGGATGCAAGAGTTTCCCAGGGTTTTTACCCAAGTGGCCCGGGGCTGGCCTGGCCTCAGTTTTAAGAAATGAGGCAGCCCACTTTATGCGGCTACAACGGTGGCCTTTTTGGAGCCCTCCGCGTCGGCGAGCTTGAGATGCTGAGTAAGGCGGATGCAAGATTTTCCCAGGGTTTTTACCCAATTGGCCCGGGGCTGGCCTGGCCTCTGTTTTGGAAATGAGGCAGCCCACTTCATGCGGCTACAACGGTGGCCTTTTTGGAGCGCTCCGCGACAGCGAGCTTGAGATGCTGTATAAGGCGGATGCAGGTGTAGGGCACTGGAACTCGAAGATGTCTATATTGCCAAAGACTGGGCCCAGTTGAGGATACGCTCCTCTAAAACAGATCAGCATGGCGTAGGCAGTGGTGTAAGACTGCTACGGTGTTCTTTGGCAGACATCTGTCCGGTTGATGCCCTACAGGAATTCCTGGCACTGCGTGGCAGGTACCACGGCCCGTTTTTCTGTCACCAAGATGGGTCTCCCCTTACTAAATTTCAGTTTTGGAAGGTGACAGCCAGAGCCCTCACCAGGGTGGGCCTACCAGGTGCCCGTTATGGCACACATTCATTCCGTATTGGTGCAGCCGCTACAGCAGCTGCTTTTGGGTACTCTGGGGCTGACATACGCAGCATGGGGAGGTGGGGCTCGCAATGTTTTCAGTTTTATGTGCGCCCACTCCTGCCATGAGTACCAATCCAGTCACCTTACCGCCCTTTTTCTCAATTTTCTTGCAGACCCTGGGTGTCGTATTACACCGGTGACAGTATGGCTGGTGGGCCACAGCTATGTGCACAGGGCAGCGCGTTACGCTGCGGCGACAGAGTGGACCCCGACTGGGACTGGGTGAACACGCCAGTCACGCATGGCATGGTAAGCCTGGGATGTTATGGCGGGGGCTGCGGCCTTTCCCTTTTCTGGCCTGAGTGCTGACCCGCCTGACATTCTCATCATCTACCTTGGGGGCAATGATTTGTGCCAGGTCACCGGCTTATCGCTCAAGCATGCGATTTGCGAGGACCTCGCCTACTTGCATTATGTCTGGCCTGCCACAACCCTAGTTTGGTGGACATTATCCCGCGCCTTTCTATAGAGGGGGCGTTCACCTCCTGGCCCTTGACCGCGCTAGGCGCACGGTCAACGGGGCGGTGGCGCGGTTTCTTGCTGACAGGGTTTGGGGACGGGTCAGTCATCACCCCGATATCAGTCTACAAAATTATGACTTGTACGCAGGGGATGGGGTCCATCTGTCGCGAGGAGGTATGGACCTCCTGTTAGGTGATTGGCGAGCAGGCCTGTTGACCGAGCTGACGGTCTGGGTGGGGGCGTCAGGTCTTCTTTGAAGCCCCTCCGTGTGGCGGGTAGCACTGGTAAGGTAAACAGTATGACCCACAAGTATCCGGCAGGTTCGCAATTGACTGGACAACACTAGACAGGAATAAATTAGTTAAACGTTGTCCGGTCAACGACGAATCAGGCGATGGGGTGATGACGATTGCTAACCAGCATGCATCACCCCTGTGATTTCACGGATACGCGTCAGAGGGTGGGGTCATGAGTTAGTTATTGACTACGGTCAACAATTTGTTTGTTGCCAACAAACAAATTGATACAAATTGATACATTGTAACCAATTGCCGTTGGCAATTTTGGGGTGGTACCTTACCAGTGTTACTTCGGCCTGCTTGCCTTAGGAATTATGATTGGTCGTTTTACCAATACAAATTTATAATTCGGACTAGGGCATTGAATCAATAAATGTGGCCCTATGCTGTTATCCACTTTCAATGTTGTCTGTGTCCGTTATTGGGGGGGTGCGCCTGCAAAGAAGCACAGCTAGCCAACAGGACCTAAACAGAAGTGAGAAAGATGATTGCCATGTGACTTCCATATATATATATATATATATATATATATATATATATATATATATATATATATATATATATATATATATATATATATATATATATATATATATATATATATATATATATATATATATATATATATATATATATATATATATATATATATATATATATTCTTCCACTCTAAGTGGAGCAAATCTGAGAGAGGTAGCATCTTGGAAGGTAGTGTAGAGAAGGGATACCACCCAAACTTTCCATTTCCTATGTTCAGGGTAATTACATAACCTATGAGAGCTATATACATAGTAAGGAGCAACAGTAAACTTACATTCCTAATAGTTCAAAAAACTGGTTTCAAAATTAGCATAAGGACTGTCATCGCTTTCTTTGTCACCAGGCAAGAACAAGCAGGAAGTTCAATAAAATGGTGCAGTATAGTGGTCCTGATCCAGACAGCCATGTATTCTTCCAGGAAGCTTGATTTTATCCTGCTTAACATTTTATTTTTCCCTCTTTACATCATCCATTTAAACTCCATTGGCTACCATTTTGGAGTGTTTCCTGTTGAGTATTGTGATTGTTGTTTGCCTTCATATGACCCTCTAAAGATTATTGTCATTGATCTTATTCCTTGGTCCCATTTGGACTACATTTCACCCATCACTCAGTGGTGAAGTTTGTTTTTAGAGGAATGGTCTGACATACCTTTTCTGTACTCCCCCCCCCCCCCAAAAAAAAAGGAACAATAGACATGTGCCCTGCCAATTATAGACATCCTGCAATTTCCGTGATCCCATATCACTGAAAATGCTGGCCAAAGCTGAATAAAGTTTGAAATCTAACAATATCTGGAGGTCACAAGCTATCCACTCCTTTAAAAAAAATGTATTTCAATAATGTAGAATGATGAGTTTCAGACTATTCTTCCTGTAGTGTTTCTAAAGTATAAATATTGTATTCTACCACATCAAATCAAAATTTATCACATGGTTACAGACTGCAAAAAGTCATGTGCTACTTTTCATTTCAATTATCTATGGAACATTTTGCTTCTGTAAAAGACCAGTTTGTGGCAGAGAAGAATGTAAGTGACAGGAAAGATTCTGTCTGAAAATTATATCTAAAGTTGAAAGTTATTTTTAAAAAAATATAATTCTTTGTCCCACCAGTCCAGCTCTATTAACCAAAAGACATGCTTGCCTTCATCATTCTTTGCCTGGCTGCCCAAAGTTTTGACAAGCAATTGCAAACTAACTGTTAGAAAAACTGGAACACTATAGCTTTTCTGGCTGTCCAATACTGTGCCAATGAAAGTGCGGTGCCAAAATAGCCTCTGCGCTCTTTGCAGGCCCCCCCCACCCGGACTCAGACATCCGGGTGAGTTAGGGGGCGTGGCCAATCCTCTATAAAAGGGGTGGCCACGAGGCAGCCGAGCTGCCATTTTAAAAATAGCGACGGAGAGGAGAAGTTTTCTCCGCTGTTCCTTTGATTCTTCGGCTCTTTAGCCCTTGGCTTTCCCGGCTGGGAAGGAAGGAGTTGCACAGAGCCTTCGGCTTGCTGGCTGCTCTGTGCTTTTTGGCATAGGTTGATCCCCGGACAGGGATCCTGCTATTTCTATAGATATGCCTCCCAAACGGAAGGCCCCGGTGACGAAACCCCGGCCAACGGGGAGGGCTTTTGCCGGCCCTGTGCAGCGCGGGGCGCAGCCCTCAGGTCGGAGGACCAGGGCTGCGCTCACGCGTCAGGGCACTACCCCCACCGATACTGGTGGGGCGATGCAGGCTGGTGCTTGGCCCTCGGCTGGCCAGCCTCCGACCGGCCCTTCTGGGGCTTCGGCCCTCGGCCCGCAGTTGCCGGCCACGGGTCAGGTCAGTGGGGGAGGGCCTGGTGCTGGTGCACAGCACGTTCCCCCTCTGGCCCCTCATGGGCTGGAGTATTGGACATGGCCCTATTTGGGCCCAGGCTCTCATTTTGGGGTTCCTGGTCAAATGCCTGGGGGGCCGTCCGGCCCACCCGGCCCACTTTATACTGGGGGATCTGTGGCAGTGGATGCATTGCTAATGCGTTTAGCTGTGCTTGAGGCATCCTTGGGGATTGCACACAACCCCATGACAGGGGGCCCTTCTCTCTCTGCCGGGGGCCCTTCGTGTCCACCGGCTACTTCAACGGCCGCTACACTGCAACAAGTGGCCAGCCGGGTTGAGCTGCTTGAGATGCTCCGGCCTGCACCTGCCGGTGTCTCGCAGCTCCCTGTCCATCCAGAGCTACAGCAGGAGAGTGGTCAGGTGTGGCCCCAGAGCTCGATTCCGGTCATGAGCTCCGACGCTCGCCGTGGGCCGTAACCCCCAGTGGGGGCGGCTCACGGGGGTGCACCTAGTGAGTATCAGGTTCAAGTTAATGCACCCACATCACAGTCCACTTCCAGTGGTGGGGTTCAGTGGCCGTGGCCTCGTCAAGTCGAGGCGAGTGGGCATCGGTTGCCAGCCTATCCCAGTGCCCCTTGGTTCCATACTGGCACAATGTTGGGGGTGGGAGTTTCCACCCCCGGGGCAGTGCCGGGCATCGCAGGGGCTATTCAGGTTCCGCTGCGTATGCCCCGTGTACCTAATGTGCCGGTGACGGCCTTGCCGACGGCTGGTTATTCATTGCCCCTTGGTAATCATTTGTCCCAGGTCTCGAGGGAAAAGGTTTGGCGGGGGGAGTACAGTTGATGCGAGCCGGCATCAGTTACCATCTTATCCCAGTATCCCATGGTGCTAAATGGTGCCTCGTTAAGGGCGGGGGTGTCCGCCCCCAGGGCAGTGCCGAGCATCGCAGGGGCTGTCCGGGTCCTGCTGCGTATGCCCTTGATACAGAACGTGCCGTCTGGGTGATCATTTGCCGCAGGTCACGAAGGGTAAGGTCTGGAGGGGGATATGCAGATATTCTCCATATTGAACTGTGAGCCCACTGAGGAGGAGAGAGAGGGACAGGACGACAGAGACAAAGAGCTGTCCCATCGTCGTAAGCCACCGCGCACCTGGGGCCAACTGGTGGTCGGCATACCTTATATATATGGTGGTTTGCCGCAGGGCCCGGCCTGGTTGGGCCATCCCAATGGTTCTATCTATTGCTAATATTACAGGGCGATGGTTGATTTGATGGGCCCATCGCAGTTGGCTTACGACGGGGAATGTGGATGAGGGTGGCCCTACACCGTGAGAGGAGGTTGGATGAGCCCTGTCGGCACTTGTGCTCGTGTACATGACTCCCACGTGACTGGCGCCTGGTGATAGGTACCATGGTGGTCATGCTGTGCAGCGAGCTGCTCAGACACAGGCTCCACGCTAACTGGTCAGGCAGGGGGTTCCAGCCCGCCTGCCGTGTTTGACCTGCTCAGCTGGCGACGGGTGTACTAAGCGCCAGTGTCATTACCGACTTGGTGTCCCCTTTTGCGCTGCCCTTACGCTGCCTCCGCGTGCCTGCGGGTTGGTGGGTTATGGGGCAGAGGTAGGGGTGCACAGGGGGCGATCAGAGCTCCGTCTGAAAGAACTAGCCTTGTCAAAGCCCCCCCTCCCCAATTAGTGTACTCAGGCTGGAGCGATGGCACTCAGCTCATCCTAGAAGGGATGATGCGGGGTACCTGCTGGAGGGTTTTCAATGGGGCTTTTGTATTCCATTCGGGGGTGTTATGGGTCCCAGGATGCTACTAATCTGGTTACCTTGAAAGGTAACGAAGAGGTTGCTCCACTGTGCACAGCTATGGGAGTTGGGGCTATCAGAGTAGCGGGTCCCTTCTTGGAACCACCTTTCCTAAGTTGAACGTCTCCCCTATGAGGCTAGTACCGAGGTAGAACCAGGGTGAATGTCATTGAATCCTCCATTTAGCTCACCCTGTGGGTTATCCGGTTAGGGATGCCATTCCTGATGACCTTGTTCAGTCAGGTACTCGTAGTTGGTTCAGCCCCTATGGGTGGCTCGCTCATGCAGTCCCGGTGCTTTTCTGGCACAGTGTGCTATGCACTCGGCTTTCAGATTACTGCCAGTGCACCCAATGGATTTAGAGCTATTGGGTTTTTAGGTTCCAAGGTGAATTTTACTTAGATAAGTCCAACCCCTTCTGACTGAGTTAATTCATGTTCAGCATTCGAACGATTCGGGACTTTCATTCAGTGGGGCCTTTGCTCGCAGGTCGGGGTCTCAGTCTCTAGCCCATTACCTCGACGACTTTTGGTTCGGGGATGAACGGGGCTCGGACACGTGCACGCGTCTCCTCACTACATTTCAGACACTCAGGTGGGAACTGGGTGTCCCCTTGGCGCCTGAAAAGACCGAGGGCCCAGCTACTAAGCTCACATTTCTAAATCGACTCTGTCGCACGGGCATCCAGGTTACCCATGAATAAGGTGGCTCGGATCTCCGCAGCGATTTTGGCATTGATTGCCAAACATAAAGTGTTCCCTTGTGACCTGCCGTTACTTCATGGCCACCTTAATTTTGCCTGCAGGGTGGTTCCACCCGGCAGAGCATTGGTCAGGCGCCTGTGTGATGCCATGGTTGGCCTGTTAAAATGTCAACACAGGGTCCGGCTGATCAGAGGCATACGGGTGGACCTTCCGGTCTGGCTCAAATTACTCCTGGGTTTTAACGGGGTCTCTTCCTGGAGATCAGACCTGATGGTCTGCCCTGGATTTCAAGTACGGTCGGATGCCTTCGGCTCCCAGACTTATGGGGGTTTACTCTGAGGGTAGGTGGACTTACGGCCGATGGCAGCACCCATGGCTTGGCACGGATCGCCTCCGCGATCTTACCTTCCTTGAGTTTCTTCCCATTTTGGGGAGCACTGATGCTATGGGGCGATGTGTGGGCCTACTCAGTGGTCCATTTTTGGTGTGATAATGCGGCAGTGGTGCACATTGTCAACACCCAGACATGCAAATCCCCCAGGGTCATGACATTAGTTTGTCTATTCTTTTTGGAAGCCTACGCCTAAATGTGCTGTTATGGGCCAGACATGTTCCAGGTATTAGTAATGACATTGCTGCTGCTTTATCCCGCCTGCAGATCCCCCGGTTCCGTGCCTTACTCCGGAAGCAGATGAATTCCACTCGCCATTCCTGGCCGATATTTGGACGATTGGCGAGGAGAGGTGAACCGGGCATGTCATTGGCACCTCGCACGCGTAAGGCATATCACTATGCGTTCATGCGTCGTGTTTTGGAGGGGTGGACACGGGAACGTGTCCGCCGCCTGGACACGCGTCGCCCCAGTTCCCAGAGTTTCTGACCCACCTTGCACGAGGCTGGCATTACTTATGTTCGGATAGGTGTGAAGTGGCTCTTGGTCACGCAGCTACCACGGTAGCCTTTTTGGAGCGCTCCGCATCAGTGAGTGGGTGCCAGAGTTGGTACCATCTGTGTAAGGCGGATGTGTCTCGTAGGGCACTGGAACTCGACGATGTCTCTGTCACACATGAGTGGGCTCAAGTGGGGATACGGTCCTCACAGGTTGTTCAGCATGGCGTAGGCAGTGGAGTCAGACTGCTACGAAGTTTTATTGGAGACATCTGTCCGGTTGGTGCCCTACATTAATTTTTGGCAGTGCCTGCTGCGTGCCCCAGCCTGTTTTTCTGCCACCTGGATAGGTCTACCCTTGCCGAAGTAATGTTACTGAGGGTGACCGGTGCCGCGCTTCGCGGTGTGGGGGCCCGTTTTGGCACCCATTTATTTAGGATAGGCGTCGCGTTGATCGCGGCTACGTTTGGAGTACTCGGAGGTGGACATGCGTGTACGCGCAATTTCTTATATGTACGTGCCCTCACTGTACGAGTACCTAGTTATGTCCTTAACCTCTTCTCCTCTTTTACAGATCCTGTGTGTCTCTACACACCGGTGGCAGTGGGGCTGGTGGGCCGCAGCTATGTACACTGGGCAGCAGTATATGCTGCGGTGACAGAGAGTGCACCCCGACTTGGGCTCTGTGCATCCACACGTATGTGATGGTATGGTATGCGCGGCACAAGGGGGTGGGAACTGTTGCCATTCCTGATGTCCGTTGGGGATGCTGGACCACCCGATGTTCTTAATAGGCACCTCGGCGGCAACGATCTTATACGGATCACTGCTGTTACTAAACTGTCGAGGGGCTGTGACCTGGCATTTTATATCACGTATGGCTTACACACGGTCGCTATGGTATAACATCGTGCCGAGACACCAATTTAGGGGAGACGTGGATCTCCGTGGTTCGGACTGTTCCGGCAGTCAGTGGACAGGGCTGTTGCTCAGTCCCTTGCTGAGCATGGCTGGGAGACAGCCATTGGACACCTGAGGATAGGCTTACAAAAATTTTGCCGGTAGGCAGGGGAAGAGGTCCACCTGTCGGCTGGAGGTATGTACCTCATTCTGGGTGTGGTGCAAGCAGGCCTGGTGACCGAGCTGATGGTCTTGGGGGGGGGGGCGGTGGTCATCATGGACGCCTCCCCGTGTGGCGGGTAGCACTGGTAAGGTAAATATTTATGACCCATAGGTATCCGGCAGGTTCGCAATTGACTGGCCAACACTTAGACAGGTACAGGTGTAATAACGTTGACCGGTCAACGACGAACCAGGCAAGGGGTGATGGCAGGAGCATTTCAGCATGCGTCACCCCGTGATTTGACGGATACACGTCAGAGGGTGGGGTCAGTAGATAGTTTATTGACTACGGTCAACAATTTGTTTGTGTCAACAAACAAATTGATACAAATGGATACATTGTAGCCAATTGCCATTGGCAATTTGGGAGGAACCTTACCAGTGTTACTGCGGCCTGCTTGCCTTAAGAATTATAATTGGATGAGTACCAATTGAAAGTTATAATTCGGACTAGGGCATTATTCAATAAAAGTGGCCCAATGCCTTTATCCATATACCGGTGTCTTAGTCTTTCTTTGGGGGGTGCGCCTGCAATGAATGGCAGCTGTAGTCTCAATTACTGTGTACATCACCATGCAGTAAAGTTGCCTACATTTTTGGGCTTAGAATGAACAGGTGATGTTGACACCCTGAAGCCTTCCCTCCTGTGTTGTGGGAAGCCATCCCATGGTTCTGATGGTCTGCTTCAAAATGGCTGTCTTTCAAGCAACATGCAGCTGACTTTCGTGCTATATTCCCTCAGTGGCCCATTGTTTTGTAACATTGCAAAAGAGTAATGTGAAAAATGCCCAATTAAGGAAAATGTCAATTCCAAGTGAAAACCAATAAAAAAAGGAAGAACATATGAATATCAAAGTCAATCATGAAAGGAATCTTGGAAAGGTCAATGACAAAGACACTTTCTCAACCTAATGAAAATATTTATGAGTAAACAGGGGAAGATAGCTATCATTAATCAGCTAAGGGAATGAAAGTGCGGCGCCAAAATGGCCGCCACACTCTTTACGCCCCCCCCACCCGGACTCAGACATCCGGGTGAGTTAGGGGGCGTGGCCACCCCTCTATAAAAGGGGTGGCCGTGAGGCAGCCAAGCTGCCATTTTAGAATAGCGACAGAGAGAAGTTTTCTCCGTCGCTTTTTCTCTTGAGTCTTAGGCTATAGAGCCTTGCTGTTCGTTTCCCGGCTGGGAAAGGAGGATTACAGTACCCAGAGCCTTTTCGGATAGCTTCTTGGCTATTGCGGTACTTACACGCTAGGAGTTCGATCCCTGGATAGGGATCCTTCAGCGACTTTCTTCTCCTAGGGAGACATGGCTCCCAAGCGAAAGGCCCCGGTGCTAAAGGCCCGGCCGAGGGAAGAACTTTTACTGGCCCTGCATCGGATGGGGGCCAGCATTTGGGTCGGAGGACCAGGGCTGCACCCCCACGGCAGGGCAATGTGCCAGGCTTGCCCACTGGTACGAGTGGGGCTGGTCAGGCTACCACTTGGCAGCCGGGTTCCAGCTTGGTAGCTGGTCAGCTACAGGCCGGCCCCGCTGGGGCTTCGGCCCTTGGCCCGCCTTTGCTGGGCATGGGACAGGGTGGCCCGGGGGGGTCTGGTGCGGGTGTCCAACCCACTGCTCCTCCGGCCCCCCATGGGCCAGAGTTTTGGGCATGGCTGTATTCTGGCCCTGGCTCTCCTTTTGGGTTGCCTTTTCCTCAACTGCCTAGTGGGCCGGCCGGCCGGCCCACCCGGCCCGCTTTATACTGGGGGCTCTGGGGCAGTGGATGCTCTGTTAGCATGGATAGCAGCGCTGGAAGCATCCTTGGGCATTGCTCAGCCTCCTTCGGAGGGGGGCGCTACTCTTTCTTCGACAGGGGCCCCTTTGTCGGCCCTGGCTACCTTGCCAGCCGCAACGCTTCAGCGGGCGGCCAACCGGGTCGAGCTGCTTGAGACAGTCCGGCCGGCCCCAGCTGGTGTCTCGCAGCTCCCCGTTCGACCTGATGTCCAGGCTGGGAGCAGTCAGGGGTGGTCCCAGAGCTTGATTCCGGTCGCGAGCTCCGACGCCCGGCATGGGCCGGAACCCCCGGTGGGGGCGGCTCACGGGGGTGCAACTAGTGAGTATCAGGTTCAATTTAGTGCACCACCACCACAGCCCACTTACATTGGGGGGGTTCAGTGGCCCTGGCCTCGTCAAGTTGATGCGAGTGGGCAGCAGTTACCATCCTATCCCAGTATCCCATAGTTTCAAAATGGTCCCTCATTAAGGGCAGGGGTGTCCGCCCCTGGGGCAGTGCCGAGCATCGCAGGGGCTGTCCAGGTCCCGCTGTGTATGCCCCCTATGCAGAATGTGCCGACGATGGCTTTGCCGACGGCTGGTTATTCCTTGCCCCTGGGTGATCATTTGTCACAGGTCACGAGGGATAAGATTTGGCGAGGGGAGTACGTGGATATATTCTCCCTATTGAACCGTGAGCCCACTAAGGAAGAGAGAGAGGGACAGGACGACAGAGACAAAGAGCTGTCCCGTCGTCGTAAGCCACCGCACACTTGGGCCAACTGGTTGCCGGCATATCTTATATATATGGCAGTATACCTGAGCGCCCGGCCTGATCTGGCCATTCCTATGGTCCAATACTTGGACAATATTTACAGGGCGATGGTTGATTTTCCTGGCCCATCGTGGTTGGCTTACGATGAGGAATTTAGAATGAGGGTGGCCCTACACCCAGAGATGAGGTTGGATGAGCCCTGCCAGAAATTGTGGTTCTTGTACATGACCCCCATGCGTCAGGCGCCTGGGGATAGGTACCATTGTGGCCATGCTGTGCAGTGAGCCGCTCCAACACAGGCTCCCCGCCAGCCAGCGGGGCAGGGGGTTCCAGCCCGCTTGCTGTGTTGGAGCTTCTCAGCTAATGGAGTGTGCAATAAGCGACAATGTCGGTTCAAACATGAGTGTCCCTCTTGCGCTGGCCCCCACGCCGCCTCCGCGTGCCTGCGGGCTGGTGGGTCACGGGGCAGAGGTAGAGGTGGACAGGGGGCGGTCAGGGCTTCCTCTGATGGAGCTAGCCATTCAAAAGGCCCCCTCCCCGGTTAATGTGTATATGCTGGAGCGATGGCTCTCAGCTTATCCAAGAAGGGAGGACGCTAGGTACCTTCTGGAGGGTTTCCAGTGGGACTTTCGTATTCCGTTCAAGGGGGTTCGGGGACCCCAAGATGCCCCCAATTTAATTTCCCTGAAGGGTAAGGAGGAGGTAGCTGCTCTGAGTATTGCTATAAAGAGGTGGAGGCAAGGAGGGTAGCGGGCCCCTTTTCCGAACTGCCTTTCCCTAACCTGAAGGTCTCCCCTCTGGGGTTAGTACCTAAAAAGACCCCGGGTTAATTTCGTTTAATCCACCATCTATCGTACCCGGCGGGTTCTTCTGTCAATGATGCTATTCCTGATTACCTTTGTTCGGTCAGGTATACGTCGTTTGACCAGGCCCTACGGATGGTGCGCTCATGTGGTCCCGGTGCCCTCCTGGCAAAATGTGACATTAAATCGGCATTCCGATTGCTGCCAGTGCACCCAGGGGGCTTTGAGCTATTGGGTTTTAGATTCCAAGGGAAGTTCTATGTGGATAAGGCCATGCCTTTTGGCTGCTCTATTTCATGTTTGGCATTCGAATGTTTTAGCACTTTTCTTCAATGGGCCTTCGTTTGCAGGTCCGGGTCTCGGTCTGTAGCCCATTACCTCGATGACTTTTTGTTCGGGGGTGAACGGGGCTCGGACACGTGCACACGTCTCCTCACTACATTTCAGACGCTAATGCGGGAACTGGGTGTCCCCTTAGCGCCCGAAAAGACCGAGGGCCCATCCACTACGCTCACATTTCTGGTATTGAAATTGACACGGTCGCACAGGCATCCCGGTTACCCATTGACAAGGTCACCCGGATCTCCACGATGATTTCGGCATTGCTGGCCAAACGTAAAGTGTCCCTTCGTGAGCTGCAGGTACTTCATGGCCATCTTAACTTCGCCTGCAGGGTGGTGACACCTGGCAGAGCATTTGCCCGGCACCTATGTGATGCCATGACTGGCCTGTTAAAACGCCACCATAGGGTCCGACTGACCAGGGGCATGCGGGCTGACCTTTTGGTTTGGTTCACATTCCTAAGGGATTTTAACGGGGTCTCTTTCTGGAGATCAGACCTTATGGTCTGCCCTAGATTCCAAGTACAGTTAGATGCCTCCGGCTCCCTGGGGTATGGGATTTATTTTGAGGGGAGGTGGGCTTATGGCCGATGGCCTCCCGCATGGCTTGGCACGGATCGCCTCCGCGATCTTACCTTCCTTGAGTTCCTTCCCATCCTGGGAGCTTTGATGCTATGGGGCGAGGAGTGGGCCAACTCAGTGGTCCATTTTTGGTGTGACAATGCGGCAGTGGTGCACATTGTCAATGCTCAGACGTCTAAATCACCTAGGGTTATGGCGTTGGTTCGTCAATTTGTGTTAAGAAGCCTACGCCTAAATGTGCTGTTTAAGGCCAGACATGTCCCAGGCATTAATAATGATATTGCTGATGCTTTATCCTGCCTGCAGATCCCCCGGTTCCGTGCCTTGGCTCCGGAAGGAGAGGAATTCCCCTCGCCACTCCCGGCCGAGATTTGGACATTTGGCGAGGAGAGGTGAACCGGGCGATCGGCATGTCTTTGGCACCTCGCATGCGTAAGGCTTATCAACATGCTTTAGTACAATTTAGAACCTTTTGTGGACAACTAAAGTTGCCCGAAGTGTGGCCCATACCAGTCGAACAGGTTTTACAATTTATGGTTTATCTTCACAGTCAGGGTTTGGCTCCTCGTACTATAGCATCCAGGCTGTCGGCACTGGCATTTATGGCCAAAGTGAGGGGCTTCGCTGACTGTGTGAATGATTTCCGCATACCTCATGTTTTGGAGGGGTGGACACGGGAACGTGGCCGCCGCCCGGACACTCGTCACCCAATTTCACCAGAGGTCCTGACCCACCTTGCACGAGGCTGGCATAACTTGTGTTATGATAGGTACAAGGTGGCTCTTTTTCATGTGGCTACCACAGTGGCCTTCTTTGGAGTGCTCCGCATCAGTGAGTTGGTACCACTGTCTAAGGCGGATGCGACTCGTAGGGCACTGGAACTCGACGATGTCTATGTCACTAATGAGTGGGCTCAGTTGAGGATACGGTCCTCAAAGGTTGATCAGCACGGCGTAGGGAGTGGAGTTAGACTGCTACGATGTTCCATTGCAGACATCTGTCCGGTTGGTGCCCTACAGGAGTTTCTGGCAGTGCGTGGCGCGCACCCTGGCCCGTTTTTCTGCCACCAGGATGGGTCTCCCCTGACTAAATTCCAATTTTGGAAGGTGACCGGTATGGCACTAACCAGTGTTGGCCTCCCCAGGGCTCGTTTCGGCACCCATTCATTTAGGATAGGTGCTGCATCCACTGCGGCTGCATTTGGGTACTCTGAGGCTGATATACGCCGGATGGGGAGATGGGGATCCATGCGTTTTGCATTGTACGTTCGCCCACTTCAGGTATGAGTACCAGTTATGTCATTATTCTCTTTTCTTCTTTTACAGACCCTGTGTGTCCCCGCACACCAGTGGCAGTATGGCTGGTGGGCCACAGTTACGTGCACTGGGCAGCGCAGTATGCTGTGGTGACAGAGTGGGGACCCCAGCTTGGACTACATGCAGCCTCACGTATACGTTGGTACGGTAAGCGCGCAATGAGATGGCGGGAACTGTTGCCATTCCTGTTTTCCATCAGGGATGCTGAACCGCCTGATGTCCTTGTACTGCACCTCAGGGGCAATGACCTGGCCCAGGTCACTGGCCTTTCCTTAAAATTCACGATCTGCAGTGACCTAGCCTATTTGCATTATGTGTGGCCGTCCACAAGGCTGCTATGGTCGGACATCGTGCCGCGACATACTTACATGGGAGGTATTGACCTCTGTGCCCTTGACCGCGCTCGCCGCTCGGTGACCAGGGCGGTTGCCCGGTTCTTGTCAGACAAGGGTTTGGGGATGGTCATCCGGCACCCCACAATTAGTTTGCAAAATTACGATCTCTATGCAGGGGATGGGGTCCACCTGTCAGCTAGAGGTATGAACCTCTTTCTGGAAGATTTGCAAGCAGGCCTGGTGACCGAGCTGACGGTCTGGGGGGGGGGGGCGGTGAGTCATCATAGACGCCTCCCCGTGTGGCGGGTAGCACTGGTAAGGTAAAGATTTATGACCCATAGGTATCCGGCAGGTTCGCAATTGACTGGCCAACACTTAGACAGGTACAGGGGTAATAGCTTTGGCCGGTCAATGACGAACCAGGCAAGGGGTGATGGCAGGAGCTTAACAGCATGCATCACCTTGTGATTTAATGGATACACATCATAGGGTGGGGTCAGTAGATAGTTTATTGACTCCGGTCAACAATTTGTTTGTGTCAACAAACAAATTGATACAAATAGTTACACTGTAGCCAATTATCATTGGCATTTTGGGAGGAACCTTACCAGTATTACTGCGGCCTGCTTGCCTTAAGAATTATAATTGGATGAATACACCAATTGAAAGTTATAATTCGGACTAGGGCATTATTCAATAAAAGTGGCCCAATGCCTTTATCCATATACCGGTGTCTGAGTCTTTCTTTGGGGGGTGCGCCTGCAATGAAAGTGTGGCACCAAAATGGCCGCCGCGCTCTTTGCGGCCCCCCACCCCACCCGGACTCAGACATCCGGGTGAGTTAGGGGGCGTGGCCACCCCTCTATAAAAGGGGTGGCCACGAGGCAGCCGAGCTGCCATTTTAGAATAGCGACGGAGAGGAGAAGTTTTCCCCTCCACCCCCTCCCTAGTGAACAGTGTGATATTTTGGTCGCTTTGGGGCCGGGTGGGAATTTTTGGCCTGAACCTATAATTGGCCCTTTGGTTCTGGCTTTTTTGCCCATCCCACACTGTTGCTAGTGTTTGAGCAAAGGGGTTCTTTGACTTTGGTCACTTTGGCGGGTAGCACTGGTAAGGTAAAGATTTATGACCCATAGGTATCCGGCAGGTTCGCAATTGACTGGCCAACACTTAGACAGGTACAGGGGTAATAGTTTTGGCCGGTCAACGACGAACCACGCAAGGGGTGATGGCAGGAGCTTAACAGCATGCATCACCTTATGATTTAACGGATACACATCATAGGGTGGGGTCAGTAGATAGTTTATTGACTCCGGTCAACAATTTGTTTGTGTCAACAAACAAATTGATACAAATAGTTACACTGTAGCCAATTATCATTGGCATTTTGGGTGGAACCTTACCAGTGTTACTGCGGCCTGCTTGCCTTAAGAATTACAATTGGATGAATACACCAATTGAAAGTTATAATTCGGACTAGGGGATTATTCAATAAAAGTGGCCCAATGCCTTTAGCCATATACCGGTGTCTGAGTCTTTCTTTGGGGGGTGCGTCTGCAAAGAGAAAATGCAATGTGTGCTTACCGCATCAAAAATGGAGCTCAAACTCTGGAATGAAATATTTTTCTTAACTTCTAAGAGGAAAGTATACTCTTTTCTGTCTGTCTGTCTGTCTGTCTGCCCCACCCATCTGGCTGAAACAGCTACTCTAGAGGATCAAATATAGACTTACAACATATACTTCAACATATAAAAATAAGTCTGAACATAAAGTTAGTGATAATAAATTTAAAAAGCAGCTATGGTCTGAAACCAAGAGGAAGTCAACACATCCCTAAAGTTCTCTTCATCAGTCTATGAAAAAGCTGCATAGGAGGGGCCAAGTGCACTGTTGATGGCAATTTCAACTCTTAATGTAACTGCCTTTCATACAACTGTTTTATGGGAGAAAGTGTGGATTAACTACTTTAAATCTTTAATTCCCGCACCCTTCCATGTAAATTATGTTCTGGATTCAAAGAACTGTGTAAGAAGTACCTTGTAGCAAGTGAGATTTGGACTTATCTGCCTGAACCTAGTCACACTTCAATTCCCATGCTACAGAGCAAGTGATGGATTCATGAAACAAAATGAAAAACTCTTGTGTTTGCAAGAGTTTAGCAAGGTTGTTGGACTAATATAACTGTAGACACTATGTAAACAATATCTGACACAGTTACTATAATAATAATTTTGTGTCAGAAATTATTCTGGGTTGAAAGGGTTTTTGTTGAAGAAATGCTCCTCAGGGTATGCCCAAATGAGGCTCCTTTCATGTCCCCAAGAGCTGGGGCAGAGACGGGTGCTCAATCTGTCATGCACTACCAAGGTCTCTAACTGCTGACTTGCCAGTCTTCCAGCTAACAAGGTAAGCTTCTTAACCACTGAGTAATTTTATTTACATTTAAATTTTTATTTACATTTAAAATAAAATTCACAACCTAAAGTAAATTGAACCAAATTCAAAAATATTATTTCCATCATCATTGAAGATCAGGGAATATAACAGATGTACTGTAATAATAATTATGATTTGGAGCTGTCAAAGTCAATTTTACCTTATGGTGATTCTTTCCATTTTTTTTAAATTAGAGAATAGTCACTGTTGAAGGTAATCTCCAGGAGCTCTGGATAGTCACTGGAGCTACGCCGGCTGGGCAGGCCAAGCTTCTGTGGTACAACCACAGTGGCAGTGGCAGGCAAAACTGCATGGAGCCAGAGCACCAGCAGGAAGACCCAAATGCTGTGCTCCAGTTTCCCAGCAGATGAAAAAATGGCTGCCCTGGATAGATATACAGGTTCGACCAGAATTCACATTTTCAACTGTGCAGGGACTCAGTGCTCCTAACTCCAACATTGTTCATTGATCAAATTATAATACATAAATGGGTCCAAGAAAAACAGGATTAAACCCACAGCTGAAATCCTGTTGGACAAGGTCCTTCTTCACAGCAGAAATACCATCAGCTGTGATAGATTGCCACTGACTAAAGGCTTTCTTTAATGATTTCAGGTTGTTTCTGACTTCAGGACATTGTGTATGAGCTAAACATACCCCCAAATTGAAGAAGAAATCCATTCACCCCTGGTCAATATCATCATTTCCATTGCACAGGTAGAACTTCAGAACAGGATTTCAGCCAATATGTTTTATCCATAGTATATCGAACAGTGTCAAAAACCAAGTATGTTTTATCAGTAGTATACTAACAGAATTTCAAAATACATTCCTGTTTATAGTGGGTTACTTCCCAATTTTTGTTTTTTTGGACTTCAATTCCCAGAAGCCTAAGACTAAGAGTTTTAGATGTTTTTCTAGCCCTATCTGAAAATACTTTAGCTTGAACTGGGTTGTTTCACGTGGAAAGCAGAGGTGTTGCACAGTGAGCCATGGCTCTTCTGCAGGAACAGTAAACAAGTTCCTGCTTCATGTTCTCACATGAGGGTCCTCTATATAAAACCAATTCCTCCAGTGCATTCATGCAACAGCACCCTGGAACACCATACAATGGCCTTTGGAATGGGGCTGTGAGCTACAGGAGAAGTCTCTGTTACCTGATAGGGCATACTAGGCTTAAATATTTGCTTTCACTCCCCATTTAATTGTTGTGTACCTTTAGGTTTTGTTGGGAACTGTTATGTATTATCATTACAGCCTTTCATTTTGTTTTATTTATCCATCTGTTCTATCTCTGTTGAGGTATGTGTTCTGAGTTCGAATTCAGTAGGATTCAACAAAGCACAACAGTCAAGCCTTTGAGGCTGCGGAAGGTGTGCCAATACTAACACGGCACTCAGACACAAGGCAGGCAGAACAAAAATAGCTTTTACTTCAGCATAAGGGAGTCATTTCAAAAAAACAGTGCCGTCAACAACTTGACACAATATAAGATAACGACAGCTTACTGCTTGAGCTTGGCATTCAACATAAAGTAAATAAGGTTATCTGTCTTTACAGTTTACGCACTCACATGTAAACACTCCCGAGGTTCTTTTCCGGCTTTACCAGTTGCAAGACTTTGCAAGGCTTTGATGCAGTTCTCTCCAGCATTTCTTGGAAAGAAGTCTGGAGAGCTTGGTACAGAAATAGTCCTTCAGTGTTGGCAAGTGGTCATGCCTTCTGACCGCGGTTATCCGTTTCACAGTTTGCAGACAGAGAATAAGCCTCGAAGGTGCTGGCTTTATTCTCCACGTTATGCTGAGTCATTAATCAACAGGAGCACCTGTTGCACTTGCTCCTTACTCACGAGGAGTGCATGTATTTTATACAATAACCCATAGAGTAGATCAATTTCTTAATCTCCTTCTCCCATATTCTAGGACATTTATCTTTTCACTCTAATGATTATTTTCCTACTTTATGGTTTTAGTTATATAAATTTTAAAAAAACTGAACCCTTTCAGGTATAACTCTATGTTTAAGAAGGTCATGTTTCACAAAACAAAGAAAGCCAGACATCCTTCTGATACATGCTGATATAAATCTCCCAAAATATAACTACAAAATCTCTTTCCCTTTTTTGGGTGACAAATACACTTTATATATGGCTATACACAAGGTTGCAATGGAGTTTCCTTCCTGTCTTCTCCTGCAGCCTTCAAAAAAGTGTCTGAGGCTGTGAAATCAGCCAGAGAAAGTTTGAGAATAAATGTATAGTATATTCTTACTTCTGCATTTAGCATGATTTACTCAACTGCTGGATTTAGCTAGTTTACTTTTACTTTATCCAGTATCGTACTGTTTGATATTTTATTATGTTTTCCCCCTTTGATAACAATGGATATCAGTGACTTGCTACAGTTTTCGAATGGCTATACCTTCTGCCATGAATTAACAGGTTCAGAGTGATTTGGGTACATTAGTCATACAGCCAGCATATAAACAAATTGATCATGATGAAAATATATAACACAAAAAAGTGAAAACATAATATCTATATAATACCAATGAAATGTAATAATTAGAAACCTGCCCAAAAAAATAACAAAATGAATGCCTTACAGAAATGTAAAAGAATGTCAGGATTTTCCCTCTGCTCTTTGTCATGATGAAAAATAAACTCTCTAAAATGATCTCGATCTTCTGAGTGAAAACATATGACAATCTAGTTAGCAAAAGCAATTGAAAATAGTTACTGAAATATATTTCACCATGGCAAGAATCATTTTACCCTCTGAACAATTTACTGTCATCCTGTCCCAGCCAAAACTGTACTATATTCAGATCAGTGTGGTTATTTGCAATAGGGAAAGTAAGGATAAATCAGTATGTTAAGCCGTTCAGATTTTTATTAAAGCAAAACACAGTTCAAAATTACTGTACCTGTCCCAGTTAACTAATTAATCAAAAGATTTTTGCTTCACATGTTTTTTGTTGTTCAGTCGCACAGTCGGTTCCGACCCTTTGCGACCCTATGGACCATTGTTCTCCAGGCACCTCTGTCCTCCACCATCCCCCTCAGCACTCCCAGCTCTGTGCCCGTTGCGTCCACAATACCATCTAGCCATCTCATCTTTGGCCTCCCCCTTCTTCTTTTGCCCTCCACCTTTCCCAACATCAGGGCCTTCTCAAGTGAATCCTCCCTTCTCATTTGATGTCCAAAATACTTTAGCTTCGTCTTTACTATTAGCCCTTCCAATGAGCAGTCAGTGTTGATTTCTTCTAAGATTGACCTATTTGTTCTCCTCGCTGTCCAGGGTACTCTCAAAACTCTCCTCCAACACCACATTTCAAAGGCATCTATTCTTCTGCGTTCAGCTTTCCTAATTGTCCAGCTCTCACATCCGTACATTACCACTGGGAATACCATTGCTTTGACTATTCTACTTTTTGTTTGCAATGTGATGTCTCTGCTTTTCACTATGTTCCCCAGGTTTCTCATGGCTTGTCTCCCAAGAATCAGTCGCCTTTTTATTTCATGGCTGCAATCCCCATCTGCCGTGATCTTTGATCCCAGGAAAGTAAAATCTGTCACTGCTTCTACTTCTTCCCCATCTATTTTCCAGGAACTGATTGGGCCTGTTGCCATTACCTTGGTTTTCTTGATATTGAGTCTCAAACCAGCTTTTGCACTCTCCTCCTTCAGCCCAATCAAGAGGTTCTTTAGGTCTTCCTCACTTTCTGCCATTAGGGTGGTATCGTCTGCATATCTCAGATTGTTTATGTTTCTCCCAGCAATTTTAATCCCATATTGTGATTCCTCCATCCCTGCATTTCGCATTATGTGCTCTGTGTATAGATTGAATAAGCAGGGTGATAAAATGCAGCCTTGTCTTACTCCTTTTCCTATTCCAAACCACTCTGTCATTCCATGTTCTGTCCTAACTGTTGCTTCTTGGTTCATGTACAGATTTCTCAGGAGGCATATGATGTGCTCTGGTATTCCCATCTCTTTAATTACTTGCCACATCTTGTTGTGGTCCACACAGTCAAATGCCTTAGTGTAATCAATGAAACAAAAGTAAACTTGTTTCTGGTATTCCTTTGTTTTCTCCATGATCCAACGTATGTTGGCAATGTGGTCTCTAGTCCCCCTGCCTCTTCTGAAACCGGCCTGCACCTCTGGTAGTTCTCTCTCCACATGTTGCTGAAGTCTGTCCTGTATTATCTTGAGCATCACCTTGCTGGCGTGTGGGATGAGTGCAATTGTTCGGTAATTTGAGCATTCTTTGGCGTTGCCCTTTTTTGGGATTGGGACGTATACTGATCTTTTCCAATCCTGTGGCCACTGTTTTGTTTTCCAGATTTGCTGGCATATTGAGTGTAGTAATTTGACGCCATCATCTTTTAGCGCTTTGAAAAATTCGACTGGGATACCATCATATCCACTAGCTTTGTTGTTTGCAGTGCTCTTTAGGGCCTTTATAACTTCGCTCTCCAGGATGTCTGGCTCGAGTTCAGTTTTTTCATCATTGTGGTTATCAGGAGTGTTGAGGTCCTTTTTGTAGAGTTCCTCTGTGTACTCTTTCCATCTTTTCTTAATCTCTTCTGCATCAGCTAGCTCTTTTCCGTCTTTGTCCCTTATCATGGTCATTTTTGCTTTAAATGTTCCCTTTATTTCCCCGATTTTTCTGAAGAGATCTCTAGTCCTGCCTCTTTTGTTGTTTTCCTCCATTTCTTTGCACTGTTCTTTTAGGTAGTTTTCCTTATCTCTCCTTGCTTTTCTTTGAAATTCTGTGTTCAGAAGGTTGTATTTTTTCCTTTCTCTTTTGACTTTTGCCTTCCTTCTTTCCTCTGCTATTTTAAGAGCCTCATCAGACAACCATTTTGCTTTCTTACGCTTCTTTTCTTTTGGTATGGTTTTCTTTGCCGCTTCCTGCATGATGTCCTTTATCTCTGTCCATAATTCTTCTGGCACTCTGTCTATTGCGTCCAGGCCATTATATCTGTTCATCACCTCCACCGTGTATTCTTTAGGGATGCTGTCTAGGTGATATCTGTCTGGTCTTCTTGTTTTCCCTATTTTCTTTAGTCTTAACCTGAATTTTGCGATCAGTAGGTTGTGATCTGAGCCACAGTCTGCTCCAGGTCTTGTTTTTGCTGATTGTATGGAGGTTCTCCATCTTTGGCTGCAGAGTATGTAGTCAATTTGGTTTCGGTGTTGGCCATCTGGTGATGTCCATGTGTAAAGTCGCCTCTTGTGTTGCTGGAAGAGAGTGTTTGCTATGACCAGTGCGTTCTCTTGGCAGAACTCTATCAATCTTTGCCCTGCTTCGTTCTGTACTCCAAGACCAAACTTGCCTGTTATTCCCTCCACTTTTTGATTTCCTACTTTGGCATTCCAGTCTCCTAATATAATTTGGACATCATTTCTTGGTGTCTGTTCTATGAGGTGTTCTAGGTCCTCATAGAACTGGTCCACTGTGGCTTCATCTGCACTAGTAGTTGGTGCATAGACTTGGATTACGGTGATATTGAAAGGTTTGCCTTGAATTCTGACTGACATCATTCTGTCATTTTTGAGGTTATATCCCATTACTGCTTTTCTTACTCTCTTATTGACAATTATGGCTACTCCATGCCTTCTAAGGTTTTCTTGTCCACAATAGTAGATATGATGGTTTCCAGAGCTGAATTCACCCATCCCTGTCCATTTGAGCTCACTGATGCCCAAGATGTCAATGCTTATTCTTTCCATCTCATTTTTTACCACTTCCAGTTTACCTTGGTTCATTGATTTCACATTCCATGTCCCTATGCAGTATTGTTCCTTACAACATTGCATTTCCCCTCCCCCTTCCTGTCCCTCCCCTTCCTCCCCTCTGAGGTGTTAAGCATCCTGTATCACCTAGCCTGCCCCTTTGTTTTGCCTTTTGTTTTGGTCCATAGGGTTCTCTTGGCAAGATTTATGGCGTGGTTGCCGGTGTCTGCGCCATTTTTCTCTCCTCATACATTTTATCACAGTTTTTAAAAGTTTAAAAACATTTAGGACAACATATTATCATGCATATTATCACACTTTAAAGCACAGTCTCTATGTCAGTTGCTATATTAAGTCATTTTAAAGTCTTTATGTGAGTTACTATATTAAGTCATCAACATTTCTGCATATTTAACTACTTATCCTTTGTATGGGGCTCTGAGTCTCACCCCCTGGTTTAACTCCTTTGCCTTCTTCCCTTCTGCCAATTGGACCTCTCCTTCGGCGCTTGGTTGTTTTCAGGGCTTGGAAAAGGCTCTCGTCGGGGCGACTGGCTGGCCTCTCCCCGCCCGGCTGGTCTTCCTCCTCCCTCACCGGCCCGGCTGGAGATGGTGGGGACCGGCTCGGAAGGGCTCGCGTTGGGGCGACTGGCTGGCCTCTCCCCGCCCGGCTGGTCTTCCTCCTCCCTCACCTGCCCTGCTGGAAATGGTGGGGACCGGCTCGGAAGGGCTCGCGTTGGGGCGGCTGGCTGGCCTCTCCCCGCCCGGCTGGTCTTCCTCCTTCCTTGCCTGCCCAGCTGGAGATGGTGGGGACCGGCTCGGAAGGGCTCGCGTTGGGGCGGCTGGCTGGCCTCTCCCCGCCCGGCTGGTCTTCCTCCTCCCTCACCTGCCCTGCTGGAAATGGTGGGGACCGGCTCGGAAGGGCTCGCGTTGGGGCGACTGGCTGGCCTCTCCCCGCCCGGCTGGTCTTCCTCCTCCCTTGCCGGCCCGGCTGGAGATGGTGGGGGCCGGCTCGGAAGGGCTCGCGTTGGGGCGACTGGCTGGCCTCTCCCCGCCCGGCTGGTCTTCCTCCTCCCTCACCTGCAGAGAGCATTGATTCCATTCTGTTCTTTGTCCAAGGCTAAGTATTAGGTCAGAAATGAGGGCCTAATTCCGGAGCAAGTAAGAAAAAAATGGAATCATGTTTGGCTATGTGCTTGATGCTGCTAGGCTGTATGTCATACTGTGGGAATACCTCCTAGCCTTTTTCTATCATACTCTCCCTTTACTTTATCCCAACTGATTTTTCATTTCTTTCCCCTTGACTGGCTGGAATAAACTATATTTAAATAAAGTGTGTAGTAGTACCAAAAATAATTTCTCATATAGTGTGTCCTTGTCTCCTGTTTTACAAAGGACAGCCCTCTGTCTGAAGGCCTCTCAAAGTACAACACTTTGTTTAAAGATGTCCTCTGTCTGAAAGGTTGTACAAATCCAATTAAAAATTAGAAAGCCGTTAAAAAGGGAGTATAAAAGGACTTGAAGTCACCCATTAGCATTTAGTACTCAGATGGTGAATTGTTCAGAGTGTGAAATGGTTTTTGCCATGGTGAAATATACTTCAGAAACTATTTTCAACAGACTAAATAGGCACACAGTTCACTAAGTCACATTCTTCCATTTAAATTACAGGAATAATTTCTGAGAGTACATCTATACATATAAATGCATGCAAATGTTATGCATATATTTTCTTTTGGAGTGATTGTCATCCTCTGCTGATAGCTTGTATCTGCAACAAATTTCACAGCTGTGTTCCATGCATGGACTAGCTAAACTTGTTGGGTCTTCCTTTCATTTTTGCTTTACTTCAGCACATTAATCAATTAAAAATGGAATGGGGTTCTGGCTCAATCACAGAACTCACTTTCAGTCTGTCCTACTTCCATTGCTAAATTAATAAATAGGTGTGGGGGGAGGGATACAGTGGAACCTCATACAACAATTGGCTGGCATAGCAACGAAATCGCATAACAATTAGGTTTGGGGGGGATGGTGTCCCGCATAACAATTTTCCCTATGGAAAAAGATTGTACAACTATTTTTCAATGGGAAAAACCACTTAATGGAAAAAAATCATTGTATGATGCATCCCATAGGGAAAATCGCTATATGATGCATGCATTGTATAGCAATTGTTTTGTACAACAACGAGCCCCATGGAATGGATTAAAATCGTTGCATGAAGTACCACTGTAATTCACACCTCTCATTGTGCAAAGGCATCACATGTGAACTGAACAAATGGATAGGGATATAACAGCCAATAAATTTGAATATCTTGCTTCTTCCTCTTCTTCTTTGCTTCCTCTTTTACCCCATCAGGTGTTGAGGGAGATGCAAGATTCTTGTTCTGGCACTTCTAGCAGTCTCCACCGGTGTTATTTGGTGTTCTTGAAATATTTCTTTGATGTTATCTCTCCATCTTCCTCTGATTCTGGGCCTCTCAAAGTCCAACACCATGTCCACATCATTAGAGGTGGTAACAGGTCCAATTAAGGGATTGTTAGGATTGGGTGAAGTATGGAATAGCCTTGTGCCACAGGACCACTACAGTAGCCATGAAGGCCATCCTGGATTATTCCCGAAAAGACCTGGCCAAAGGGGCTCTGGTGAAGTTGCGACAGGCACAGCAAGCCAGCAATGGATAACCCATTGCTACAAAACTACAAAAGAGACGTAAATGGACTGAATATCCAGCAAATAGTAAATTACTAACAATAACTAATTTAAAGCCAAGAAATCAGCTGTTGCTTTAACATATTACAATACTTCTTGAATGAATGCATTGGTATTCTTTTCTGTTCACTATATCTTATGTGTATCAAATTCAGTTCACAAGTAAAGTATATGACAACTTGAAAAAGTTTGGGGCTTTGGATAAAAATTTCCAGTCTGCCTGAGCCAGCATAACTAACATGAGCCTGAAGTTTTAAAAAGTAACTTTTCCATGTTCTAAATTCATGTTAGGGTTAGGAAAGACCCTTGTCTGAAAAATTCTATCACCATAAACCTATTTGAGAAGAAAAAAACTATTGAAGAAATAAGAAGACCCTTTAAATTAGGCTGAGACTTCTAGAGCAGGAACCTTTGCTACAAAATATTTCAAGTTTGTGTTATTGGCCTTCCAGATCTCTGTAATATGCTATAAAATATACAGAACATGGCATATTTACATTTTAATTGGTCTATTCTTTTCTCTGGTGACACAGTGTCCAGGGGAAAAAAATCTTAAACTATGTTATTTTCAGCTCTTGCCCATAAAATATTTTAGTGTATTGCATACATTTCCTTTTAAACATTGATTACCTAGTCTTGATAATTCTTTGTAAGCACAATAAAGTACTCTTATTAATTATACTGTATAACAATAAGCAACTGAAAGAATTGAAGGTTTTGACATGTGGATTTCACATTCTGTTCTTTTATTTCTTGACACTAGTGAGATGGTCAATGTCTCCCCTACCTCAATATAAACTAATGATAATCAGAGTTTGTCACTTCTGCCTTTCTACAATATGTTTAAAAAAAGTAGAGGACCAATACATTACCATGGCTGATTTTAGAAAAGGATGTTGAAGGAGAGAAATGAAGAGATTTCTTGGGGCTCTTTTGTCCTGGCTGGTGCATCTGTGTCTCTCTCTGTGTTGTCTTTTTTCTTTTTGGTATATAGAAAAGAATTCTATGAAGCAAGTGGTTGAAATTTGGGGACAATGGCCATTATCCCATTACCTTACCTGAGTGTGTAAGGCAAATTCATTATAATATCTGTTGCATTATCCTACAACCAGTGCTTGTGTAAACAATTGCATACCTAATCACATTCCTAATCACCTGTATAATTGCTCTGGCATACACATCTTGCTTCATTAGGAGACTAGCCATTGTTTACAACTATGCAGATAACTGATTATAGAATGCCAAAACTGTAGGTCCAGTTCTGTGTGAATTGTACAACAAGACATGGCATTGTGGGACTAAAATATCCCCGCACTAATGCATGAGGGTTTAATCTCTGAAAAACTTGAAAACGGCTTGGAAAGGGCTTTCAGGGCTCAAAAAATTGCTTCTGAAATTGTAGTCCAGGCAATTTTTGATCTATAGGTAAGTTTGCCAAGGTATCAGCAACTGTCTGTTGGGTTCTGGTGCAACCAAGATGTCCTGCCAAAAAAAAAAGTCAAAAAAATTGTGAATGAAACTTCTATCTGTAGCTATCAGCCTAACACCTAAAAGTCAGTCTTTAAAGGTTGAATCAGCATTGGGAACTTGCTAGGTGTTTGAATTGCAACTCCTTGTCTCTTCCAACCAGTATCTTGCTGTTTGAGCCCCAATCATGGGAGAAAGTTGCATATAAATAAAAAAGCACAGTCAATGAGAAAAATATTATGGGGCAAGCAGGACTGGGAGTGGATGTGTTATGTTAAAAATAGCATGAATCAGCTGTAGTATAGCTGTTAGAGTGTATGACCAGGATTGGGGAGATCGGTCCAAAGTCCATTCTGAAATGAAGCTTGTGGCTTTGACCAAGTTGCTGTCTCTGGTGGTGCAGTGGTTAAACTGCTGTACTGCAGCCATAACGGTGTAAATTCAATCCTGACCAGAGCTGCAGGTTGACTCAACCTTCCATCGTTCCAAGGTTGGTAAAATGAGTACCTAGCATGTTGGGATCAAAATGCTAATTAACTTGTGAACCGCCCAGAGAGTTCACTAACCTCTATGAAGTGGTATATAACTGTAATTGCTATTGCTATTACCACCTCACAGTCTAGTTTACAGGACTATTGTAATGCTAAAGGGGATGCCAAATATGCTTCCCTGAACAACTTGAAAGAAAGATAGAGTATAAATATCATACATAAATTTCAAAAAATCATATTGAAATTAGCTAATGAACACCCAAAAATAGCATTCCTATTTGGGCATTCAAGAACCAAGAAGTATAATTCCATGAGGAGGAGTAGGAGTATACTAGTCCTATTCTAACCCACTGTGTGCTTCTATCACTTTCCTTGCATGTCTGATGACCTTCTGAAAAGGAGAGTCTCCTATCTGCCAACAGATAGTAAACAGTGATGGCAAACCTTTTAGACACCAGGTGCCCAAGGAGGAGAAGGAGGCACACAGGCAGGTACTGCATGTGCCCATGCACTCATGTGGTGTCACTGGTGTGCCTCCAGCGATGTCACATGGGTGCATGCACACACATGCCACTTGAAACATGCTAGTGAAGTCACATGGGTGTGTGCACATGCCCCCTGCAGGTCCCCATGGGTGTGCATGCCCCCTGCATGTTCCTTTGCCCCCTGTGGGTTCCCCCAGCCCCTGGAGGTTCCCCCTGCCCCTGTGGGTTCACACGCACCTTGCACATGGGTTCCCCCATGGATGCACATGCCCCCACAGGTCTTCCCCACAGGTGTGCTGCTGCCTCACCTCTTCCCCACCACCGCCTCCCAGGTGGGACTTCAGCCTCCCCTCTTACCTCCCCATTGTTGGATTGATAGGGCAGGATGGGGAAATGGCACTGCCATTAGTGCTGGCCAGGCTAGGCAGGGCAGGGCTTGCCCAGGGCAGCATGCATGCCCACAGAAAGGCCTGTGCATATCATCTCTGGCATGTGTGCCATAGGTTCACCACCACTGTCCTAGAAGATCTTCCAACTACAGGGCTATTTGTCAATCTGACCCTTTAAACCAGGAGTCCCCAAACTACGTCCAGCCCATGGCATCAAATCATCCAGCCAACGCCTTCACTCCAGCCACAGCTTCTGCCACTGCCACCTCTATCCTTGTCTTTTCCACTTGGCTTGGGGTGTTCCTTCCGGCGCTATGTAGCAGGGCAAATGTTGTAAGACTTACAACATCTGCCGTGCCATGGACACCATTGTAGTGATGTTCACACACACACACACACACACACACACACACACACACACACACACACACACACACACACACACACACACACACACACACACACACACACACACACACACACACACACACACAGGGATGTGGGTGCAAAAGGCAGACTGGCCCAACAAAGGACCTACTGCTCATATTTATTCCTAAGATTCTAAAACCACATGTGCATAAGGCAATCACATGGCTTGAACAAAACTAGAGAGCCTGCTATAGCAAAAGTCATAATAAGCAATTTTTCCAGGGTAAAGGCAAAGGCATAGGAAGGCATACACCTTGTTATCTGGTGCCAGGGTGGCGGAAGCCGACTTGACCTAACTTTTCACATAGAACATTTCACCCAGTCTTGGCATCTGGTTTACACAAACAGGCACTTTCAGGAGGCCAGAGATTAGAGAGCTTCGAAGAGACAAAGGACTACATGTACCTTTGGAGAAAGTACAGAGGAGGGCAACCAGAATGATTAGGGGACTGGAACGCCTTCCTTACAATTTGAGGCTGCAACGGTTGGGCCTTTTCACTCTTGAACGACGGCATCTAAGAGGTGACCTGATTGAAGTTTATAAAATCATGCACGGTGTGGACAAAGTAGATAAGGAAAAACTGTTTTCCCTATCGCACAACACTAGAACTAGGGGACACTCCATGAAACTTTTGGGTACTAGTTCTCAAACAAATAAGAGAAAGTACTTTTTCACCCAGAGGATTACTGGTCTATGGAACTCCCTGCCAGAAGAAGTGGTGACAGCTGTCAGTCTTGACAGCTTTAAGAAAGGATTAGACAAGTTCATGGAGGACAAGGTTATCAATGGCTATAATTATGGATACTTAAGGACAACCTCTGGGTTGGAGAGATAGGCAGGATATCTCTCGATGCCATTTCCAGGGAATCCTAAGCAGGTGAAGGCACCTCCTTGAGAATACCCTGAAGGAAATGGTGAGCCACTGTGTGAGACAGAATGCTGGACTGGATGGGCTGTGGCCTGTTCCAGCAAGGCTGTTCTTATGTTCTTATGTACCATCTTCCACCAGGCAACCAGGCAACCATTGAACGGCCAAAAAAACCCAATGTTATACTGGACCCTGTTGATCCAGCAGCTCCCTTTCAGAAGAATATAGAAAACTTAAAGCTGTTACCATTAAGCTCATATAAGGTTATTCCCAACACACCATTATGGACATGCAAAGCCAAGCATAGAGGATAAGGATTGAAGTGGTGGTGGCAGAAGCAGCAGCTGGAGCAACTGCGGGCAGCTTTCCTGGTGTCCACTGTGCCCGAGTGCAGCTTTCCCGGCAGCTGTGGATGGCCATGGGAGGATTTCCTGGTGGCCGGAGCAGTCAAGCACAGCATTTTCTGCCCAAACTCATGGCCAAGAAGGACAGCCTGGACACTTCCTTCACCCATGCCATGCAGCTCCTCCAGGCTGGTAAGCAGGGAAGTGGTGGGGTGGAGGGGGAGGCTCGGGGTGGCCACCGCCACCACCACCAGTGGTGGAAGCGGCACCACCAGTCCAGTCCCTCAACAGTCTGAGGGGCCATAAACTGCCCACCCCGGCTTAAAAGGTTTGTGGACCCCTGCTTTAAACCAGGGGTGGCCAACTTTCAGTTTTTGGACTTCAATTCTCAGAAACTGAAGTCAATTCCACAAAGCACTTATCAGCCAGTTTACTGACTTAGGCTTCTGGAAATTGAAGTCCAGAAACCAAAGGTTGGCCACCCTTGCAAACTATCTTATAAAGGAATACAATTTATTAGGTTTGTCTTGCCAAAATTATTCTTCATTTCTCTACTTTTGCAACAATGCTACAAATTCTCAACATTCAATGTGCTAATGTTTTCTATACATAAAAACACAAAATTACTAAGAAGGCCTGGCAGGAGTTGATAAGTCTTTTATGCCATATCCCCTTTCTTTTCTATTACGGAACAGATTTGGTGTAATTATTTTTGTGTGTGACCGAGAACACATTGCCCTGCTCCTGCTGAGGAAAAAAAATGCATTCTTAGAAATCAGTGGTATGTAATTGATGGAGTATTACTGTAAAATGTCAGTAATACATGGAAGATTTTAGAGGCACAACACATTATGGCAGGATTAGACTAGAAAACCCATAAACAGGCCCAGAAAGCCAGTTAGATCTAGGTAGCCACAGTATGCTTCTGGCACCTAACTGGTAGCCTAACAAAGCCCATAAAATATTTGTTTTTTTAAAATTTATTAATAAAAAAGCATACAAACATATATAGAATAACAAAACAATAAAAAGAGAGAGAGAAACCCGTTGCACACATAATTTCCTTTTTATCTATCCATAAAAATATTTGTAAAATAACAAAATAGTAGGTAAAAAACACTGCATGTCATTATGCATGAATAATACTATTTTGTTGTTGTTCAGTCGCACAGTCGATTCCGACCCTTTGCAACCCTATGGACCATTGATCTCCAGGTACCCCTGTCCTCCACCATCCTCCTCAGCCCGCTCAGCTCGGTGCCCGCTGCGTCCACAATGCCATCCAGCCATCTCATCCTTGGCCATCCCCTTTTTCTTTTGCCCTCCACCTTTCCCAGCATCAAGGCTTTCTCAAGTGAATCCTCTCTTCTCATTTGGTGTCCAAAGTACTTCAGCTTCATCTTTACTATTTGACCTTCTAAGGAGCAGTCAGGACTGATTTCTTTCAAGACTGACTTATTTGTTCTCCTCGCTGTCCAGGGTACTCTCAAAACTCTCCTCCAACACCACATCTCAAAGGCATCTATTCTTCTGCACTCCTAATGATCCAGCTCTCACATCCATACATTACCACCGGGAATACCATTGCTTTGACTATACTGATTTTTGTTTGCAAGATGATGTCTCTACTTTTCACTATGTTCCCCAGGTTTCTCATGGCTTGTCTCCCTAGAATCAGCTGCCTCTTTATTTCATGGCTGCCGTCACCATCTGCAGTGATCCTAGATCCCAAGAAAGTAAAATCTGTCACTGCTTCTACTTCTTCCCCATCTACTTTCCAGGTGCTGATAGGGCCTGTTGCCATTATCTTGGTTTTCTTGATGTTAAGTCTCAGGCCACTTTTGCACTCTCTTCTTTCAACCTAATCAGGAGCTTCTTTAAATCTTCCTCACTTTCTGCCATTAGGGTGGTATCATCTGCATATCTCAAATTGTTGATGTTTCTCCCAGCAATTTTTATCCCATATTGTGATTCCTCCATCCCTGCATTGCACATTATGTGCTCTGTGTATAGGTTGAAAAGGTAGGGTGATAAAATGCAGCCTTGTCTTACTCCTTTTCCTATTCCAAACCATTCCGTCATTCCGTGTTCTGTCCTAACTGTTGCTTCTTGACTCTTGTACAGATTTCTCATGAGGCATATGAGGTGTTCTGGTATTCCCATTTCTTTAAGTACTTGCCACATTTTATTGTGGTCCACACAGTCAAAGGCCTTGGTGTAGTCAATAAAGCAGAGGTATACTTGTTTCTGATATTCCTTTGTTTTCTCCATTATTCACCGTATATTAGCAATGTGGTCTCTGGTCCCCCTGCCTCTTCTGAAACTAGCCTGCACCTCTGGCAATTCTCTCTCCACGTGCTGCTGAAGTCTATCCTGTATTATCTTGAGCATCACCTTGCTAGCGTGTGGGATGAGCGCAATTGTTTGATAATTTGAACACTCTTTGGCACTACCCTTCTTTGGGATTGGAACGTATACTGATCTTTTCCAATCCTGTGGCCACTGTTTTGATTTCCAGATCTGCTGGCATATCGAATGTAGTAATTTGATTCCGTCATCTTTTAGAGCTTTGAAAAATTCAACTGGGATACCGTCATCTCCACTAGCTTTGTTGTTTGCAGTGCTTTTTAGGGCCTTTCTGACTTCACTCTCTAGGATGTCTGGCTCAAGTTCAATGTTCTCATCATTGTGATTATCAGTGGTGTTGTGGTCCTTTTTGTAAAGTTCCTCTGTGTATTCTTTCCATCTTTTCTTAATCTCTTCTGCATCAGCTAACTCCTTGCCGTCTTTGTCCCTTATCATGGTCATTTTTGCTTTGAATACTATTAAGAGCACAATTTTTGGTACCATAGTCATAAACTGTATTAGGCATAAAAGAAGAAGAAAAGCAACCATCAAACTCCTACTTTTCAAATTACAAATCACCCAGTGAATTGCCCCGGAGAGTTTAGTCACTGTATTATCTCCAAAATCTACTTTGAGATGGTACAGGTCTAAAACTATCCCTACCCATAAGGGAGTGATCGACAAAAGGCTTCCAAATACTCCAAAATCTATTTTCCTTCAATTTATCCCTTTTTACTTTTATCTCCCATGTCAATTTGTCATTCAATACTAAGTTCCACATTTCCTTGTACCATTCTCCTGTCTGTATAATTACATCATTTTTCCAATTTCTAGCAATACATCGTCTATCAGTAGTTAACATTATTTCTAATAGCTCTTTTTCCGCCTTATTCAAACACATACCTTCCACATCTGTTAGCAAAATGGTACCTGACGCCAGCTTAATTTTCTTACCCATTATTTCCCAGTGGTGTTGAGGTCCTTTTTGTAAAGTTCCTCTGTGTATTCTTTCCATCTTTTCTTAATCTCTTCTGCATCAGGTAACTCCTTGCCATCTTTGTCCCTTATCATGGTCATTTTTGCTTTGAATACTATTAAGAGCACAATTTTTGGTACCATAGTCATAAACTGTATTAGGCATAAAAGAAGAAGAAAAATACAGTTCTCCTGAGCAAACTAAGAGAAGAGCAATTGAACAAAGGAAGAAAAAGTTTTCTGAGAATCAGTTGGATGTGACAACTTCACACAATTGATTTCTCTATAGCTCTTCTCACTTTTAGCACTCAAGCAATTGTCAACAGTCACTGAGAATACTTTGCTTATCCTGAACTTGGAAAGTTACTTTTCTGAAAAGCAATTCAAGATGTAATGTTGATGTAATGTAACTCAGCAACTTGTTGTCTTGTATTGTCATAATATATCTGACTTAACAGTGACCCTATGAATTAATGACCTCCGGACTGATATCTGTGTACCTGGGTTCTCCTATCTAACAGGAGTACTTTACATGTTTTCCTTATGACATGAATTCTGTTTGTTTTTGGGCCTGTTCTGCAATCTATATAGTCCATCTTGAATCCTGATTACATCTTCTAAAGTATTAGCTATCTCTCCCAGTTTGGTGTCATGTACAACCATGCCACACAGTCATTTTAGTTGTTTTAACAGATGTTGAACAACACTAGGCTCAGACCAGAATGCTTTCACTTTTATCTTATCTCTTTTTTCCAGGTTGATGAGCAGCCTCTGGCAAATACTCTTCAGGTATAGCTTATCAGCCAGTCTCAGTTCAAATACCACGATCATAAAATCAGCCTGACCACAATAATTTACTGCGGGTTCTCAAAAGCATTGCTGAAGTCAACATTCTCTTCCTTTAATCAAACTTGTGATTTTCTCATAAAATAAAGATAAGATTATTCTGCAATAATTTGTGTTTCAGTAAGCCATTCTGGGTCTAGACATCACACTAGTCTTTTCAAGGGCCTACAGGTAGACTATTTAAAAAGGTTAATACCAACCTTTCTTGGTATTGATGTCAAGCAGTCTGATCATTAGTTGCCTGGATCTGCTCTTTTTTCCCTTTCTGAAGAAGAGCCAACAGTCTCTCACCTCCAATCTTCTGAGACTTCACCTTTGCTCTATGAATTCTCAAAGATTATAGACTGAGACCCCAAGATTGCATCTGCTGGTTCCTTTCATAACATAGGGATGAATTTCATCTGTACCAAGAGACATGAATTCATCTAAAACAGGGGTTCACAACCTATTGCCAGCAGGCCAGCCCCGGCCCCTGATGCCATTTCATCTGGCCCACAGTGACGACCCTGTAAGCAGAAGTAGATGTGCCCACACATGTGCAAACATGCCCGTGCATGCGCATGCGCATGCGCATGCGCAAACTTGCCCACCAACATTGCATCTGGCCCACAGTGTGGGCTGAGGGGGAGTTCTACAGCCCGTGATGAGGTAAGGTTGAGAACCCCTAATCTAAAGTTTCTAGATCAGTGGTTCCCAACATGTGGCCCATGCCGCACAGTGGGACTTCAATTTCCAGAAGCCTAAGTCAGTTCATTGGCTGATCAGTGCTTTGGGGAATTGACTTAGGCTTCTGAAAATTGAAGTCCAAAAACCAAAGGTTGGGAAGCACTGATCTAGATGTTCCTATGCAATTTCTATGAACACATTGGACAGCATATCTTCCTTTCTTCTTTTCTTCTTCTGACAGATTTTAACAATTGTAAGATCTGCATGAAGTGCTGTAACTATTTGACAAGCTGCCAGGGTACATTTCAGTTGTGCGATTGGACATGTAACCAGACAGATACACTACCTCGGTCTAAATTAGGTGCTGCAATTTATTATAATCCTTAAACACCAAGGGATTCTGGCCATAGGCTGCAACCCTATGCCAATTTTTGAGGCTTAATACTATATCTAATTAGGCATTGGCCCCATTAGGGAGTAAGGTTATTTACTGCCACCTAACACTCGGCATTGAGTCACTGGCTGTACAGTCTACTCCATTAGTGTAGTGGGATGTCTGGCAAGACACTACCTGTGAGAATAAAATAGGCAGAACCACTAAACATAATATAAACAGTGAGCAAAACTTTTAAAAGTATGAGCCTGTTGAAACAGGTATAAAGTCCACTCTCTGAGGGGTTTTTTTTTGGGTGGGTGGGGGGAGTGTCTGTTTTTTCCTGGCATTTATGCTAAAAATATGAGTCATTTTAGGGGGTTCACCATTTGGATCTTATTCCCATATGCAGCACTTGCAGACATTGGGAATAGTATATCAGGGATCTTGCAGCTGTCAAAGCCTGCTTCCAGTATAAACATCCAGTATGTTTAATGGTAGCTGACTTTGGAGGCACAGAGAAAGTGTAATTATTGCTTCCTCTCCTATCTCATCACTGTTGCACTGCATCAATTAGGAAAGTAGACAATTTTCTTGCTTTTTCTTTGTACCATCTCTTGATTTAGCTCCTCCCTGGTCCTCAAGTAACCCTGAATACCATGAATCCTATAAAGTTCTAAATTTAACTCAACTCGCAGCATATCTTAGCTCATCCTTGCTGGAGAATTCTGGGATCTGTAGTCCCAAAAAGTTACTTTTCCAGACTCTGTAAATGAGACACACCAAGAGACAACTGCAGTCTGCTGCAGATCTGTAATTCCTTTCTTCTTTTAAAAAAATAATAATCACAAGTTGAACATGTTCTTTACTTGGAAGGATAAACCTGCCATAACAGGTGGACTGGCCAATAAAAAATGGGACTGCAGTGGCTCAAGTGGTTGAGACACTGACCGGGAGGTTGAAGGTCAGCAGTTCAAAACCCGAGTACTGCATGACAGAATGAGCACCTGTCTCTGTCCCAGCTCCTGCCAACCTAGCAGTTCGAAAGCATGAAATTGCAAGTAGATAAATAGGTACCATTTCAGTGGGAAGGTAAACAGCATTCCATGCACTTTGGTGTCTAGGCATTCCTGTCACATGTCCATGGAAACATCTTCAAATGCAGACCGCACTGGCTCTTCGGCTATAAACTGAACCCTAAAGTCGGATACAACTGACTTTCGAGCAAGGGTGACCTTTACCTTTACCTTACTAGACAAGGCTGTCAAAATTAATTTCACAGGATATAGTTTTCAAAGCCCCAGTGCATTCTTTCATTAGGATGCTAACCATTTCCTTGGATATTTAAAACCCAACTTCTGCAAATTATAGCATGTGTCCTGTGTTCACCAGCTGTAATTTTATATTTGCAATGCTCATAAAAATGATTTGCAATTATGTTGATTGCATGCACCTGAAAGTATGTGAGGAAGCCTATAGAGCAAAATTGCACACTGTAGTTTGCTTTTTAATGCCATATAAGCTGTTCATTCCTGTCAAGGTATGCTCCACTCTCACTAAGCATTCTGTCAAATCACTTATTATCAATCAAATTTCTCATAACTATGATAAATTTTATAAACTATAAAGAAATGTAACACATTGTTGTTGTTACATGCTTCCAAGTAGCATCCAACTTATGATGAGGGTTCTCTGAAGTGCCCTGTCTTCAAAAACTCTGCTCAGCTCAAGTAAATTCCTGTAAACTTAAGGAATCCCTCCCTCCCATATTTGGTCTTATTTTCCTACTGACTTCAACCTTTTCCAGTGTTATTGTCTTGACCATAGAATCTTGCCTTCTTGTGATGTGCTCACAGGAGAACAGTCTCAATTTTATCATTTTGCCTCCAGAGATAGTTTAGTCTTAATTTGCTCTAGGATGCATCTGTTCATCTTTCTTGCTATCCACGGTATTTGCAAAGCTCTCTTATAGCACCATATTTCAAATGAATCATTTTTAATTACCTAATTAAGCTACTCTGATTTATTTATTTTAAAAAATCAAAGGTGGCTTTTTAATAAAGATAATATAAAAACTGTCTTAAATAGAAGAAATAAGTGCAATTGGCTGAAACACTGTTTGTCTAAGTTTCATAGTGTGAGGCTGATCATTTCAACATCAGCTGGGGCAATTTTTTAGAAATCACATTTCCCCCTTACATCACAAAACCCAGGGAGGGTCCTGACCAATCTATGTTATTGTTGGGAGCCTGAGGGGCTGAGGGTGTGGAACAGGAAGAAGGCTTTAATTACTGAAAATCACTGCCTCTATAAAGTTATTCTGGTGGTAGCAATTTTCCATAATTAAAGTCTTTCCCCAAAAAATCCTTTGGCCTCCACAGATTCTCCACAATAAAAGAAATTGCTCAGAATCTTAGGGGCTTTGTGATAGGAGGGGAAATGTTTAAATTTCAAAACATTTCTCATGGCTGATGTCATCATGAGCTCCATGCTGTGGATCTTACACAAACAGTATTTCAGCCATTGTTTAAGGCAGGAGTTCTCAACCTTTTTAAGCCGGGGGCCAGGTCACGCTCCCTCAGACAGCTTTGGAGGCTGGACAGCCATTTTGCACTTCCTCCACCACATGGCACATCCTGGTGTGGTGGAGGCAGTGGGGACCACATAAAATGGTGATGCGGGCCTCAGGTTGAGAATCCCTGGTTTAAGGGCCATGGTGTCTCAGTGGTTAAGAAGCTCACCTTGTTAGCTGAAAGGCCTGTAAGCCGACAGTTCGAGACCCAGGTACTACATGACGGATTGCGCACCCATCTCTGTCCCAACCCAGAATAGCTTTTGACATGAAATTATTAGCCATTGTTTGCCAGCTGTTGACATTGAGTATTGCAGTAATATTGACTTGAATATTACAGTAAACTATTGATGGTAAATATTCAGAGAGTATCTGGATAAATTTAAGGAGAACTCTGATGATAAGTTCAGGTGCCAAGTTCATTTTGATTTGTGTATCATCACAGTGAAGACAAAGTCGCACTTAAGTCTGATATCTTTGCTTTAATATATATTTGAATGCAAGGGTAAGTGTCCTTTCACAGAAAGAGTGGTCAAGTTTCAAACAGTATTGCTATGAAGACAGGCCATGAAAGTCCAAACTATCTATTTTTTTGTGAAGATACAACTGGAAACAAAGAATCTTGATCCAACATTTTTGAGTTAATAAACAATTTGCTCTTCTGACAGATGGGAACAAAATATCTCTGCATCGGTGTGCTAATTGTGAGAATCAGTCAGAAATGTCACATGGATTAATCCCTTTTTCTTTATTTGTGCCCTTTGTAGTTACTGTGGCAAGACAACCCATCTGTCCTTGTCTAAACTATTTCATAAATATGTCTTCATTCTTTTCAGGACATGAAAGAACTCTTCAGATGAACAAGTGCTTTTGAAAAAGGCAATGGGATCTAAAATGAAGAATGCTAACAAATGTCAAGCAATTTTCTAGAGGTATTATTTGCCAACATTAGAGATGCTTCCTTGTATGTTCCTTGTAAACTGGAAAGTTGTTGAAATACAATGTTATGAAATTTGTTTGTCAGAGCTTTGGAAAATTCTTTGTAAACCCATGAAAGATGAATTCTGCTCTGTTCTCTCCCTCACTAAATTTGGCAAGCAAAGAATAAGGATACATGGTGTGGTAAAAATCTATAGGGCAGTCAATATCGGATTCTAGAAATAAAATAACTACAAAAATAGAGTTTAGAGATAAATGCCGGCTTTGAAGGACCCATACATGTGTTATTCACTGAACATGTTGTTACACAGAAGTGGTATTAGGAAAAAAAGTAAAAACTGTGAAGAATAATATATCTTTGTACTGTTCACAACTCAGATGATGCAAGTGTATTTTGTATTCACTTAGGTATAAATCTTTGTCAGAGCTGTATGGAGAAGTGACATAATGTCGGGCTGAGCAGAAGGGACCTTCTGTTCTCTCTCAAAGGTGGGCCACTAAAGGTGGATTTAAATGAAGAAAACCTTGTAAAAATGTTTTAAAAAGCAAGATGAAAGTTACCTGATGTGACACAGTCTCAAAAAATAATTTTTTGGAGAAGCGGCAGGTCGGATTACTGGAGGATAGCAAGGTAAACAACTGGAGTGGAGCGGAGACACTGTGCTGTGACTAGAAGGAAGCGGGGGGGTGGGGCTTGAAGAGGGAGAGAGAGTGGAGATTCTACTCCTCTCTTTAATTCGAGAAACAAAGGAGCTTGTTCCCCGAGCCTTGAATTTGGATGAAGGAGGAGACAGAGGCAAGATACTGGTTGTGGAGACAGAAGCAAGTGATTGAAAGCAGAAGGAGACGACTGGCAATGGTAAGTCCAGCGGGAGCGAGAGTCATGGTTGGCTGGTCTCGTTGGCACTGAAGTGGATTGAAGTTTGGTCTCTCTCTGGAATGGAGTGGAATGGAGTAAGGAAAGAGGAGAATAAAGCAGAGATTGTGGACCTTGCATTCTGTCTGAGTTACTACTGTTACTACCTAACAGTTTGAGTTGAGTTCTGTTGGTTAAACTGGATTGAAGAAGGGTGTAAAATCTCAATGATTGTGGTGGATTCAGATGCTGCTGTGCTGTGGTTTGCAGTTAAAATGGCGCTGCAAGATTGAGAGTGGAACGGAATGGAATTTGAGCTTGTGACGCAGTTAAGAAAAGTTATCTTTGCCTGACCTTGTTAACTGAGACTGGGAACAGCTGGAAGATAGCCGACTGGACTAAGTTTTGTTTTTTGTAAGTCTTTTTTTGTTTTTGCTTTAACCACGAAGATTGTAAAGTGACATAGACGGAATGGATTTACTTAAAAGGGGAGCCTATATGTGCATGTGATTTTTTCTTTCCTTTCACTTACTTTTTGGAAGGGAATTTTTTTCCTGGTAGCTACGGCTGGAGTGAGTGGAGTGAGAACAGACACTATAAGAAAGAAGATATTCTATCTCTATGTGGTTGAGTCAAGTTATTTTGTTTTTATTTTCATTGATAGAATTCTCATTTTTGGCCATTACTGAATTGGCTCATTTGTAAGGGAAAGGACTTCATCAAATAGAGAATAATCAAGAGAACACCCAAGTTTTGACTGTAGGACTTATTTTTTTATTTTTTATTTTTTATTTTGTTCAGATGGAACTGGCCTATTGATATAATTTTGGTGGTTAAAGCAATTATTATTATTATTATTATTATTATTATTATTATTATTATTATTATTATTATTATTATTATTATTATTATTATTATTATTATATTTTTTAATTTTTAAATTTTAATTTTTATTATTATTATTTTTATATATTTTATATATTTTTCCTTTTTCTCCATTTTTTCCATTTTTTCTTTTCACTTTCCCTTTCCCCCTTTTTTCTTTCTTTTTCTTTTTTTCTCCCCCCTTTTTTCTCTTTTTCTTTTTTCCTTTCTTTCTTCTTTTTCTATTTATTTTTCCCCCTTTTTAAATATAAAAGTACAGTTGGTATTATTTTCCTATTTTTCTTTTCATTGATGTAGCTCAACATAAAGTGTTTAGAGGTTTGATATTATTTTAATGAAGTTTTTTGAGTTTGTATATGAGTTGTAATTAGACTTTTAAGCGGATGAGTCGGCATGGTCGTGGTAAAGATAAAGAGAAGAAAATAGCTTGGTCAAGAGACAGGGAGACATCATCCGATAGAAGTTATAAAAGGCTGGTTCGGTTACAAGAGGACTCTAAAGATATGAATAAGACATTAGCTGAAGAGGTAAAAGATGTAGAGGAACAGGAGAAAGTGAAAAAGATGTTACAACAACAGCAGCAACAAAAGTTAATGCAAGGTTTGCTTGTTGCAGCAACAGTAACACCAGCAAAGAAATTAGCGACAACTATACTAACATCACTGACAACAGCATCTATGGTACCAACAACAGCTCCAGTAATAAAGACAATAAAGACAACAGTACCTACACCACCGGTGACAACAACAACAGTCTCAGTAACAAAGATGACATCAACACAAACGGTAGCAGTAACAACGACTACAATTACTACAACAGCAATGTCTACAGTAGCAGTAACAGCAGTAACTACAACATTAGTAGCAATGACCCCAATCATAGCAACTATGGCAGGTGGTACAGTAGCATCTGGTGCCATAAGGAAAAGCCCTATGAGGCCTAAGAGCGAATATGAATTGCTTTCTGAAAAGTTAGTAGGAATGGAGTCATTAATTAAAGATGGGCAGAAGCAAATGGGAGCAATGCCTGATAAATTTGATAAAAGATTTGATGATATAGAAAAAGGACAAGTTACCTTAAAGAAAGATCAAGAAGAAATCAAAAAAGAACAAAAGGAAATTAAATTGGAGGTTAAGATGTTGAAAGAGAGAGAGAAGATGAGAGAAACTAAGGTGGATCTTCTGGAGAAACATGTTGCAACAATGGAGGAGCAGATGAGACATCGGAACATAGTGATCCGTAACTTACCTGAGAAAAATCCAGACATGTTAAGAGATAGGATTTTGGAGTGGTTAAACAGCATGGCGATGGAGTACAGTTATTCTTCAGAAGACATTGTAAGTCTGTATCATCTCGGACAAAAGAGAAGGAGAACCGCTCCAAGGAATGTGTTGTTAAAATTTGCTTGTGCAGTAGATAAGATGAGATTAATGGCCCATATTAAACAAATGGGTTCAACAGTTTTGAAGATTGACGGAGCAGATGTTGAAGTTTGCAATGACATTGCATAGGAGGAAAGAATTTGGCGTCAAACTATGGAAACCTATTACAAAATATTTGATTGGTAAAGATGTTAAATATAATTGGAAATTTCCAAAAATGTTGACTTTTTGGCACCTAGGTAGGAGATATGTAGTGAGGGAGAATGCTTTTGTATTGGATATACTTGTTGAGGCTAAATTACTGGAGAATGATACTCAAGAATGGGAATTATTGAAGCAAGAACTGTTAACATCCAGTGGCTTACATTTTGGTGGACAGGAGGATGATAATGTGCCTGAGGGAGCAGAGGGAGGGATTTAGTGATCTTCAGCTCCCATTGACATGCTTCCCCCCCCCCTCTTTGGTTATCAAAGGCCTCTTTTTTCTTGGAAAAGTGGGGAGGGTAAAAATTTTATTTTTATTTTTTTCTTGTTTTTTGTTATTGTTTGTTCTTGTTTGAAAATTATTGTTTCATTAATGTCTAGGGTAAGAGGTTTAGTTAAATGCACTACCCATGAGGAACATGTTAGAAATGGAAGGATTGAGGTAAAAATTTCCCATGAAGTTTATTAAGATGTTGACATGGAATGTGAAAGGTACAGGTTCCCAAGTTAAACGTAAAATATTACAAGCAGCTCTTAGAAAAGATCATCCAGACATAATTTTTTTACAGGAAACACATCAAAAATCAGAAGATACCAACAAATTATTTCTGGGTTGGATACAGATATATGAAAAAGCATATGGAACTTCTAAAGCAAGAGGGGTGGCAACACTGATTTCAACCAGATTGGGTTTTGTTTTGACTAAGAGAATTTCTGATCCGGAAGGTAGGTTTTTGATTGTAAAGGGTACAATAGACGATGAAGAAGTGACCTTGGTGAATGTATATGCTCCAAATGAACATCAGGATAAGTTTTTAGACAAGGTATATCAAATTTTGGAAAAAGAAAAGATGGTTAAAATGATAGTAGCAGGTGATTTTAATTTAATCCGGTCTAGTATGGATTGCACTAACGTAGATAGGGACAAAATGGGATCAAAAACGAAGATATTAGATAATTGGATATAACCTTTAGGGTTAAAAGATGCGTGCAGAGAATTTAAAGGAACAGAAAGAAAATATACATATTTTTCACATGTATACAACTCATATTCTAGAATAGACTATTTTTTTGTTACTGAAGATATATTTAAGAATATAGAAGAAATAGATATTGGAGTTTTCTAAGAATCAAACCATGCTAAACTTTTAATGCAATTGGGAATTGGGAAATCAGAGAGAGGAAAAAGTAGTTGGAGATATGATTCGAAATTGTTTAATGAGCCTGTAAATAAGGAAAATATGGAAAAAGTTTGGAATCAATATTGGCAATGAAACGATACAGGCAAAGTAACATATAACGTAGTGTGGGATGCTATGAAGTTGGTTTTTAGGGGAGAATGTATTAAACTAAATAGTATAAGAAATAAACATTTAAAGGATAAATATGAGAAAATTGAAAGAGAAATTGGACAACTTCAGGAGGAACATATAAGAACAGGGAAGAAAGAAACATTATTAAATATCCAGAAATTGAGAAAAGAACAGATCGGCAAGGACATAGAAAAAGTTATAAAAGATTTTATATACTTAAAAGGGGAATATTTTGAATATAGCAACAAGAATTCAAAATTATTAGCTAGAGCTGTGAAAGAAAAGAGTGTTAGAAGAGAAATTGGCATTTTAATAAACCAACAAGGAGTGAGATGTAACAAAACAAAGGAGAAGGTGGAAATAATAAAAGGTTTTTATCAAGATTTATATGCTAAAAAAAATATAAGAGTAGGAAAATTAAGGGATTATTTGGATAAATGGAAGGGAATCAGAATAAAGGAGAAGCATAAAGATAGAATGGAAACACCAATAACAGAAAAAGAGATAAGAGGGGTGATACAGAGATTGAAAAGTGGTAAGGCGCCTGGCGAGGATGGATTCTCAGTGGAATTTTATAAACAATTTAAAGAATTGGTAATACCAAGACTCCTAAAGCTGTTTAATTATATATTGGATGGAGGTTTATTACCGACTTCATGGTATAGATCAGTAATTGCTTTGATTCCTAAACCAGGGAAAGATTTGAATAAGATAGAGTCTTATAGGCCAATCACATTGATTAATCAAGATGCAAAATTTTTTACTGCAATATTGGCAAATAGACTAAATGAATTCATGAAGGAATATATAAATAAGGATCAGGCTGGTTTTCTGAAGGGTAGATATATGGCAGATCTTACTAGAAGGGTAATTGATTTGGTGAATATAGCAGAACAAAAAAAGGAAAAGATTGGATTATTATCTTTAGATATTTTTAAAGCCTTTGATTCTTTGCAATGGATTATGATTAAAGAAATTATAAGAAAGTTTGGGTTTGGTATGAAATTTATAAATTTAATTGATCAACTATATCAGAAAGGAATAACTATAGTAAAAGTGAATGAAACATTTACAGAAGATATAAAATTAGAAGCGGGTACTAGGCAAGGTTGTCCATTGTCGCCTATACTTTTTGTGATGGCCATGGAATTATTAGCGACACTTATAAGAGAAGATAGAAAGATTGAGGGAATAGAAGGAGTAAAAATTAGTTTATATGCTGATGATACAATGGTCACAATTAAAAACCCTGTGAAAACAATGGAACATATCCAGGTACATTTGAGGGAATTTGAGGAAATGACGGGTTTAAAAGTGAATTGGGATAAATCTGAAATGATTATTTGTAATGGAAACGAAGAAGATCAAAAAAAGATAAAGGAAAGATATAATATACAAATTAAAGATAGTGTGAAGTATTTGGGAATTAATATTACAAATAAAATAGAAGAATTTAAGAGACTAAATTATGATAAACAAAGAATGGAAATAAAGGGGAAAATAAAGCAATATAATAAATTAAATTTGTCTTGGTTTGGTAGGATAGCTTTGTGTAAAATGAAATTATTGCCAAAGATTAATTTTTTTGTTTGATGCCCTACCAATTCACTTAAAAGAAAAAGATATAAAGATTTTTCAGAGTATGATAAATACTTTTTGTAACGGGGGGAAAGACCGAGAATTACAAAAAGTTTATGGTATATATCGCAAAAAGAAGGTGGATTGGGTATTCCAAATATTAAACACTATTACAGAGCATTTCAGTTAAAAAATGTTGTAAAAATTATAATAAAACCTGATGTTATTTGGGACGAGATAGAAATAAAAGAATTACAACAAATTTGGGAAGGCAATTTTTTTTGGATAAGAGAATGAAAATAAAGGTAAATAATCCATTAACGAAAGCAATGATGGAGGTTTGGAAAAATATTAAAGAGAAAATAGTGCCGGGAATTTCCCCGATAATGGATTTGGAAGATGTTAAGACTTTCCCTTTGAAAGTAGACAAAAGAATAAAGGATATACTTCTGAGAAATGATGTGTTTCTGTTAAAAGACTGGATAAAAATGATGGATAACTTGGAATTAAGAGCTGAAGTGTTTAAACAGATGAAATTGAACTGGTTACAAATAGTTTTGGTAAAAAAAATGGGGGAAGAGATATAAAGAGGAGCTCAGTTTACAGAGAGGGAAAACAGAATTTGAGGAGATGATTTGTAAAATAAGAAAAGGAGAAATGGAGATAAAAGGTTTAGTAAGTAAAATATATAGAATTTTGAATAAGGATGAAAGCTCACAAAATGTGTTGAGAACATTATGGGAAGAAGATTTAAATCTAAGAATTTTGGAATCACAGTGGAAGAATAAATGGAGGAGAAGAATTATGAAAAATCTTTCTGTAAGATTAAAAGAACATAATTATAAAATATTGTGGAGGTGGTAACTGACTCCAGTTAAATTGTATCGAATGGATAAAAGTAAATCAAGAGATTGCTGGAGATGTAAAAGTGAGCTTGGAACATATGAACACATGTGGTGGAGTTGTAAAGTGGTTAAGATTTTTTGGAAACTAATTGAGAAAGAAATTTCAGCGATTACTACTGTTGATATAAAACTGGAGCCAGGTATCGCCTTGCTGACGGGATTGGATGATATAAATATGAGTACAAACAAAAAAGAACTGGTGTCAACAATTTTAACGGCTGCAAGACTGTGTATAGCGAGAAAATGGAAAAGTGATTTAAGGTTAAAAATTGATGAATGGTATAAAGAAATGTGGGAAATTGCATTAAATGATAAATTGACATGTGAATTGAATGTGAAGAAAGGTATCTTAAAAGAGAACAAATTTTGGGAAATATGGAAACCATTTGTGGAATTTGTCCTTGTGAGTGATAAAGGGGATAAGCCAATACCTCAAAATATGAGTTTCTGGGAAAATTAAATTAGAAATTTGATCCTCATGGTTTGTAAATATTACTGGGTGTTATAATTTGTAATACAACAAATTAATGTAATGTGATTTTCTTTTTTCTGATTTGTAATTTCTTGTATTTGTTGTATTTTTTTAATATATCATTTGTATTTTTTTTGAAAAACTTAATAAAAATATTAAGAGAGAGAAAAAATACAAAAAAGAGCTGTCCTAATGCAGCAAAAAATCCTGTTCATTTTAATGTTTCATACTGAGACTGATTTAATCTAGTCTTCTGATGTGCTAGCACAGGATATCAAAAGTGTGTGTGTGTGTGTGTGTGTGTATGTGTATACCCTTGTTTCCAGTTGTATCTTCACCCACAGACTCTGGAGGCTGGGACGGAGAGACTTCACACTATGAACCCGGCAGAGAGGATGATGGCCACAACCACAGTGGCAGTGGCGGAGGCAGCGGAGCTGCATTCGCAGCCCGGATGAAGGCCATGGGCACCTGTGAACTGGGCCAACACGTTAGCCCACGCACTGGTGGAGATGGCATTGCTGAGGTGACATGGCCACCCAAGGAGGCGATGGACAGGGCCGCTACCACCACCACTGTGCTCCAGGGGTAGCAGGCCCGGCAGCGGTGGAGACGGCAACAAAGCAACAGGCAAGGTGGTGCCCTGGGCGTCGGTGGGCTGGTCTGCTGAGGGGACATCACCAGGGAGCTGCACGAGGACCATGCCACCCCGGGAGGTGAGCCACCTCCTAAAAAAAAATCCCCGGGTGAAGCCAGGCACCCCTGCTAGTAACTATATAAAACTTAGTGTGACTTTGGTGCATATATACTCATTTTTCTATTGTATTCTACTTCTTTCCCTTTCTTTCTGCCTAGACAAATCTGTTTTCTCTCCTTCCCAAAACAAATTCTCTCTCAGACCAGAGATCCTCTCAAGGATCCAAATTTCTTTCTCACATCTCTCTACAGAACTCAAAGTCAGCACAATCATTTAAACAAGGTTTGGGCAACATACATCATACAATTAAGCAGCCCATTCAACTTGTCAGCCTTTATACTCAACAAGTTGAAACATTTATGCTTGGCAGCTGTGTCAGTTTGTCAAAATCCTAACGTCTAATTAATGATGTTTGGATGCTTAAATCCCCAAGACTGTAGCATAATATTGAGGATACAAGCTGAAACAGGTTCTAAACATTCTTTATTTTAAAGTGTTTTAACTGAGGTTTGTCAATACCTCTTGGTCTAAGCAGTATGGTAATATTTGTTGTACAAATTGGGCCAGCCCACTCCAAGCTATTTGGAGGGGGTTGTGTGGGCATCATCGTTGTTGTTGTTGTTGTTGTTGTTGTTATTGTTATTACTAAACAACTGCAAATTAAAAAAACAACAAACAATGACATGGGGTGGGTGGGGGTGCTGCATGATGCCATCAATTGTAGGGATGTAATGGATCCATTGCTTGTTGTGTTACTTACAGCCATTTTTCTTCCACAGCGGTTAAAGTCCATGTTTCCCCTGAAGTATGTCATTTCTTTCAAGGCCGTAGACTTGAACAAATTTGCCTTTGTTTCTGATGTAGCTTTTGACTTCAAGATGGCTGATACTTCTCTGAATTTACCCCACGCAGCTCTCTATCTTCTAGATATTTCTTCTTTTAAATCATTGTCTATTCTGACTGCTTAACCCAAATTTGCATAGCTTTCCACTTCTTCTATTTGTTCTTCATCAAGTTTTATTCCATCACAAGGCAGCTCTTTTAATTTCATAAACTTGGTTTTAGTTTTATTGACTTTGAGACCTATTTTTGTATCTAATCTGTCCAGCTCTGTAAGCATTTGTTGCAGCTCTTCTGTTGTATTACTTATGAGGACAATGTCATTAGCGAACCTCAAATGGTTTAATTTCTCACCAGCTATTGTGATGCCCTCAGCCCAGTTCAACTTTTGCATCAGCATTTCGAGGCAGGCAGAGAACATCTTAGGTGATACTGTATCACCCTGTTTGACCACTTAGCAAATTGGGATTCACAGTGGATTGCTGAAGAGGGTAACAAGTGAAATTGTTTCTTTTCGCTGCTTGGAGCAATTTGATGTAGCTAGGGTGGACTCCTCAATCCTTTAGGGCTCCAAGAACTGTGCTAACTTCCACAGTGTCAAATGCCCTCCTAAAGTCTACAAATGCTACTGCACATGGCTTTGTTCAAGTAGCTGGGTTAAGGCGAAAATGTGATCTCTCATACTATAACTTTTTTGAAAACCTGCCTGCTACTGTGGTTGTTGTTTGTCTAATGCCATTGTTATGTGGTTGATGATGATCTTTGTGAACAGTTTTTGTCTGTCTGTCTGTCGGTATCTAATGAGTGTTTTAAATACAAACTTCACAAAAATTATACTTATATAACAAACAATAACAATGGTGATATAATAAAACTGGAAACTATACCTTTTATGCCCCAGATGCTGTTCCCACGGAGGAGGTGGCGAGGGCTTATCCTACTCCATGGGAACACAGCTCCTGCCTCTGCAGCTCTCCCACTCTTTTTAACTCAAATCCTAAATCATAGCTCCTTCCTAGGACTTTCCCACCCATTGGACTCAACCTAATAGTCCATAGAGGGTTAAAATATCACAAAAGCTATAGGGGCAAGAATTCAGAGTGGCCATAAATACAGTCAAACCTCTAGATATCAATTTAATTTGTTGCTCCAGTTTGGTTGTATCTCAAAAAATTCTTATTTTGAATTTCCCACAGAAATGCATTGAAAGAATGCAATTTCCCATAAGAATGCATTGAATTTTGTATCTCAAAAAATCCTATTAAAATTTTGTATCTCAAAACTGATTTTTTTCTGAGATTTCCGGATGTATCTCACATTTTTGTTAAGTCGAAACATTCTTAACTCAAGGTTTGACTGTACTTCTAGGCCAGTTTATTGCGGAAATGAGCTTGAAAAGTATAGGTAAATTGGCACAGAATTTGGGTAAAACCCAGATACAGTAATGCAATAAAATGGAAACACACATCAAGTAGGGGAAAAAATATAATACATTTTTATGTTTTTGGTGGCCAGACAGACCATAGAAAATGTACCCAACAAATGTAGTGGTCGTCACCATTTCTTTTAGGACTTATATCCCAAACTGCCATATCAATAGCACAAAAATGCATGAGGAGTACATTTCTAGCCTCTATTCAGACAGTTTCGGAGGGCATCCTCCAGGTTGGGCCACTGGCACGGGGCTGCAGCGAGCCGTAGGGCAGTGGTGTTTTCTGCAACGGACTCTCCAGGGCGTTACTCTCATCTGTGGAATGCCACCCGGGCCGGGAATATGGACACTTTTGGTTGAAAGTGGCTCCGCAGGGCTGCCAGGATCTCAGCAAGGGGAACCTCTTCCACATCTCTCGGCAGGACAAGATGGATCCAACATAGCAAGTCTGCACTGGGACAGAAAACACGGACGCTTCTGGTTTTCCTCCTCTATTTTCTCCACCAGCATTAAGTGGCAGAACTGGCGCTCGTAGAGGTTCCATTTTTCAGGCTGGGAGATGTCGAAGGGACCGATGTTGTTTCTTTGGGACGCCATCCCACCTTCGTCGCCAATTTGATGTTCAGGAGGGAGCATTCAGGCTAACACAATTTTATTTCAGAGTTCTGAACATGCTTAACAGGCACAACGGCACCTTATATACCCTTAAAAACTGATACATTTTGATGGGGTACAACTTGATTGGGTGAGGAGAACTGGGGTGAGCAATACTAGATACATTCACCCGCTTCTCATTTCAAACTGGCTCGAACCAATTCTCGCGATACTGCAATGTCATGAAGAAGCCTTTAAAATGACAGGGCGTCCATTTTAAATACATTAACAATACAGTGATAATTTCTAGATACACAACACCAGAACACAAAGAGGGGTTTTCCCCTCAGGCCCTGCATTGTTATTGTCAGGACTTGGTATCAAGAAGGATAAGGTCTCACTCTCCTGGCATCCCATTCCTTGTCCTTCTCCCAATGGCACATGGGCCCAAATCCATGCACCCACATGGTCTTGCCACAGAATTTCCCTGAGATGCCAACTGGTACTCTGAGACTTTCCAACTTTTCCTGCTACATTTGAGCACCTGTTTACTAGAAAATGTAGAGAAAGCTCTCATAATAGTTTCTTCCTTGTTTCCTGTTACAAACTGTACCAGTATTGCACTGATCGAACTGTGGTAAATCATTCAATTTTTCCCAAAGGATATTGATTGATGTTTCCTTTTGTGCAATAATGAAACTATAGAAGTCTCTTTTTATATCGGACAAGAAACAAAAGGGAAAAAATAAAGAAGACAAAAATATTGTGGCACCTCAGGTTCAACAGAAGAATGAAAGTTTTTCCTTTTTGAATGAGTGACAGTGTCCCTCATTTCAGTGTTTTCAGGAAGCAGGCCTATAGTATCCCTGCTGATATTTGTTTAACTTTAAAAGAGATGTCAGCTATATTCCAAGAGAGTGACTGTTTTCCAGTAAGCTTATGAGTGCTGTATGCTGAGAAAGCTAATTGCCTCTTTGCAACAAGAATGTCAAGAACAGCTGCAGCCACAACAATCACAACAGTAAGTTCCACCAAATAAAAGTAACTTTCTTAGGCCACTATTTCTGCTGAAAACCACAGCTATTAACTATACCAGAGGGTGGGGGTGTTTCATATTTGTTAACCATACCTGGGATAAGAGACTTCCAAATGATTGAGGGTCTCCTCTGACCCTCTAGGACAACATCTGTGCACATATGACACCAACAAAATATTTTAAACCCCTCCCACACCATCCTATAAGGACAGGAAGAAATTTACACTTTTTCTGTCCTACGGGCCTGTAAAAAGGTGGACACTCCCACTTTTGAAAGAAAATCTTTCCCTGGGCCTACAAAAGGCCATAAAGGCTAAAAATATGGCAAAATTTTCCTCTAGAGCAGGGGTGGCCAACCTATGGCCAGTGGGCTGCCCTGGCCTATGGCACCATTTCATGTGGCCCCTGATACTGCTGACACCATACCAGAAGCAGAAGTAGACACGTTTACAACATCTGTAAATGAACCCGCGTAAATGTGTATAGAGCTTGAGATATAAGATAGGGGTCATGATTGGTCTTACAAAGTGTTCTGCAATTCTTCATGATGAATGCATGGAATCTATGTGACTTCTCTGTCACATGGACATTGGGAGGGAAGAGCTTACTATGTGAACCTGCATCCTCTTCCTCATTTAGTCCTCCATGGGTTAACATAAGTGGCAAAATAGGGTTAGTGACTTCATTGCAAGCTAATTATTTGTGTATCATTCAACAATTTCCCGCGAAATGTGTGATAATGTGTGGGATCCTGCTGAGATAAGAGTCATGAAGAAAAACAGAAAGCGGAAGCCATAATAAAGTTGGTGGTGAGGCATACAGTTTGCCTGACATCAGGGACCAAATAGTTTTGGATCCTGCTAACAGTCAGAGTCAAAGTAAGTAGATGGAACAAATGGTATTTCAACCTGGAATGGATGAGAACAAAGTGTCAGACCAGCCGGAAGAGAGGGAAGATTCGGCACTGTTAGCCACTAGAGAACAGACAGAGACACACACACACACACAAATACACAAGGGGGGGGGGGCTTTAGAGGAGAATTGTAGGCCTGCGTATGGAAACAAATAGGAAAATGAGTTAGTCCTAATAGCAGAATGGAAACAATACAGTCAGTTAGGCAGATCCAAAACCTTCTAATTAAAGCCTTGTCCTTGTGGAGGGAGTTGTTACAAAAGCTATGTGGGAGGACAAGATGTGTGATGTAATGTTCCTTTAAAAGAATTATAGGAAAAACTTGATGGTTAAATGTGATAGTAAACATTGGTTTTCTATATTTGAGAGTAAATAAAAGAGACAGCAAAAAAGAGAAAAAAACTGTTGTTGCACCTTAAAGACCTACTCCTGTATCTAACTGTGAGCTTCCATGGACCAAGTCCACTTCATCAGACATAAGAGTGAGGCCTCATGGCATCATGTTATACACACATCAGGTACATAGGCACACAATAATTGGCCAGCCTAACAAAATAGTAACATTGTATCTGTTTTTAACTGACAAAATCTCCTGTTATTATTCAAACCTGTTTCAAAAGCCTGGCCCCCTATTGCAAATGGTTGCAAAACAAACTTCTCTTGCAAGTTGATGCATTATATCCAAAGAGTGGATGCAACAAATATTGTGGTATTACACATTTGCCAATGAATTAGCATCTATTAACAATGGTTAGTGACCCAGGCAAAACTGCAGCATATAACAACCTGTTAGTTGTGGTTTTCTGTTAGTCGAGGCCTCCAGGTGCATGATGAGTTTTGCCATATATATATCATAATACAAATAAATTATTGCTGTTTACAAAAAAAAAAATTCAAGTAGGTTTTTATTTATCTTTGTATGATCTCCTCCTAAGAAGCAATATGTAGGTTAAGACAGATTTATTTCTGTTTCCTAGTGCAGTGATGGCGAACCTTGGCACTCTAGCTGTTCTTGAACTTCAATTCCCAAAAGCCCTAATCAGCAGGAGTGCGGACTTGGGCTTCTGGTAATTGAAGTCCAAGAACAGCTGGAGTGCCAAGGTTCGCCATCACTGTCCTAGTGCACACCAAATAGAACTCTTCCCTCTTTGTGTTGCTTTATGCTCTGAATCTTACTTTACCAAAGCTACAATAAGGTATTTTAAGAGATAGTGTCAGGGCATCATTGAAAATTTGCCCTTCACTTGACCACTCAAATGCTCCATTTTCTCTACAAATTGTAAGGGACATTTATGTGCTTTGCTGCTTTAAAAATTAATAATGGTGGAAATGAGTTGGAAAAGATATCCAACCTCTCTCTCAATCAATATGAAAATTACTAATGGTGATCCCTTGTTGCGTCTACTTTGCCTCTTGGAGATTTGTTTATAGTGCAAGATTATGCTGTCACCAAAACATTTTATAAATTTATATATGTTTTTAAATGCATAGGTGTCTTTTGTTTATGATTTGAAAATATGATACGCTTTATGATTAACTTTTATTATTTGATTATCTAGTACTTTTACTGCTTAACCAGAAGAATTGCAATTGGATTAAGAAACAGCATCCATAAACCATATTATATTTTCTTATTTTCTCTAGGTAGCATATGGGGAGAGATACATCTTATATTTAGCTAGGAAGTCCATTTTGGTGTAGACTTAATTTTTCAGAATGGAAAAATCTATAAGCTGCCTGCATTTAGTCAAACATCAGCCAGTAGAAGGAACATGAAGAGAAGTCACATTTCCCAGTAGAAGCTTGCTCACAATTCTAACCTGTGAAGAGACAGCTTTCAAATGTAATGCACAATCACTCTGCACTTAGTACTATCATTGTTTTAGATGGATAAGAAGCATAGTCCTCTGTTCTATTTTAGCATATCAAAGAGTAAACAAAACAAAGAAACAAAAACATTGTAGCACTTTAAGGAATGCCTGCTGCATGTTCACTTTCATGGATAAAGTCTACTTCGTCAGACATAGGAGTGAGACTTCATGGCATCAATTTATACATATCAGGTGCAGAGTGGTTAGCATAACAGATAAGTATACAAATCAATATGGTTTTTTACAACTGGTTATAGCAGAAGATCTCTGGTTGTTAATTGGGTTAGTTGTGAAGTTTTGCCCTGGTGAATTGCAAATGGTCATAGGAGGACACAAGACAAATACCTGGCATTAAACATTTGCTAACTGGTTTATCCTTCAATATCTATTGACAACCATGTGAGTTTATTCTTTGTTCTGTGAGGTAGCCTATGCTATGAATGAGAATTCTACTGAAGTAGTTTCTGTGAAGTTGGTATAATATAACAACATATAATATACTACATATATAGCAGCTTATAACAACTTAGTTGTAGTATATCAAATTCGATAATGTTCCAGAAACATTCTCTTGTTTTTGTTTTCTTTTGTTTCCTTTTGCCCTGTTTACTGTTACTGCCTGACCTCTTAATTTATGATTCACAACATTCCAACTCAAAACAAAACCTGTTGTTCTTTCATGCCCAGGTCAAATTATAAACTGCCAAAATGAAGCCACATTCTTGGCTTTGCCATTGGCCACAATTAAATCCTAATCGGTACAAGTTTACAGTACTTGTATCTCTCCACATTCACATAGCGCATTGTTATCCACCAGCAGCCCCCACTCGAGCATGTTGGTCTTGCATTTATGAACTCCAAACCTCAGTCTATTCAGGGTCCTCCAAGTGACTTAGGGGAGGTTGAGTTCCTTAGCTATATCCTCCTTTAACATTGATCCTTGTCCAGTGAGCTTCTTCCTCAATCTTCTAATTTGATTTTGCTCTTGCACACCCTCAAGAATGTTCAGTCATGCCAAAAAGCTCTTCCTGAATCTTAGTCAGTAGACCTGAGGCACATATCCATTCAGAGGATGTCGAGGGTCATTCTCTTGTTTAGTGCTGTTATACCCCTAAATCCACTTCTGGTTTTGTAAAACCTCTTTTTCAAGGTGTCAGAGCAAATTGAGGTATGGGGAGGGAAGCCTCCAGGATCAGAAACAAGTGCTTTTGCCATAAATGATGGGCAGATGAGGGGAAGAGGCACACAAAAAGTCTCTGGAAGGATTATTAGACTTCCCCTCAGCTGACTCAGATTGGCTGCCTTGATGTTGTTTTTTTATGGCCTCATTCTATCTTTAGTGTCTGTTGTCATTTTTTTGCCTTTCAATACAATACAGTTCAGCTTGCAACATCGTGTGACAAATGCTGACTTTGGGATTCTTGGAATTGTAATATAGAAAGTTAAGGTTCCCATGCTCTGCATAACTCCCAAGATTGCAAAGCAAAGGTCATAAATAGTAGGCTAAGATCACTGATCATCACTGGTTGCATTAAAGCAAGGAACTTTTTAAATTATTATTTTAAGTATTTGAAATCTTTTCGAAAAACTGAACCTCAGACAGAGCAATTCATAACACAATTAACTTTAGACATAAAAAGACAAAAAGTTAGATTTTTGAAAACAATTGAACAAATTATAACAATGAAAGAATCCTATTTTTTAAAAAAAATCTGGAATTGATAACATTGCTTAATTCGTGTCAGAAATTTGCAGCTTAAATAACAATTGCCAGTCACATGCCTGATCACATGCCAATCATATAACTGGTTAATAACAAGGTGTGCAAGGAACATGTTAATTAGCTGCATTTTGCCAATGTGGGTTTCACAATTTCACCTGCTTCAGAGTAAAATTTCAACATGAAAATGGCCACTGAGTTAAAAGGCAATTTAAAAATATTTTTTAAAAAGCACCACTTAAATACCAAATTATTTATTTTATCTGCTGCAGCAAATCAGTTCTCAAAAGATGTGACTGAAAATCAGGTGCATCCCTAAGGAAATAAAGAAAAATACTATTTGATATGTGATGTGTGCTGATTGTTGTTGTTGTTGTTCAGTCGCACAGTCGATTCCGATCCCCTGTGACCCCATGGACCATTTCCTGCCAGACACTCCTATCCTCCACCATCCTTCTCAACCCGCCCAACTCTGTACCCATTGCATGAATGCACAGGTTTTATCCTCCTTTGTTTCATCTGCAGAGCATACTGTTCGAGTCCTTGAATGCTGTATGCCATTGGTTATAGTCCTGAAAAGGTCTAACAAATTGAAACTGAATCCAGATAACATGGGTCCCCTGACAGGTTAGAACAGTGGTTTTCAGTGGCCCCACACCCCACAGGGTCTTCAATTACCAGACATCTATGTCAGTACATTGGCTGATGAGTGGTTGGGGAATTGACTTAGGCTCCTAGGAATTGGAGTCCAAAAACCAAAGGTTGGTCAACACTGGGTTAGAGGGAAATTTACCTGACGTAGATGGAGTTACACTCCCCCCTGAAAGATCAGGTTTACAGCTTAGGGATACTGTTAGATCTGACACTCTCTAAAGAGGACTATGGGCAGGGGTATCCTGTATCAATTTCAGTTGATTGCCCAGTTGTGCTCCTCCCTGAATGAGAAAAGTCTCATAATAGTATGCATTCAGTGCTGATCTCAAACATAGACTGTTGGAATGTTCTATACAGGGGGCTGCCCTTGAGAAATAGTACAGAAACGTCTGTAGGTCCAAAATGAAACAGCCAGACTGATTTCTGAGTTTAGTAGATTGGAGCATACATCTCCAGTTTTGGCCCTCTTACATTGGCTCCCAGTTAGTTTCCCTACACAATTTAAGGTGCTGGTTATGACCGTTAAAGCCCTTAATGAGTTAGGACATTGATATTGGAATAACAAAGGAAATTAGCTATGTGATCCATATTCAAATTATAAAAAATGCAAAAATGCAGGAGAAAGCCAATACCTTTATTGGATCACTCAAAAATTAAAATGTTGTGTGAGCTTTTGAGATCCAAAATCTCTTCATAAGGCAAAATTATTAATAAAAGAATGTCTCTCCCATCACACACTCCTCTCAAGATGGATGTGGCTTTTGTTTTTTTATACAATGCCCAGCATCAATTTGATGGTTAAATAAATAAATAAATAAACTGTTGAACTGGAAGAAAGCTCCACAGATTTGGTGTGGCTGCTTTACATTCATATTTTCCTCTCAAATAGTACTTCTTCAGGACACATGGACGTGCATATGTAACTATTCTATTCTATTGAATGAAAAATTATTTGATGTGAGTTACCTTCAAGGGGTAAAACAATAGATGTCCCCCAGTAGTCTTTCATTCAAGCACTGTCCTCCTCCACCCCACACAACTGCTTTGTTTTACTAAGTTAGTAGTTTCACATGTCCTCAAAAAACAGATATACTGTACGTAACTAACTTGCTGGTATTCTGCATCTGGATAATCAGTGTGTAGTGTAGTGGACAAAGAAACAAATTAAGCTCAGGAGAACTGATCTGAATTCTGTTTAGGCATAGAAACTCAGTAGTGGTGGGGGTGCTACTGATAAAACAAACTTCTGGTGTATTTATTTACCTCAAAATCAGTGTTAGGGTCACTGTTTGTAATCTCTGGTTTTAAAGCACTTAGCACCTTGAGGGTTAGCAAATTTGCTCACAATTTCTGTGATAGTTTAGAGCATCTGAATTCTTTTATCACATCTTAAACCTAAAAAGAGCCATGAAGACTTTGACCTCTTTTTCAGTTTTGATACTGAACTATCTTATGTTTTGCTGAGGTCTTCTGCTAAATTCATATATTTAACACTATATTCCAGCCATATGTGTAATAGGAAGATTTTAACATGTTCCTACACAACTCTTCAACATTCATCCTCAGAATTATAAGGACATGTCATAAAGTTTCTTAGCAACTTTCAGCCAATCCCAATAAAATGATTAATCTCCTTGAAATATAAAATATTTTGCTGATTCACAAAGCTCAAAGCTGATTCACAGACATGATCTTCACATTCCTAAGTGTTCCTAAATTTAATTGGTGAATTTTCATTATTTTCTTTCTCTTTCTTCTTGTTCTGTTTTTGTCATCCTGTCCTTTATTTAAAAAAAGGTCATCTAGACAATTTTGCTTCAAAATACTGCTAATCCAAATCATAATTAGCATTTACACAAGAAATTCTGATACTGAAACTTGATAAAAGACTAAAACTATTTTTAAAAAATCTTGTCAAAATGCCTAAAGAGCTCTTAAAATATCATTTGAAAGCAACTTTTGAAAATCACTAGAAAATATTTCATGCTAATTAACTTAGACTTAGATTCTCCAATTCTCTGTAGCATATCAGGCAGCAAAGGATCTCCAATGGTTTCAGTCTTGGGCCAGTACTTCATCATCCTCCCATGTCATTTTAGGGTCTTTAAACCTGCCATTAAAATTCTTCTCCATGTATTTTGAGAGCATCTTCATTTTTGTTTGGCATTAGGAGGGGACCAGATTATTGCCACTTTACGGATCCAGTTTTTCTCCATACAAAGAATACGGTCTGCCATAATTGCTTTTTACTATATTAAGAGTCACAGTGGGCATGGATCTGGGAGGATTCTGAAGGATCTAGGTGGACTCCAAAGGATCTGCTACAGAACACTGGAGAATCTAGGTCTAAGTAGAGCCTGGCGTGCTGTGGTCCATGGGGTTGCAAAGGGTGAGAATTGGCTATGTGACTGAAAAACTGCTATTGAGCACCATCTGAATTATGGGCTTTGGACATGTCCTGTGATAGATTTAATTCATTACTCATGTGTGTGTGTATATGTGTGGGACAGCAGGAAGATCTGTTATTGCTTTAGTATAATAATTTTCAGAGAATCAACCAGAAAATCCATAGTTTCCGTTATTCTAATGGAGAGGAATCGTCCTGCACACAGGTATAATCCAGTTTATGGAGAGTCCAAACATTATTCACAAAGCACTGCACAATTTCATATTATGGATGCATATGCAATATAGGTAAAATTCAGAACAAATTAAAATGATTGGGTTATTTTTGATCAGAAGCAGGCTACTTCAACAGCATTATCTTGATCATTGTCTACAACTTATTTTCTACTCAAGGCAGGGCATAAACTACATTCACATAAATACTGCATTGATTAAATTACTCCACATTTACAGCATATTGGTTCTGTATCCAAGTAACTTCATTTTACTTGATTATTCTTTGGTGTTTCTACTTTACTTTTAAGTCAATTAAGTGACTTCCAGATAGTCCAGAAAGAATCTTGTCCTGGTGGGAGACAGTCTCAAACATCCATCCATTAAGCAAGATGTGATGTTTTTCTTCTCCATAGGTTTACACTAACCTCTTCTGGTTTATTACTTGGAGCTTGAAAGGTGTGCAGAGAACTTTTCCTTGATTTTAGCTATCATCTAGTACAGTGGTTCCTAACCCTCTGGGACATAGAAGCTATATTCAAGTGCCCAATGCCAGAAGAGGGCCATATCTTAAATGCATTTGATTGATTGATTTAATTATATTTATATTATATTTATATACCCTCCATTTGGGTGGTCTACCCACTCTGGGTAGTGGATAATATAATGATAAACTATTTTTGACTGCCTTTAATACATAATGTTCTAATGTACTGATTTGAATGATTAAGAACATAAGAACAGCCTTGCTGGAACAGGCCACAGCCCATCCAATCCAGCATTCTGTCTCACACAGTGGCTCATCATCTGCTTCAGGGTATTCCCAAGCAGATGCATTCACCTGCTTAGGATTCCCTGGAAATGGCATAGAGAGATATCCTGCCTATCTCTCCAACCCAGAGGTTGTCCTTAGGTATCCATAATTATAGCCATTGATACCTTTGTCCTCCATGAACTTTCTTAAAGCTGTCAAGACTGACAGCTGTCACCACTTCTTCTGGCAGGGAGGTCCATAGACCAGTGATCCTCTGGGTGAAAAAGTACTTGCTCTTGTTTGTTTGAGAACTAGCACCCAAAAGTTTCATGGAGTCCCCTAGTTCTAGTGTTGTCTAGTGATAGGGAAAACAGTTTTTCCTTATCTACTTTGTCCACATCGTACATGATTTTATAAACTTCAATCAGGTCACCTCTTAGACGTCGTCATTCAAAAGTGAAGAGGCCCAACCGTTGCAGCCACAGATGGTAGGGAAGGTGTTCCAGTCCCCTAATCATTTTGGTTGCCCTCCTCTGCACTTTTTCCAGCTCCATAATATCCTTCTAGAGGTATGGCAACCAGAACTGTACACAGTATTCCAGATGGGGCCTCGCCATAGATTTATAAAGAGGCAAAATGACACTTGCTGACTTATTTTCTATATCCTTCCTAATCATCCCTAGCATTGAGTTTGCTTTTTTCACTGCTGAGGCACACTGGGTTGACACCTTCATTGAGCTGTCCACCAGGACACCAAGGTCCCTTTCCTGGTTATATATTTGTTTTGTTGCATATAATTCATTTATTCCTAGGACTTCACTGCTTCCTATGTTCATTTCCTAAAAACAAGCTAAAAGGACACTTCAAATTCTCACCAGGGAAGCATCCCTTGGTTGTGAGCAGGGAAGGGAAGCGAGACTCCGGTGTGGCTGGTCTTCTTATGCGCCACGCTGCCCGCCTCATAGCTGAAGCCAGTCTCGCTTCCCTTCCCTGCCCTCGCCAAGGAAGCGTCCCTTGGAGACTGGCTTCAGCTGTGAGGCAAGCAGCGTGGCACATAAGAAGACCAGGCATGTCGGAGTCTCGATCACTTCCCTGCTCTCGCCAGGGATGCGTCCCTTGGTTGTGAGCAGGGAAGGGAAGCGAGATTCCAGCATGGCTGGTCTTCTTATGCACCACGCTGCCTGCCTCACAGCTGAAGCCAGTCTCGCTTCCCTTCCCCGCTCTCGCCAGGGAAGCGACCCTTGGTTGAGAGCGGGTAGGTGGGAGCGAGACTCGCCGCGGGAGCAAGAGAAGCGACCAGTGCCCAAAGAGGAGGAGACTCGTCGGGTCTCCCGCCGCCGCCCTGTAAGCGCCATTCCTCCTCCTCGCCTCATTCTTCCTGTCCTTGGGCGAGGGTGCTCGGGGCCGCTTGGATATTTTGGGGGATTCCCCCATGGTCGCTTCTCTGGCTGCCTCACGGCTGGGGCCAGTTTCGCTCCCACCCGGCTCACAACCAAGGGAAGTGTCCAGTGGGTGTCACGGCTTCTTTCTCATGTGAAAACCCTAATGCCTCATACAAATTCTGGCGATGGTGTATGAGGCATCTTTTTTCCAAGAATTGGGCGACGTTGTATGGATCCGACGTTCTATGAAGCGGATGTTGTATGAGGTATTACTGTATTTAGTAAAAGTAAAGGTTTCCCTTGCTAGAAAGCCAGTCGTATCCAACTCTAAGGTTCAGTGCTCATCTCTGTTTCATAGCTGAAGAGCTAGCACTGTCTGCTTCTGTTGATGTTTCCGTGGTCATGTGGCAGACATGACTAGACACCGGAGTGCATGGAGCACTGTTTACCTTCCCACTTAAGTGGTCCCTATTTGTCTACTTGCAATTACTTGCTTTTGAACTGCTAGGTTGACAGTAGTGTGATTTATTTATCACAAAAGTAGGAAGAAAAAAGTCATAACTCATCTTTGCATTATAAAAGTGCATAAGGAAACTTTCTGTGCATTAAAACAACAGCAATTTAAGAATTTTCATTTTTAATTAAACAAACTTTATACATCTTCCATTTCAAAATTTGTGGTGGCAATATTGTATAAGTAAATTGTATATAATGAACAATATTTTGTATAAATAAACTATGTATAATAAACATATAATAAACAATAATCAATTAAAAACACTTTTTAAATGTGAAAATCAATTTAAAAGTGTTGAAATTTCCATAATTTGTGTTTTTAATCTTATTTATTTCTAGAATTTATCAGGTAGGCCTCTTTGGATCCTAAATGGAAGAAGAGGAACATCATAAATAAATAAACAATATTGGTAGTTACTGTTCAAAATGTATCTCTAGATCATTGTGCCTTTCTTTTCTTTTTTGTGGTTTTAGAAATTTTCTGATAGCTCTGTAGCGTAATTACATCCTATCTTGTGCCAGTCATCATTATATAATTAGCAACACAGTCAATGCCAATACAAACTGACATCAAAGGAAGAGAAGAAAGGCATGAAATAGCAATGATAGTGATAGTGATTGTGGTTTTGATAACACATTGCAATGCAAAATGAATGTCAAGAACACAAGGAAAAGGTTGAGAAGCTGCGTTTATGGGAGACCATTAAATGAAAAATGCAGTATGATTGGAATTCATAGTTCCTGATATGTTCAGGGTTCAAAAGTTTTCTGCACATCAAAAGTTTTAATTACTTGAATCCCATGACTTCACAGTAGAAATAGCAATCAATCAATATTTGTCGCATCCCTAGAATATATAGATCTTATAATGGGAGATGTGTATATTTACTGAAATGCTCTTTAAAAATCTTTTTTTTATTCCAAAACCAAGCAGTTTGTCAATCTGATATCTCAGGAGGTTAGACCACCCTTTCAATTCATCTCTCCTCTGCTTGGCAATCTTTTACTTTCTGTCATTCGGATAGCATGATTTACAGCCAGTTTTCTTTGATGAATTATAGATATGCAGCAACATCCAGCTTGTGAATTATACGTGGCATCTTCATACCAAGGTCCGGCATGTACAAATGAAGTTTTTCTTCTGTATTGAGCTTATAGGACTCCCAAGGGAATCCAGCTCTGGGTCTGGAGTACTGGGAAATGCACATCAAGTACACTTTTGTGAAACATGAAATGATAAGTAACAGCCCAACAAGTTTCTACAGGCAGGCAGTGAGAGATGAACACATGACTTCTACTCAGAGGTCAAACACTCTTACTCCCTCTGAATGACAAGCAAAGCCCCTATTGATGTCAATGGATCAATGCTGTATTCTTAACTAAATCTAGATAAATCTATAATGCCATCTGATCAGAATGGAGGAAGACCACTGAATCCACTCTGTTATATAATGCCTTCTGCACTAATGGACAGAAGTCTCAATAGGGGTCTTTCCCAGCTGTATCCAGACTGGCAGAATAACCAGAATAACCAAAAGGCAATAAAAACCACTTTAAACAAGTCTCTTGCTAATGGAAGAGCGGTAGTGCTATACTGCTGCTAATGCTTTTCAGTCCTAATGGAATATAATGTCCACATGAAGGCCACATCTTCATTTTCCGTTTTCATTTTCTCCGTCACTGTTTTGGCAAGGAGAAATAATTTTCTCCTCTCCCAAGTATGAAGATCAGCAATAAAATGAGAGAACTTGTATAGGCTTTTAAAATCAGGGGAGCATAACTTAGATATTGCTAGAATACAACATCCACCCTCTTTCTCAATACTCTGGAAGAAACTGATGGGGATAGATTCTAAATACAGTCTGGAAGCTTATATTTGCCCCAGTTCTGCTTTAAATGAAAAAGGGGGAAATCCAACCGTTAGGCATAAAGTGAAAGTGTGGGAGTTATTTTGTATAGTGTAATTGAAAAATCCAGACCATTTGTCCATTTATTTCGGTAACATCTCCAACAGAGTGGTCAGCTTCTGTCAGCTAAGTAGCTATTTTTAATTCGTCTTGGGCTCTACCTCTTCTCTGGTCTCCTACTTCCGGATCCCACTAAAAATGTGTGGGGAGGGGATGGCAAATCATGCCCTAGAAAATTATTCAACTGTTCTCTCATGGATAAACAAATCGTTGTTGTCGGCTGCTACTAGTATCTCTTGACAAAACACTGTTAGCCTTTGCCCTGCTTCATTTTGTACTCCAATGCCAAACTTGCCTGTTATTCCAGTTATCTTTTGACTTCCTACTTGGCATTCCAGTCACTTATGATGATAAGAACATCTCTCTTATTTTGTGTGTGTCAATTCTAGAAGGTGATGTAGGTCTGTATAGAACCAGTTGACTATGGCCTCTTCTGCCTCAGTTATTAGGGAATAGACTTGGTTTACTGTAATGTTGAATGGTTTGCCTTAGATTTAGACTTAGATCATTGCAGGCGCACCCCCCCAATAATGGACTCAGACACAAATGAAAGTGGATAACGGCATTGGGCCACATTTATTGATTCATGCCCTAGTCCGAATTATAAATTTGTATTGGTAAAACGACCAATCATAATTCTTAAGGCAAGCAGGCCGAAGTAACACTGGTAAGGTACCACCCAAAATTGCCAACGACAATTGTTACAATGTATCTATTTGTATCAATTTGTTTGTTGACAACAAACAAATTGTTGACAGTAGTCAATATCTACCTAATGACCCCACCCTCTGACGTGTATCCGTAAAATCAGGGGGTGATTCCAGCTGTCTAGTGGTAACCATCACACCCTCGCCTGGTTCGTCGTTGACCGGACAACGTTTAAACAACTTATGCCTATCTAGTGTTGTCCAGTCAATTGCGAACCTGCCGGATACCTGTGGGTCATAAATGTTTACCTTACCAGTGCTACCCGCCACCCGGAGAGGCTTCAATAAAGGCTCGACGCCCCCCCCCCAAGACCGTCAGCTCGGTCGACAGGCCTGCTCGCCAATCACTCAGCAGGAGGTCCATACCTCCTCGCGACAGATGGACCCCATCCCCTGCGTAAAGCCCATAATTTTGCAGACTAATGGCCGGATGAGGACTGACCCGCCCCCAGCCCTTGGTCGAAAGGAATCGGGCCACCGCCCTGTTCACCATGCGCCTAGCGCGGTCCAAGGCCTGGAGGTCAAGGCCTCCCCTATAAGCGTGCCATGGGACCATGTCTGACCAAACAAGGGTTGTGGCGGGCCATACGTAATGTAAGTAGGCGAGGTCACTGCAAATCACATGCTTCAGCGATAAGCCAGACCTGTCCCAAATCATTACCCCCAAGATGTATGATCAGGATGTCGGGTGGGTCAGCGTTCCTTGCCGAAAAAAGGAATGGCAAGAGCTCCCGCCACAACATACCGGGCTTACCGTACCATGTGAGACTTGCGTACGCACCGAGTCCCAGTCGGGGTCCCCAATCTGTCGCCGCAGCGTAACGCGCTGCCCTGTGCACGTAGCTATGGCCCACCAGCCATACTGTCACCGGTGTGATACGACACCCAGGGTCTGTCAAGGAAAAAACAGGGAAGGAAGAGATATGTGGTGACTAAAAAGCGGTACTCACGGTGGGAGTGGGCGAACATAAAACTGGAAACACTGTGAGCCCCACCTCCCCATGCTGCGTATGTCAGCCCCGGAGTACCCATAAGCAGCCGCAGTAGAGGCCGCCCCAATTCTAAATGAGTGGGTGCCGTAACGGGCCCCAGGGAGGCCCACCCTAGCCAGTGCCTTCCCAGTCACCTTCCAAAATTGAAATTTAGTGAGGGGAGACCCATCTTGGTGACAGAAAAACGGGCCATGGTGCGTGCCACGCAGTGCAAGGAACTCCTGTAGGGCACCAACCAGACAGATGTCTGCCAAGGAACATCGTAGCAGTCTTACACCACTGCCTACGCCGTGCTGATCTGTTTTAGAGGAGCGTATCCTCAACTGAGCCCAATCATTGCAAACATAGACATCTTCGAGTTCCAGTGCCCTACGACTTGCATCCGCCTTAGTCAGCATCACAAGCTCGCTGATGCGGAGCGCTCCAAAAAAGGCCACCGTTGTAGCCGCATGAAACAGGGCTGCCTCATACCTATTAAAACATAGCTCATGCCAGCCCTGTGCCAGTTGGGTAAGGACCCCCGGGGAAATTGGGTGGCGGTCATCCAGGCTACGCCCACGTTCCCGCACCCACCCCTCCAAAACGTGTCTCACACGGAAATCAGCGGTACTGTCCGCATGACCTCCCACCTTGGCCATAAAAGCCAGCGCTGATAGCCTAGATGCTATGGTGCGGGGTGCCAGGCCCTGGGCGTGCAGGTAAACCATGAAACGAAGGAGGTGGGCCACTGGGATCGGCCAGGTATCTGGCAGTCGAGATTGGGTACAAAAAGTGTGAAAGGAAACCCACGCGTGGTGATACGCCTTACGCGTGCGTGGCGCCAGAGACATGCCGATCGCCCGGTTCACCTCTCCTTGCCAAAGGTCCATATCTCCTCCGGGAGTGGCGAGGGAAATTCCTCCGCATCCGGGGCCAAGGCACGGAACCGGGAGATCTGCAGGCGGGACAAAGCATCAGCAATATCATTATTCACCCCCGGGACATGCCTGGCCCTGAACAGTACATTGAGGCGCAGGCTGCGCAATACAAACTGGTGCACGAGGTCCATGACCCTGGGAGATTTAGAGGTCTGTGAATTGACAATGTGTACAACGGCCGCATTGTCACACCAGAAATGCACCACAGAGTTGGCCCACTCCTCACCCCATAGCATCAAGGCCCCCAGTATGGGGAAAAAATTCCAAATATGTGAGATCCCTCAGGCGACCCGTGCCTGACCAGGCTGGTGGCCATCCACCATATGCCCACTTCCCATTGAAGTACATCCCATAACCAAGGGATCCCGAGGCATCAGACTGAATCTGAAATTGGGGTGAAGCCAGGAGATCTGACCTCCAAAATGAGACCCCATTAAACTCCCTCAAGAACTGGAGCCATATGTGCATATCTGCCCTGATGCCCCGTGTCAATCTGGTCCTATGATGGGGCCTGGATAAGCCTGACATGGCGTTGCACAAGCGCCGAGCAAATGCCCTGCCAGGTGCGACCACCCTGCAAGCGAAATTAAGGTGTCCATGTAGCACCTGCAGTTCCCGAAGGGATGCCTTGCGCTTAGCCAGCAAGTCCGATATAAGGGCCACTATCCTTGACACCTTGTCTTCCGGCAACCTAGACGCCTGCGCTACCGTGTCAATCTCCACCCCCAGGAATACTAACTTATTAGACGGCCCTTCGGGCGCTAAAGGGACACCGAGTTCCTGTATTAGCATCTGAAATGTATTGAGGAGACGTGTGCACGTGTCCCAGCCCCGTTCACCCCCGAACAAAAAGTCATCCAGGTAATGGGCTACAGACCGAGACCCTGACCTCCGGACAAATGCCCACTGCAGGAATGTACTGAAACGCTCGAAAGCCGAGCAGGATATGGAACAGCCGAATGGCATGGCTTTGTCAAAATAATATTCACCCCGGAATTTGAAACCCAGCAACTCAAAGTCGCCCGGGTGCACTGGCAGGAGGCGAAAAGCCGACTTAATGTCACACTTAGCCAACAGTGCACCCGGGCCACATGAGCGCACCATGCGCAATGCCTGGTCGAATGATGTATACCTGACAGAACAAAGGTCCTCAGGGATAGCATCATTGACCGAATGACCGGCTGGGTAGGACAAGTGATGAATCAGGCGGAACTCACCCAGGGACTTCTTGGGCACTAGTCCTAGAGGAGACACTTTAAGGTTGGGGAAAGGGGGCGCGGGGAAAGGGCCAGCGACCCTGCCCGCAGCGACCTCCTTATTAATGCTGGCGGCAGCCTCCTCCTCCCGTCCTCTAAGTGACAAAAGGTTGGGTGCGTCCTGCGGTGACCTACCCCCGTGAAAGGAATACGGAAACCCAGTTGAAAACCCTGAAGGAGGTACACAGCGTCTGCTTTCTTCGGGTACAATGCGAGCCAACGCTCCAGCATATCAACATTAATTGGGGAGGGGGCCTTTCGGTGAACCCACTCCTTCTGTGGCAATCCTGCCTGCCATTTGTCCACCCCTACCCCTGCCCCTGTATCCTCCCGGCCTGGGACAGGCGGAGGCAGCATGGGGGCCAGAACAAGCGGGGCACTCGTGCTTGTACTTGCAATTTTTTCTGTTGCAAGAACCATTGGACGAGAAGGTCCAGCACAGCAGGCGGGCTGGAACCCCCTGCCCCGCCACTTGGCGGGGAGCCTGTACCGGGGCCGCTCGTTGGACCGCATGTCCACAATGGTATCTATCCCCAGGCGCCGGGCGCGTGGGGGTCATATACAGAAGCCACAGCTTCTGGCAGGGCTCATCCCACCTCATCTCTGGGTGCAGTGGAATCCTCATGCGGAATTCTTCGTCGTAAGCCAGCCACGACGGACCCGGGAAGTCAACCATGGCCCGGTAGATGTTGTCCAGATACTGGACCATAGGGATGGCCAAATCCGGCCTAGCCCTGAGGTAAATGGCCATGTAAATCAGGTACGCTGGCAACCAATTTGCCCACGTGCGTGGCGGCTTACGACGACGTGCCTGCTCCTTATCCTTCTCGTCCAGCCCTTCCCTCTCCTCCTTGGTCGGCTCCCTATTAAGAAGGGAGAAGATATCTACATACTCGCCCCTCCAGATCTTTTCCCTGGTAGACTGGGCTAGATGGTCCCCCAGGGGCAAGGAATACCCTGCCGTTGGCAGTGCCGACACCGGCACAGAGGGAACTGCGGGCAAAGCAAAGGGGGCCTGTACCAGCCCGGGGATTCCCAACACATTCCCCACCACACAGGGGGCGCCACCCGGACCCGGGCCCTGTGTCAGGGGTGAAGTTGCCGGGTGGGCCGGAGGCAATTGGACCGCCGGACCACCCGTGCGAGGCCATGGCCATTGGAAAGCCCCCCCCAAGGAAGTCAGTTGTGTGGGTGCACTGGCTTGAACTGCATACTCACCCGATGCACCCCCACGGGCCGCCCCCACCGGGGGTTCCGGCCTGCTGGGGGCGTCGGAGCTCACGACCGAAGCTGAGCTCGTCGACGGGACCAGACCCGCACCAGACTGCTGCACTTGTTGAGTGGGGAGCTGCAAGGCAGTGGCCGCCACCGGCCCGCGCGCCTCAGGCGGCTCAACCCGACCCATCGCCGGCCGCTGTTCGGCAGCCAAAGGGGGCACCTGGAATCCTAAAGGCACCCCTGTTTGATTGGCCCTCGCCAAGGATGCTTCAAGGGCCGCAACGCGGGCCAGAATGGCCTCCACGTTGACAAATGCCCCAGCCCCAACGGGGGGCGAATGGGCAATCGGCCCATAGTTAAAGGGTACCTGTCTAGGCCCCTGAGTCCCAGGGGGCAGATAAGGCCAAGAGCCCATGCCCGGCCCCTGTGAAGCCGTGGGCACACCCTGCAGAGGCAGGGAACCCAACCACCCCCCGTGGCTCGCTCCTCCCATGGGGAACTGTGCACCCGGGCAAGAGGGCCCAGCCGCACGGACCCCGGCGGGGGCGCTGGGCATCGGTTGCGGGCCAAGGGCCGAGGCCCCATCTGGGGCAACCTGCCCGCACCGCGGATCGGGCCAAGGGGCCACCGATCCCATCCCACCGGTCCCGGTGGGCTCCGTTAAGGGTGGCTGCTGGGCGGGCGCAGTTGCGGTCCTCCGACCCGGCTGGCGCCTCCGCGCCGATCGAGCCACGTTAGCAGCTGCCTTCTTCTTCGAGGGCATAGCCAAGTCAGCTAGGAAGCCTACGGAGAGAAAAAGCTGCCCAAAAAGGCTTCCCCTGAAAGAACACGAGCGACGGAGGTAAGAGGGAAAAACTTCTCCGCTCCGTCGCTTCGCCAAAATGGCAGCACGGCTGCCTCATGGCCAGCCCTTTTATTAGGGTGCTGGCCACGCCCCTAACTACCCGGATGGCTTCGTCCGGTGGGGGGGCCCCGCAAAGAGCGCGGCGGCCATTTTGGCGCCACGCTTCCATTCTGTCATTTTTAAAATTGTATTCCATTCTTGTATTGACTATAGGTATAGGTAAAGGTAAACATCACCCTTGCTTGAAGGTCAGTCATATCCAACTCTAGGGTCCAGTGCTCATCTCTGTTTCATAGCCAAAGAGCCAGCATTGTCTGATTCGCAGACATTTCCGTGGTCATGTGGCAGGCATGACTAGACCCTGGAGTGCACGGAATGCTGTTTACCTTCCCACCAGAGTGGTCCCTATTTATCTACTTGCAATTCTTGCTTTCGAACTGCTAGGTTGGCAGGAGCTAGGACAGAGATGGGAGCTCACTCTGTCCTGCAGTATTTGGGTATCAAACTGCTGCCCTGCTACCTTCCAGTCTGTGTCTTAGCCACTTGCGCCAATATAAGGGTCACTCAATTTCTTCTAAGGGATTCTTGCCTATTCATGTTGCATTTCCTTTATACCAAAATCAGAAATGTCAATTCCAGGTGCTTAAATATTAAAGTTCTATAAAAATTGCTGCATTAATATATTTCAGTTGTTTAATATGATTTCATTATTGTGAATTTTAATTCATGTGAGAGCAGACAAAACTCTGGGTGGACACTTATAGCTATAAAAAGCCATTAATTAAGCAATTTCACCCTTCACCCAAAGATCTTTGCAGTTTTCATTTCCAGATAGAGTACAAACCTAATTTAATTGTTTTGTGTCTAATTTACTTAGTCTGATGTCTCCAACCACGGGCCCTCTCTTTGTTTCTGCTAATACATTTTGATTTCTCTCAACCCAAGGTAGCTTTCACTGTCATAAACTTTCATTGGTGCCATGCAAAGAATCAGCATGTCTGTAACATCTCAGGTACCCAGAAAAATAGTTTCAAGATTTAAATGCAGTTCCTGTACTTGTCTTATTATGAAATTACATTATTTTATTATTATTATTTCTGAACCACTTCAAAACAGTTTGGCAGTGAAATATGATGTTTTAAATGCCACAGTTCAGCATTCTAAGTAAAAAAGACATATTAAGACAATTTCAAATGAGTAAAGTTCAAGAGAAGATTTCTAAACAGTTTAAAGCCAACATGAGAAGAGCGTACAAATAAATCCTTTAGTTCAGTCGCTGTATTTTGACTGAAAATTAATGTGTGATTAAACCTAAATTAACTCAGTGTTTTGCAAAATAGTGGTACTGAGCATATGGCATCACTATTTTTCACATTATTATTACTGATTTTATATTTCTAAAAGCACAATAAGCAGATTAACATACTGTATTGTCAATCTTGCAATCACAATGAAAAGTTAAATTACTCTGAAAAATATTTCCAGAACTATTTCTACTGCCTTTATTTCTTATACAATGCTTACTATAATTAGGACTTAAAAAGCCAATATGTAGACAGATTGAAAAGCAAACCTCAGTTTTTACAATTTTTCAGCTTTCAGTAGTTCACAAAGAATGGGTTTACAGGTTACTAAATTTGGCAATTTTTTATGCATAAAACTGCACAACAATGATTTTGCTACTGGGAATAAAACATGTGGTTTACATGATATTAAGTGTGCTGATTCCAAATCTGAACTCAGAATTTGCCTATCATGTACAGATTTTAAGGCATGCTATAGATGTTCAAATGGTCAGTAATTGAATAATGTATTTTTATATGGGAACATTATAACAGTTGCAGCTACCACTATCCCGCTGCCGCCTGTAAGGAATGAATGTATTTAGAGTAAATGGATGGATGAGAGCATGTGCAGAGTGTTAGGGAAGAATGGATAGAAAGTAGCCTTGGTAAAAATAGTGCAGGTAAAGACAGGGAAGATTAACAGCAGTGGGTAGCAATAGAATGTTGAGAAGAGATAATTTGCATAATGGACTTGGATTAGTTGAGAGTGAATGATTGATGGAGAAGGTCCCAGAAAAACTCTGAGATGAAATAAGAAAAGGAGTCATAAAGAAGAGCTGAGGAGATGTTGTGATCCAGCCCTCCTCTGACTCTAAAGAGGACCTGGATCAGGGGGCACTCCCTATGCCCAGCCCAGTTCAGCCTGCACCCAAGGCCGAGGATGCCCAGAGCCAGGGATCTCAGCCTGTGCCTGGCCCAAGTTTGTTTTCCCCAGCAGCTGACCTGTCGGATCAGGAGTCTGGCTCTGACAGTGATCAGCCCTCAGTCAGGGAGAGAACATAACTAAGATCCTAACTTAAGATCCTTATGTCCTAGGCAGAATTAGACTTCAGATTTGGATTCAGTGCACTTAATTTAGGACACATGGATTAGACCAAGTAGCAGACAATATTTATTTTGTGATGCAGTGTAATCAAGAAAGCATGCTAAAGAAAGTATATGTAAATAATATATATAATAAACATATGCCTGTACATCTGTGAGTGAGTGTGACACCATAGACTTCTTCAATCCTTCTACTTCTCTTTGTGCCCTGAAGGTATTGCACAAACATGCATATGATGAACTTTCTCATGCTGTTCCCACATGTGATGGTGAGCTGTTATGTAAGTATGTATAAAACTAAAGCCATCTAGATCAGTGGTCAGCAAACTTGGCTCTCCAGATGTTCTTGGACTTTAGTTCCCAGAAGCCCTGATCAACAGGTGTATTGACTTGGGCTTCTTGTAATTGAAGTCCAAGAACATCTGGAGAGCCAGGTTTGCTGACCCCTGGTCTAGATAGCTCAGGAGCTTTATTATGATTGTCAGTTCAATTCCCTGGAGTGCCTTCAAGGAGAAGACAAAGCCCATGTATCCTTGGGCAAGCTGCACATTCTCAGGGTGCTCTCAGAAAAAGAAAATGGTAAACCACCTCTATGTAGAAGTCTGGAAAGGGTCACTGTAAATCAGAATTGACTTGATAGCATTTAATTGTTATAAACCTGAAGCCTTCTAAAGAACTATGTCTTCTAAAAAAAATTTAAAAGTTTTCCATTCTGCATTTTGTTGGACTTCAATAAAACCTGTGGGAAGTCTCATTCGAGGGCAGTATTTAAAATTTAAAACAAATAAGCAAATTCAGATGTAAATAGCCTCATAGTATACAGAAATATCAGATCCCTTTGGAATGCCTATTTTTATATTTTCATCATATTTGTGGTGGGTTTTTGCAACAATTATACAAATATTGATGCTAATTTAAATCATGTGTTATATTTTTCTATCATATTCAGTACTGATCTCTCTCCCTCACTCTCCTTCCTTAATAGTTTATTCTCAGAATAAACTATTGGCTGGTCCTAAAACATGTTTGAAGTAATACTCAGAATACAGTAAAAAAACCTACTTACGAAGGGGGAGAAAGTCCATTCCGTAGGCTTTTGCTTAAAACGGTTTTTATTTCCGGTGGTAATGTATGGCTGTGAGAGCTGGACCATTAGGAAAGCTGAATGCAGAAGAATAGACGCCTTTGAAATGTGGTGCTGGAGGAGAGTTTTGAGAGTCACCTGGACAGTGAGGAGAACAAATAGGTCAATCTTAGAAGAAATCAACCCTAACTGCTCATTAGAATGTCAAATAGTAAAGATAAAGATGAAGTACTTTGGACATCAAATGAGAAGGGAGGATTCACTTGAGAAGGCCTTGATGCTGGGAAAGGTGGAGGACCAAAGAAGAAGGGGGTGGCCCAAAACGAGATGGCTAGATGATATTGTAGACACAGTGGGCACAGAGTTGGGAGGGCTGAGGAGGATGGTATAGGACAGAGGCGCCTGGAGGACAATGGTCCATAGGGTCGCAAAGGGTCAGAATCGACTGTGCAACTGAACAACAACAAATATAACTCGAAGCAACCCCATAGGAAAATTATTTTTATGTAACTCGAAGCAAACCCATAGGAAAAAGAAACTTTATGTAACTTGAAGCAAACCCATAGGAAATCGTGTAAAACAGGACATGGTTTTAGCACAAAATCATTATGTAAGTCGAATTTTATGTAGCTCGAGGCATTTGTAAGTCGGGTTTTTATGGTACATGCTGTTACAATCAGTCCCCTACAAAGACCTCCTAGGAGGTGTATTCCCATCACCAGTAAAACCCAGCAACAAATTGTGCCACCAAATTTGGCTGCCAACTTGGAAAACCTCCATTTAAAATAAGCAAGCTGCTTGATTTCAATGATGTGCATGAGTTTGCAACCAAATTTCAGCAGCAAACTAAACTAAGTAAAGGTTTCCCTTGCTCAAAAGCCAGTCGTATCTGACGCTAGGGTTCAGTGCTCATCTCTGTTTCAAAGCCAGAGAGCCAGCATTGTCTGCTTCTGCAGACGTTTCTGTGGTCATGCGGCAGGCATGATTAGACACCGGAGCGCATGGAACACTGTTACCTTTCCACTGAAGTGGTCCCTATTTTCAAACTGCTAGGTTGGCAGGAGCTGGGACAAAGATGGGAGTTCATTTCGTCTTACAGTAATTGGGAATCGAACTGCTGACCTCCCACCTCCCAGTCAGCGTCTTTCTCCACTTTAGATGAGGTTTCCCCCATTTACTGCCAAAATTCAAAGAGGTGGTTCAAGGGTGTTACCTAACCTGGGAGAATCACAAAATGAAATAGGCCGTGCTGAGGACAGAGTCTTACCCACTTCTTTCTATGCTAATTAAAATTGGGATCATTCAGTTTTGTGGCTGTATCAGGGTAATATGACTGTGACAGGAATCTTTTACCTGACAGCCTAGCTCTTCCCTTGGGAGACTGGTTCTTTACCTGGGAGAACTGAAATCTCTATCCCTGGCTTTGCAGTCAAGTGTTTTAACTCCATTAGCTACCTTGTCAGCTATTCAAACTTCGCATAGCTTTTGTGAACTCAGTGTCTTGATGGAGCAGCAGAGTGGAATTTGGCAGAGGATATGTGGATTTAAATGTCCATTTAGGTTAGGGCAAATCATAAAGAAAAGTAGTCATGAGTTAGGGTAGGAAAGAGATGCAACATATTTTTATGAGCAGGGGTGATTCATACAGCCATCTCTAGGAGGAATGATATAGGGGCTGGAAATCTTGTTCATACAGAGGAATAATTACTGATTTTTTAAACCCCCCCCCTTTCTCCCAGGTAACATACCCTACAACAATAGTTTCATAGATAATAGTATAATGGTTAGACATTTTTGAGAGTCCTTCATGAAAAAGGAAATACTCCATTACATTCTTCTTCCTTTCTAAGAATCACAATAATGATTTTTTATTATTCCTAAATTATGTCATAGGATTTCCATAGCAGCTGGAGCTAATTAAATAGGTGTTTGCCCAAAGTAGCAGGATTTTGATCCAATGTGTAATGAATGAGGAAAAACCTGCTACATTTACAAGGTCTTCATTTAATGTCCTATACAATCCCTCCCCCCCCCCCCCCCCCCCGCCTCAGGATGTTGCTTTTTTGAGAGAGGTGCCATTATGAGAAGATAAAATTAGTGCTGCTTATAAAAGATGTTTTAAGTACAACATTAAATGGCAAGGAGAAAAGGACACTTCCCTGTTCATATTGTAGAAGGGCTACTTAGGAAGTCTGCCATGAAAGCATAGTGAAATTGCCTAGCTACAAACTTGTTTCATGAACCAGAAAAAACATTACATGTTTGCAAATTAATCTAAATTGTTTGTGAACAATGTCTGCTTGCTTCAGAGGATTTCTCCTCCTAGCCAAATAAGATGATCACTTGATCATGCACTGAGTGAAATGGTTCAGAAAAAAATCTATATTGGTTTTACATTCAAATAACCATAACAACTATTTCATATTCACACAGATACTGATCACCTTTCTGAAGCCAAAAATGAAATGGGTATTTAAGCTGCAAATGAATATAATAAAATCATTTCTCTCAAGCCCCTTGTTACTTCAATTCAAAGAGAACAGAGTATTTTCTTCCCATCCAGCAAAAATCTCTTTAACAGGTTAATAACTTAATCATATGCAGGTTTTACTCTATCCTCCCAATGAATTCAATAGGGCTTGCCTCCAAAACAGGCAAGTAAGAATCAGTATGCATAATCCTGCAGCTGCACAATCACATCCCCTGTATGTTTATGATAGAGGAGACATACTGCAACCTGATTACATTAAAGTGACAATCTCAAAGAATTCCGTTAAATTTCATAGTAAAATAATCATCTGATATCATGTTTTCTTGTTGCCCCTGTCTTTTCTGTACAAATTTTACCTAAAACAATCTTCACAAGGTGCAGGTGCTGATGTTGGTCTTCTGCTTTCTGAAGTCACATTTATCTTTAAGATGTGTGGATCAAAGCCGGTGCTGGCATAAACTTTCCCACAACCTTAGATGTGTGTGTGGGGGGGGGAGAGGTCAGTACTTTTGCTCAGTCACTACCCTGTCACTGCCACAATGCCATCCTCTCCCTCACAAAAAAATGAGAAGGGAGTGGGCATCAGTGTAGTGGTAACTTATTGCTTCAAGCTGCCTCCATCTCTGGTGCACTCATTGCTCAACTCATACTGTACATAACGGGGTACACAGAGAGAGCCTCCTCAAAGATTGTGATATTTTTGAACCACAATTGGGCGTACCCTGGTCAACAGCAACCTTGTTGTGCCAGCTAATCTTTCTCACCCTAGGTCAGGTGAAAGGAACTATGGAATGGATTCACCAAAGGTGGCTTCATTCTGGCAGCTTAACATCTGACCGAGACATGGAAGAAGAAGACTATACATAATGCCTGACACTGATCATCTTTTGAGCAGAAGCATTATTGAGAAAGGTGGCCAAAGCCCCCAAATGTGCACCACACTGTCCACACAGTGGAATCAGGCAGAGCATGGGAAATGATGGCATTTCCACTCCCAAACAAAGCAGATATGATGTAGGTGAGGCACAATTGTTGCTAGGAAAATACCGGTAGATGTTTCTAACCTAAATTAAACTGGAAGAAAATGGCCTATTGGTGACTTCCATCCTATTTTAAGGCCTCACTGAGGGGACCTTTACACAGTTTCCCCCCAGAAGTCTGAAGTATGCTTAAGCTTGTGGAATTTAGAAGCAATGTGGATGAATAAAGCCTGCAGAATTAGACAAATTAATATTTTCTGGCTTCATTTTATTCTGTTTACTTCACTATGAGTGAAAACAGTGATTCATTCTCATCCTCTAAATAGAGATGGAGTTCATCTAGGAGCTATATTTTTATTTTTTTATTTTTTTGCAATGCCAGTCAGGAGAACAGATTGATTAATTACTGTAACTTTGACAGTCCTGGTAAACAAGGCAGGAACAAGTAGATGACATATATACTTTGATACCCAGATGAACTTTGATATGATTGTCTTGATGATTTGATTCACACTGGCATTTAATTCTTCCAGTGATAAATAGCAGCTGTGATGGACCACCATAAACTGAAACTGCTAAGGAGTGATATAAAGTTCTGTAGTGCTTTGGGGGTATTGTTTGAGAGTTGACCTTGACACCATGATGAATGTCACCATTGCTACCAACATAAGCAGCATCAAAGAAAAGAATGTTGAAGAGAAATCATTTAGACATCATTGCCATTGAAATATTTTCAAATATTTCCTGCCCTGCCCATTTTACTATTAGGTTTAGATGCATTTTTGACCCACCTATACACAAAAGTGGGGGAAATGACCATTTCAAAATAAAGATCTCATCCTAGAATAATCTGAGCTTCAGGTTCACATGAGTAATTGGCCACATCACATAATGGTGTGAATTTTTGTGCAAGTAAGCCATCTGAAATGCAATAGATATGTAGCTCGTGTCAAGTTGAGAAAAGTGCATTAGAAAATTTGTAACCTTTCATGAGAAAAGCAAGTAAATAAGAAAAAATTCTACCTCAATAAAAAGAAAGCTACCTCAATATTAGAAAGAGTTCACTTTGTAACTTAAAGAAACAACATGAAAATATTAAAGTTAGAATCTCTCCCTTGCAGATAATACATTGTTTAGCTCTGAGTCTGGTGAAATGGCTTGCAATTATTAATGTAATTGCCCATGCAAGAATAAAATGTTAATGTTAAACAGTCTCTGTAACTAAACTAAACTAAGTAAAGGTTTCCCTTGCTCGAAAGGCAGTCGTATCTGACTCTAGGGTTCAGTGCTCATCTGTTTCAAAGCTGAAGAGCCAGCGCTGTCTGCTTCTGCAGACATTTCTGTGGTCATGTGGCAGGCATGACTAGACCCTGGAGCACACAAAATGCTGTTACCTTCCCACCAAAGTGGTCCCTATTTATCTACTTGCAATTTCTTGCTTTCGAACTGCTAGGTTGGCAGGAGCTGGGACAAAGACAGGAGCTCATTCCATCCTGCAGTACTCGGGAATCGAACTGCTGACCTTCCCCCTCCCAGTCAGCACCTTAGCAACTTGAGCCACTGCAGTCCCAAAGGCAACACCAAAAGCATCTATAGCAATGGCTCTTGACTTTTGACCTTCCAGATGCTTTGGACTTTCATTCCTAGAAGTCCAGCTAGCATAACGAATGATTAAGGATGCTGTGAGTTGAAATTCAAAATATCTAGAGGACCAAAAGCTAAAAAAAACCCCACTGTTCTAGAGCAAACTAAGACTGGGTAATATAAAGAGTACATGCCACCCTTCAAACAGTTTTTGATTGGCATGTGTGGGCTCTTGTTAAATCAGAATGATGATAATCTGAAATCTACATTTTAAGAAAGAAAATCTTGCGAATGAGATAACAAACTATCCCAAAAGCTCAAAAGTTGGAATATATATATTAATTGAAATGATCTGCCCATTTGTTGCCTTTTAAATAGCCACAATTTCTTCAAAAGATTTATTCATACATGGCAGACATGTATGAAACAGGGGAAGTAAAATTTCTATATTCACTTTTTCCCCACAACTCAGTCATTTTATCTCTACCTAAGTCACTTGTTTTTACCTTAAACTGTAAAATATCAAATCCTTCAGGATTTTAAGATTTAAAGTAAATTTTTGACATTCTATCTATCTTTAAACACTCTCTTACAGTCAGTTCTCTCTCTCTTTCTTTCTCTCTCTCTCTCAATGCAACATCCCTAATAGAAAAAAGGGTTTTACTGGGCTGCATGATGGAGTGAGCTCCCATCTCTGTCCCAGCTCCTGCCAACCTAGCAGTTTGAAAGCAAAAAATTACAAGTAGCTAATAGGGACCACTTTGGTGGGAAGGTAAATAGCATTCCATGCACTCCACTGTTGAGGCATGCCTGCCACATGTCCACAGAAATGTCTGCAGATGCAGACAGCACTGGCTCTTCAGAGATGAGCACTGAACCCTAGAGTCAGAAATGACTGGCTTTCGAGCAAAGGCAACCTTTACCGTACAAATATTTGCACCTAATCTGAAACTGAAATATACTAACTCTTTTCATAACACACACACTGAAAACAAAAGATGCAACACATCATTTCAAGGTTAAACGTTAATTAATGAGCATGTAATAGTAACAGGGTACTGTCTCTACTGAATAAATCTGATATTAAGGGTGACACATACGTTAATTTCATACTCACAACACTAATTCATTCACAAATCCATCCAGACCTATGAAAGCTTCTGACCGAAAGGTCTCACGTAGTGGAAGAAGTGCTGGAGGGGCAGTTTTCCTCCCCATCAGAGCTAATTGCAAAGATTTCACTTGTGATATAGGATCTGGATTAGATCCAAGAAATATTAAGGATAACTTATCTTCTTGTTTGTTTATTTTATACATTACCAAACTGCCTGTCAGTCTGGCACTGAAACAACCCTGCTGCTCCAACTTTCAAAAAATATTTATTTATTTGTATTTATATGCCACCCTCTCACCTATACCTGTTGCTGTTGTTCTTACATGCCATGAAGTCACCTTTGACATCTGGTGACCCTGTGAATCTCAAGAGACTAATGCTGCAAAAAAATCACAGAAAATATGTGAGAGACAGAGAGCAAGAGAGAAGAGAAGAGAACAGAACAGAACTTCACAATATTTCATGCTGTGTATCTTGCCATCCACCATCTCGCAGCCTATCAAATATTGGCAAGCAATATACTTATTATTTTAACTCAGATTGTGACATACAGTTAGGATGGTTTTTGGGTTATTCTGTTTTTCATTCCATCACCACAAGCTCTATAATGCCCAGCTCCAAGTTTTGTAAACTTGGCATTCCTTTAGCCAAGCACCTATGGGAATTGCTGGTGACAACCTGCTAGAATGAACAAAACATGAGAATTACTACTCCCCTGGATGTCCTCTGAATCACCCTGGTACACTGACTGCATGAAAATCTCCTGATGTTCTGCATATAACTCGCAGTGATACAATGCTCTATAAAAAGTAGAACTTCTAGTTGTTATCAATTTAGTAATTTGAATTTTTGTACGCATGTGTTCTGTAAGGTAAGGTAAAGGTAAAAGTCACCCTTGCTCAAAAGCCAGTCGTGTCCAACTCTTGGTTTCAGTTCACATCTCTGTTTATAGATAGATAGATAGATAGATAGATAGATAGATAGATAGATAGATAGAGTTTTATTTCTATACCGCTTTTCTCATCCGAATGGGAGACTCAAAGTTGTTTACAGCATTAAAAGTAACAAAAGGCAAAGATACAATGTAAATAAAAATACAAATAAATTACAATTACAATGGAAATCTCCATAATATGGCAAATTCTCTATTACAGGGTACAATAAATACAAAACACAATATAAGCAATATAAAGCAAAACTACAATACAGCCAAACGGACAACACCAGCTCTCAAACGCACTCATTTCTACCCTCAGCTGATGAAAATACAAACAACAAAAGTTCTACTACCTCAATGGCCTTTCGCAGTCTTAGCCGGAGGCGGGAGACGGAAGGGGGGCCAAGGCCGAGCGTCGTCGTCTGTCGGCGTCTTTGCTGTGGACCTCCCCACCCGTCAGGACAGGTGGAGGGATGGTGAAATGCCTGCCGCATCAATGGCCTTTTAAAGTCCTGGCCGGAGGCAGGAGGTGGGGCCCGAAGCGCATCGGTGGCATTGGTCGGTTCCCGGCCAGTTGCTGGGTGAGCTCTGCATGGCCTCCCTGCACTGGCATTGGTGGTGGTGGTGGAGTGGGGAGTGGCTTTTGGGGCTGCCACAAGGCAAGCCCAGAAGCCGTGGATCTTCCTTCCCGCCTCCTTCCTGGCCGGTTGCCAGGCGAGCTCCGCATGGCCTCCCTGCTCTGGCATTGGTGATTTATAGCTAAAGAGCCAGCACTGTCTGTGAACATGACTAGACACCGGAGCACACGGAATGCTCTTTACCTTTCCAACGAAGCGGGGTGTGTGTGTGTGTGTGTGTGTGTGTGTGTGTGTGTGTGTGTGTGTGTGTGTGTGTGTGTGTGTGTGTGTGTGTGTGTGTGTGTGTGTTGTGTTGTGTGTGTGTGTGTTTGCATCCTTCTTCTCCTTCAATCCTCACCCCACAGAATGTTATCTAACCATATGCATGTTCAAGTAGAAGCAAAGCAGGGATGGTGCCTGGACCTTCTAAGGAGAGAGGCAAGAGAGGCCTGGCAGATAGTGGAGTGGTGCAGCCTTTGTTGCTCATGGATTGACCACCATAGGTTGTCCCTATAGTGCAATTAGCATCTTAACATACAGGAATGATTAGGTATAAAGCACTTGTCTGTTAATAACACTCCAATAAAGCATGTGCTGAAGGGTTCCTGGGTGCCTAGATTTATCTTGCATACATCAGTGCACACTCTAGTTTATGTATATCACACATCTCCAGCAACAGTATCTGTCACGACATATATAAACAAGGACATGCCATCTCCTTTAGTTCAGTCTTCCCCACTCAACCCCTCAAGACATGTTGGACTATAACTATGACTGCTCCCCCACTAACATTGCCTGGAGATGATGGGATATGTGGGTTCAACACATCTGGAGGACAGTGGATTAGGGGAGGATCATCTGTCCAAGATTCATTCTATTTAGTCCTTTACACAGTTTTGAATCACAGTTTTTCCAAAGCACAAACTATCGTGATAAATTCAGTGAATATAGTCACTATCTTACAATCTCATAGCTGATTAATTAGCTGCCATTCATACTCATCCATGTTTTACTGTGAACAAAAAGGATTATACTACAATATATTTTTTTAAAAAAATCTTCTGATCAGTTTCCTTATAATTTCTAACATGCTATCAAAAATAAGGGAAGCAGAAGAGAAAGACATCTGGCAGTAACTAAAAAAGGAATCAACTGCTTTCAATGTCTTACCATATATACTTGAGCATAAGCCAAGTTTTTTAGCCCCAAAAGGGGACATGGCTTATACTCAGGTCAATGACCATGAAGGTCCCAAGACCATGCCAAATTGAGATGTGCTGAAAATTTAATTAATTTTACCATATTTTCATGTATTTTATTGAAACTCACTAACAACTGCTGCATTTCCCATCCCTTGACTTATACTTGGGTCAATTTATTTTCCTGGGTTTTCAGATCAAAATTAGGTACCTCAGCTTACATTCGGGTTGGTTTATACTCGAGTATATACGGTATATAAAATTTTCTGAAGCAGTTGGAGAAATGTGCTAAGAAGTTAACTTTGATACAGTTTGCAACAAAATATAATGGCCAAATCCTATTGGGATTTTACATGGGTGTAACACAAAGAGCACAACATTTGGAAGTGTATTGGCTCAAGTTAATAAATAAACTTAGACATTCCAGTGACTCAGTACTCAGCAGACAAGGTCCACAACAAGTAATTAATTTGAGGCTGTTCACCTAAAAAAATTACTCTGTCTAAGTTGTACTCACCAGTGTAATCAGCAGGATTTTGGCTAACAGGAATTTTAGGCTGCATCTACACTACACAATTTGATGCAAGTTTAATAATCATGCCTCCATCCTATGAAATCTTAGAATTAGTAGCTTGGTGAGGTACCCAAATCTTATTCAGGAGTTCAATGAAAGGATTGCAACCAGTGAGTGGTAGGAACAAATTAGCCCTTTTCTGCTCCACCCCAGCTCCTAGGCATGAATAACTAAAGCTTATGAGGATTTGTTGTTTAGTCACACAGTCAAGTCCGAACCTTTGCGACCCCATGGACCACCATCTCTGCCTGATTAGGAATCTTTAAAAAGTGTATTGTAAAAATGTTCTGAATAGATGGAAGTAATTTAATTTTTTAATTTAATTTAATTTTCGCGCTTATATACCACCCACTCAGGTGCAACCCGACTCAGGGCGGTTTACATGGTGGACAATAAATACATAATAATAATACAGTAACACATCTCCAAAGGTACAGTTACAAAAACTCAAACAACAAAATATACAATTCAATTACAGCAAGAGAAAACAACAATGAATATGACCTCCCTGGGGGTGGGGGGTCTGAGGATGCTGGAGGAGATGGAATGCCCCCGGCGTCTGGCGCTGGGTGGGCTTCTCCACTGGTGAGGCCGGAGGCAGCATCAAGAGACCTGCTGCCTCTATGGCCCTTAAGTTCTCCCTGGGGGTTGGGGGGGTGTCTGAGGACACCGGTGGAGATGGAAAGCCACCGCCCCGGCATCCAGTGCTGGGTGAGCTTCTCTGCCGGTGGGACCAGAGGCTCAGTGGTGGCAGCAGCGTCCTCAAGCCTCCCGGGCCATGAGAGGCTCCCCTTAAACCCCCCGCTGGCAGAGGGGCGGGGAGGTGCCACGGCTCGATGGCAGTCTTTGAGCCTCTTGGGCCGCGAGAAGCTCCTTTCAACACACACCCCCCGCCAGTGGAGGGTGCGGGGAAGTGCCGTGGCTTGACTGCAGCATCTTCGAGCCTCTCGGGCTGCGAGAGGCCCCTTTTAACCCCCCCACCACTGGCAGAGGGAGTGGGGAGGCACCACGGCTTGATGGCAAGCGATATGATATGTGGCCTCATTGCTTAGCTGTGTCCTGTATTTTCTTACTGGTCAGAAAGAAGTGCTGTCTGCATCCGCTGGTTCAAATGTTGTAGCAGTTATTGTAGCACAAATCTGAAAAACTGATTTTATTCAATTTTTAAATTTTGAATGGATATGTTTTTAAATAATATATTTTAACTACATTTTAAGCATTTATATTTTAAAAGTTTCCCTCTGTTTTACTGTGCTGGTTGTTGACTGTAATAAAGTGATTGATTGAGTTACCATCTTTTCCATGAAGGCAAATCTTTACAAGATGTGCTGAGATTATGATAGCCTTAGTTTAGTCAGTTCCCCTTTTGGGGAAAAAATAAAGTTTGATTTGATTGAATACACATATATATGCCTTTCTGGCATTTCCTGTTATCTGCAAAGTTCTCATTGAACACCATAGTTCAAATGAATCATATTTTCCTGTATAAGAGTAATCAGTAATTTATATCTTTGCATATATTAATAACCCAGATGTATCACACACAATGAATATCTGCATATTAATAGTGCAGACACATCTGGCAACCAGACATATCTGTTTTGTTTACGCTCTAGCTGATGTGTGATGAGACATTAATTAACAGATTTAATTTATAGATCTATTAAGCTTAAATCTACTAATGCCTCCAGCATAATCAGTGTTGTCTTTGATTACATGGAAAACATTATGCCATTTCACCTTTATTTATAGTTTTTCAAATTAAGAGATTTCTGAAAGAATAACTAATGAATATCAAACCTATACTATAATGTAAGCCAGACTTTCAGGACAGACAGTTAATATGAAGAAAGCTAGGTCCAAAAGTAAGAAAAATTGGGGAAGGAGCAATTAATAAGAATAGCGCCACCTAGTGATGAAATTTAGCAGAGGTTATCAGAAATCACTGGAACACAAAAGCCTTCTGTGACTAGCATAGTCTTAACAGAATGCCACAAGCAAAAACCACTTGATAATTTTTTCACTGACAGGAAGCAAGACAAGAGCTATAATATAAAAGTACTTGTATGTTGTAGGCCTTGCTTCCCATCTCTAAAAATTTTATCAAATGATTTGAAAGAGACCAGTTTGCCTGTTTAACATAATTTTCTATCTTTAATGGTTGTAAGGCACTATGTTGTCTCTCAAATACATCCCAGCAACTTTATGTATTTTTTTCATCTTGGCTAATGTAAATTAATTCATGTTTATAAAAGTATTTGGAAGTCAGTGCTACTCTCCCCATTTTACAAGATGTTAGCCAGTGATCAAGGAGAGTTATATTATTTGGGCATGATCCTTTTGTTTTAATTTATATATATATATATATATATATATATATATATATATATATATATATATATATATATATATATATATATATATATATACACACACACACACACACACACACACACATGCACAGCAATTAGCAATAGCAATTACACTTATACACCATTCCATAGCGCTATGTGCACTTTCTGGGCAGTTCACAAGTTAATTAACATTTTGTCCCCAACATGCTGGGTATTAATTTTACTGACCTTGGAAGACTGAGCCAACCTTGAGTAAAAAAATAATAATAATACAAAAAAGATCAAAATATACAGTGATACCTCATACAACATCCAAACTTGGTTCCACAAGTTTGGACTTTATACAGATTTGGACTTTGTATGAGGTATGCAAAATCCTAGTCGCGATGCCTCACACAACGTCCAAATCCTTGCCGTGATGCCTCGTACAACGTCGTTTCCATAGAGATACATTGTACTGTAACAGCACAGACTTCAGGGCAAAGTCAAGGAAACAGACAGGAAACCAACAGAACTTTAAGAAATCATTGTCTAAAGGCTAAATGCATTAGAAAAACATGTCAAACAACCCTGCAAAAATCCCAGGAATGCTTCTAAAAATTCTGATGAAAAAATTCAAAAAAATCCAAAATCGTGCTCAAAACCACTCCTAAACACTCTTTGCCTCATGCAAAACCCACAAGAGCAATGCACGCATGCATTCTGCCTTTTATACTGCCCAGGCACAATGCAACCTGGGAAAAACCCCAATGCCTCATACAAAGTTGCAGCGACTTTGTATGAGGCAACTTTTTTCAAGGAATTAGGCGATGTTGTATGAAGCATACTTTGTATGAGGTATTACTCTACAACAAATTCAAATTATAATGCTACATGTATCCCTCCATGAGACCTTGAAACAAAATTATTATATTTTCTCATACTTCACATACCCCACATTCATCTCCAAAAAGATATTCTTTCATGCAGTGGCACTATTACTTTCCTTTTCAGTAAGATATACTCCAAGAATTATCCTCAAGTATCTTTAAATCTATTTTCTATTGCAAACAGTGTCTAATTTTAGTTGGATATACAGAGGTAGACAAAGACTTCAAATCTGTTACACTCCAGTTTGAATACTTGTGTGTCAATATGCAAGTGTTTAGGAGGTCAAAGAACCATAAAAAGCAGGGCCTGCCCATATTGTACCTGAATCCAACTAACAATTTAAATCAGAGTAGGCCCATTGAATCATTAGGATTTTTATAAGGGTTGACTTAAACTGGCTTATTGAGTCTATTCCAATTGGAACTAGTAACTTCAGTAAGGTTTATGTTGTAATCTTTAACATCATCAAACAAAAAATACGCTAAAACAGATAGAATGCTTACATATTAAAAGTTTCACCAGCCCAAGATATTTTGCTACCTGAGAGAGATCTGTAAATGTCAACTCTTCCTCCAAAGTCATTCTGTCAGTGTCCTTGGCAGTAAAAATACAATAATATGTAACTAATCGCTAAGAATGTACTACCTTCTCATGAGACCCAAAAATTTATTGCCTACAACAGTTGCCTTGCTGTGCCTAATGATAGGGTTGGCCCTGTTTTCTAGAATCCCTACTGCTATTGAGAGTAGTTGAATGGCATACCATGTAGATTATTGCATGCTTTGTAGCAAATACTGTAGCTTGTTTCTGCAAAACATTTTTTCCAGATCAATACACAGAGAGACATTAGAAGAAATTCAATGCCTCATTACAAAATGAGCTGTTCATTGAAATCACATAGTTACTTATCATTATACATTTCAATTAAAGTCACTTTTCCCAACCACATGGCTGTAATGGAAGAAAACCTTCATGTTTTCCCCTGGTACTATTTATTAGCTAAGACTTCTTATCTGAGTTTTCCAGCTGCCTCCATTAGACTGGCTTTTTAAAGCTAACACCAGAATGGAGATATAGCATTCTGTTTCAGTTGTTTCCCAACTTCTCAAAAAAAATGGCAACCCACCCCCACCCCCCACCCCCACACATACACATACACACAAAACCTAGTCTAAGCCTACTTAGAAATAAGGTCTTCCTGATTTTAGACACCTGGGCAGCAGTATATGATGGCAGGTTTCTTTTCTAAATCAGTGGTTCCCAAATTTGGGTCTACAAAGATGAAATCTCCCCTCTGATTAACATCTGGGGAGCTAAGGAATGAGAACCACTGCTTTCATGGTTATATTCAACAGCTCATCGGTGGCTCAGTGGTTAAAAAGCTTACCTTGTTAGCTGGAAGGCTGGCAAGTCAGCAGTTCAAGACCCAGGTACTGCATGATAGATTGAGGAAAGGAAGTGAGCACTGATAACAAAGGAACAAAGGAAGTGAGCACTGGTAAGTTTTGCAGTTGGAGTAGAGCTGCTTTAGAGGCCCGCGCGCCTAACGGCGCGCGAGATTGCAAACTAGTAACAAAGGAAGAATATAGTCTTACTAGGTAGAAAGGTAATAAACGTGTACATTTTTGAGGCCCAGAATACTGCACTTGTTAAAATGGATTCTGAGGGAACAGCTGTAGTTACCTGCAATTCTTGTGCCATGTTTGTGTTCTTGCCAAAGCATATGGAGAACTACACTTGCAGCAAGTGCAAGCTGGTTGCACTACTAGAAGAGAAGGTCCAGCAGCTAGAGGCCCGCATATCTAACCACCAACAAATTAAGGAGCTTGAGCTGTTCTTGGACAGAGCGGAGCAGACTATGCTGGACAAAGAAGAGACAGGGCACAGTTCTGAAGGAGAAGGCCCTTCACTAACTCAGGAGGGAGATGGTTGGAGGAATGTTACTCAAAGGAGGAGGAGAGTAGGGGATCACTCTGAGAGTCTGAAATTACAGAATAAATTTGAGGCTCTTTCCCTTATCACACCTGATGAGGAACACACAGAGGAACAACTGGTTCCACCTGATGATCTCTCCTTCATCATACTTGATGAGATCCAGGAAGATGAACAACAGGAACAAACTGAGGTTCTCTCCCTTAATATGGTTGATGAGGTGCATGTAGATGAACAGATTGCAGGAGAGAGGCTCCTTGTACTAGGCGATTCAATAATTAGAAATACAGAGAAATGGATTTGTGATGCACATGATAACCGTATGGTGACTTGCCTGCCAGGTGCAAAAGTTGCAGACATCACAAGAAATCTAGATAGATTGTTAGAGAGAACTGGGAACGAGCCAGCTGTCATGGTACACGTTGGTACCAATGATGTTGGGAAGGCCAAGCGGTCTGTCCTGGAAGCCAAATTTAGGTTGTTAGGAAGAAGATTGAAGTCCCGGACTTCCAAGGTAGCATTTTCAGAAGTGCTGCCTGTCCCTCGCGCAGGACCTACCAGGCAGGCAGAGCTCAGAAGCCTCAATGCGTGGATGAGGCGGTGGTGTCGAGAGGAGGGCTTCAGATTTGTCAGGAACTGGAGAACATTTTGGGACAAGCCAAATCTGTTCAGGAGGGATGGGTTGCATTTAAACCATGATGGGACCAGATTGCTGGCACTCAACATCAAAAAGGCTGCAGAGCAGCTTTTAAACTGATAACTGGGGGAAAGCCGACAGGAGCTGGGCAGCATCCGGTTCGGGAAAGTGTGTACTTGAGTAGTGAGGAGGATGCAAAAATTACTGAGCAGAGCAAGGAGCTAGTCACCAGCACTCTAGCAGAAGGATGCAAGAGGCAGTCTAACAATGCAATTGGATTCAAAAGACTGTATCAGGAAAGCATATATAAATGCTTGTATACAAATGCCAGAAGCCTCCGGAACAAAATAGGGGAGCTGGAATACTTAGCAATAGATAAGAATATTGATATTATTGGTATCACTGAAACCTGGTGGACGGATGATAACCAATGGGATACAGTTATCCCAGGCTACAAACTGTACAGGAAGGATAGGAAGGGGCAAACAGGAGGTGGTGTAGCCTTGTATGTCAAAGAAGTGATAAAATCGTATGAATTAGAATATCTAGGTGATTTAGAGTCACCATTAGAAGCTCTGTGGGTAAGACTACCAGGCCACAAGGATGGTCTAACAGTAGGCATATACTATCGGCCTCCGACCCAAACTCTTGAGGGAGACTGGCAGTTGGAGAATGTTGTAAAGGAGGCATCCAGGAAGGGAAGCCTGGTTATAATGGGGGACTTCAATTACCCTCACATAGACTGGGTAAACTGTTGTTCAGCACATGATAAAGAGATAAAGTTCCTAGATATGCTAAATGATTGTTCCCTGGGACAGATGGTTGAAGACCCAACTAGAGGTACAAGAATCCTTGACTTGATCCTGAGTAATACTCAGGATCTGGTGCAAGATGTTAATGTGGCTGATCCAATAGGGAACAGTGACCACAACTCAATTATGTTTAACTTGATCATAGACTGCAAGTCATTGATAAAATCTAAAACAGAGACCTTAAATTTTCAAAAAGGAAATTTCCCAAAGATGAGGAAACTAGTAAAAAAGAAACTGAAAGGGAAAATTGAGAGAGTCCAAACACTCCAAGAGGCATGGAGGTTGTTTACAAAAACAATAACAGAGGCCCAATTGGAATGCATACCCAAAAGGAAAAAGGGCACTGCCAGGTCCAAGAGGACTCTGATGTGGCTTACAGGAGCTGTTCGGGAAGTGATCAAGAGCAAGAAAAGCTCATTTAGAAGATGGAAGGCTTGTCCGAATGAGGACAGCAGGCAGAAACATAAATTCTGGCAGAACAAATGCAAGGCAACAATCAGGAAAGCAAAGCAAGACTTTGAGGAGCGTATAGCTAAAAATACTCAGAGAAATAACAAGGACTTCTTTAAGTACATTAGAAGTAAGAACCCAACTAGGAAGGCCATTGGACCATTAGATGACAATGGAAGGCAAGGGGTTATTAAAGAGGAAACAGAGATTGCAGAGAGACTCAATGAATTCTTTGCTTCAGTATTCACTGAAGAAGACAGAGGCCACATGCCCAAAACAGAGCCTATCTTCGTAGGGAGGGAAACCGAAGAATTAAGCAAGATAGAAATAACCAGGGAGGAGGTCCTTGCATGTCTTGTTAAGCTAAACACTAACAAATCACCAGGACCAGATGGCATCCATCCACGAGTTCTCAGGGAACTTAAAGACGAAATTGCTGATCTCCTAGCCAAAATATATAATATTTCCCTCAAATCAGGCTTTGTGCCTGATGACTGGAAGGTAGCGAATGTAACACCAATTTTCAAAAAAGGATCCAGGGGTGATCCAGGAAATTACCGACCTGTCAGTTTGACATGTGTCCCAGGTAAAGTGATGGAAACCATCCTAAAAGATAGAATTAATAGGTACATAGAAGAGAAGGCGCTGCTAAAGGAGAGCCAACATGGCTTTTACAAGGGCAAATCATGCCTCACTAATCTGTTGGAATTTTTTGAGAGTGTCAACAAGCATGTGGATAAGGGGGATCCAGTTGACATTGTTTATCTGGACTTTCAGAAGGCTTTTGACAAGGTCCCACACCAAAGGCTCTTGAATAAACTTACCAGTCATGGAATAAAGGGACAGGTCTTGTCCTGGATCAGCAACTGGCTAAGGGACAGGAAACAGAGGGTAGCACTAAATGGACACTTCTCCAAGTGGAGGGAAGTAAAGAGTGGGGTCCCCCAAGGTTCAGTACTGGGACCCCTGCTTTTCAACCTCTTCATAAATGATCTAGAGGTAGGAGTAAAAAGCAAGGTAGCCAAATTTGCTGACGACACTAAATTATACAGGGTAGTGAAAACTGAGAGAGATTGTGAAGAGCTCCAGAGGGATCTCTTGACACTGGGGGAGTGGGCAAAACAGTGGCAAATGAGCTTCAACATCAGTAAGTGCAGAGTGATGCATGTTGGGGCAAAAAACCCCAATTACATTTATAAACTGATGGGGTCTGAACTCTCTGCGACAAACCAGGAAAGGGACCTTGGTGTCCTGGTGGACAGCTCAATGAAGATGTCAACCCAGTGTGCCTCAGCAGTGAAAAAAGCAAACTCAATGTTAGGGATCATTAGGAAGGGTATAGAAAATAAGTCAGCAAGTGTCATTTTGCCTCTTTATAAATCTATGGTGAGGCCCCATCTGGAATATTGTGTACAGTTCTGGTCGCCATACCTCCAGAAGGATATTATGGAGTTGGAGAAAGTACAGAGGAGGGCAACCAGAATGATTAGGGGACTGGAACACCTTCCTTACCATCTGAGGCTGCAACGGTTGGGCCTTTTCACTCTTGAACGACGGCGTCTAAGAGGTGACCTGATTGAAGTTTATAAAATCATGCACGGTGTGGACAAAGTAGATAAGGAAAAACTGTTTTCCCTATCGCACAACACTAGAACTAGGGGACACTCCATGAAACTTTTGGGTACTAGTTCTCAAACAAATAAGAGAAAGTACTTTTTCACCCAGAGGATTACTGGTCTATGGAACTCCCTGCCAGAAGAAGTGGTGACAGCTGTCAGACTTGACAGCTTTAAGAAAGGATTAGACAAGTTCATGGAGGACAAGTGTATCAATGGCTATAATTATGGCTACCTAAGGACAACCTCGGGGTTGGAGAGATAGGCAGGATATCTCTCAATGCCATTTCCAGGGAATCCTAAGCAGGTGAAGGCATCTCCTTGGGAATACCCTGAAGGAAATGGTGAGCCACTGTGTGAGACAGAATGCTGGACTGGATGGGCTGTGGCCTGTTCCAGCAAGGCTGTTCTTATGTTCTTATGTTCTTATGAGCATCAGTTTCTGTCCCAGCTCTTGGTGACATGAAAGGAGCCTCATTTGGATGTTCCCTGAGTGGAGTTTTGTCCACAAAAATCCTTTCGATCCAGAACAATTTCTGACACAAAATTATTATCATCAGTGAGTAAGGGAAGATTAAAAGAATCCATAAGGTATCATTTTATGTTCTTTGTGCAGATAGACACCAAGGTTACCAGTAAAATATCAACACTTGTTAACATTCCAAATAATTTCCCCTGATCCACTACAATGCTTTCATTTGTATTATAACAAATCACTATATGCTGGCATGCCTTTGATAGTTTCAGTACAGTATTTAATTTAGTTACCTTATATAGTTTCAGAAATTAGTACTAGATGACAAATAATTCCTGTTAAACATTAATCTGATGTTCAGTGACCTACATGAGAATTTAAAATCATGTCAAAATATCAAAATCCAATTAAAAGGTAATTGTTTTTCATTTGCCTAGATGTTATTTTTGTTACTGGGAAAGTATGTGAATTTATATTGTGTAGTGTTTCAGTTCTAGCAAGTCCTGTACTATGGTTAAGACAGAGAGAAAACAACAATATTTTCTTAAATGTTTATTGTATGGAATGTTTTAACCAATGTAAGCTGCCTTAAGTCGCTGAGGCGAGAAAGGCGGCCTACAAGTTCAAATTTTTTTTAAAAAAAGTTTACTTTTACAGTAACTATGTCAGTAGTTTCATTGTAAAAATAAAGGGACTGCCTTTGTGACTCAGAGAACCACCCAAAGCCACTTACTAATGTTGGGATATGGCTATTCAGCACATAATCTTTGGGAGGAGGGAGCTTTCATTACCAGGACTGAGTTGCCTGTGTGTTTTGTTTGCTAACTAACAAAAAATAAATAAAAATGCCCTGGTTTCCTGCTTGAAATTTGATTGCTTAATTCTAATCCTTTGCCTCCAGTTTCTTGGGGACTGACCATACATAGAAGCTGCTTAAATGCTAAACTGCAAGAAAGTATAGTTTTAGAGGTCAATGATTGGCTAACCAGATACAAGAGATAGAACTTCAGGATAACAAGTAAAAGCTAAATGTCAGACCACAAGCTCTGCAGCTTTGCTAATGGAACTTTGTACATTTCTGTTTCCTTGCCCCCCCCTTTCCAATGCTATTGTAGGAATTGGGGCCGCTGAGGGCTGTAGGTCCCGGAGGAGACTGATCAAGAGACGATACGAGGCAATATGGAGCGTGATCAGATCAGTAGTTTATTGAGGGAAAACTTCAACATATATAGGAGAAAAAGCGTAACGGTGGCAAAACCGTCATCTGACAGAAAATCACATCACCTGTTTACTCGGGTTAATTGGGAATCTCTCTGGGGGAAGTTAATTGACTGGGACAAACATTGACATGGGAAACACCATTGTCCAAGGATTAGACTGGGGTAAACATGGCCTCTATTTGCGCCCGTGATAAGGCTGAGCTCGGAGATGAGTGATTACCTTAATGGGTAACGGAGTTAGATATTCGCTCTCTCAGCAGAACCGCTAGTCAGGTCAAGGAATTGGGTGAATCAAACCCTATCATTAATCCACCCCACCTTAATTTCTCTGCCCGCAGAAACCACCGCCGGGAGCCTTCTCACCTAAGCGGCCTCTGCAAGGGCCGTTTCCATGCCAGATGGGCATGGGGAATCCATATCTCCCCTTTCTGTTTTACTTAAGAGCCTGACCGGCAACTCTGCGCAAGAGAGGCATCAACTGCTGAGCGGGAATGACGCTTCGGGGTTCCTTCTTGGGACGGCACTTCGAGATCAGTGAGGGAATACATTGCGCAAAGCAGCAGATAGCTATGCCTAGTATAATCACCCCCACAACCACCTTGAGTACTGTCTGGAGCCACCCCCATGGAATCCACGACCACATCCAATTCCACAATGAACTCCACCAAGTTCCCCATGTAGAACCTTCCCTTATGCCCTCGACTATGGTGTGGAGGGCCGTGAGCTGACTCTGTACCTTGCGGGAGTTGTCAGTAAGATTGAAACAACACATACCATGGAAAGATTTGCAACCCAAATGATGAAGCAATAGGAGATAGTCTATAGCCGCTCTATTGTCGAGAATGGCATGGCGAAGCTCTGCCTGCTCCTGGTTGAGCAGCACTATCGCCGAGGAGGTATGGTTAATGGCTTTAGCTAATCCGCAGGCCAATCGACTAATCCTCCGAGCGTTGCTGACGGCTAAGCCTGGCACGCCAATTATGCTGATCGCCAACGAGACATACTCGGCTGGACTCATAACTCTAAAGCTGCTCTCACATGAGCTGTCTAACTGGGTTGTGCGAGTGTGTCGTATGGGTACTGAACTATTTGTAACATTTGTGCTTGGGGTAACCATATCCTTAGTAGGGAGTAACAGTGTCAAACGACTAATGCAACAAGTAGCATCTGATACATTTGCAGGAATGTAGTTCCACGTGTACTGATTACATGTAAAGAACCAACCAGATGGTAACGTAACATGGGCATACATTGAACCAAGCTTCACTGGGTTATTGCAAGTCCAATTGCCACTGCCAACATAGAGGCAGCCGGTCATTCGAGCACAAGTAGAGTTCGGGCTGACCGCCACTCGAGAAGTGTGGAGAGTGGCTGCATCAGCCGGCAAAGTCATGGTGAGCCGCATCTCCCAACGGGCGTATTCTGTAGAAGCCGCTGGGTTGTATGGGCTGAAAATCCGTTTCACAAGCCAATTCCCATCCCTGGGGTATGCGCCTGGAGAATGGCACACTGGGATGAGGCAGGTGCTCAGGATTGAGGCAGAACCAATGTCCTGTCTCAGGCAAAAATCGGACTGGTTAACGAGGCCCGCCAACCTTTCCCAAATGTTGTACTGCATCCTGGCAGAGAGGTCTCCGCCGGGCACCAAATCGTTGGCCTTCAACAAGGTAGCCTGAACGCCTCCCCCCGCAAACAGGGAGAGGATCAGGATGATGGTGACTGCCATGGAGTTGGCATGGATCTGGGCAAAGACTGCTGCCATGAGGTTCTCCGGTGTCGGCTCCCTCTCCTCGCGCTGGATGGCATCCTGGGCCTCATGGCAAAGGGCCTTGACCATCCCCCAGGTGATCTTCGGCGCTGTCATCTGCGACCGCTGTCTCTCCCGTCGGGTCCTCTCGGTCAGGGTGAGGTCCTCCATCTCCGGGATCGGACTCGGATCGGCCTGGGTCCACGCCATGTGGTTCCAAGTGAGGTTTGACACACCGAGCTGGAATCCAAATGACACCTGTAGGAGACATAACTGCAGCATACCCTCTACCCCAGGTTATGAGTGGCGCCGGGCACCTCCAGGAAGGGTCCGGTGGCACCCGGTATCAGACCATGGGTCGCGGGAGAGCTTCCGAATGGCGGAAGTGCTTCTCCTGCGGCGTGCAATCCAAAAAAACATTAAGGTGATTGTATATGAACAATACCTTATTCAGACAATGCTGTGCCTGAGCCTGTGACTTGGGGAGGGCTGGTGGCTCCCCCCTTTCTGTTTGTTTGTCAATATAGGACTTGAGCGTCTGATTGACCCGTTCCACAATCGCTTGCCCCTGCGGATTGTAAGGAACGCCAAAAGTATGCTAAATATCCCAAGTGGCTATGAAGGCCGCCAGCTGCCTGGAGCTGTAGGACGGGGCGTTATTGGTTTTAATTTGCCGCGGCTTGCCCATTGCCGTGATGCAGGAAAGGAGGTGCTGCTCTACGTGGGAAGCAGTTTCCCCTTTCTGCGCCGTTGCCCAAACGAATTGAGAAAAGGTATCTATGCAAACGTGCATGTACTGCCATCTGCCAAACTGCGGAACATGCGTGACGTCCATCTGCCACACCTGGTTAGCCTCTGTCCCTCATGGGTTGACCCCCCACGAGGGCCCCCCGGTGCCCCTGCACAATGCTGGCAAGAGCAAACTTTGCCTTGGGCTTGAGAGAGTGGCAGATAGAACTGTCTGGCTAGCGCTTTGTCATTTTGGTGAAAGAATGCATGACTCTGAATTGGCGTAGTGAAAACACCTAACACTGAACGTTGCTGAATTTCCTTTGCTGCCGCATCCGCTCTGCTATTGCCCGCGGAAATCGGACCTGGTAGGTCTTGGTGACTTCGGATGTGGGCAATATAGAGCAGCTCCGTGCGGTTTCGCAAATGAAATTGAGCAGTGAGAAACAGACTAAGCAGATTCTTGTCTATCGCGGGAGTGATGTACGCTCCCGGTAGGCTGTGAAGCAAGTTCCTGACATACTGACTGTCTGTAATGATGTTTAGGCGCTCTTTGGCGAAGGTGCGCAAGGCAAGGTTCACCGCTGCCAACTCTGCCCGCTGTGCTGACTTCTGTGGAAGAGTTAACAGCGTGCGCCAAGCCTGGCCCTCCTGCCAAGTCAAGACACCATATGTGCGACCCCCATCAGTAAAAACTGTCCTGGCTCCCTGAAGCGGAACCAGCGAGAGCAATTCGAACAAGCTGACTGTCTGCGTTTGAAGCGAGACAAGTCTGGGGTCCTTTGGCAAGTGGTATGCCAAGCATCCGGTGAATCCCTCCAACGCGATTGGAAGCGAGTCACCAAGCTGCATCAATTGCTGAATTTGTTCCTTGGTGAACGGGACTACGATTTTGGCTAAGTCGTGCCCTGAGATGTCCCGAGCTCTCAACCTTCCGCGGTAGACCGCTGCGGAAACCAACTCTTGGGGAGAAATGATGTTCCGGGAAGAGGTGTTCGGCAAGTACACCCATTCCACGATACTCGCTCCTTTCTCGGAATCTATTCTGAGCGCTCCAGTGAACATGGATCCTGCTCGAACGATGTACAAATTCAGGATCGGAGCATATGGTCCTGGGGTGATCCTATCTACCCACCTCTGGCTGAGAACTTGGTTAACCTTCTCGAGAGCTAAACGCGCTTCTCGAGAGATGAGTATCCGGTCTGCCGGCTGCTTACCTAAAGTTAGCAGCGAGAAGAGCGGTTTCAAAAGATCCGTATCCAATCGAAAATACGGTCTGGCCCAATTAATGTTCTCTAAAACCTGCTGCAATTCTACTAAGGTGACTGAGTCCTGTAAATTGATCTGAGGCAAAACTGGTGCTGCGAAAGAGCGGAGAAGCCGATGACCCAAGTATGAGAAGGGCTCGGTTCTCTGCACTTTCTCTGGGGCAATGAGTAGACCTTTCTCCCCCAGGCTGGCCTGGAGGTCTGAAAACATTTCGCTGCCGAGTTGCGGCACCGCGACCAAGATGTCGTCCATGAAGTGACAAACTAAAGCTTTTGGGTAAAGGTTTCGAAACTTTGCCAGTGCGTTGGGAACATAAATTTGGCACAGGGTGGGTGAATTGAGCATGCCCTGTGGCAAAAATTTCCATGCGTAACGCTGCGTAGGCTCACTGTGGTTCACAACCGGCACCGTAAAGGCAAACCTTTCCCGGTCCCTGGGGTCTAAGGGAATCGTGTAAAAACAATCCTTGAGATCTACAACTAGGATCTCCCACCCCTCGGGAATCATATTAGGATTTGGGATGCCGCACTGAAGCGGACCCATTGGCTGTATACATTTATTGATCTCTCTGAGATCGTGGAGGAGTCGCCACTTCCCCGACTTCTTCTTAATGACAAAAACTGGTGAATTCCAGGGACTTGTGGACTGTTCTATATGTCCTGCGTCTAGCTGTTCTTTAACCAGCTGCTTGAGGGTGACTAACTTCTCTCCCACTACCGGCCATTGTTCTACCCAAACCGGCGTATCAGTGAGCCACTTAAGTGGCAACGCCATTACCCGAAGGTAAGCGTAGCACCGTACTGCTGTAAAATGTCTCACCCCCAAAGGTTGATGTGCACGTCAAGAATGTGCGGCCGAATTACCGCTGTGCCGTCAGCCTTTGGAATCGTGACTGTCACCCACTCCCGGCTCCTAAATGCTTCCTGAATGCCGCCTACCCCCCACACATCGGAGACCGGCTCAATGGCCCACTCCCTTGGCCACTGGCTTCTGCTTATCACGGATACATCAGCTCCGGTATCTAACAGGCCTGAGAATGATCTATTATTCAAAAATACCTCAATGACCGGGCACTGTTTCCACTCAATGTTGGTCTCCACTGTCGCTAAGACCTGGTATCCTTGTACTGCCTCACTGGCGCTCGAGCGGTCCTTTGACCGGGATTCTGAGCTGTCCCTGAGCCTTCCCTGGCTGTCTGCTGGCGAGCGACAAGGAACCATGATCAGTTGCGCTAAGGTGTCTCCTTTGTGAATTGTTTGGGGCAGGTGTGTCCAAAGCTGAACTTGGAGAACGCCTGAAAAATTGGAGTCAACGACTCCTGGAATTACAAGAATCCCACGTGCTCCTGCTACACTGCGGGGCAAAACTAAACCTATAAAGCCCTTGGGCAGTGGACCCATGTACTGGGAATCCACCAGATAGACCGTGCCTGGCAGGTCGCATGTAACGTCTGCCTGGCAAATCAAATCTAACCCTGTACTACCCTTGGGGCTGGCCTGGGCCCTCGCAGTGCCTGGAGTGTGACCTGAATCTAGTCTAGCTCTGGCGAGCCTTGAATCTGGGAAGTCTCTGTTTGGACCGGGGCCAGAGACGTGCCCGTGTGCCGGTTTCCCGAACTCGGACAGTTTCTGGCCCAATGGTAGCCTTTCTTGCACTTCGGACACAGGGTGTTCGGAGCCTTGGAACGGCCGGAATTTTGTCCGCCTCCCTTGGATCGGCACTCCCTAGCGAAGTGACCGACCTTGCCACAATTGTGACATGCTCCTTGGTTCTTTCCTTTGGGTCTTCTACCCCCTTGCACCGCTGCTGCTAGCAAACCCATTTTATAGGATTCTGTGCCAACGTCGGCGCAAGCTCTAATCATGTCCGTGAGAGTCAAGTCGGGACGATTGCCCAGTGACTGCAAGATTTTACGGCAGTCCAAATTGGCATTGTCCTTGGCTAACTTCATCATGAGCTCTTGCTGGGCTTCCTCATTATCGATCTGCCTACTAATCGCTTCCTCCAAGCGATTGATGAAGTCCATGTAGGGCTCTTGGGCTCCCTGCTTGACTGCGGTATAATTCTTAGCCGCTTTGCCGGTCGCAGGGACCTTGAAAAAAGCCCTAAAAGCAGCCTCTGCCGACATCTGGAGAGTGGCGAGTGGCAAGTTGATCTGCGCATCGATGGATTCGAAGGCACCTGAACCATACAATTGGTCAGGGATTACTGCGCCTCCCATCCTGGCAGCCCTAGTTTGAGCTTCAAGGCGAAACTCACTGTCCCAAATCAGGTACTGGCTAGGGTTGAGCATCATCCGCATGACGGCTTTCCAGTCATGTGGAATGAACATGGTGTTCTCGCACACTTGCTGAAGCGTGCCCCTAGTAAATCGGCTTTGGAGCCCTGTCTCTGAAATGGCCTTCCGTATAGCCATGAGAAGCTTATACGGGACTGGTGAATGAACTATCTTCTGGGCCCCTGTGAGGGCATCCATTTCTAAGCGAATTGGACAAATCTGACTAAGCTCAGCTAGTTCTTCCGCTGGCAATTCTCCCTTCCTGATCTCCTCCTCCACTGTGCGCTGGAGGGTACTCTTGGTAACCTGGGAACCTGGAACTGTCAGAGAAGCGCCTGCGCTCCCCATTCCTTGCATTCCGTCGGTGACGTCTGCAGCTGTCACTGAGGGAAAGTTCCCTACGCTACTCTGCTTAAACTGCAATGACGGATAGAGCGCCGTGGGCGCCGTTGGCTCGGCTGGCGTTGGGGGTTCTTTGGCCTCTACCTGGACTGGTTCTATCTCCGCTAAGAGTTTCCTACATTTGTTCCAAGTGCGAATTACGCCTCCTGGAGCTTTCGGGGGTTGCTGAATGCAGTCTCCTATCTGGTCCCAAAGCTTAAGGGTTAACGTACCTACTTCTGGGTAAAGCAGGCAGTGTTCCCTTAGGTACGCCAAAAGTCTCGGTAGCTCTCTGCTGTGGAACTTTAACTGAAACACCCTGGCCAGGATTCTAAACTCTTCCTCACGAGTTTTTTGGCTAGCGGACGGACGCTGTCGCTGAGGACAGGTCCCCATATTACCTGCGAAGGGTCCTCCGAAGTTTCCTCCTCGGGACGAGTCGACGCGTCTTGGGCAAGTAATAGGTTCTGGCGACGATTCTTTTGGTAGAGCTCGGAGCGTGGTCCCCTACCACGGGCCCTCGGTGGCCTCTGCGCTGTCAGGGTTCACAGCTGACCCTGCGGAACGCGTTTTTCCGTAACCTGCAAGCCGCCGTGAAAGTCGGGAGCAAACTGTAGGAAACTTCTCGGTAATGCCTCGCCGCATTGGCCGTTCTCCCGACCGGCTGGTTTACCGGCCGGGCCACCGCGCTGTCCTCCAGGATGAGTGGCCGCGGTTCAAGCGCAGAACCGGACCGTGTGATCGCTTACTCACGGGTAAGATCACGTCTCGGGGTCACCAGATGTAGGAATCGGGGCCACTGAGGGCCGTAGGTCCCGGAGGAGACTGATCAAGAGACGATACGAGGCAATATGGAGCGTGATCAGATCAGTAGCTTATTGAGGGAAAACTTCAACATATATAGGAGAAAAAGCGTAACGGTGGCAAAACCGTCATCTGACAGAAAATCACATCACCTGTTTACTCGGGATAATTGGGAATCTCTCTGGGGGAAGTTAATTAACTGGGACAAACATTGACATGGGAAACACCATTGTCCAAGGATTAGACTGGGGTAAACATGGCCTCTATTTGCGCCTGTGATAAGGCTGAGCTCGGAGATGAGTGATTACCTTAATGGGTAACGGAGTTAGATATTCGCTCTCTCAGCAGAACCGCTGGTCAGGTCAAGGAATTGGGTGAATCAAACCCTATCATTAATCCACCCCCCTTAATTTCTCTGCCCGCAGAAACCACCGCCAGGAGCCTTCTCACCTAAGCGGCCTCTGCAAGGGCCGTTTCCATGCCAGATGGGCATGGGGAATCCATATGCTATAAAACCATATTCTTTGAACCTGAAAATTATCCATCCCTCACATTTAGAGGGAGGATCCACTGGCTGTACATTTTCTAATTTCAAATAAACATTAAAAAAACTGAGCCAACATGTGTGATTTTGTCTATTTGTTACCAGAGAATGGACTCAGGAGTACTCCATATGCCATCATTTCCCATTGCTTAAGCAAAGGAAACAATACAAATATTTTTGATGTTCCCCTCACTGCCCTTTAGGTAGATTTGAATCAGGGGGGGGGGGGATTTCTATATACCATTAGTAAACTGGTATTCCCAGTAGTAATGTATGGTTGTGAGAGCTGGACATAAGGAAGGCTGGGAGAAAAAGAATAGATGCCTTTGAAATGTGGTGTTGGAGGAAAATTTTGAGAGTATCTTGGACAGCAAAGAAGTCAAATAAGTCAATCCTGAAGGAAATCAACCCTGACTGCTCCTTGGAAGGACAAATATTGAAGATGAAAATAAAATACCTTGGACACCAAATGAGAAGAGGGGACTCACTCGAGAATGTCTTGATGCTGGGAAAGATTGTAGGTCAAAAGCCACATATGTCACACTTAGCTGCTAGGATCTGGAAATGTTATACTTTGGGACTAGAAAAATTCAGAGTCCTCCAGCAACCAATAGTCAGTGATTTCCACCTCTGCTGCTATGAATACATCAGATGTTGAATGTTCCTTGTATCTACATGTGTATAGAAACTGAAAACATGACAAATAGTTATTAGATGACTCAAACTTAGCACTTCAGCTGTGATTAGCCTATCAAAGTACTTGCTTGATTCTTAAAATAGCACTGCTTTCTTGTAAAGCAACCTTTAGATTACACAGCTGCTTCTTTCATACATCCTACAGATAGGTGGGATAAGCACACACACGCACACGCACACGCACACAAACACATCTTCATTTTATACAACAGTAAAACATGTATGAATAAGGTAGACAGAGACAAACAGAATACCTGGGCTTCCTTTGGAAAACAGAGGGTTAAGCAGCTACAATGCAAAATGGGATCAGAAAGTTCTTATTAGTGTGCTCTAATATCATCTTTACTTCTGAACTTGAACACCTCCTTTTTACATTTAGAAAGAAAAAAAATTGCTTCCAGCTTTTAAGAAATACAATATATAGAGCTGCTTGAACTCAGAAAAGTGAGACACATATTAAAATGTACTCTTCAATAATCCTGGCAAAGAAAATGACTGTGGTTTTTTTTAATTCTGCTATTCTGAATTTTCTGGACTGGTATCTTCTGGCACAGTAAAGGCCTTTTGTCAGATCACTGTTTGTGATTACTGAGTTGCTGAGTTGCTATTACCCAGATAGCAGTTTCTTTATATTTGACAATTCCTCAAATGTGAACTTAAAAGCTCAGGCAACAAGTGCTAAGGAGAGAAATTTCCTTAATTTAAATAAGGAACTGCTTGGTGAAACAGTCACATTCATACAAGGTTTACAAATGAACTCAACTTGCAGGATTGTTGCAACCCTATTTCCTTTTTTTGAAAAAGCATGAAAGACACAGGAAAAGATAAAAAATTGTTTTGAGAAATGAAAAATGGATGCTAAATATCACCTCAGCTAAATTCTTGCAGTTCAAACTGATGCTTGTAATACTGAAGGTTCCTCTAAGGAAATTATAAAAAGAAAAGAAAAGAATGGAAGCGCGGCGCCAAAATGGCCGCCGCGCTCTTTGCGGGGCCCCCCACCGGACGAAACCATCTGGGTAGTTAGGGGCGTGGCCAGCACCCTAATAAAAGGGCTGGCCACGAGGCAGCCATGCTGCCATTTTGGCGAACCGACGGAGCGGAGAAGTTTTTCCCTTACCTCCGTCGATCGTGTCTTCTTGAGGGAAGCCTTTTCGGGCAGCTTTCTCTTTTCTTTAGACTTCTTAGCTACATTGGCCATGCCCTCGAAGAAGAAGGCAGCCGCGAACGTGGCTCGATCGGCGCGGAGGCGTCAGCCGGGTCGGAGGACCGCGACTGCGCCCGTTCCGCAGCCACCTCTAGCGGACCCCACCGGGAATGGTGGGATGGGATCAGTAGCTCCTTGGCCTGATGCGCGGAGCATACCCGCAGCCCCGGACGGGGCCTCGGCCCTTGGCCCGCAAACGTCGACCACGGCCCCTGCCATGGTTCGTGCGGTGGGGCCTTCTTGCCCGGGTGCGCAGTTCCCCATGGGGGGTGCGAGCCACGGAGGGTGGTTGGGTTCCCTGCCCTTGCAGGGCGTTCCTACGACTCCCCAGGGGCTGAGCATGGGCTCTTGGCCTTATCTGGCCCCTGGGGCTCAGGGACCTGGACAGGTACCCGTGAATTTTGGGCCGGTTGCCCAATTGCCCCCTGTTGGGGCCGGGCCCTATGTCGACGTGGAGGCCCTTCTCGCCCGGGTTGCGGCCCTTGAAGCGTCCTTGGCGAGGGCCAACCAAGCAGGGGTACCTCTAGGTTTTCAGGTTCCCCCTTTGGCCGCCGAACAACGGCCGGCGATGGGTCGGGTTGAGCCGCCTGAGGCGTGTGGGCCGGTGGTGGCCACTGCCTCGCAGCTCTCCACCCCACAGGTGCAGCAGTCTGGTGCTGGTCTGGCTCCGTCAACGAGCTCAGCTTCGGTCGTGAGCTCCGACGCCCCCAGCGGGCCGGAACCCCTGGTGGGGGCGGCCCGCGGGGGTGCAGCGGGTGAGTATGCAGTTCAAGCTAATGCACCCACACAACTGACTTCATTGGGGGGGGCTGTTCAATGGCCTTGGCCTCGCTCGGGTGGCACGGCGGCCCAATGGCCCCCGGCCCACCCAGCGACTTTGCCCACGACACAGGGCTTGGGGCGGGGTGGTGCCCCCAATGTGCTGGGAAATGTGTTGGGGATCCCCGGGCTGGCTCAGGCTCAATTTACCTTACCCGTAGTTCCCTCGGTGCCGGTGTCGGCTTTGCCAACAGCAGGGTATTCCTTGCCCTTGGGGGACCATTTGGCCCAGTCTACCAAAGAAAAGATTTGGAGGGGCGAGTACGTAGATATCTTCTCACTTCTAAATAGGGAGCCGACCAAGGAGGAGAGGGAAGGGCTGGACGAGAAGGATAAGGAGCAGGCACATCGTCGTAAGCCGCCACGCACGTGGGCAAATTGGCTGCCAGCGTACCTGATTTACATGGCCGTTTACCTCAGGGCTAGGCCGGATTTGGCTATTCCCATGGTCCAATATCTGGACAATATTTACCGGGCTATGGTTGACTTCCCGGGTCCGTCTTGGCTGGCTTACGACGAAGAGTTCCGCATGAGAATTCCGCTGCACCCAGAGATGAGGTGGGATGAGCCCTGCCAGAAGCTGTGGCTTCTGTATATGACCCCCACGCGCCCGGCGCCTGGGGAGAGATACCATTGTGGACATGCGGTCCAACGAGCGGCCCCAGTACAGGTACCCCGCCAAGCGGCGGGGCAGGGGGTTCCAGCCCGCCTGCTGTGCTGGACCTTCTCGTCCAGTGGTTCTTGCAACAGGAAAAATTGCAAGTACAAGCATGAGTGCCCCTCTTCTTCTGGCCCCCATGCTGCCTCCGCCTGTCCCAGGCCAGGAGGATACAGGGGCAGGGGTAGGGGCGGACAAGGGGCAGGCAAGACTGCCATGGAGGGAGCGGGTTCACCAAAAGGCCCCCTCCCCAATTAATGTCGACATGCTGGAGCGTTGGCTCGCATCGTACCCGAGGAGAGCAGACGCTGTGTACCTCCTTCAGGGTTTTCAACTGGGTTTTCGTATTCCTTTCACAGGGGATAGGTCACCGCAGGATGCACCTAACCTTTTGTCACTTAGGGGAAGGGAGGAGGTGGCTGCCGCCAGCATTAATAAGGAGATTGCTGCGGGCAGGGTCGCCGGCCCTTTCCCCGCACCCCCGTTCCCCAACCTTAAAGTGTCCCCGCTAGGACTAGTGCCCAAGAAGTCCCCAGGCGAGTTCCGCCTGATTCACCATTTGTCCTACCCAGCCGGCCACTCGGTCAACGATGCTATCCCTGATGACCTTTGTTCTGTCAGGTATACATCCTTTGACCAGGCATTGCGCATGGTGCGCTCATGTGGCCCGGGTGCACTGTTGGCTAAGTGTGACATTAAGTCGGCGTTTCGCCTCTTACCCGTGCACCCAGGTGACTTCGAGTTGCTGGGTTTCAAATTCCGGGGTGACTATTATTTTGACAAAGCCATGCCATTCGGCTGTTCCATATCCTGCTCGGCTTTCGAGCGTTTCAGTACCTTCCTGCAGTGGGCGTTTGTCCGTAGGTCAGGGTCTCGGTCTGTAGCCCATTACCTGGATGATTTTTTATTCGGGGGTGAACGGGGCTGGGACACGTGTACACGTCTCCTCAATACATTTCAGACGCTAATGGAGGAACTCGGTGTCCCTTTAGTGCCCGAAAAGACCGAAGGCCCGTCTGATAAGTTAATATTCCTGGGGGTGGAAATTGACACGGTAGCACAGGCTTCTAGGTTGCCCGCAGACAAGGTGGCAAGGATAGTTGCCCTTATATCGGACTTGCTGGCTAAGCGCAAGGCATCCCTTCGGGAATTGCAGGTGCTACATGGCCACCTCAATTTCGCCTGCAGGGTGGTCGCACCTGGCAGGGCCTTTGCTCGGCGCTTGTGCGACGCCATGGCAGGCTTATCCAGGCCCCATCATAGGGTGAGACTGACACGGGGCATCAGGGCAGATCTGCACTTATGGCTCCAGTTCTTGAGAGAGTTCAATGGGGTCTCATTTTGGAGGTCTGACCTCCTAGCCTCGCCCCACTTTCAAATTCAGTCTGATGCCTCGGGATCCCTGGGTTATGGGATGTACTTCAATGGGAAGTGGGCATATGGTGGATGGCCACCAGCCTGGTCAGGCACGGGTCGCCTGAGGGATCTCACATATTTGGAATTTTTTCCCATACTGGGGGCCTTGATGCTATGGGGTGAGGAGTGGGCCAACTCTGTGGTGCATTTCTGGTGTGACAATGCGGCTGTTGTCCACATTGTCAACTCACAGACCTCTAAATCTCCCAGGGTCATGGATCTTGTGCGCCAGTTTGTATTGCGCAGCCTGCGCCTCAATGTACTGTTCAGAGCCAGGCATGTTCCGGGGGTGAATAATGATATTGCTGACGCTTTGTCCCGCCTGCAGATCTCCCGGTTCCGTGCCTTGGCTCCGGATGCAGAGGAATTTCCCTCGCCACTACCGCAGGAGATATGGACCATTGGCAAGGAGAGGTGAACCGGGCGATAGGCATGTCACTGGCGCCACGCACGCGTAAGGCGTATCACCACGCGTTGGTTTCATTTCGGACTTTTTGTTCCCAATATTGCTTGCCAGATACCTGGCCGATCCCAGTGGCCCACATCCTCCGTTTTATGGTCTACTTGCACGCCCAGGGCCTGGCACCACGCACCATAGCATCTCGGCTATCAGCGCTGGCTTTTATGGCCAAGGTGGGAGGTCATGCGGACAGTACCGCTGATTTCCGTGTGAGACATGTTTTGGAGGGGTGGGTGCGGGAACGTGGGCGTTGCCTGGACGACCGTCACCCAATTTCCCCTGGGGTACTTACCCAACTGGCACGAGGCTGGCATGACCTATGTTTCGATAGGTATGAGGCAGCCCTGTTTCGTGCGGCTACAACGGTGGCCTTTTTTGGAGCGTTCCGCATCAGCGAGCTTGTGATGCTGTCTAAGGCGGAGGCAAGTCGTAGGGCACTGGAACTCGAAGATGTCTATGTTTGCAATGATTGGGCTCAGTTGAGGATATGCTCCTCTAAAACAGATCAGCATGGCGTAGGCAGTGGAATAAGACTGCTACGATGTTCATTGGCAGACATCTGTCTGGTTGGTGCCCTACAGGAGTTCCTTGCACTGCGTGGCACGCACCATGGCCCGTTTTTCTGTCACCAAGATGGGTCTCCCCTCACTAAATTTCAGTTTTGGAAGGTGACAGGGAAGGCACTGGCCAGAGTTGGCCTCCCTGGGGCCCGTTACGGCACCCATTCATTTAGAATTGGGGCGGCCTCTACTGCGGCTGCTTATGGGTACTCCGGGGCTGACATACGCAGCATGGGGAGGTGGGACTCACACTGTTTCCAGTTTTATGTTCGCCCACTCCCACCGTGAGTACCTTCTGAGTCACCATTTATCTCTCCTTCCCTGTTTTTTTCCCTTGACAGACCCTGGGTGTCGTATCACACCGGTGACAGTATGGCTGGTGGGCCATAGCTACGTGCACAGGGCAGCGCGTTACGCTGCGGCGACAGATTGGGGACCCCGACTGGGACTGGGTGCATACGCACATTTCACATGGCACGGTAAGCCCGGTATGTTGTGGCGGGAGCTTTTGCCATTCCTCTTTTCATCGAGGAGTGCCGACCCGCCTGACATTCTGATCATACACCTTGGGGGTAATGACTTGGGTCAGGTCACTGGCTTATCGCTGAAGCATGCGATTTGCGCGGACCTCGCCTACTTACATTACGTATGGCCCGCCACAACCCTTGTTTAGTCAGATATGGTCCCATGGCACGCTTATCGGGGAGGCTTCGACCTCCAGGCCCTGGACCGCGCTCGGCGCATGGTAAACAGGGCGGTCGCCCGATTCCTTTCGACCAAGGGCTGGGGGCGGGTCAGTCATCATCCCGCCATTAGTTTGCAAAATTTTGGGCTTTATTCAGGGGATGGGGTCCATCTGTCGCAAGGAGGTATGGACCTCCTGCTGGGTGATTGGCGAGCAGGCCTGTCGACCGAGCTGACGGTCTTGGGGGGGGGGCGTCGAGCCTTTATTGAAGCCTCTCCGGGTGGCGGGTAGCACTGGTAAGGTAAACATTTATGATCCACAGGTATCCGGCAGGTTCGCAATTGACTGGACAACACTAGATAGGCGTAAGTTGTTTAAACGTTGTCCGGTCAACGATGAACCAGGCAAGGGGGTGATGGTTACCACTAGACAGCTGGAATCACCCCCTGATTTTATGGATACACGTCAGAGGGTGGGGTCATTAGTTAGATATTGACTACGGTCAACAATTTGTTTGTTGTCAACAAACAAATTGATACAAATAGATACATTGTAACAATTGCCGTTGGCAATTTTGGGTGGTACCTTACCAGTGTTACTTCGGCCTGCTTGCCTTAAGAATTATGATTGGTCGTTTTACCAATAGAAATTTATAATTCGGACTAGGGCTTGAATCAATAAATGTGGCCCATGCCGTTATCCACTTTCATTTGTGTCTGAGTCCATTATTGGGGGGGTGCGCCTGCAATGGAAGCGCGGCGCCAAAATGGCCGCCGCGCTCTTTGCGGGCCCCCCCCCACCGGACGAAACCATCTGGGTAGTTAGGGGCGTGGCCAGCACCCTAATAAAAGGGCTGGCCACGAGGCAGCCGTGCTGCCATTTTGGCGAATCGACGGAGCGGAGAAGTTTTTCCCCTCCACCCCCTCCCTCGTTAACAGTGTGATTTCTTGGTCGCTTCGGGGCCGGGTGGGAATTTTTGGCTGGGACTCGCATTGGCCCTTGAGTCCTGGCTTTTTCGCCCATCCCACACTGTTGCTATGGTTTGATATAGGGGTTGTTCTGTGCTGCTGTTGACTTTGGTCACATTGGCGGGTAGCACTGGTAAGGTAAACATTTATGACCCACAGGTATCCGGCAGGTTCGCAATTGACTGGACAACACTAGATAGGCATAAGTTGTTTAAACGTTGTCCGGTCAACGACGAACCAGGCGAGGGGGTGATGGTTACCACTAGACAGCTGGAATCACCCCCTGATTTTACGGATACACGTCAGAGGGTGGGGTCATTAGTTAGATATTGACTACGGTCAACAATTTGTTTGTTGTCAACAAACAAATTGATACAAATAGATACATTGTAACAATTGCCGTTGGCAATTTTGGGTGGTACCTTACCAGTGTTACTTCGGCCTGCTTGCCTTAAGAATTATGATTGGTCGTTTTACCAATAGAAATTTATAATTCGGACTAGGGCTTGAATCAATAAATGTGGCCCATGCCGTTATCCACTTTCATTTGTGTCTGAGTCCATCATTGGGGGGGTGCGCCTGCAATGATGATGTCATGGGCTGTGAGACTGCAGTAAAATATAAAACAAATAGAATAATAATGAGAGATTCTGGTCTACCTAAGAAATGGGGAGGGGGGGGGATCTCATGCAATCTTTGATCAGCTACATAAATATGGGTGTGAAAACAAAAATCAGCTACTGCTCCTTAGCTGTATGAATGAAATGCACTGTGAAGAAGCTCAACACTTTGATTTTACTTACACATCAACAATTCACTGTCTCTTTGTGTATAATTTCCCCCCCAGAAAGATGACTACAGCTAAGGCAATTTTCCCCACCCACCCTCCGATATATGTACTTTTTGTACACACTTTCTATGTCTTGAGAATTACACTGCAGTGATGTAAGAGGTGCTAAAAGGATAATTCCATTTCAGTTAAACCATCTCCTCTCCGCCATTTCCCACAGTACAAATCTTAGTGAAGCAAAATTACTTAAGGGCCAATTTTCCGAGAAAAATATCTGGGATTTTTGTTTGCTTTCCACTTCCTTCTGTATAGAGAAAGAAAGATACTTCTCTGCTGGAATATCTTCCACAGTGTAAAGTAGCTGGCTGTAGAGCCAGAGGTTGGGAGTTTGATTTCCCACTATGCATTCTGAGAGAAGAACCAGTCTGTGTAGCTTTGGGCAGGCTGTACAGTTCCAGAAGATGGTAATGGTAAATCTGCTCTGTGTATTCTGTATGTAAAGGGGAAAAAATCTGAAAAGGGTATCTATAAGTCAAAATGGACTTGATGGCATATCAGTATTATTCTTAAACAGAACATATTCCAGTGCCCTGGAACGTTGCTCCATAGAGAATACAAAGTGGTATCCAGGCTTGCAAACTAGTTGCTGCCATTGTTATTTGTAACATCAGCTAAGGAAAAAGATCCTTGAGGGCTGTACTACTCTAATGGGCGGTGGTGAGATGTGAGAATCACCCAGAAAAATGAGTGCAACTACATTGACATATAATGAGGAAAGTGCTCTGAGACTGAGACAAAATTATTTGTATTATTTTCCATTGATCATATAACATAAAAGTCAACCCAAATCAGCCTGGACTCCCACCATCTGTATTTTTCCCTCTATTACTGGGACTTCTATATTTTCTTTATTTAGACAGCCAATCCATTCATGCTGGTTCACAAAGTATGATTATTTAAAGTTATGCAGAAAAGCTTGTGTAGGAGTGCTGATGGTTGACAAGATGGAGAGCACCTTCAAGCTCCTTCTCCCTCACCTTCTGCCTCATGAGGGGGGGAGGAGCCACGGCCAACCCCACAGTATTCACATCAAGGCACAATCCGCAACCATTTGTCTTTCTTTTTCAGCTGTGGCTGAGTGATGTGGTGGCAGGAGTAAGGTGATGACATGACAGCTGGGTGGGCAGCCATAAAACCTCAGCATTGTCAGATCTTTGCCAATAAAGTTGTTTCTTGTTTAGGGCTTGGTGCTAACACTGCTGTGTTTGGTAACCTAAAGACCAAAGAGAGAGTCTATGTGTGTGAGAGAGAGAAAGATAAAGAGGAAATTGCCATTCAGACCTTGTTTACAACTTATTAATTTAGTTCATTTGTAGACGTGCCTCCTGCAAATCTGTAAACCTACAGGAAAGCTGCATTAACAAGCTGCAACCAATCTCCTTTTCTCTCTTATCTTGACTCCCTGTGTGATTAGTTAAAGTGAATTTATCCCAGGAAACCTGACTTTCCAGATGCAACTTCACAACAGATCAATTTGCATTTTTCTTGCTGTGTAGTTGTTTCCAAACTCCTCTGAATAGTTAAGTAGATTGCTTCCATTCATTCCTCTGCCCATAAATATAGTGAAATTTTTCAAGAAACTATTTATACACAACTTTTGATGAGGGGAGAAATATATTTGGGATCAGAGAGAGCTCCAGTGAGCCAATATGCTTTTTCTGAAGGGAGATGGGTTTCATAGATCCTTTTTGTCTTTGTTTTAATACTTTTGTGCTGTTTTTATTTTCACTTTGAAAGAAAAAAATGACTATCCAAGGCATCTCTTCTAGTAACGAGATCTTGATCTAATGTAAGAAAGGATTAGAATGTAAATATTTTTAATCTCTACATTGTGACATAGGAAATAAAGGTTAAAAAAAACTTAATAAAGACAAATTACCTCCGAGCCCTTGGATTTGATGCACTAATTTATTCAGGTATTGGCAGCTGAAAAGTTGCTGTTAATTTCTCTTGGCCTTTGTTTTGTTCTTCCCACATTATGTGTCAAAAATGTGATGTTTTATATAGTTTATGTAACTGTTACAGTAATTTTCTTATAGAAAGGAAAAAGAGACTGATTTTAATATTGTTTCTCAAAATTAAGGATTTTAAGTAATCTATGTAATAAAATAATTCACTCGCATTTTAAAAACTTTCGAGCTGTTAATGCATCTTATGGAAAGGATATAATTATTTGACTGCACATAAGAACATAAGAACAGCCATGCTGGAACAGACCACAGCCCATCCAGTCCAGCATTCTGTCTCACAAAGTGGCTCACCATTTCCTTCAGGGTGTTCCCAAGCAGATGCCTTCACCTGCTTAGGATTCCCTGAAAATGGCATTGAGGTTGTCCTTAGGTATCCATAATTATAGCCATTGATACCCTTGTCCTCCATGAACTTGTCTAATCCTTTCTTAAAGCTGTCAAGACTGACAGCTGTCACCACTTCTTCTGGCAGGGAGTTCCATAGACCAGTAATCCTTTGCGTGAAAAAGTAATTTCTCTTATTTGTTTGAGAACTAGTACCCAAAAGTTTCATCGAGTGTCCCCTAGTTCTAGTGTTGTGCGATAGGGAAAACAGTTTTTCCTTATCTACTTTGTCCACACCGTGCATGATTTTATAAACTTCAATCAGGTCACCTCTTAGACGCCGTCGTTCAAGAGTGAAAAGGCCCAACCGTTGCAGCCTCAGATGGTAAGGAAGGTGTTCCAGTCCCCTAATCATTCTGGTTGCCCTCCTCTGCACTTTTTAAAGCTCCATAATATCCTTCTGGAGGTATGGCGACCAGAACTGTACACAGTATTCCAGTTGGGGCTTCACCATAGATTTATAAAGAGGCAAAATTGTGGTATCCGCGGACACAATTGGCATACTGGCCCTGACAGAACCCGGTGATGGGTGATCGCACATCTACGGATTACTCTAAGTCCTAAAACCAATACCAGCCACATGTTTATTCCAGATAGCTTGGAACAATGGAGTTCCCCTGTCATTGTTTAGTTTGGTTAATTAACTCCCCTGTAGAGTTTCCCAATTAACTTGTGTAAACATGGCGTATGGATTCTGCCAGATCGCAGTCCTTTTGCACGCAGCCTGTACATGATAAATACTGATGATTTGCCTCATTAAATCACTGGTCTTCTTGCCTCGTGTCTCATTGCTTAACCAGCCTCCTCCGGGACCCAACAGCCGCTTCGCGGCCCCGATCCAACACAAAATGACACTTGCTGACTTATTTTCTATACCCTTCCTAATGGTCCCTAACATTGAGTTTGCTTTTTTCACTGCTGAGGCACACTGGGTTGACACCTTCATTGAGCTGTCCACCAGGACACCAAGGTCCCTTTCCTGGTTTGCCACAGAGAGTTCAGACCCCATCAGTTTTTAAATGTAATTGGGGGGTTTTGCCCCAATATGCATCACTCTGCACTTACTAATGTTGAAGCTCATTTGCCACTGTTTTGCCCACTCCCCCAGTGTCAAGAGATCCCTCTGGACCTCCTCACAATCTCTCACAGTTTTCACTACCCTGTATAATTTGTGTCATCAGCAAATTTGGCTACCTTGCTATTTACTCCTACTTCTAGATCATTTATGAAGAGGTTGAAAAGCAGTGGTCCCAGTACTGAAGATAGTGCACATAGAAGCAGTGCGCATAGTGACTGCTTCTGAATCGCTGGACATGAATGGGTCCGGAGCAGCATAGGCTAGAAGGGTAAATTATTAAAACCATTATAATAGTTCCAAAAATAATTTCAGTAGAATTTCTCTTCTGATTCATCCTCCAGCCCAACCTGGCTTGAAGGACCTGCGATTGATTAATAAATTAAGGTATGGAATGCAGAAACAGAGATTTTTCCTTGCTACGCATAATATTAGTGCCACTATTGCATTGAAGTATCATTAACATCCCTAAAGATGTCTTGTTTCATCTACTCTGAAACCTCTGATGTTGCCACCTAGTCAGGATATAATCCAGGCCTTTAGGTATGGAATGTTCTTAGAAAGGACCATAGTACAGTGCTACCTCGCTTAAAGAACATAATGCATTCCACAGGATTGCTCTCTAAGTGAATTTGCTCTTTAAGCAAAACACCAGTGTAAGTGACCAATTGTGACTTCTGGAAGTGGGGATTGTGTACCCCAATTTAGTTGTTAAGCAGGTTTTTGGTTGGTTTTAGTTGTTAAGCGAGGTGACCATACAGAAAAAAATATGTTCTTTAAGCGAGTTAGTCTGTAAGCAACGCACTCATTATGTGAGGTTTTACTGTATGTGAAAGAACATAAATGTCACTTACAGAATCAAAGCCTTCTTGAGACACTTTGCTGGCTGAGGCAAATACATAATGATGTCCCTCGCCTAATTCCATGTGGAGAAGCCAATTGGACTGGCATCTGAATATGGGGTTTTTGTACTTTTTTTTGTACTTTTGTAGAGATGTCAATACCCAGTGTTCAGAAAAAGGGGGAGGCTGCCATTTGTTCTCTTCTACTGGATTATAAGGTTGTTTTGTAGAGAATGCCCAAGGTACCATTCCCAGCCTCCAGAAGGCCAGGAAATATGTTTGAAGGCAGCCTAAATCTTTGACATTGACCTTGTATATCTATGACCCTACCTATGTGTTCAGAAATGTGACAAAGGATGATACCTGAAGCACATGGTGAAAGCCCTATACAACAGTTTACAGGTGGGAAATTTGCCTTTTCTAATGTTACAAATCCCATCCTCTCTCAACTATATACCTAAACATGAGGGAGGATGGGAGTTGCCATCTAGAAACATCTAGAGACGAACAAGCTAGCCACACTCCAGAGTTCCACATGCCTAAATCTCTGCAGATCTTCGGGGGGGGGGATGGTTTGCTATGAACCTGTTCTCCTTAACATCATCTATGTTCACAACAAGTCTGGAAGTGACTATTAGTGGAATTGGAAACACCACTGGGGATCAGAAAGTGCGAGTGCTGCAAAACAGACATTATCTTCCACACCAAATACTAGTTATGCTAACCATTGTGAACCTTTGTACCTGATGTGCATTATTTTATGCCATGTCTCACGTCCATGTCTGATGAACTGGACCTGATCCACGAAAGATAACCTTAAAATACAGCAGTTAGTCTTTAAAGTGCCGCAATGTTTTGTTTTGTTTTGTTTACTCTCTGATATACTTCAAAACTCTGTGTCTTCTATAATGAAATTGTGGATGTCACTTTCTTCCCCCCTCTGCATGCAGTTGCAGCAAATTTTGCTACATCTTGTAGGAACAGTTTATAAGAAAAGGGTGTTTCTGTTGCAATGTCACTCATTATATCCAAGGTTAGGTTTTCCTATTCTAAACTATAATAGGTAATGCTCACAGATCTGAGACTGAGTATTCCAACCTTGCAGAGCTGTACCTGCTCCTCATCTTTCAAATAATATTTTTTTGTAAATTAAGAAAACCTGTAATGTTACTGGGATCTTCATTTTTGTGCCACATGTTCAGATGTATCATGACATTTAGAATCAGTTCTATTTTGTATATGCTTTTTTGTACCTAATTATTCATTGGGATTTATACATCTCACAAATAACACATTTTTAAAATATTTTTAACAGAGGCCATGTTTCTGTTTGCACCCTGCCAATCAGTTGAATATACATATCTTCTCTACAGGGATATTTACAAGTATATACAAAAAACAGTATTCAAATACAGTTATTTAGCTGACACATGAAACCATTCAAATGGCACTTGAAATCTGCAATATTTGCAGTTGTCTTTAAAACCTTAATTGGTTACCAGCTGTGAAGGGATTTAACCTGAATTGCACAAATGTGTATGTGTCAGGAAAGATAGAAACTGCACTATAAGCACTGCTGTATTCCTTCAATAGTTCTCCCTCTGATCAGCTATCTCTTGGTGTATTTCCCTCTCTTCTCTAACCTTTGGCTCGTGCCTCCATTATCCACCCAACTTTCTTCTAGGTTCCAGCCTCTCAGCCAGTTGCCTATCATTCCTACGGTTATTTATATTGGGGTTTGTATGCTTTCATTCCTTTGTCCCCAATACAAGCCTCTATATGAGGTTTTAACTGCACTCATATTAGCAAATCTCTCAAATATCTCCCTGTCCTTTGTTTCTCAAGGCTAGATTTATTTATTTATTTCAGTTTCTATACCGCCCACTTGGCCAAGGCCAACTCAGGGCGGTTCACAGCATAATAAAACACAATTAAAAACATTGTTAAAACTGCTTTAAAAACTACCCACCCACTCACTAAAAAAGGAGACTTCCCTATTCGTAGATAGGATGGTATGAGAGCCCATTTTAAGCCCAAAATTAATGGGAAATGTCACCCTAACAAAGGTTGAGGTTTACCTCTTCACAGCTTGCCTTGTCCCATCTCCCTCAAAATACAAACATTTTCCCAGACCAGATTACTTCCAGAATCAGAGCTCAGCTGACAACAAAGCAAGATGGAAGCACTGACAGATTTCAGACAGGGAAACTGCTTCACAGACAGGAAATGGATTTATCAGGCTCATACCCTAGTCACCTCCAGACTAGACTATTGCAATGCACTCTACATGGGGCTGCCCTTGACGAGCATTCGGAGGCTGCAGCTGGTCCAGAATGCAGCAGCCCGGGAAGTAATGGGGCATGGACATTATGCCCATGCCTCGCCCCTGCTCTGGGAGCTGCACTGGTTACCAGTTTGCCTCCGTGTTATGTATGTTAACTGTGTTTTCTGACAGGAGCAGAATGTATCTTTTCTCATGTATCTATTCTTATGCAAATAAGTGGATCAAAAATGTGCACACTCTGTTAGCCAATGGGCTTGTTGTATTATTGATACTGTTACTGTTTATAGTGTATAAAAATCCAAGTTTTGCCCCATCCAAACTGTGTTCAAATCCCACTAATAAAGAGCTGAAAATCACTACTTCACTCATCTGCTTCTTCATTCCTTGAACACGAAACTGGCGACAAAGGTGGGATGGCATCCCCATACGGCAGCAACATTGGCCCATTTGACCCAGTGCGTCCAGAGAAATGGGCAACATACGAATGCCAATTCCGCCACGCAATGGCCTCGCAGAAGATCACTGACGGCAAACCAGAAGCGCTCTTGTTTCCTCGCTCAGTGCGGTTCTGAGACACTTGAGCTGGCAACTCACCTCGTTCTCCCAAGGGGCGTGGATGTGGTGCCGCTTACAGAAATCATGTCTGCACTGAGGAAACACCTGCAGCCAGAGGTCTTTATCTTCCCGGCCAGGGTGGCCTTCCACAGAAGGGAGCAGTGACCTGGGGAGTCCATTGCAGACTATGCCACCGCTCTGTGCATTGCTGCCGCCCCATGCAAGTGGGACAACATCAAAGAAGCACTCCGGGACCATCTGCTGGCTGGTATGAGGGATGAAGATGCTCAATGTTGCCTCATGATCAGGAAGACCCTAACTTTCAAGGCTGTCCTAGAAAAGGTGGTAGCGCCTGAGGCCGCACTGTCCAGCATCAAGCTTTTCCGGCATTGCCACTCCACCACCAGTGCCACCGACTCAGCTGTGCAAGCTCAGTAAAATTCATCTTCATCCTCCTCAGCATCGTCTGGTTCCACCTCTTTATCGGAGTCCAGCAACGCAGAGGGAGAAGTCCGAGCGGTCCGACGAAAGCACCGAGAGCACCATGACGATCGGGAGAAGAAATTCTTTTGCAAGTGTGATGGCTGCGGATCCCGGCATGACTGCAGGAACTGCCTCTTCCACACCGCAGAATGCCACAACTGTGGGCAACGAGGGCACATTGCTAAAGTATGCTGCCAGTGAAAGCAAAGAACTCCAGCACCTGAGTCCAAGAAGAGTCATCACCACAAAACATCCATTGCCAAAGTGTCACCAGAGCCTGAGCCATGCCAAGTGGGCATCGTCAGTGAGCATTTCTTCACAGACCTGAGCCTGCAGGATGTCCCCTTTAAGATGGAGGTGGATTCAGGTACTACCTTTTCCATAATCCCACAGTGGGAGTTTTTGAAAATTCCCCCTGCCTCTCGGCCCAAGCTCAAATCTTTTAAAACTTCCCTCTGGGATGTGCAAGGTTGCCAGATTCTGGTCCTGGGGGTGGGAAATTTCTTGGTCAAATTCAAAAACATTCGCACCTACTTGCCATTGGTTGTAGTTAAGCAGGGCACTAACTGTCTTATTGGGACCCAATGGTTTAGGCCCCTGGGAATCAGGCTTTCCGGCATTCACGCAATAGACGCTGACCCAATCCGGGATGTTTGTGATGCAAATCCTGAGGTGTTCAAAAAGGGTTTAGGGTTATACAAAGGACCCCCTGTGGACTTTGAGCTTGACCCAATGGTCCGGCCCATCTGGATGAAGCCATGCCAGGTACACTTTGCTTTAAAGGAGAAGATAGAAGCTGAGCACGACAAACTGGTGGGGCAGGGCATCCTAGTGCCAGTGGACTCCACAGAGTGGGAGATACCAATAGTGGCTGCTTTGAAAAGTAACGGGGAGGTCAGGATATGTGCTGACTACAAGTGTACCATCAATAAAGCTATTCGCCCAAATGCATATCCTGTGCCCGTGGTAAGCCACCTTCTTGCCTCCTTGCATGGAGGAAATTGCTTCGCAAAACTTGACCTTGTCCAGGCTTACCAACAATTGACTGTGTCTCCTGCTGCTGCCATAGCCCAGACCATAGTAATGCATAGGGGGGCATTTAAGACAACTAGACTACAATTTAGGGTGAATGCGGCCTCCGGAATATTTCAATCTCTTGTAGAACATATTTTAAAAGGTTTGCCTGGTGTCCTGCCATATTTTGGCGGTGTCCTGATCACCGCTAAGGACACTGTCGAACTAGCGGCCAGGCTCAATCGAGTCCTCTCACGTTTCGAGAGGGCCAGTCTACATCTCAGAAGAGACCAATGTGTGTTTTTGGCATAGGAAGTGGAGTTCCTGGGGTACTGAATTACACCCCAAGGTATCATGCCCTCTGACTCCAAGGTGGCGGCTGTGCGAAATGCACCCAGGCCAAAATGTAAAGCAGAATTGTAATCATTTCTAGGATTGTTAAATTTCTATCATGCTTTTCTCCATCACAAAGCCTCAGTTGCCAAACCATTACATCGGCTTCTTAAGAAAGATACTGTTTGGCACTGGGGCTATTGCCAGGAGAAAAGGTTCCTGGAACTTAATTTTTTTTATTTTTTTTATTGGTTTTCAAACAAAATTACAACAAATAATATAACACACATATACATATAGGAAAATAGAAAATACATTTTGCCAATACATACACAATATATCATTTTACCTTCAAGCAGCAATATCTTTTTAAACTAATGCATTAGTGCGTTATTAACCAATCTTTATAACTGGTGATTTAAACTTTAAATCTCAAGTAATGTGCATGATATACCATTTTTTTCAAAAATTTATTATTTATAATAAAACATTACAGTATGCATATATGTGCACCAGCGCATACATGCACCTGCGCACATATATGCACACATACAAACCTACATACATGCATACCCATAGAAAATTATATGGGCATGCTCACCCCGTGATATTTACAATGTCCAGAGAAATCAGAGGTTCTTAATAATTTCCATCCAGCAGGCAATTTGATCAGGTACAGGTTTGCTTACTTCTCCCCCTCTAAGAGAGTGATCCACAAAAGCACACCAAATATTCCAAAATCTATTTTCTTTAATAATACCCTTTTTCTTATTTATTTCCCAAGTTAATTTATCATTCAATGCTAAATTCCACATCTCCTTATACCACTCTTCTATCTTTATGTTTATAACATTTTTCCAATTTCTAGCTATACATTGTCTGGCCGTTGTAAGAATTATTTCCAATAATTCTTTTTCATCCTTGTTTAAATTAAAACCTTCTAAATCTGTTAACAAAGTGGAACCCGACCCCAGTTTAATTCTCTTACCCATTATATCTTTAATCTCCTTCTCCACCTTTCTCCAAAATTCTTTAACCACAGTACAATTCCACCACATATGTTCGTATGTTCCAATTTCCTTTTTACATCTCCAACACAATTTATCTTTTTTATTATCCATTTGATGCAACCTCACCGGGGTCAGGTACCACCTCCACAACATTTTAAAGTTATGCTCCTTAATTCTAACTGATAACGTTCTCATTATCCTCTTTTTCCATTTATGCTTCCATACACCTTTTCAATCTTTATATTCAATTCCTGTTCCCAACTTGACATTAAGGCCTCATGTGGATCACCCTCAATATTCAGCATTTTATACAATTTACTAACTACACCCTTAATAGCTCCATCTCCTTTTCTTAATTTTGAAATCAACACCTCAAATTCTGTCATTTTTCTATACAATTCCGGTTTTCTCCAATATTTACCGTTCCATTTATTTACCATCACAGTCTGAAACCAGTTTAAGTTCATTTCAGCAAACAAATCATTTCTTCTATCATTAACTTTACAGGTCTGTATCCAATCTTTAAGGAGGATTACACCATTTTTTACCAATATCTCTTTTATCCTTTTATTTATTTTTACCGGAAAGTCTGCTATATCTTCCAATTCTATGATTGGTGAGGTATTTGGAGCCAAAACCTTCTTTACTTTTTTCCTTTCAAGAAACCAACTTGATCTACTTCTATATAATTGCCCATAAATTTATTTAACCTATTTGCCAATATTGCCGTAAAAATTTTGGCATCTTGGTTGATCAATGAAATAGGTCTATAAGATTCCACTTTTTCTAAATCTTTTCCAGGTTTTGGCAGCAATACAATCGTGGTCCTATACCATGAGGTCAGAATTTGTCCCCCATCCAGAATATAATTGTACAATTTTACCAACTTCAGAACCACTTTATCCTTAAATTCCTTATAAAAGTCAGCTGGTAACCCATCTTCCCCTGGTGCTTTACCCATTTTCAATCCAGTTATTACGTCTTTTATCTCTTTTTCTGTTATTCATTCTTCCATTTTTTCCTTATGTTCCTGTTTTATACTAGTATATTTTTGTCTCTCTAATTGAATTTTGAGTTTGTCTATATCTATCTCTTTTTTTGCATATAAGGCCTGATAAAATTCTTTCACAATTTTATACTTATCTCTAGTTTTATTACATCTCACCCCTTGTTCATTTATCAAGACTCCAATTTCTCTCTTTTCCCTCTTTTCTTTAGCTGCTCTTGCTAATAACCTTGATTTTTTGTTACTAAATTCAAAATATTCTCTTTTTAAATACAGCAAATCTCTCTTCACTTTTTCTATATCCTTACGAACCAATTCCGCCTTTAATCTTTGCAAATCCTCAAAAACCTTCCTATCCTTTGTCCTTGCGTGTTCCTCCTGCAATTTCTTTATATCCTTTTCATTTTTGTCTTGCAAAATCTTAAACTTTTTGTATTTAATACTGGCTAATCTAATACTTTCACCTCTAAAGACCGACTTAATGGTATCCCAGACCACATTAAAGTTTACGTCATCATTATCATTCCACTGCCAGTTTTCTTCCCACCTCTCGCTAATTTGCTCCTTACATTTTTGATCCCTAAATAGTTTGTCATCATATCTCCACGCCCTTCTCATCCTCTTTTTACCATCCATCCTAATTTCCATCACAACTTTCGAATGATCTGACTCCTTAAAAATCCCAACTATTTCCTCCAGATTTCTAATCATATTCTCTGTTACAAATATTTAGTCAATTCTGGAATATGAATTATGGACCTGTGAGAAATAAGTATAGACCCTTTCTGATCCCTTAAGTTCCCTCCAAGTATCTTTCAGTCCCAAGGATGTAATCCAATTATCCAATGTTTGTCCTTTAATTCCTTTTCCACATCTTAACATATTTGTACAATCTAAATTAGATTTTATCAGATTAAAATCCCCAGCCACAATCATCCTCGTTGTTTTCTCTCTTACCAATATTTTACGAATTTTTTCTAAGAATTCAGTCTGATGGTCATTTGGGGCATATACATTCACCAGTGTTATTTCCTCCTCATCTATCTTCCCTTTCACAATCAAATATCTACCCTCAGGGTCCGATATCCTATTAACTATCTCAAACCCCAGTCTAGTCGCTATCAAAATTGCCACCCCTCTTGACTTTGATGTGCCGTATGAACTCTCATAATGCTGCATCCAGCCTAAAAAAAATTTATTTGTATCCTGAGCTTTTTGATGAGTCTCCTGAAGAAAAACTATATCTGCCCTATCCCTCTTCAACGCTGATTGAATTCTTCTCCTCTTAATCGGTGAGCCTGTACCTTTCACATTCCACGATAATATTTTAATAGGCCTCATAATCTAATTACCCACCTTCTTCCACCATCTCTGATTTCTCCCTTGGACATGATGCCATCTAACCCACAATAACTAAAAAAAACAAAAAACACAAAAAACATTCACTAATACCCTCCCCGCTTCTTGAGCCAAAAAGAACGCCTCCGTCATCCGAAAAGGGGAGGGGGGAACATGGAAGACGACGTTACAATGAAAGCTCAAGCACTAATATACCTCTCATACAAAATCTGGTTTAATTCACAATCTTACTTTAACTCATCTTCCCTACAAACATCCCACCTATTTTCCATCCTGCTGACCCTCACTTCCCCCCATTTCAGTTACCATCAACACTTGCAACTCCAGCTCTTCTGTGTCCTCTCCTCCCGCTGCCCCCTCCTCCCTTGCTCCACCGTAATCCCTTTTTATTGCTCCAGATTCCAACAAAGCCTTCCTCAATGCCAACCATTCCCTTGAAGATGCCTTAACCAAGTCATTCATACACATATGTTCCAACGCATCCATCTCTGCATCAATCACATGCAACCTCCTTTCATGAAAGAACCTCAACTGTTGTGGATATTGCCAGTTGTATTTTATCCCTTTTCCCATCAGAAATCTTGTTACTGGCTTCATCTTATTCCTCCAACCACGTTCCTTCATTGAAATATCATTGTATATTTCCACATCATTTCCATCCATTTTTAAAGCGCCAGATCCAGCTTGTTTTAAAAAGGCCATCACCTTCAATTTGTCTCCCCAGTTTGCAAATTTAACCAACACATTCCTCTGTACCACCTTTCCCTTCCTCGGTCCCACTCTGTACACACTTGCAATATCCTCATGAACAAAAACTTTTCCCATATTCAAATTATTTAACCAAACAATTATTCTACCTTTTAGCTTATCTGGCACTTGTTCCGCCAATTTGCGTATCAAAATATTCTGTTTTCTCATCATCTCTTCCATAACATCAATTCTTTTTTCCTGCACATCCACTTTCATCTTAATTTCCTTTCCCTCCTCATGTAATCCTTTAATATCCCCTTGCATCAATTTCATTTTCTGCATTAATTTTACATTATCATCCATCCTTTGAAAATTAAGATCCACTTTTTTGAAAAATCTGTGAACATTGTAGCCAATTTGTCCTGTTTTCCCATAATTTCACCTTTATCTTTCGCTCTTGACTCCTCCATCTTTTCCATTTTCTTGAACAACTTCCCAAGTTCTACCATTATCTGAGTTTGATCAAGTGGTGGTGGTTCCGGAGATGATGTCGGAGGAGATGGGTCTTCTGATAAAAGGTTACCTTTTTTTTGGCTTCACAACTTCTTCTTCCTTGCTCTTTCCCCTTGCAACTTTATCCATTGTAATATCAAATAGCAACTTCAACCCAGCAACTTTTCTTACACCCTCTTGTCTCTCAACTTGATGCTGCTCCAGAGTTAGAATCCAATTATGTTAGGTCACTCAACAAGCCAAGAATCAAACCATGAAAGAGTTAATATATCCACCACAGGCAAGGAAGTGTTTGTTGGTATTATATCTCCTGTGTGAAGGTCAAACAAGAAACAAAAGCCAGACAAAGCAAGATAACGTAACTGTAATCCAGTAACAAAGAAGGGGTACTCCAACAGCCAAACTTTCAATACTGAGGCCAAATGATTCCAAGCCAGTACAATCCAAAAATGCAAAAGGGATCTTGCTGATATAAGCCAAATTTATATTCCACCTGGTAATCCAGTAGCTTGATTGAAAACTTTCTCCAAGAATTGGCAATGGTTTATTGTAATCCACCTTATAACAATGTTCCAATAAGCAAATCCCCCAGTGCTATCCAGGGACTAATATCCAAGCTCTTGCAAGGAAGAAGGAAGATGACGGAGAAGGAGGGGCAAAACAGGGACTCAGGCAAAAGTCAAAAAAAGGAATACTTAAATTGTATTTAACAAAAGGAAAAAAAAGAGATCCAACACATATCTATTTAGTCCTCTGGCACAAACGCCTGCCACATCTTCTGCATCGGCTGCGGCTTCGCGGGGTGTCCCTCCTCCCTTCTTCTCCAAAGCCTCCAAAACCTCCAATCGCCCCTTTAATCTCCGTCCCTTCAGCAACACTCACACTCCAAAATCTTCACCTTCTTGTGCCCCTGCCTTCCTTTCTCTCCCTTCCATCCGTGAAACTCCTAAAGCTTCTACCGTTGTTTTCCCTCTTTAAGTTTCGCTTTCTGCCACCATCGCCGCCATTATCCCTCCTTTCCCACCGTCTTACTTTCTTTCACGTCCTCGCTCCTTCAATCACTTGCCTTCCTTCCGTTTTCCAATCCACCCCCGTCCGCAACGCAGCCGGCAATCTTAGTTTCAGCCTTTATATTTTCAGTAAATTTACAGCTTCTTAATCCAATCTCCTCGATCCCATTCGCCACGGAACCTCTGGGAGAGTCGCGGCTTTCGCCACTTGCCTCCGCAGCCAAATCTGCTCTCGAACTTCAATCTTCAGTTCAGCTTTTTTACTTGCCGGATCTTTACACTTTCCTCATGTAGAATCTTTTGAAATTATTTGTATTCAGATTTAATTTCTCATTTAATTCCTCATTGAAAAGCACGAGTCCACAAAAAAGTGTGTTAACTCGTCGTCATCTTAGCCACAAGATACTGTTTGGTACTGGGGCTATTGCCAGGAGAAAAGGTTCCTAGAACTTAAAAGACTGCTATCTTCAGATGCTGTATTAATTCATTTTGATCCTAACAAGGAAGTTGTACTTGTGTGTGATGCATCCCCTGTGGGGGTGGGAGCTGTGTTATGCCATGTACTAAGTGATGGGAGGGAAACCCCCATAGCATTCTATTCCTGTTCGCTCTCAAAGCCTGAGAAAAATTATGCTCAGACAGACAGGGAGGCGTTGGCAATCGTGGCTGGCACTAAGAAATTCCATGATTACCTTTACGGAAGACCTTTTACCATCGTAACTGACCACAAGCCCCTCCTTGGAATCTTTATGAACGGGAAGCCCAAGCCTCAAATTCTGTTCCCAAGGATGTTGCATTGGGCAATTTTCCTAAATGCATACGATTTTACTTTGGTGCACAGGCCCGGCAAGAACATCAGCCACGCTGATGCCCTGTCACGTTCTCCACTGCCAGGGGTCGGGGAAGTCGATTGCAAGATTGAAAGCGACCACCAGGTCCTTATGATTGAGGCTTTTGACTCGCCCCCAGTCGTCCCCTCATATATAGCCAAGGCTACAGCCAAGGATGTAACATTGACTAAAGTAATGTCTTGGGTACAAAAAGGCTGGCCTGTCTCTCCTCTAGCCGAGGAATTCAGAACATTCCACCACAAGCATTTGGAACTGTCAGTGGAACGAGGTTGCCTTCTATGGGGCCAGCGGGTGGTCATTCCTGTCACTCTCAGGAAAAAAAGTTTTACATCTACTTCTCACAAGTCACCCGGGAATTGTCCCTTCCAAAGCCCTTGCCCATAGCTACTTTTGGTGGCCTCAACTGGACGAAGACATAGAACAGATTGTCAGCACTTGTGCCAGATGCCAATCCTCTCGCCCAGAGCAATCCCACCTTCCCTCTCAGGAATGGGATTCTGCCAGGGGCCCATGCTCCAGGTTGCACATAGATTTTGCAGGTCCATTTAGGGGTGCCCTATTTTTGTTGGTTGTGGATTCATTCTCAAAGTGGCTGGAAGTGATTAGGGTGCCTAATACCACTTCAGCCACCAAGATAATGCACCTGAGAAGGCTGTTTGCAGCATTTGGACTTCCAGATGTGCTGGTGTCCGACAATGCATCCACATTCACATCTACAGAATTCCAATCTTTCATGGAAAGGAATGCAATTAGGCACATCACTGCCACCCTATTCCACCCAGCCACCAATGGCCAGGTGGAGCGGCAGGTGCGCACAACTAAAGATGCGCTTTGGCATATGGGTGAAGGGGATTTGGAGCTCCAGCTATGCCAGTTTCTTTTCACCTATAGGCTCACCCCTTTGCCTTAGGGCTGTCCCCTGATGAATTGCTCCAGCGAAGGAAACTGTCATCCTTGCTGGACAGATTGGATCCCTCTAGGGTAGAGGACAAAGGCACAAATATAGTGATACAACACCAGTAGGGTTTCTCGTCCAGAGACCCTGTACATTGCCGCAATTATGCAGCTGGTGGTCCTACGTGGGTGCCCAGGTTTGTGATTGATCAAACTGGTCCTGTTTCTTACAGAATCGAAATAGCCACTGGTCTGATCTGGAGGAGGCACACTGATCAATTGAGACCCAGAGTACTGGACCCACAAGACGATTACAGACACTCAACGCTAGGGTTGGCCCCCACCCATTTAAATCCAGGGGGCAGAGGTAATAGTCAGCAGGCAGCCAACATTGACCCAGAAGTGTCTTCTAGGAAACGATTTCAAGGGGAATTTGTGGAATGCTTCCCTACTCTGGCCCGGTGTACCCCTACACTGTCGCAGCCTAGCACTCTGGATTCCTTTATTGATGATGACCAATTTTGTTCAGTCGCCCTCCACTCTTAGTACACACAGGAGGGACCCTGAGTTGTCTTATTCATCCACAGAATTAGATTTTGGTTTTGAGCGATCCCCTACTCCTTCATCTGACAAAGGGGGCTTTAATTTGGGTTTACAATCCTCCCCCTCTAGTCAATCCCTCACTCCAGTTGGGTCGCCCATCCTACGAGCCCCTGAGCTGGCTCAGCCAAGCATCCGACCCTGAAGGGCAACTAGACCGCCATCCTGGTTGAAGGATTTTGTTTTTACCTAGGGGGGAAGAATATTATGTATGTTAACTGTGTTTTCTGACAGGAGCAGAATGTATCTTTTCTCATGTATCTATTCTTATGCAAATAAGTGGAATGAAAATGTGCACACTCTGTTAGCCAATGGGCTTGTTGTATTATTGTTACTGTTACTGTTTATAGGAGTGGAATGTATCTTTTCTCATGTATCTATTCTTATGCAAATAAGTGGATCGAAAATGTGCACACTCTGTTAGCCAATGGGCTTGTTGTATCATTGTTACTGTTACTGTTTATAGTGTATATAAGTCCAAGTTTTGCCCCATCCAAACTGTGTTCAAACCCCACTAATAAAGAGCTGAATTTTACTACTTCACTTGTCTGCTTCTTCATTCCCTGAACACGAAACTCCGAATGCAATTCAGGGTGCTGGTTATGACCTTTAAAGCCCTATATGGTAGTGGGCTGGGATACCTAAAAGACCACATTGCCCTGAGGACATCTTTACGTCCAACCAGAGTGGACCGGAGAGGCTCCCTAATTGTTCCATCAGCCAGGGAGGCCTACCTCTCTGGCACAAGAAAAAGGGCCTTTTCCAGCCCTTTGGAACCTCCTACCAGTAGAACTACGGCTGCAGATGGAGCTGCTGGCCTTCAGGAAAGGACTTAAGACCTGGCTGGAGGGCAGGTGTGGAGCCCTGAAGGCAATGTGGTTCCTGCTCATTGGCTCTTATCATGAAATGTACCTTCTTTCTGCCTCTCCGGGTGGGTGGAATTTTTTAATGTGGGTGGGGGTTTTAATCTGTTTTTATGTGGTGGTTTTTAATTATGTGAGCCACCCTGAGTAGGGCTTCCTGAGTGGATGGTGAACAATTTGAAATATTAAATTACATTAAATTAAATATCAAATGATCAAGATACTGCCTGAGAGGTGAAAGGTCAGCAGTTCAAAACCTGAGTACAGCATGATGGAATGAGCACCCATCTCTGTCCCAGCTCCAGTTTGAAAGCAAGAAATTCCAAGTAGATAAATAGGTACCACTTCGGTGGGAAGGTAAACAGTGTTCTGTGCACTTCGGTGTCCCAACATGCTTGCCACATGTCCATGGAAACATCTGCAGAGGAGGGCCAGGGAGTGCTTGGCCCACCCTGAGTTAGCAGTTTGCCCACCCTGGCAAGGTGTGATTCCCCATAGGAATGCATTGAAAAGAGGCTTTGTTGCCCACCCTGAAAAATATTTGCTCACCCACATCTAGAATCCTGGCTCCGGCCCTGCAACCTAGCAGTTCGAAAGCAAGAAATTGCAAGTAGATAAATAGATACCACTTCAGTGGGAAGGTAAACAATGTTCCATGCATTCCAGTGTTAAGTCATGCCTGCCACATGTCCATAGAAACATCTGCAGACACAGACAGCACTGGTTCTTTGGCTATAAGCAGAGATGAGCATTGAACCCTAGAGTCAGATATGACTGGCCTTCGAGCAAGGGCAACCTTTACCTTACATTACCCATTGAAAGGATGCTGTTGGGCTTGGGAGATTTGGTTCCATTTACGGTTCAGAGGACAACCACCACCTCCATAGAAACAATTTTGCATGATTACATGAGGAATAATGATGCTAATATCCTGAACAAATAGCTCCAAAGGGAACTGTACATATTGAGCCACGTGTTGTTAGCAGGAAACATAGAACAACTTGACAATAAAAAAGAAAATATTGCTTGCAAAATCCAGTATAAAAAGCATTATTAATTACATATTGCACTCTTGCTCAGTATTGCTAACCAGGAAAGGAAATTAATCCGTTAATGGAAAAGCACTGCTATTGAGAATGCTCCCAAGATTTGGAAAAATTGCAAAGGATTAAATTTAGCTATTTCTGCTCCTTTGTGGGTGGGGGAGTCATGTGTGTACTTTATATCTGTATGTACTGTACAAAAAAGCATCTGGGAATAAGGGGACAATGAATACTTTAAGCATCTTAATTACCAATTTTGTACACATTTTGTAATGGTTCATTAAAGAAACAAGGATGTTGACTTTCTTCAGGGGTGCAGCTTGGGGAATCCCTGATGCAAACAAACACACAGTTTAGTATTCCATATGGCTTATTATGGATGCAATGTAGTACCTTGTGGTCTGCCATTTATATGTACAAAGTCCACAGTCCAGGCAAGCAAAAATGAAAGGGCAGGTTGTTCCTCCTGTTGACAGTCACCAACACAGCTGGATTTGGTTTAATGTTAAACAAGGATTATTATTATTTTTAGGGTTAGGGGTTTTAATACTTGGGAATAACATAGCAATTCAGTTCATTTGGTCAACGGCACCTCTGTAATCATATAATCTTTTATACATTTTACAACTCAACTTTTACAAGGAAGGTAAGTTTCATAGTTATTTGGTTTTTAAATACATGTTGGTTGATTCTTTGGGGTTGTTTGAAAGTATATCTTTCTTTAGTTTCTCATGGAAATCTGGAGATTTTTACTTAATTTACCTTTGTTATTTTTTCTATGGCTTGCTGGTTAGTTCAGTGAGTTAGGCATATGGCTGTGAAATTTGGGATCTTCCTGCCTTGGCCAAGCTGCACAGTCTTAGAACAGCCCCCGTAAAAGGGAATGGTAAACTACCTCTGATTACTATTTAGCTAGAAAACCTTGAACAAGGTTTAATTCTTTCTTCAGTCTTTATTGAAAGTAACATTTTTATTGCTATATGTCAGTCAGTTTCTTTTTCAGTTTATTGACACTAATGGTTCTATATATGAAAAGTTAATTTTCCGGTAGATTAATAGAATCGCAGAATAAATGAGATGGAAGGGGCATATAAAGCCATCAAATCCAACCCTCTGCTCAATGCAGAAATCCAAATCAAATCAGTACTGACAGATGGTTGACCAGCTTTCTCTGCAATGCCTCTAGCCCTGGAGTGCTTAGTTTGGAAGTGTGTGTGTGGTGGTGGTGGAGGGGATTGTTTCTCCACTTCTTGTCATTCTGATTGTGTAAATAATAGGAAGCTTATGGTCAGATGGTCTTCTGAATGCCTCCATGATTTAATGTCAGCCTCATATTCTGTAGGCTTTGGCGATTTATAACCTTGCCTGCGGATTAAACTTCAATTTATCTTTGCACCTTAGAACATAATAGAGAAAGAAATTCTGGATATGTCTGACAACTCTTATGCCCAGCGCAAAGGAAGCATGAAGGCTTAAAACATCTATACATTCATTCCAATGACTTTTGTAACTTACCAGCACCATTATTCCATCACCACCACCACCACCACCGCCACCCCAGATTGTTGCCTTACCATGGCAAGTGGGCTTGCATGGTTCAATGAGGCCATGGGCTATGCTGTGTAGGGACACCCAAGATGGGCAAGCCATAGTGGAAAACTCAGACTAAATGTGACCCACAGGAGAAGGAAATTGCAACCCACTCTAGTATCCTTGTCAAGAAACTTACATGGATAGTATCAAAAGACTAAATGATCTGATGCCAGAAGGTAAGCTCCTTGGGTCAGAACGTGTCCAATATGCTACTGGGTCAGGTATAAGTAGCCCCAGAAGGAGTGAAATGGCTGGGCCAAAGCCACAAAGTTGCTCAGCTGTGGAATGCCCTGATGCTAGGAAAGATTGAAGGCAAAAGGAGAAAGGGGTGGCAAAGGGTGAGATGGTTATATAGTATCACTAGCAGATTTTGCCCGGCGGTGCCGGGCTGTTTTAAATTGTGTTGGGAGGTTTTTGGTTTATGTTTATGCAAATGAGGTTAGTTTTTAATTGTGGTTTTTTAAATTTTTATTTTTACGCATGGGCTGTTATAAACTGTGAATTTTTATTTTTTGTTTTTGTTTTTTGTTTTAAAAAGAGGAAAGGATGCTATAATTTTTTATGCTTATTGTATTTTACTAAATAATGTGTTACTATGTGAATTTTTTTAAATAGTTGTACCTTGGATAATAATTTTTAGAATGTGTAAGAATATTTTTTTTAAAAAAATCAATGTTTCTATACTGTGTTTAGATGTTTTTATTTGTTTTTTTTGTGTGAAAACTTATTTCTTTTTTTGGAATTATTTGTGATTTTTGTGAATATTTTTGAATGTTTTGATAACTTATTCCATTAATTTGGGAATTATTTTTTATTATTTTGAATATTTTGAATGTTTTTCTCTTGTGGCCTCTGGGTGGGGCTGGTGAGCTTTTCTTGTATTTTACTATTTTTCTCTACTGTCCTCTGGGTGTCGCTTCTTCTTCTGGTAAGTCGTCTCTTTCTTTCCTCAGTTTAGTTCCGGTCGTCTTGGAGTGAAGACGTCTCCTGGTAAGCTCCCTGGTTTAACTTTTTTTTGGGGGGGGGTTGTTTTGGGGTTTTTTTTGGGGGGGGTTCTATGTGTTTTGTCTTCTTTGTTTTTTGGATGTTTTGTGTTTCCTTTTTCTGTTTTTTATTTTTGGTTTTGACTCTTTTTGGATTGTGTTTTTGGATGTTTTTGTGTTTACTTTTTCTGTTTTTATTTTGGTTTTGATTATTTTTGACTGTTTTTGGATGGTGTTTTTTTGTGTTGGGGTGGGGGTATTTCCGTGGGCCGGTCTTGGGGGCTGGACCGCGGAAATACCATCACTGCTTGATGCGGCGTTGGGGTGGTGGTATTTCCGTGGTCCGGCCTGGGTGGCCAGACCACGGAAATTGCATTTCTGCTTCATGTGGCATTGGGGTGGGGTTTTTTCATGGGCTGGCCTTGGTGGCCAGACCACGGGAATCCCATCGCTGCTTGATGCGGCGTGGGGGGGGGGAGGTATTTTTGTGGGCCAGCCTGGGTGGCTGGACCACAGAAATTGTATCGCTGCTTACATGTGGCATTGCAGTGGGTAGGATATTTCCATGGGCCGGCCTTGGTGGCTGGACCACAGGAATCCCCATCGCCGCTTGATTTGGCATTGGGGTGGAGGTATTTCCATGGCCCGGCCTGGGTGGCCAGACCATGGGAATCCTATTGCCGCTGTATGCGGCGGTGGGTGGGTGTGGATTTTGTGGCCTGCCTTTTTTATTTTTATTTTTCGCATGCCAGCTGCCTCAGCGTTCTGTGCGCTCATGGCGTGCAGGACGCTGGGGTTTGTAGTTTGGCGTGCGCAATTTTAGTTAGTGCAGTGGTATTTTTTCTGCAGCTTATTTTTGATTGGCTGCGCTCGTTTCCGAACGTTCCTTTTGCTCGCGCTGCTCAGCCTGAGGGCTCTGGTGCGGCATGGTGCAAGGAACGTTGGGAATTGAAGTTCCCTTTTTTTGTTTGCGTCTGGGGGGCTCCTGCCCCACTGGCGCAAATTTCAACCCGACAGTTACCTGCGAACCGGGTTCAGGCGAGTGAACGGAGGCCCATTACGGGCTAGTAGGGCCTGACTAAACATCCTTTGTCACATTCCATTGGTTAACGCACCATTTTATAGGTATAGATTGATGTGGTGGGTGTGGATCTGTTTGGACTCCAGAAGATAGCAAATGACAGCAGATCCTGGCATGCTGTGGTCCATGGGGTTATGAAGGGTTGAACTAGACTGTGTGACTAAACAACAACAACACTATTAGTACAGGAGTTGCTCAATGGTAGTAAATAGAGGGCTGGTGAGGATTTCATTGTAATTTATTTTGTGGCCTGTCTGCCAAAGTGACTTCAACACTGCCAGGGGCTGCTGGAAATGGAGAAAAGCAGCATTATATTCCTCTTCTTAACAAGGTTTCACTTTAAGTAAAGGCGTATCAATGCTTTCTTTTGACCCAAACTGCAGCAATCATATATAACAGCATAAAACATTATAATGCTGTGTATGTTGCTTTCTATTTGTTAGATGCATTATCAAAGGAAGATTAAAAACTCCTTCTGTCCATCAATCCACACAAAGATCCAGTGGATCTAGTGGGTGTAGAATGGACTCTAGCCTCTTGTGCCAGCACAACTGCCCTTTGTGCTGATCTCAGGTCTGCCAGCTCAGCTGGATCAATTGGCACAACTGTCGTGTGGGCTGAGATCAACTAGCAGAAGAGGTTTTTAAAAAGAAGGGGAGGAGCTGGGTGTTGCTAGATCCAGACCCCTCTATGCCCACATTCATAGTCCCTATTTTAACACAAACATAGGGCAGGGTATTCCTAAGAAATTCACAACATTCCTCGGCTGATTTAGTATAGCCTCAGCTGGCTTAATGTCGGTTCAGCCAGATGTCAGTCAATTTAGCTACTTCAGATTACATTTTAAATCTCTTGTCTCTTTACCTATGTACAATATCTGCATATGTATATCTATCCAGCATGCTAAAAGAGCTATTTATAGCTGAGTCTTATCTAGCATTGGATTCACCTAAAGAAAGTCTTCCTAGACTTTTTAATGATCGAACAATGTGATCCTATCATGATTAGTCAGAAATATATCATTCTTTTTTTTACTCAATAGGTATTGTTCCCTTGTGTGTGTATTTAGAATTGAATCTTAAATGCTTGTTAAATTGTACATTAATTGGTGATTCCACTCCAATATTTTGTTGACTTTGTATATAGTCATTCATCTGCAGAGACATTCTAGAGAATGATTATTGACAAGTTGACAGATTTTCATTATAAATATTCATTTCAGCTACTTCTGGATAACCTTCTGCTATCATGTTTTAAATCAAGAAGTCCAACTAGCTTCATCAACATATTTATCCAAGAGTAAGTAATAAATTGAGTTTGTATCATCTAGGCAGCCATCTAGGCATACCATCCAGGGTATGACTGTTGACAAGTTGATAAATTTGGAGGGGAATGAGAAATTTCTTCCTAATTTTCATTATAAATATTCTTTTCACCTACGTCTGGAGAACTCCTGCTATCATTTTTAAGTATCCTCATTAATGTATTTTTCCAAGAGTATGTAATGAATTTAGTCCATACAATCTAGGCAGTGAGTTCACCAGACCCCAGTGAGCCTGCCTTTCATGGTGGTGCATCAGATCTTAATAGCTTGGTGAGTCATGTGCTTTGATAAAATAATTATTCTATGCCTGTAAGTCAGATGTTGACACTTGGTTAATTATGGTCCAGAGGGGAAAAACCTCCCTCTTTCTCCTAAATATAGACAAGATGTGGCTTCTAGATTATCCTCTAATGCCTTGCATCAAAATGGTGTACCTTTTAGGCAGCTAAATTGACAATATAAAGCTAAGGAATCTTTTTATTATTTTCCTGATTGTCATATTTTGAAAGGTGGAATAATTTTTGCTATGTGAACATTTGAAACAAGTGGTTTGCAAAAATAATAATCCAAGTTCAAGACTACTACTGTAGAACATGGGTGGCTCAGTGGTTAAGAAGCTTGCCTTGTTAGCTGGAAGGCTGGCTATCCGGCAGTTTGAAACCCAGGTACTGCATGATGGATTGAGCGCCCATTTCCCTGCTCTTTGGGACATGATAGGAGCCTCATTTGGGCATTCCCTGAGTGGAGTTTCTTCTGCAAAAATCCTTTCAACTCAGAATAATTTCTCACGTGAAATTATTATTATCATCATCATCATCATCATCACTAGTCTACAACATCAAGTCATGGGAATAGAAGGTGACCTAGGATAGGGAGACAGTGAACTGCAAGAGGCATAAGAATTAAAATGAAGAGCAAACTCTTTTCAACAGCTTGAAAATTTATTTATTTATTTATTTATTTATTTATTTAACGTATTTCTATCACCATCCAACTCATCGGCGACTCTGGGCGACTTACAGAAATAGACAATATCAGAATTGCTAAAAACACATAAAACCCCAATAAAACACGTAAACACCCCATTAAAATCCCACCTGCACTCATAAAAAGAGAGAGACTTCTCGACTGTTGTTTTAAACCAGCCAGCAGGCAGGGGTCACCCCTCCATCAGCACCCCACACCTGCCCCACCAGCCAGGTTTTCCTGAAGGGCAGCAATTCCGTCTGCAGCCGCAATTCCACCGGCAAAGGTGAGAAGCCAGATTTCTCTTCTAGGGTTGTCAAGTCTCAGGGCACCTACTGAAGTCTCAAAGAATATGCTTCTCCTGGTGGTGAGACACATTTCAGGGCAAGCAGTTGTTAAGGAGGATATTTCCAATTTGCTTATAAAAGGTGATGCTAAAGCCTTGGCATGAACTTCTCCTTGCTCCCCACTAGCACCATGGCTCAACAAGAGTATTTTTCTCTCTGTATGTTCACCCATCTGCTTTCTTCCAAGTTCCTACCCATCATGTTTGGCCTTCTGGTGCAGTAGCAAGAGGCATAATGATGTATTTGGAGGAAGGCAGGGAGTGGAGCACCTACTTTAGAGCTCATTAGCCCTCTCCCCACAAGCCCTGGCAGCAGCAACATCTAGGGAAGAAGGACTCCTGCTTGCTCTGCTTCTATGACATCAAAGCGCCACCCCCCATCCCAAGCTCAAAGAATAGGATACTGTTGACCTGGCAAAACAGTTTTCCTCCCTGTGACCCTCCAGGTGTATGAACTATTTACTAGATTTTCCCAACTGCTGTTCACGTGGAGGAAGAAGGAGAAGCAAAGCATGCTCAACCAGAAGGTGAAAATTCTTTGCTCAGAACCTAGATGGTGCTTCCACCAATTGTCATTTGAGAGGGAAAGCAGGTCCCATAATCATCTCCTCTTCCTCTTCTACTTACACTTTTTTGGCTTTGTCATTGGCCAAAACTAAGTCTTCGTAACTGCAACTTTCTGGAAGCAATCGGCAGACCAGTAAATGAGCCAACTTCTGTATCTCTCCATATTCACAAAGCATGTTGTTGTCTGCCAACAGGCCCCACTTGAGCACGTTGGTCTTCCATTTAGGGACTCTGATCCTCAGCCTATTCATGGTCCTTCAAGTGACATAGGGGAGGTTGAATTCCTCAGCTATATTTCCCTTTAATGTTGTGCCTTGTCCAGTGAGCTCCTTCTTCTAATTTGGTTTTGCTCTTGCATACCCTCAATTTGTGTAGGTTTGAGGCATCCTGTTGCTATACTATTGCTTAATTAACAGCAATGTCAATTTGTTTCACATGTGCAGATTACTTCATACCCAAGCAGCATACTCTGCTGCAAAGACACTTAGGGCCAAAGCTGATGTATGCAGTGTGGATGGTTAGCTCTCCATGTGTAGTTTGTGAGTTTCCTCCTGATGTTGTTCCTTGTACTAACTTTGATTTTGTTATCCAGGCATTGCTGCTTAAAAGAGAGTGTCCTGTCAATTGTCACGCCAAGGTATTTCAGTGATGGACAATGCTGCAGTTGATTTTCTTGCCGCATGACATCCAACTCCACCCTTGCCTCTTGGTTTCAAAGGTGGAAAGATCACACTTGAGTCTTGTTTGAATTAGGCTTCAAAATGGTTGCTATTGAAATACTGCCCTAATTGTTCAAGTGCTCCAGTACGTTTTCCAGCTACCTCATCAAAGCATGTAAACTTTGGAGGAAAGAGCCTCCTCTAAGACTGTGGATACAATCAGGTCTACCCTGGGCGGCTGCCTTGCTGGCTAATTTTTCTAACAGCAGATCAAACCCATAATCATTGAACATCGTTTACTGTTTGAACTCTTCTCTCTTTCCCACTCACAGAGCTACAGAGGTTTGAGCAGTGGGGAGGAACAGGGACTGGACCCTTTGCCATTTTTTTCCAAATCTCTCCAAAATAGATTAGGGCAGTGATGGCTAACCTTGGCACTCTAGGTGTCCTTGAACTTTAATTCCCAGAAGCCTTGATCATCTTGAGTGCTGACTTGGACTTCTGGGAATTGAAGTCCAAGAACACCTGGAGTGCCAAGGTTAGTCATCACTGGATTAGGGCAGCAGACTGGGGGGGCGGATTTCTTGTACAGACTTCTTTGCTTTTTCAGAACTTGCTTATCTTTAGCTGCCTAGGGCTCTAATTGTTATTTACTTTCTCAAAAAACTAATTGTCATCCCCCCTTCTTTTTTTTGGCAGGAAGTGGAGTGGGAGGAAAAGGCTTCATCTAGAATATGCTTTCCCCATCAGTGTTGGCCTAGGTAGAAGGAAACTAACATAATTCTGAGTCAAAGTTCCTTCTCCTGTCAGCCCTATAGCTAATTGGATTCAGGAATTGGGATTAATATGAAATCAATATGCTACTGTTTGAATCACATCAAATCCATTAAAGCTTTCAGCTATACTGTCTGCCTAAATATAGAGATATCTTACAGTATCGCATCCATATCTTGTAGCTGTAAGTGGGTTTATTGTTATGCAGACTACAATTTTGAGGCATTCAACCTTCATTTCAGAGATTTAAAGTAAAGAATATGTCCCAAATTCTGAAATTTTATAAGCCTTACTGAGCACCATTGTAAGTAACAATGGAATTCCCTTTTAGAAACATACAATGTTGCACACTTCTCCTTTAATATGAGGTTTCACATGGGAAGCATGTCCTTTACTTCCCACTGATTTTAAAGGGGTTCCACCCCATGCCTTAGAATCCTTGAAATCACCTTTTCTTTCCTGTTGCTTCATTTGTTAGCCTTCCTTCCTTTCTCTTCTGTTTTCTGCACTCCAAATATAGATATGTGAAGGTGTAGCTCCACACTAAATATAAAAGAGAGAGAAAAGCCATGAACTGCAGGTAGTCCCTTCCAGCATCATATATTCTGAGATTTCTCTCCTCCAACTCTCATAGATTCATGGAAATGCAGTAATTCTTTTAGATTCCAAATGGTGTCATGAGAGTTAGTAATCTGTTGCAATTAATGGGAGAAGAATCTAACTAGTCTAAGAGCTGCTCTAAATTGCCTCTGCATGTTAGAGGGTTGACAGTTAATAGGGCAGATCTGCTTCCCATTTCTCCCTTTCCCACACCATATGTCCTACATATTTCTTCCCTCCTAGCATGAGATCCAGATTTGAAGCCTGTACAGAAGCATCTACCATGGCTGGGGAAGGGACAGAAGGTAGCAGCTAACACTAAATTTTCTTCTCTGATTTCTTTAAGGCAATGATATAAAACCTCAGGCTCTGAGCCTGAATCTGGTCTTAAACCCTAGTGATGCAGTGGTTAAACTGCTGTACTGCAGTCAAAATTGCTGGCATTGTGAGTTCTATCTTCATGGGGGAACAAGGTTGACTCAGCCTTCCATCGTTCCGAGGTTGGTAAAATGAGTACCCAGCATGTTTGTGGCAAAATGCTAATTACCTTGTGAGCCACCCAGGGACTGCACTAAATGCTATGGAGCAGTATAACTGTAGTTGCTATTGCTAGTCTTCTTCAGGATTCAATTGTATCCTCTGGGGTACCTCCATTGCAATGTTTTTTCCCATTCAAGAAGTGGCTTGTCACCATGTATTCTTCCTAATTCTTCTACTTCTTCACAGTAGCAGAGAACCATGCAATCTGTACTACCAACAGTTATTTTTAGCCATTCTCAAGGATTCCATTTCAAGGCACCTTAATTGACTGATTTTCCCTGTTAAATCACTAGTTTAAAGAATAAAGGTTTTCTTTCACAGCAAAGCAGGTAATTGTGTGGTAATGTTACTTATCATCTGCATCTTGAAGGATGATAGATCCTCCATTTTGTCATGGTACTCTGTGTATAACACTGACATTTAGAAACATTATATTATCTCTTCCCCTGCTAGGTGAGAGCCTTGTCAGGGCACGGGGGCTTGAACAGTCTAACTAGGCAATATTGCCCATCTCTTGTCAATGATGTTAGGACTAAAGCTTACCAAAGGATCCTCCGTCAGATCCCTTGGGCAAGGTGAAAGTGGAAGGCACACATCATGTCTGCCTAGACAGCAAGGTGATATCCAAATGGCTAACAAACCACATGCAAATGGACTTGATTTCTCAAGTCCATTTTGCATGTGTGGAATATCTTTGCAGAGATGTCTACCAATATGCGGACTCCTTGCTGAATAATGACTCCAAGGTATCCAAGGTATATTATTTCTTGCTTGCTGCATTTCTGCCTGTATAATTATTTAATTATTTAAAAATAAATGTCTGCATCAAATCTGATGCCTCTGAAGGATATTAAAAAAGCAGCACTGCAGATTGAAGCATTCAGTTTAGCCTTAGAACAGCTTCCAGTAAGATAATTGAAATTGTTGCAGACTGTAAAGGAAAAACTATGGAAAGACAATAAACGCTTTTCCACTTTTTTCATCATTCCAACTTTAACCTATTCCTTAATAATAATAATAATAATAGAGTGAGAACATTGGTCTTCAGAACCACACTCATCTGGAAAAAACTTACGCACATACCCAAACTGGAGAAGTCCCTTGTTATTAGAAACTCAGAAGCTGTTTCATATAACTTTGTGCCATACTCTGAGTTAGCCAGGGATAAATATTATCCCATCTTATATGCCTCATGAGAAATCTGTACAAGAGTCAAGAAGCAAGAGTTAGGATAGAATACGAAATGACAGAGTGGTTTGGAATAGGAAAAAGAGTAAGACAAGGCTGCATTTTGTCACCCTGCATATTCAACTTATACACAGAGTACATAATGCAAGCGCGGCGCCAAAATGGCCGCCGCGCTCTTTGTGGGCCCCCCCCCACAGGACAGAGAATCCGGGTAGTTAGGGGCGTGGCCAGCTCCCTTATAAAAGGGGTGGCCACGAGGCAGCCGAGCTGCCATTTTACCTCAGCGACGGAGCGGAGAAGTCTTTTCCCCTGTGTCTCCGTCGCTCTTTAGCTTACCGGGAAGCCTTTTGGTAGCGATTCTTCCTTTTCGGCTTCCCTTTGCTTCAGTAGAGATGCCTTCGAAGAAGAAGGCAGCTTCGAGTGCGGCTCGCGCTGTTAGGAGGCGCAACCCAGGTCGGAGGACCGCGGTGCCGCCTCCTCAGCAGCCGCCTTCGCAGGCCCCGGCCGGGGCTGGCGGAATGGGGTCTATTGCCCCTTGGCCCGGAGTGGGCAAACAGAATGCGGGCGCGGAAGGGGTTCCGGCCCGCGGCCCGCGAGCGGTGGACACCGCTCCTGCACCTGCCCACCCTGTTGGGCCTGCTGCTCTTGGGTCACAGCCTCCCCCTGGGCCCTCTAGCCTTGGGGGGTGGTGCGGCCCCCTGCCTTGGCAGGTTTCTCCACCGACCCTGCCGGGCTTCGGTGCTGGCCAATGGCCATATTCGGGTCCTGGGGTACAGGGACCTGTACCCACGCCTGGACCGGGCGGGCCGGCCGGCCCTTGGCCCCAGGTCGACGTGGCAGCCTTACTGGCCCGTATTGCGGCCCTGGAAGCGTCGTTGGCTCGGGCCAGTCAGGCGGGGGCCCCCTTTGGGGTCCCTTTTGCGGCGCTGTCGGCAGGAGGACAACAGCCGACAGGGAGGGTTGAGCTGCTGCAGGCGCGTGGCGCGGTTTCGGCCACTGCCTCGCAGCTCCCCAGTCAGCAGCCAGGTGCGGGTCAGGCCCCGGTGATGAGCTCTACGTCGGTCGTGAGCTCCGACGCCCCCAGTGGGCCGGAACCCCCGGTGGGGGCGGCCCGCGGGGGTGCAGCATGTGAGTATACGGTGCAAGCGAGTACATCCACACACATTCCCAATATGGGGGGGGGGCTTTTCAATGGCCTTGGCCTCGCGCGGGTGGTGCGGGGGCCACGCTGTCGGCACCCCACCCGGCGACGACGACTGCCACCCTGGGCACTGGGGTGGGTACTTGTTCTTACACTGCGGGGAATGTTCTGGGGGTGGCTGGGCTAGCTCAGGCCCCTTTTCCTATGGCTGCGGTGCCTTTTTCGGCTTTGCCGACGGCGGGGTATTCCTTGCCACTGGGTGATCACTTGGTACAGACTACCAGAGAAAAGATATGGCGGGGGGAGTATGTAGATATCTTCTCACTCCTGAACAGAGAGCCCACCAAGGAGGAAAGGGAGGGACAGGATGAGAAGGACAAGGAGCAGGCACGTCGCCGTAAGCCGCCACGTACCTGGGCCAACTGGCTCCCTGCTTATTTAATATACATGGCGGTGTACTTGAGGGCGCGGCCGGATTTGGCTATTCCCATGGTCCAATATTTGGACAACATATATAGGGCGATGGTTGATTTCCCGGGCCCCTCGTGGTTAGCCTATGATGAGGAATTCCGTATGAGGATTCCCCTTCACCCCGAGATGAGATGGGATGAGCCGTGCCAGAGGCTTTGGCTTTTGTACATGACGCCCACACGCCCCGCCCCGGGAGACAGATACCATTGTGAACATGCGGTCCAGCGAGCAGCTCCAGCGCAGGTTACCCGCCAAGCGGCGGGGCAGGGGGTTCCAGCCCGCCTGCTGTGCTGGACTTTCTCGTCCAATGGTTCCTGTAATAGGAAGAATTGCAAGTACAGGCATGAGTGTCCCACATGTGCGGGCCCCCACGCAGCCTCCGCCTGTCCCAGGCCTGGAGGGACACGGGGCAGAGGGAGGGGCGGACAGTGGGCTGGCAAGACTGCCACGGATGGAGCTGGTTCTCCAAAAGGCCCCCTCCCCAATTAATGTGGACATGCTGGAGCGTTGGCTCGCATCGTACCCGAAGGGGGAGGATGGGGAGTATCTCCTTCAGGGTTTTAAGCAGGGATTCCGTATCCCTTTCATGGGTGATAGGTCCCCTCAGGATGCCCCTAACCTTTTATCCCTCAGAGGGAGGGAGGACGTGGCTGCGGCCAGCATTAAAAAGGAGTTAGATGCGGGCAGGGTCGCTGGACCTTTCCCTGCACCCCCGTTTCCCAATCTTAAGGTGTCGCCACTGGGCTTGGTCCCCAAAAAGTCCCTAGGCGAGTTTCGCCTTATTCATCATTTGTCCTACCCAGCCGGCCGATCGGTCAATGATGCTATCCCTGATGACCTTTGTTCAGTCAGGTATACATCGTTTGACCATGCGCTGCGCATGGTGCGCTCTTGTGGCCCGGGTGCCCTGCTGGCCAAGTGCGACATTAAGTCGGCTTTTCGCCTTTTGCCAGTGCATCCGGGCGACTTTGAGTTGCTGGGTTTCAAATTTAAGGATGAATATTATTTTGATAAGGCCATGCCTTTTGGCTGTTCCATATCATGTTCGGCCTTCGAGCGTTTTAGTACCTTCCTAGAGTGGGCTTTCGTCCGCAGGTCAGGGTCTCGGTCTGTAGCCCATTACCTGGATGACTTTTTATTCGGGGGTGAACGGGGCTGGGACACGTGCACACGTCTCCTCAACACATTTCAGATGCTAATGGAGGAACTCGGTGTCCCTTTAGCGCCCGAAAAGACCGAGGGCCCATCTACCAAGCTAGTATTCCTGGGGGTGGAGATTGACACAGTAGCGCAGGCTTCTAGGTTGCCGGGCGATAAGGTGTCCAGGATAGTGGCCCTTATCTCGGATTTGCTGGCCAAGCGCAAGGCATCACTGAGGAAACTGCAGGTGCTACATGGTCACCTCAATTTCGCTTGCAGGGTGGTCGCACCGGGCAGAGCTTTTGCCCGGCGTTTATGCGACGCCATGGCAGGGTTATCCAGGCCCCACCATAGAGTTAGGCTTACCCGGGGTATCAGGGCAGACATGTTTGTCTGGTTGCAATTCCTGAGGGAGTTCAATGGGGTCTCATTTTGGAGGTCTGACCTCCTGGCATCCCCCAATTTTCAGATCCAGTCTGATGCCTCAGGATCCCTGGGTTATGGGATGTACTTCAATGGGAAGTGGGCCTATGGTGGGTGGCCACCGGCCTGGGCAGGCACGGGTCGCCTGCGGGATCTCACATACCTGGAATTTTTCCCTATTCTGGGGGCTTTGATGCTATGGGGCGAACAGTGGGCTAATTCGGTTGTGCATTTCTGGTGTGACAATGCTGCTGTTGTCCACATTGTCAATGCACAGACTTCCAAATCGCCCAGGGTTATGGAACTAGTGCGCCATTTTGTGTTGCGCTGCCTGCGCCTCAATGTCTTGTTCAGGGCCAGGCATGTTCCAGGGATTAATAATGATATTGCTGACGCTTTGTCCCGCCTGCAGATCTCCCGGTTCCGCGCCTTGGCCCCGGATGCGGAGGAATTTCCCTCGCCACTCCCGGACGAGATGTGGACTATTGGCAAGGAGAGGTGAACCGGGCGATTGGCCTGTCACTAGCGCCACGCACGGGTAAGGCGTATCAACAAGCATTCAATTCTTACAGAGCATTTTCTGCTCAATTTCACCTGCCAGAGACCTGGCCTATCCCGGTGGACCATGTTCTGCGGTTCATGGTTCACCTGCATGCACAGGGCCTCGCACCTCGCACCATAGCATCCAAGCTCTCGGCGTTGGCTTTTATGGCCAAAGTGGGAGGTCATGTGGACAGCACCTCTGACTTCCGTGTGAGACATGTTTTGGAGGGGTGGGTGCGCGAGCGCGGGCGTTGCCCGGACGACCGGCACCCTATTTCCCCAGGGGTTCTTACCCAGTTGGCCCGGGGCTGGCCAGGCCTCTGTTTTGATCATTATGAGGCAGCCCTTTTCCATGCAGCCACAACGGTGGCATTTTTTGGAGCGCTCCGCATCAGCGAACTTGTGATGCTGTCTAAGGCGGATGCAAGTTGTAGGGCACTGGAACTCGAAGATGTCTATGTCGCCAAAGACTGGGCTCAGTTGAGGATACGCTCCTCTAAAACAGATCAGCATGGCGTAGGCAGTGGTGTAAGACTGCTACGGTGTTCTTTGGCAGACATCTGTCCGGTTGGTGCCCTACAGGAGTACCTGGCACTGCGTGGCATGCACCACGGCCCGTTTTTCTGTCACCAAGATGGGTCTCCCCTTACTAAATTTCAGTTTTGGAAGGTGACAGGCAGAGCCCTCACCAGGGTGGGCCTACCAGGTGCCCGTTATGGCACACATTCATTCCGTATTGGTGCAGCCTCTACAGCAGCTGCTTTTGGGTACTCTGGGGCTGACATACGTAGCATGGGGAGGTGGGGCTCGCAATGTTTTCAGTTTTATGTGCGCCCACTCCCGCCATGAGTACCAATCCAGTCACCTTACCGCCTTTTTTCTCAATTTTCTTACAGACCCTGGGTGTCGTATTACACCGGTGACAGTATGGCTGGTGGGCCACAGCTATGTGCACAGGGCAGCGCGTTACGCTGCGGCGACAGAGTGGGGACCCCGACTGGGACTGGGTGAACACGCCAGTCTCACATGGCATGGTAAGCCTGGGATGTTATGGCGGGAGCTGCGGCCTTTCCTTTTTTCTGGCCTGGGTGCTGACCCGCCTGACATTCTCATCATCCACCTGGGGGGCAATGATTTGGGCCAGGTCACCGGCTTATCGCTCAAGCATGCGATTTGCGAGGACCTCGCCTACTTGCATTATGTCTGGCCTGCCACAACCCTGGTTTGGTCGGACATTGTCCCGCGACATTCTTATAGAGGGGGCGTTAACCTCCTGGCCCTTGACCGCGCTAGGCGCACGGTCAATAGGGCGGTGGCGCGGTTTCTTGCCGACAGGGCTTGGGGACGGGTCAGTCATCACCCCGCTATTAGCCTACAAAATTATGACTTGTACGCAGGGGATGGGGTCCATCTGTCGCGAGGAGGTATGGACCTCCTGTTGGGTGATTGGCGAGCAGGCCTGTTGACCGAGCTGACGGTCTGGGGGGGGGGCGTCAGGCCTTCTTTGAAGCCCCTCCGTGTGGCGGGTAGCACTGGTAAGGTAAACAGTATGACCCACAGGTATCCGGCAGGTTCGCAATTGACTGAACAACACTAGACAGGAATAAATTAGTTAAACGTTGTCCGGTCAACGATGAACCAGGCGACGGGGTGATGACGATAGCTAACCAGCATGCATCACCCCGTGATTTCACGGATACGTGTCAGAGGGTGGGGTCATGAGTTAGATATTGACTACGGTCAACAATTTGTTTGTTGTCAACAAACAAATTGATACAAATTGATACATTGTAGCCAACTGCCGTTGGCAATTTTGGGGTGGTACCTTACCAGTGTTACTTCGGCCTGCTTGCCTTAAGAATTATGATTGGTCGTTTTACCAATACAAATTTATAATTCGGACTAGGGCATTGAATCAATAAATGTGGCCCGATGCTGTTATCCACTTTCAATGTTGTCTGTGTCCGTTATTGGGGGGTGCGCCTGCAATGCAAGCGCGGTGCCAAAATGGCCGCCGCGCTCTTTGCGGGCCCCCCCCACAGGACAGAGAATCCGGGTAGTTAGGGGCGTGGCCAGCTCCCTTATAAAAGGGGTGGCCACGAGGCAGCCGAGCTGCCATTTTACCTCAGCGACGGAGCGGAGAAGTCTTTTCCCCTCCACCCCCTCCCTAGTTAACAGTGTGATATTTTGGTCGCTTCGGGGCCGGGTGGGAATTTTTGGCTGGGACCCATATTGGCTTCCGGGTCCTGGCTTTTTTGCCCATCCCACACTGTTGCTATGGTTTGATATAGGGGTCTTCTTATGTTCCTACTGTTGACTTTGGTCACATTGGCGGGTAGCACTGGTAAGGTAAACAGTATGACCCACAGGTATCCGGCAGGTTCGCAATTGACTGGACAACACTAGACAGGAATAAATTAGTTAAACGTTGTCCGGTCAACGATGAACCAGGCGACGGGGTGATGACGATAGCTAACCAGCATGCATCACCCCGTGATTTCACGGATACGCGTCAGAGGGTGGGGTCATGAGTTAGATATTGACTACGGTCAACAATTTGTTTGTTGTCAACAAACAAATTGATACAAATTGATACATTGTAACCAACTGCCGTTGGCAATTTTGGGGTGGTACCTTACCAGTGTTACTTCGGCCTGCTTGCCTTAAGAATTATGATTGGTCGTTTTACCAATACAAATTTATAATTCGGACTAGGGCATTGAATCAATAAATGTGGCCCGATGCTGTTATCCACTTTCAATGTTGTCTGTGTCCATTATTGGGGGGTGCGCCTGCAATGCTCAATGCAGGGATGGAGGAATCACAAAATGGGATCAAAATTGCTGGGAGAAACATCAACAATTTGAGATATGCAGATGATACCACCCTAATGGCAGAAAGTGAGGAAGACCTAAAGAAGCTCCTGATTAGATTGAAAGAAGAGAGTGCAAAAGCTGGCTTGAAACTCAATATCAAGAAAACCAAGATAATGGCAACAGACCTTATCAGTCCCTGGAAAATAGATGGGAAAGTAGTAGAAGCCATGGCAGATTTTACTTTCTTAGGATCTAAGATCACTGCTGATGGGGATTGCAGTCATGAAATAAAAAAGCTACTGATTCTTGGGAGACAAGCTATGAGAAACCTGGGAAACATAGTGAAAAGAAGAGACATCTCACTGCAAACAAAGGTCCACATAGTCAAAGCAATGGTATTCCCAGTGGTGATGTATGGTTGTGAGAACTGGACCATTAGAAAGGCTGAGCACAGAAGAATAGATGTGTTGGCTGTGGGTGCTTGCCCCGTGTTGGACAGCCAACTGAATGGAGGGGAGGGGAAAGCCTCTGCAGCAGGCCCCCCTGATGCATTCACACACAGTCACCCAAAGGAAACACACAGAGACAGGGAGCTTCTTGCTGAAGCCAGCTGGGAGGGAACAACTGAGACAAAGGCAATCCCGATGGTTTTATTAGTCATAGAGTTCTATGCAGGAAGTGGATGTGGTCTCAAAGGGGATTGGTTTGTCAGGTCATGTGACATTACATATTGGCTGGGAAGTGATACAAGTCATGAAGAATGACACCATGAGGTGTGCTCGTGATCAAGCTTGGTAAATAACAGGAAATTAGGTGACCCTCTATTTTAGGGGAGATGACTCATCTGACTGGCCTTCTGCACAGCAAAACACAGCCCAGCATCCCAAGCTACCTCTTCCCAATAGGAAGGCCCTTTGGGGAGACTGTAAAAAGACCCTAACATCCCAACATAGATGCCTTTGAAATGTGGTGTTGGAGGAGAGTTTTGAGAGTACCCTGGACAGCGAGGAGAACAAATAGGTCAATCTTTGAAGAAATCAACCCTGACTGCTCCCTGGAAGGACAAATAGTAAATATGAAGATGAAGTACTTTGGACATCAAATGAGAAGAGAGGATTCACTTGAGAAAGCCTTGATGCTGGGGAAGGTGGAGGGCAAAAGAAGAAGGGGGCAGCCCAAGATGAGATGGCTAGATGGTGTTGTAGATGCAGTAGGCACAGGGCTGGGTGGGCTGAGGAGGATGGTGGAGGATAGGGGTGCCTGGAGGGCGGTGGTCCACGGTGTCGCAAAGAGTCGGAATTGACTGTGCGACTGAACAACAAAAAAACAACTATTAACATCTAAATTATTGGGCATGGCCTAATTTTGGTGAGCCATGCTAAATCAAAGTCCAGGATTTACTAAATCGTGCCTGAGTTTGAATTATTTATGACCCGTGGGCTTTTATTCTAGAGATGCTGCATAATACGGCATTTAAGGCTAAGTCTATCTTAATTACTGAGAGGCAACTTTCCTTCCACTTTATTTAAAGCCATTTCCTTTGTGGTTTTCTCTCCCTGTATGCTACAACACCACACATTGCAAATATGAAGCAAGGCAGATGTTGTATTCTTTATTGCATGAAGACTAGATTCCACAGATACAATGATGAAGGCCCATGTGATAATAGTTCAACATTTTTGCCTGTCTTCCAAAAGAGCAGAAAGGAGTAACATGGAGATTTCAACCCAGTCAGCCTGACATCAATCTTGGGGAAAAATTTTGGAGCAGATTATAAAGTGATTAGTGTGTAAGCATCTTGAAAACTAATACCAAAATGGATGTTTGTGGAATGCCATTCCATCTTACATACATCTGACAAAATATTTCAGAAAGAAGCAGAAGGTCAAACTGATTAGGGAAGCATTTCACAATACCTTACCTCTCTCTTAGTTCAACACACTTGGTGATCTCTCTTTGTGCCATTCATTACTGTTTTATTTTGCACTTTTAAAAGGTTGATTGTTTTTTCTGATTATTTTCTGATTACTTATGAATTAAAGATAATATTCCCCTATGTGTTTTTAATTATGTATGTTAACCACCCAGAGTGGACTCAACCAGTGGGTAGGGTGAGATGCATGTGTATGGATGTGTGTGGAGGGATGGATATGCACAGTTACAAAATGGGAGATATTTGGTTCAACAGTATTACATGTGGGAAGGATCTTAGACTTGTTGTAGGTCACAAGCTGAATATGAGACAACAACATGATGTGACAACAAAAAGGTAATGCTCTTTTTGTTGTTGTTCAGTCACACAGTCAATTTTGACCTTTTGCAACCCCATGGACCACAGCATTCCAGGTTCCTCTGTCATCTGCCATCCTCCGTAGTCCACCCATAACTAGACTCACTGTGTCAACAATGCCATCTAGCCATTTCATCCTCTGTCGCCCCCGGGCCAAGGGAGCCAGAGACGCCGTAGCCATTGCACGAAGCCGTCCCTCCCCGCCCCCTACCATCGGGTGGGGAGGTTGAAAGGACTCCCGGGCCGAGGGAGCCGAAGACGCCGCAGCGATTGTGCTAAGTTGTCCCTCCCCGCCCCCTGCCACCAGGCGGGGAGGTTTAAAGGGCTCCCGGGTCAAGGGACCCGAAGACGACGCCGACGACGCTGCCGACGCCGACGCCGACGCCGCGCAAGGCCGCCCCTCCCCGCCCCCTGCCATCGGGCCGGGAGTTGCTTGTTGCTGGAATTGGGGGGGGATGGCGGATGGGGAGGGAAGAGAGAATGTTGGTCCTGCCAGCCAGGAAGGAGGGGCAGCATTCTATCTAGGGAGGTTCCGGAGAACCATATAGGTGTTGTGACGGGCATGGGGCGGTATGGCGGGTACCGTGGGGCGGGCCGCACTCGGGGAATGCGGATCCGATGTTTAATTGCGGTCCCTCATTCCAGCCCTGCAGGTACATCTCTGGGCCCTGAGCAGCAGATCCGGAGTGACCCCGCCCTTAGGCTGCTGCTGGTGAATGCCAGATCGGTTTGTAATAAGGCCCCCCTGATTCAAGATGCCATCCAGGAAGGGCTGGCCGACCTGGCATGCATCACCGAAACCTGGCTGACTCCTGAAGATGGAGTACCTCTTTCGGACATGTGTCCAGCTGGGTTCGGTATTTGGCACCAGCCTAGAGGTGAGGGGAGGGGCGGTGGTGTCGCCATTGTTGCCAGGGAGTCTTTGGGAGTTGCTAGGGCCACTGCTCCACAAGTGGCTGGTTGTGAGGCCCTGCTTCTACGGCTGGGCCCCAAGGGTCAGTTGGGGATCTTACTCCTGTACCTGCCCCCTTGCAGGGTAAGGGATGCCCTGCCTGAGCTCCTCGAGGCCGCCTCGATGCTGGTGTTGGAGTTCCCGAGGCTTATGGTTCTGGGGGACTTCAATTTGCCATCATTGGGGATGGCTTCTGAGGTGGCAAGGGAGTTCATGGCTTCCATGGCAGCCATGGGCATGACTCAGGTAGTTCGGGGTCCGACCAGGGGCAGTGGTCACATGCCAGACTTAGTTTTCTTGTCGGAGCAGTGGCAGAGTGATCTAAGACTACAGGATTTAGTCATCTCACCTGTGCCATGGTCAGATCACTATCTGGTGACTCTTGACTTTCTGGGGGCGACACTTCATCGTAGGGAGGCAGGGCCTATTAAAATGGTCCGCCCTCGGCGACTAGTGGATCCAGATGGATTCCAGAGGGAACTGAGGGATGTTCCTCTGGATCGGCTACACGATTCACCCGAGGCACTCGTCGACCTGTGGAATAGGACGACAACAGTAGCCTTGGATGAAATCGCGCCACTGCGGCCTCTCCGCGCCCGGGGGATTAGGTCATCTCCGTGGTTCACAGATGAACTGCGCGAACTCAAACGGGCAAAGAGACGCCTAGAGCGCCGCTGGGTGAAGACCCAGGATAACTCCGATTGGACACTAGCTAGAGCTGCTATTAGGGCCTACCTAGTGGCGATGGGGGTGGTGAGGCGGCAATACTTCACCGCCCTTATTGCCTCCGCTGATAACCGCCCAGCCGCCCTGTTCCGGGTAACCAGGTCCCTCCTTGGTAGGGGGAGATCGGTGCCCGGTTGGCAGGGTTCGGCTGAGGACTTTGCTGACCATCTGGTGGAGAAAATCGATCGGATTCGTTCAGGATTGAATCCTGGCGTGGATGGGGAGGGTCGGGGGGGTGCCGGAGCACAGTCTTGCTGTATGATTTGGGATCAGTTTGATCCTGTTGTCCCTGATGAAGTGGACAGGCTCCTTGCAGCTGTCCGTGCCACTACATGTCCTTTGGACCCCTGTCCCACTTGGCTGGTGAAAGCCTCCAAGGAGGTAACAGGTGGCTGGGTTGGGGGGATAATAAATGCATCACTGCGGGAGGGGGTATTTCCTGCACAGCTAAAACATGCTTTGGTGCGCCCCCTCCTGAAGAAAGTATCCCTCGACCCAGCGGTCCTTAACAACTACAGGCCGGTTTCCAACCTGCCCTTTCTGGGTAAGGTTTTGGAGAAGGCGGTGGCGCGCCAGCTGCAGAGTGTCCTGGAGGAAGCGGATTATCTAGACCCCTTTCAATCAGGATTCAGGCCCGGGTATGGAACGGAGACGGCATTGGTCGCACTGATGGATGATCTCTGGCGGGAGTGGGACGGGGGTTATCCATCCGTACTTGCTCTTCTTGACCTCTCAGCGGCCTTCGATACCGTCGACCACGGTATCCTTCTGGAACGACTCAAAGGACTGGGGATCCAGGGCACTGTGTTGTCCTGGTTTTCCTCTTTTCTGGAGGGCCGTACCCAGTCGGTGTGGTTAGAGAGTGAGAGGTCCAGCCCCAGGCCCCTCAAGTATGGGGTGCCTCAGGGCTCTGTGCTCTCTCCTCTCTTATTTAACATCTACATGAAGCCACTGGGTGAGATCATTCGTTCCCACGGGGTGCGGTACCATCAGTACGTGGATGATACTCAGTTGTACATCTCGGCCCGTGGGGACCCCAGTGATGCTGTTGAAATCCTATCCGGATGCCTGGAGGCCATTGGGGTCTGGATGGGGGTCAATGGGCTTCGGCTGAATCCCAGCAAGACAGAGTGGCTGTGGATAGGGGGCCCCGTGTTATCCAGGGAGTTACCACCTTTGGTACTGGATGGGGCTGTTTTGCCCCAGACAGACCCAGTGCGCAATTTGGGGGTCCTTCTGGACTCACGGCTGCTGCTAGAAGAACAAATAGCGGCTGTGGCCAGGAGGGCTTTTGCCCAACTTCGGGTGATTCGCCAATTGCGCACGTTCCTGGACCGGGGCTCCTTGCTTATGGTCACCCATGCTCTGGTTACTTCCCGACTAGATTATTGTAATGCGCTCTACATGGGGCTGCCCTTGACGACCATTTGGAGGCTGCAGCTGGTCCAGAATGCGGCGGCCCGGGTGGTGATGGGGTGTGGGCGATATGCCCATGCCTCACCGCTACTTCGGGAGCTGCACTGGTTACCAGTTTGTCTCCGGGTGCAATTTAAGGTGCTGGTTTTGACCTTTAAAGCCCTATATGGCAGGGGGGCAGGATACCTTAGAGACCGCATCGTCCCAAGAGTGTCTGCCCGTCCAACTAGAGCGGACCGGAGGGGCTCTCTAATAGTGCCATCAACTAGGGGTGCACATCTGTCTAGCACCCGAAGGAGGGCCTTCTCCGTGTCCGCACCAACTCTCTGGAACCTCCTGCCAATAGATCTAAGACTCCAAAGTGAACTGCTGCCCTTCAGGAAAGGAGTGAAGACCTGGCTGGCAGGGCAGGTGTGGGGCCCGAATGGGACTATGGTGCCCGCCTGCTGGCTTTTATAAGAACTCTCTCTTCTTTCCTTTTGTATAGTAGGTGGGATGGGTGGGTGGGATATGGGTTTTTTTTTAAAGGGGGTGGGATGTGGGTTTTTATAACGTTTTTTATGTATTTTTAGAATTGCTGTAATGCCGCCCTGAGTCGGGTTCTGCCTGAGTGGGCGGCATATACAAATATGACTATAAATAAATAAATAAATTTGATCTCCTTGCAGTCCAGGAGACTCTAAAAAGTCTTCTCCAGCACCACATTTCAAAGACATATTTTCTTCTGCACTCAGCATTCCTTATGGTTCAGCTCTCATAGCTATACATTACTACTGGGAATACCATTGATTTAACTCTGTGGACTTTAGTTGGCAGGGTGAAGTCTCTACTTTTTAATATATTTTTATATATATATATATATATATATTTAATATATTTAAACTCTATTTTCTCCCTTTAAATCAGATTTCAAAATCTGACATCAGCTGTCATCATTCTAGAGCTGAACTAGCATCCTCTAACCTGGATATTTTGTCATATATTTTCTTATGTCAAGATGGTCAATACTTCTATGTCTAAGAGTTGGATGTTTGCCTGAATACTGGTTTTCATGCACTCAATAGGAAGAAGACAGTCTTGACAGCTTACTTGGATGGCATGTGAATTTTGTTACCTGCCATCTGTTCATCTCTTTCTGCATAACATTAGCATTTTTTGACTGTGCAAAGAACAGGTGAGAGGCATGTAGAAAACTGTTGAAATTGTGTGTCCCCAAAGGAAAGTAGCAGAATTAAGCTAAATGAGCCTGTATTAAAAATATAAGAACTTTCAGAATGGGTTAGATTAGACTTAGCAGATAAAGCTAAACTGATGACAGAATCTGATGAATCTGGTATCCATTCATCAAAATTTGCAGTCATGCCAATGGGATTACAAATAATTATTAAGTAACAATTACTGGAGACCTAGTGATCCTGTTTGATTTTTTTCTGCCTAGATAGTCATGTACGCCAAAGAATGTTAATTATAAAATAGGACTTACAGTATAGAGTAGTGATGGCCAACCTTAGCACTCCAGATATTCTTGAACTTCAATTCCCAGAAGTCCTGATCAGCAGGTATGTTGACTTGGTCTTCTGAGAATTCTGATATAGAGTATTAACATATCATTTACATCTATATTCTGTTCTTATAAAATTAACACAGGTAGTTGATCAAATTGATATTCAAATTGCATTTTGCTAATGCTGGATGTTCAGTTCATTTTATTTATTTATTTATTTCAGTTTCTATACCGCCCACTTGGCAAGGCCAACTCAGGGCAGTTCACAGCATAATAAAAACACAATTAAAAACATTGTTAAAACTGCTTTAAAAACTACTCACCCACTCACTAAAAAAGGGTGCAGGGGCCGAGGGTGTTGGGATTCGCTATACCAGCCACCCCGCAGAAGTCACCCCTCCACCTACACCCCATACTTGGCCTGCCAGCCAGGTTTTAAGTTCTTTCCTGAAGGGCAGCAATTCCATCTGGAGATGTAACTCTGTTGGTAAGAGGTTCCAGAGAGCCAGTGCGGACACGGAGAAGGCCCTCCTCCTTGTGCTGGAGAGGCGAGCCCCTCTAGCGGATGGTACAATGAGAGAGCTCCTCCGGTCTGCTCTGGTTGGATGGACAGACGTCCTTAGGGCGATGCAGTCTCTTAGGTAACCTGGCCCACTACCAAGTAGGGCTTTAAAGGTCAAAACCAGCACCTTGAATTGCACCCAGAGGCAAACTAGTAATCAGTGCAGCTCCCGGAGCAGCGGTGAGGCACGAGCATAACACCCGCACCCCATCACTACCTGAGCCGCTGCGTTCTGGACCAGCTACAGCCTCCGAATGGTCGACAAGGGCATGTTATTCATGTTATTCAAGAGTTTGATAATCTTTCAAATGTCTTTTTCAAAATCTGAAATTCTAACATATTTTGTAATGTCAAAAATTGGACACATTTCACATTTCCCCAAAATGCATAGAATATTATCCTTTTTCAAAAAGTGGCTATACATCTATATAGCCTTTTCCATAACTTTCCCTTTTTAAAAAGGTTCCACGGCTATATAGACAAGGCTAAATAAAAACGATTCATGTGACACTGCATCATGTTAAGTATCTTACACATACCTGTAACATAAGACAATTAATCGTAAGATGTCAGTTTGGAAAAGCAAAAACAAATTAAACCATAAAGATAAAACAGGAAGTCAGACAGCTAAGTAGGAAGGGGAGAATAACACAATTAGAAAGATTTTAATATGTCACCTAAATGTGTTCATAATATATAGGGGATGTCAAGGGCATAATAGATGTGAAATATTAATTTTGGTCCCTTCATCGGGAAGAATGGAATGAAATGGAGTACCCCAATTAGTCTGGCCACTGGCAAAGTTAGAAACTCTGACAGGTCCAGTGCCCCAAAAAGCCTTTACCATTTCTGGTCAAGTCAAAAGACAAGTCTTTCATTTTTACATATAAACATAGATTTATATTTACATATGAATACCTGTGCTAGCAAAAGTAGTGTACTAAGAAAATGAATTGTTAAGTAGAGATGGTCTGCCTTTGTTTTAACATCTACATCTGATCCCTGTTGGATGGTCACATGCTACAGTGGGCAGAATTTGCATCAATGATTTATCTCACATTTCCCTTTGTAGGCTTTGTAGAATGCAGCAGTAACATCATCCCATGGAAGGCTCTAGAAATATTACCTTCTAAATTACAATTCTTGGAATCTTGTTGTCATAGTTTTCCCAACTCTCCCCTCTCAGTTCTACAGAACATCTTATTACAGTACATTTGCTTGTGTTCATCTTAAATAACAAATGAAGAACTCCCCATTTTCCTACCCTTCATCAATTCTGTCAGGATGCTCAAAATTTGGGTCATTGCTATTTTTCAAAAAACAAATTCCTGTTTTTACTTTGTGATTTAGTTTGAAAATCTTGGACAAGAAGTCCATCATTGCTAATGTCAGTCATCCTTTCAGAAAGCATCATGTTCCTGGCCTTTGGCCCTCCCTCTCTACTAATACCGAGTCTTGCACTCTGCTGGTCTACTTGGCATGTCACCCAGGGAATAAGAACATCAACACCAAAAGCATTTCAGCACACATATCCCTAGGTACATCTTAAAAGTCTAAAGCACTAGTAAATTCCAAGATGGAACATTATTCTGACAATATAGAATCAACAAGTGAAACAAGAGAACAAGCTGATCACAACAGCCAGTTTGACTTCTTTCATAGCTTATGAAGAACAATTTCATATTTTCCTTTGCATGTATTTTAGTGAACAGGCAGGATCAGTTTATTTGATGAAAACAATAAAAAAATAAGAGTGTGTCCCATTCCTTTTTCTTCTTTATGTAGTGCCTTTTTAGATTGCAATTCATAGGCAGAGACATATTTCATTGACAGTAAGCCACTTTGAGAGCCTCTTTTAGCTGAGGGGTGGAGTAAAAAAAGCTCCACATATAATTAAAACAAAATTAATTACCCTTCCTTGAAGTTAAACAGTTTGCATGGATGGCTCACAATAGCTTAAAAGGGGTTCTCTTACAGGATCCATCAGGTATACTGTCAGGAAAATGAACTAAAGTCTACAAATGAAATTGTTTACTTACTGACTCTGAACATTAGACTCACTGTAACTAGCAATGAAAAGAGCTAAATAAAGCTAAATAAATTTCTTGAGAGAGACAGAGATTTAATTAAGTTTGAAATATGATTTAATCATGCATACTAAAGTCAACTAGCTGCATCAACATATTATTCATATGCAATCATTTTAAGCTATTTAAATGGCTCATAGGCCACTTAGAAAAAGTCAGGCCTCATGTTGACCTCTGCCACACAATGAATTCAATCTGTGCATGTTATACAAAGACACCCACTATGTGATGGGTTTGGATCAGCTTTTGGCATTCAATTGAGACCAGAGATTTCCATATAGTTGAAGTCTATTCACAACAGTTATTTGGGGTTCAGTGGGTGGCTGAGCATGGCCAACTCACTCAGCTGTTCACCAGTCAGGCTCAGAACAGAATTTGGAATAATTTTCTTTTTTGAACAACCACTCGCAAAATCTCCCAGGAAGCATGGGCAAGAGTTGGAGTGACTAGGGGATGAGAATTAATGTGACAGTGTGTCTTCTCCATGTCAAGTGACAGGTGTGAGGAGGAAGATCAGCCTGATCTCCCTATGTCCAAGCTCATACAGAGAGCCTTTTACAGATTGACTAGTCTCCCTCAGTTCAGATCTGTCACTTCATGTGAGCAATATGACTATGAAGGAGAGCTAGGCTTAACTTGCCCATTTTCCTTGAATACCTCCCAGATACAATGGAAGGGGTCACAGAAATCCAAACTGAGTTAATTGAACTCAACTCTATTTTCACTGTAGAATGAACTCTCCAAAAGATGGCTTCAATTTTGGCAGTTTCACATCTGTCCTAGACACAGAAGAAGAAGAAGCTCCATTTTCTACCAATAGAGGAATCTCTATGTTTCATCCAGGGCAGCAACGGTTATGCAGGGCAGCAACGGTTATGAGTTTGCAGCCCAACCTTTACATTTTCCTGAATGCAGGATCACATATTTTTGGAGCATATATATCACACCACATGTTAGATCTATTTTTATTTTATTTTTATTTATTCATTCATTCATTCATTTTACTTATTTATTTATTTGCATCATGCCATATCTAGCAGAGTCTTCCTCCAGTGACAACCTACCTTATCTAGAGGTCTTAGGGAATAATCTTCAGGCTCCACCTGGTAGTACCTTCCAGAAACACAGAACATACTGCTCCTGGAGAGAGAGCTTTCCCACCCACCCCCAGGGGTACACCCTAGCAGTCCCAGAGACAGCTAGCAATTGAAGGCGTGGTTGAAATAAAGTGATGTGCTTCCTCTTTAAAGTTTCAACTGTTAAGAGTAGCTGAGCTGTTGCAGTTTTGGAAAAGATAGGCCGATGCCACTGTCAGATAACTAGACAGTCAAAACCCCAGAATAGTTTCTTTGCACATGGAATTCAAAGGTTGATAGAAGTAAATTAAAATGGATGAAAGAGAACTTTTTCTGTAGTTTTTTAATTTTCCCCCACAATTTTTCTTTTTTCTTTCAATGTTGGGGAACTGTCGGTGAGGGTAATAAGACCAATACTCCCTCATGTCAAGGAGATTAAAAATTATATCATACAATGTTAAGGGCCTGGGGAATCAAATTAAGAGAAAAAGACTAGAGGTAATTTTGAACAGAGAGAAAGCAGATGTTATATTTCTTCAAGAGACTCACCAAAAAAATGTAAATAAAAATAATCTTTATGTAAAGGGAACTGATATATATGAAAAATGTTTGGGAACCTCAAATTCTAGAGGTATAGCTACCATAATAGCGAATAAACTGGGGTTTATAATGTCCAAGAATATGTGTGATAAAGAGGGAAGGTTTCAGCTAATTAAGGGTAAGATCGAAGATGATGAATATACCTTGGTAAACATTTATACTCCAAACAAAAATCAAGGTTTCTTTTTAGATAAGATTTTACCAATTATAAAAAAAGAAAGATCACCAAATTTGATAGTAGGTGGAGACTTTAATTTAACAAGAGCTGTGACTGATGTTTCCAATTATTCCAACTATCGGAAAGGTCAATTCAATATACTTGACAGGTGGATGAAGAAGCTAAATCTTACAGATACTTGGAGATATATGAAAGGAAAGGAAAAGGGATTTACCTTCTTCTCCTCAGTGTCAAGAACATATTCCAGATTAGATTATTTTATGGTATCAGAGAACCTTTCACATAATTTGGAAGAATTTAAAATAGGCACGTTTAAGTTGTCAGATCATACCCCAATCACTTTGGAAATTAATTTAGGAAAGGATGTTTCAAAAAGTAATATATGGAGGTTTGATACAAAACTCCTAAATAATGAAGTGATAAAGAAAAGATTGATGGACAAATGGGTAGAAAGATGGGAGATCAATGATACGGGTGAAGTGGCACCACATATTTTATGGGATGCCATGAAAGCGGTATTAAGGGGAGACTGCATTCAGGGGAAAAATTATTATTGATAGAGAATTAAATAAACCCAGTGTGCCTCAGCAGTGAAAAAAGCAAACTCAATGCTAGGGATCATTAGGAAGGGTATAGAAAATAAGTCAGCAAGTGTCATTTTGCCTCTTTATAAATCTATGGTGAGGCCCCATCTGGAATACTGCGTACAGTTCTGGTCGCCATACCTCCAGAAGGATATTATGGAGCTGGAAAAAGTGCAGAGGAGGGCAACCAGAATGATTAGGGGACTGGAACACCTTCCTTACCATCTGAGGCTGCAACGGTTGGGCCTCTTCACTCTTGAACGACGACGTCTAAGAGGTGACCTGATTGAAGTTTATAAAATCATGCACGGTGTGGACAAAGTAGATAAGGAAAAACTGTTTTCCCTATCGCATAACACTAGAACTAGGGGACACTCCATGAAACTTTTGGGTACTAGTTCTCAAACAAATAAGAGAAAGTACTTTTTCACCCAGAGGATTACTGGTCTATGGAACTCCCTGCCAGAAGAAGTGGTGACAGCTGTCAGTCTTGACAGCTTTAAGAAAGGATTAGACAAGTTCATGGAGGACAAGAGTATCAATGGCTATAATTATGGATACTTAAGGACAACCTCCGGGTTGGAGAGATAGGCATGATATCTCTCAATATCATTTCCAGGGAATCCTAAGCAGGTGAAGGCATCTCCTTGGGAATAATACCCTGAAGGAAATGGTGAGCCACTGTGTGAGACAGAATGCTGGACTGGATGGGCTGTGGCCTGTTCCAGCAAGGCTGTTCTTATGTATGTTCTAAATAGGAAAATAGTTAAAAGAGATCAAGAATTAAAAGAATTAGAAAGAAGACATGCAGAGGATGGTAATGAGAGGAATTGGAATAAACTTCAGTCTTTAAGAAAAGAGGTAATAGGTTTAGAAATTGACAAAGCAAGAAAGGATTTGGTATATCTAAAGAGAAATGACTTTGAATTTAATAGTAAGGATATGAAAACTTTAGCAAAAAGAGCAAAAAATAAGAAGATCAAGAGACAAATAGAAGCTCTGTCAGATGAGGATGGTCTCATAGTACATAAACTAGAGGGGAAACTCCATATTGCAGAAAAGTTCTTTGCGGATTTATACAAAGAAAAGTCTGTTAATGTGACAAATTTAGGAACTTTTTTAGATCAAAATTTAAATATAAAATTAAAAAAAGAACATTCAGATTATATGGAGCAAGAAATTCAAGATAAAGAAATTGAAATAGTGATTAAAAACTTAAAAAATGACAAAGCACCAGGTGAAGATGGTTTTCCATCGGAAATATATAAACAATGTCAGGAAGTAATTATTCCCAAATTAAAGAAATTGTATAATTATATATTAGAGGGGGGAAATATGCCAAAATCCTGGAGTCGTTCAATTATGGTATTGATCCCAAAACCAGGTAAAGATAGGGAAAAAATTGATGCCTACCGCCCTATCTCCTTATTAAATCAGGACGCTAAGATATTCACCTCTTTATTGAATAATAGACTTAATAGCTTTTTAAGCTTTTATATAGGAGAGGATCAAGCTGGTTTTTTGAAGGGCAGACAGATGGAGGGATTGATAAGTAGGTTAGTTAATATTATAGATTTGGTTAAAAAGAGTAAGGAAAAAGTTTGTATTTTGGCACTAGATATCTACAAAGCATTTGACTCTATTCAGTGGTCTACTATTAAAGAAATATGTTGCAGATTAGAGTTTGGTTCTAAATTTAAACATGCAATTGATCAATTATATAATGATTCAGTGACAAGAATAAAAATGAATAATAGGTTAAGTGGAGAAATCGAGATTAAGGCTGGTACCCGACAAGGCTGCCCGCTCTCCCCATCACTTTTCATTCTAGCAATGGAGTTGTTAGCAAGAAGTATTCGACAAGATGAAGGTTTGACAGGTGTTAAAAACAAAAAAAAATAGTCTATTTGCAGATGATACCTTGCTAGTGGTCAAGGACCCTCTTCTAAATATTAATAAAATTCAACATCATTTGAAGTTATTCGAGCAAGTTACAGGATTAAAAATAAATTGGAATAAAACAGAAGCTATTACTTGTAATCTATCGGAGGGGGAAAAGAAGAAAGTAATGGAGAAATATAAATTTAAAATAAGAGATAGAATGAGATATTTGGGGAAAATGGTGTCAGATGAAGTTAAGGATTTGTATAAGATCAACTTTAATAAGTTAAAAGAGGAAATAAAAAGAATTAAGGATCAATGGAAATCATTGAAAATATCATGGTTTGGGATGATAAATTTGTGAAGGATGAAAATTATGCTAAAACTAAACTTTTTATTTGAAAATTTACCAATACAAATAAAAGAAACAGAGCTTAAAATCTGTCAGAAATTGATAAATGAAATCTGTAACAACGGAAAAAAGCCAAGAATTAATAAAAGTTTATGGTATTTAAAAAACAAGTTGGGAGGGCTAAATATCCCGAATGTTAAACTCTATTACAGAGCTTTCAATTTAAAGAGAATTATTAAACTATTAAGTCAAAATTGTGCGCAAAAGTATGAATTAGATTATATAGAGTTTAGAAATTGGAAGGGCGAATTATTTTTAGGTGAGATAAGAACTAATCCCCAATTTTGTAATTTTTCTTTAAAGAATATATTCAGAATATGGAAAGGATTAAAACCAATATTATCTCCAAATTCTTCGCCCATAATGGAAATTTTAGACCAACAAAATTGTCCTTTAGAGGTAACAATAAGTACAAGAGAAATTTTAACACGCAAAAAAGCTCTGTTAATCACGGATTGGATTGATAATTGTAATACCATCTTCCAAAGAAAAAGTATTTATGCGGAGATAGGCTTAAACTGGTTGCAAGAACTACAGATGGAGGCGTGGAATAGAAAGATGAGGGAAAACAATACAACAAATCGGGCATCAACCCCCTTTGAAAATCTGACTCTTGAAGTAAGGAATGGTAAAAAGAATTTAAAAGGTTTAGTGGGTAAGATTTATCAGTTGCTAAATTCTAGTGAAGATACTCAGCACTGGCTTAAAAAAACTTGGGAGGAGGATTTGGGAATCATAATAAAAGATGAGAACTGGAAAAAGAAATGGACCCATAGAAGTATGAAATCACTTTCAATAAAGGAAAAAGAACATAATTGTAAAGTACTTTGGAGGTGGTATCTCACTCCAGCCAAATTACATTTAATAAATAATAAAAACTCTGATTTATGCTGGAGATGTAATAAAGGAAAAGGGACTTACATTCATATGTGGTGGCTGTGTGATAAAATGAGGAATTTCTGGGATGTTATATAAGAAGAATTGAATAAAATATTAAAAATAACAATAGTGCTAAGTCCAAAGATAGTATTACTAGGTGAAGTGGATGATTTACATCTGGAAAATAATAAAAAAGAATTATTGTTATCTTTATTGATGGTAGCCAGACAGCTAATTGCCAAGGAATGGAAGAGTGGAAATAATATTAATAAAGTTAGATGGTACGCAGATGTTTGGCAATTGGCTCTCAATGAGAAATTAACTATCCAAGTTCACCAGAAAAAGGGGTTACCAATAAAGACACCATTTTGGGAGATTTGGGGTCCCTTTGTCAACTTCGCTTTATTAGGTGATAACAAGTTTAACCCAAGCCCTGACATGATCCAATTTTGGAAACAGAATTGAAGGTAAATGGTCAAGAAACCCCTGCCAACATCCCCCGACAGAGCACAGGTGGTCGAGTTATATTGTTTTATTGCTTTAGGTATTTTTATAATGTATAGATTTGTTACTGTATTATTTTTTGTATTATTTTCATTATTTGTTTTTGTATTATTTCAGTTCTTAATAAAAGCTTAATAAATTTTTTTTTAAAAAAAACCCAGCATAGTTCTGAAAACAGCTTCCTTACATATCCTGTGTTTTCCTTGTTCTTATCTTTTATTTTATCCAAATTGAACTCTCACTCACCTGGCCTGACCTGTTTACTGAGCACATGTGTTGCTTCTGGTGTAGATTGTTGACCTGGTTAGTAACTTGTGGATTGCTTCTCCCTTTAGTCTATGATAATACTTCCCCTTTTCCTTAAACTCCAGTTCATGTCTCTCCTGCGTATCGAACTAGGATAGTTTTGGATCACCTTTTCACCCTTGTTGAAGCTGCCCCTTTACTGGGCATATCTTCTGGCAGTCAGGCACTTGCAGTTGGCAAATGGGCCAGTTTGAATTCTTTAATTCTATATCATGACATCTTTCAGACACAATGGTCATACCTGATGAACTGGACAATCTATTTTACATACAGTAAATATGAAAGGATGTGGGGACATTAGACCTGCTTCTCTGCTAGTTCTCTTGTCAATCTTCTCATGTGGAGGATAGCAGAGAAGAACCAATGCTATCTGAATAGGTTCTCCATATGATCTGGAATCCTGAGAAATCAAGAGTTTTCTGTGACTCTTCTCAAACAAAGGAAGACAGCCTCCTCGAGACTCTCTTCTTTAAACTGTCTCTTCCCACACATGAAAAATGATCATGGAATGGGGCCTGTGTTTATTTAAAGTACTTTATCAACCATCTAAATAAGGCTCATGCTTTCCATGCTATGGCAATTTCCTCTCCCCTTGATTTTCTGTAAAATGTTGCATAACAAAGAGATCTACAAGAAAGTGGATGTGCATTAGCCCTGTTCCTCTACTAATGTTCCTTTGCTTTTGACTTCCATTAGTGGCAATTTCTAATTAAGTTATTAATGACTATTTTTCTGTTTGAGTTCAATGAGAAATGAGATCTACCCCCTAACTGCACAATCCTATGCATAGATGTAAACATCAGTGAATCATATAGAATCGAAATGCAAGTATTTCTTGAGAGGACTACAGCCTTGGCACAAATCTTGATCTATGCATCTGCCCATTCATTTCTGTGAACATATCTGTGAAATGTTCCAGCTTTTGGCCTACAACAACCATCAACCCAGTCAGCAAAGCTAGTAGTAAAGGATTGTAATGCAATATACTTCAGAGGGGGAGTCTATTCCAGATCGACAGTATACAAATGCAATCAACCAATCAATTAATCAATCAGTCAAAAAATCAGGTAAAAAAACATCAGAATTCCCAGACATGGCAAGTGAACTGGACACAATTGTTGTATTATAGAAGTACTTCCCATAGCTAACACCTTTGTTTAAACAGTCAGAGGTGGGGATAATGAATTCTGGTCAAATCAAGTTATAACAAAGTGAATAAAGTGAACAGAATGACATCTAAGTGAATAAATCAAGGCTGACATTGAAGCTATGCAGCCTGAATCTCTGATGTTGAGATCAGTTGCAACACTATAAATGAGGCAAATGTGGAAAGCACCCTTTTTAGTTTCTCAAAAGAATTCAAGTGAACACAATGTGTTTTGGCTTCTACCTACCAATAATAACTGTACAAGTGTCAAAGCTGAGAATGCAAGCGCGGCACCAAAATGGCCGCCGCGCCCTTTGCGGGCCCCCCCCCACAGGACAGAGAATCCGGGTAGTTAGGGGCGTGGCCACCGCCTTGATAAAAGGGGTGGCCACGAGGCAGCCGTGCTGCCATTTTGCCTCAGCGACGGAGCGGAGAAGTTTTTCCCCTGCGTCTCCGTCGCTCGTTGGTGCTACCGGGAAGCCTTTTAGTTCCTTTTACTAGCTAGCTTCCCTTTCTGCTGCGGTGAGATGCCTTCCAAAAAGAAGGCTGCTGCGAATGCAGCTCGGGTGGTTCGGAGGCGTAATCCGGGTCGGAGGACCGCGGTGCCGCCTCCCCAGCAGCCACCTTTGCCATCCCCGGCCGGGGCTAGTGGCATGGGGGCTATCGCCCCTTGGCCCGATCAAAGTGCGGGCGCGGAGGGAGCTCCGGCCCGCGGCCCGCGAGCGGTGGGCACCGCTCATCCTCCTGCTCAATCGGTTGGGCCTATTCCTGTCGGGCCGCAGCCTCTCCCGGGGCCCTCTAGCCTTGGGGGGTGGCCCGGCTCCCTGCCTTGGCAGGTTAATCCACCAGCCCTCCCGGGCTTTGGCGTTAATCAATGGCAATATACGGCCCCTGGGGTGCAGGGACCTGTCCCCATGCAAGGATCAGGTGGGCCGGCCGGCTCTTTACCCATGGTTAATGTGGACACCTTACTGGCCCGTATTGCGGCCCTCGAGGCGTCTTTGGCCCGGGCCAGTCAGGCAGGTGCCCCTTTTGGGGTACCTTTTGAGGCGCTAACGGCAGCAGGACAACAGCCGGCGGGGAGGGTTGAGCTGCTGCAGGCGGGTGGCGCGGCTACGGCCACTGCCTCGCAGCTCCCCAGCCAGCAACCTGGTGCGGGTCAAGCCCCGGTGATGAGCTCTACATCGGTCGTGAGCTCCGACGCCCCCAGTGGGCCAGAACCCCCGGTGGGGGCGGCCCGCGGGGGTGCAGCATGTGAGTATACGGTGCAAACGAGTACATCTACACATATTCCCAATATAGGGGGGGCCTTTCAGTGGCCTTGGCCTCGCTCGGGTGGTGCAGGGACTACCCCTCTGGTGCCCCACCCGGCGACAACGACTGCCACCATGCCCACGGGGGTGGGCCTAGGCTCTTACACTGCTGGTAATGTCTTGGGGGTGGCAGGGTTAGCTCAGGCTCCCTTTACCAGGCCTGTTGTTCCCGTTTCGGCTTTGCCGACGGCAGGGTATTCCTTGCCACTGGGTGATCACTTGGCACAGGCTACCAGAGAAAAGATATGGAGGGGGGAGTATGTAGATATCTTCTCACTCCTGAACAGAGAGCCCACCAAGGAAGAAAGGGAGGGTCAGGATGAGAAGGACAAGGAGCAGGCACGCCGCCGTAAGCCGCCGCGTACCTGGGCCAATTGGCTCCCCGCTTATTTGATATACATGGCGGTATATTTGAGGGCGCGGCCGGATCTAGCTATCCCCATGGTCCAATATTTGGACAACATATATAGGGCGATGGTAGATTTCCCGGGCCCCTCATGGCTAGCATATGATGAGGAATTCCGTATGAGGATTCCCCTCCACCCTGAGATGAGATGGGATGAGCCCTGCCAGAGGCTGTGGCTCTTGTATATGACACCCACACGCCCTGCCCCGGGGGATAGATACCATTGTGGACATGCGGCCCAGCGAGCAGCTCCAGCGCAGGTTACCCGCCAATCGGCGGGGCAGGGGGTTCCAGCCCGCCTGCTGTGCTGGACTTTCTCGTCAAATGGTTCCTGCAGTCGAAAGAACTGCAGATACAAGCATGAGTGTCCCACATGTTCCGGTCCCCACGCAGCCTCGGCTTGTCCCAAGCCTGGGGGGGCGCGAGGCAGAGGGAGGGGCGGACAGTGGGCTGGCAAGGCTGCCACGGATGGAGCTAGTTCTCCAAAAGGCACCCTCCCCAATTAAGGTGGACATGCTGGAGCGCTGGCTCGCATCGTACCCAAGGGGAGAGGACAGAGAGTATCTCATTCAAGGTTTTAAGCAGGGATTTCGTATCCCTTTTATGGGTGATAGATCCCCTCAGGATGCTCCCAACCTGTTATCCCTCAGAGGAAGGGAGGAGGTGGCCGCGGCCAGCATTAAAAAGGAGTTAGACGCGGGCAGGGTCGCTGGACCTTTTCCCGCACCCCCGTTTCCCAACCTTAAGGTTTCACCATTGGGTTTGGTCCCCAAAAAGTCCCTAGGTGAGTTTCGCCTTATTCATCATTTGTCCTACCCAGCCGGCCGATCGGTCAACGATGCTATACCTGATGACCTTTGTTCGGTCAGGTATACATCGTTTGACCAGGCGCTGCGCATGGTGCGCTTGTGTGGCCCGGGTGCCTTGCTGGCCAAGTGCGACATTAAGTCAGCTTTTCGCCTCTTGCCGGTGCACCCGGGTGACTTTGAATTGCTGGGTTTTAAATTTAAAGGGGAATATTATTTTGATAAGGCCATGCCCTTCGGTTGCTCTATCTCATGCTCGGCTTTTGAGCGTTTTAGTACCTTCATAGAGTGGGCTTTTGTCCGCAGGTCAGGGTCCCGGTCTGTAGCCCATTACCTGGATGACTTTTTATTCGGGGGTGAACGGGGCTGGGACACGTGTGCACGTCTCCTCAATACATTTCAGACGCTAATGCAGGAACTGGGTGTCCCTTTAGCGCCCGAAAAGACCGAGGGCCCATCGACCAAGTTAGTATTCCTGGGGGTTGAGATTGACACAGTAGCGCAGGCTTCTAGGTTGCCGGGTGATAAGGTGTCCAGGATAGTGACCCTGATCTCGGAATTGCTGGCCAAGCGTAAGGCATCCCTGAGGGAACTGCAGGTGCTACATGGGCACCTTAATTTCGCCTGCAGGGTGGTCGCACCGGGCAGGGCTTTTGCACGGCGCTTATGCGACGCCATGGCAGGGTTATCCAGGCCCCACCACAGAGTCAGGCTTACCCGGGGTATCAGGGCAGACATGTTCGTCTGGTTGCAATTCCTGAGGGAGTTTAATGGGGTCTCATTTTGGAGGTCGGACCTCCTAGCATCCCCCAATTTCCAGATCCAGTCTGATGCCTCAGGATCCCTGGGTTATGGGATGTACTTCAATGGCAAGTGGGCCTACGGTGGGTGGCCACCGGCATGGGCAGGCACAGGCCGCCTGCGGGATCTCACATACCTTGAATTTTTTCCCATTCTGGGGGCTTTGATGCTATGGGGCGAACAGTGGGCTAATTCGGTGGTGCATTTTTGGTGCGACAATGCTGCCGTGGTACACATTGTCAATGCACAGACTTCTAAATCGCCCAGGGTCATGGATCTAGTGCGCCAATTTGTGCTGCGCTGCCTGCGCCTTAATGTCTTGTTCAGGGCCAGGCATGTTCCAGGGGTTAATAATGATATTGCTGACGCTTTGTCCCGCCTGCAGATCTCCCGGTTCCGCGCCTTGGCCCCGGATGCGGAGGAATTTCCCTCGCTACTCCCGGACGAGATGTGGACTATTGGCAAGGAGAGGTGAACCGGGCGATTGGCCTGTCACTAGCGCCACGCACGCGTAAGGCGTATCAACAAGCATTCAATTCATATAGGGCTTTTGCCACTCAATTTCACTTGCCAGAGACCTGGCCTATCCCGTTGGACCATGTTCTGCGGTTCATGGTCCACCTCCACGCACAGGGCCTAGCACCTCGCACCATAGCATCCAAGCTCTCGGCGTTGGCTTTTATGGCCAAAGTAGGGGGTCATGTGGATACCACCTCTGACTTCCGTGTGAGACACGTTTTGGAGGGGTGGGTGCGCGAGCGCGGGCGTTGCCCGGACGACCGGCACCCTATTTCCCCAGGGGTTCTTACCCAGTTGGCCCGGGGCTGGCCAGGCCTCTGTTTTGATCATTATGAGGCAGCCCTTTTTCATGCAGCCACAACGGTGGCATTTTTTGGAGCGCTCCGCGTCAGCGAACTCGTGATGCTGTCTAAGGCGGATGCAAGTGGTAGGGCACTGGAACTCGGAGATGTCTATGTTGCCAAAGACTGGGCCCAGTTGAGGATTCGCTCCTCAAAAACAGATCAGCACGGCGTAGGCAGTGGAGTAAGACTGCTACGGTGTTCTTTGGCAGACATCTGTCCGGTTGGTGCCCTACAGGAGTACCTGGCACTGCGTGGCATGCACCACGGCCCGTTTTTCTGTCACCAAGATGGGTCTCCCCTTACTAAATTTCAGTTTTGGAAGGTGACAGCCATAGCCCTCACCAGGGTGGGTTTTTCAGGTGCCCGTTATGGCACACATTCGTTCCGTATTGGTGCAGCCTCTACAGCAGCTGCTTTTGGGTACTCGGGGGCTGACATACGCAGCATGGGGAGGTGGGGCTCACAGTGTTTTCAGTTTTATGTGCGCCCACTCCCGCCATGAGTACCAATTCAGTCACCTTACCTTCCTTTTTCTCAATTTTATTACAGACCCTGGGTGTCGTATTACACCGGTGACAGTATGGCTGGTGGGCCACAGCTATGTGCACAGGGCAGCGCGTTACGCTGCGGCGACAGAGTGGGGACCCCGACTGGGACTGGGTGACCACGCCAGTCTCGCATGGCATGGTAAGCCTGGGATGTTATGGCGGGAGCTGAGGCCTTTCCTTTTTTCTGGCCTGGGGGCTGACCCGCCTGACATTCTAATTATCCACCTGGGGGGCAATGATTTGGGCCAGGTCACCGGCTTATCGCTCAAGCATGCGATTTGCGAGGAACTCGCCTACTTGCACTATGTCTGGCCTGCCACAACCCTGGTTTGGTCGGACATTGTTCCGCGCCACTCTTACAGAGGGGGCGTTAACCTCCTTGCGCTTGACCGCGCGAGGCGCGCGGTCAACAAGGCGGTGGCGCGGTTTCTTACCACCAGGGCTTGGGGACGGGTTAGTCATCACCCCGATATTAGTCTGCAAAATTATGACCTGTATGCAGGGGATGGGGTCCATCTGTCGCGAGGAGGTATGGACCTCCTGTTGGGTGACTGGCGAGCAGGCCTGTTGACCGAGCTGACGGTCTGGGGGGGGGGCGTCAGGTCTTCTGTGAAGCCCCTCCGTGTGGCGGGTAGCACTGGTAAGGTAAACAGTATGACCCACAAGTATCCGGCAGGTTCGCAATTGACTGGACAACACTAGACAGGAATAAATTAGTTAAACGTTGTCCGGTCAACGACGAACCAGGCGATGGGGTGATGGTGATTGCTAACCAGCATGCATCACCCCTGTGATTTCACGGATACGCGTCAGAGGGTGGGGTCATGAGTTAGTTATTGACTACGGTCAACAATTTGTTTGTTGTTGACAAACAAATTGATACAAATTGATACATTGTAACCAATTGCCGTTGGCAATTTTGGGGTGGTACCTTACCAGTGTTACTTCGGCCTGCTTGCCTTAGGAATTATGATTGGTCGTTTTACCAATACAAATTTATAATTCGGACTAGGGCATTGAATCAATAAATGTGGCCCTTTGCTGTTATCCACTTTCAATGTTGTCTGTGTCCGTTATTGGGGGGGTGCGCCTGCAATGCAAGCGCGGCACCAAAATGGCCACCGCGCCCTTTGCGGGCCCCCCCCCACAGGACAGAGAATCCGGGTAGTTAGGGGCGTGGCCACCGCCTTGATAAAAGGGGTGGCCACGAGGCAGCCGTGCTGCCATTTTGCCTCAGCGACGGAGCGGAGAAGTTTTTCCCCTCCACCCCCTCCCTAGTTAACAGTGTGATTATGGTCGCTTCGGGGCCGGGTGGGAATTTTTGGTTGGGACCCATATTGGCTTCGGGTCCTGGCTTTTTTGCCCACCCCACACTGTGGCTATGGTTTGATATAGGGGTCTTTCTCCATTACTACTGTTGACTTTGGTCACATGGGCGGGTAGCACTGGTAAGGTAAACAGTATGACCCACAAGTATCCGGCAGGTTCGCAATTGACTGGACAACACTAGACAGGAATAAATTAGTTAAACGTTGTCCGGTCAACGACGAACCAGGCGATGGGGTGATGGTGATTGCTAACCAGCATGCATCACCCCTGTGATTTCACGGATACGCGTCAGAGGGTGGGGTCATGAGTTAGTTATTGACTACGGTCAACAATTTGTTTGTTGTTGACAAACAAATTGATACAAATTGATACATTGTAACCAATTGCCGTTGGCAATTTTGGGGTGGTACCTTACCAGTGTTACTTCGGCCTGCTTGCCTTAGGAATTATGATTGGTCGTTTTACCAATACAAATTTATAATTCGGACTAGGGCATTGAATCAATAAATGTGGCCCTTTGCTGTTATCCACTTTCAATGTTGTCTGTGTCCGTTATTGGGGGGGTGCGCCTGCAAAGAGCCACTGAAAAATATTGCTCATATGATTTATTACCTTAAAAAGGTTCTATTCTTGTGCTAATGAGCAGAATGTGTTATGTTCCTTTGAATGATATTCTTTCTCTCTGTAGCATAACTAAGGTTTCCCAATCTGTGTCACGTTAATGTCTGTGATATGTTGATATGGTCCACTGATGCATGATTTTTACTTGTAAAACAGAAAACAATTATAGAAAAGACATGATGTGTAAAAAATAATCCCTACAAAAATCACTAATGCTAATATCTGGCAAAACAGTTGCCTAAGCTGTACATCACTAGGTGAATAACAAATACAATTATTTCTGCTAAGGTTAATTACAAGAATGTATAACTTTAGACAGCACAGAAGCATACCTAGTCTTACATTTTATTGCAGTGAAAAACGGAAAAACTTTGCATGCTGCAAGGCTGCCATACCTAGGGAATAACTTCCTTGTTATTGGCCTTTGTCCCAGTGCTGAAGTCATCGCTAAAATCTTCCAGGTCATCATTGCTACATCTTAGTGGAAATAAATAGGTCAAGATTTCACAGCTATAACTTGTCACTATGTTACTCCAGACTCCCATGGCATGAATGACTTATTTCCAAGATCCTTTCTGGTCTTGGTGGGGTATACAGAAAGAGCTTCCTTGAAGATTGTGATATTTTTTAACTACAATTGGGCGTACCCTGGTAATGGCAACCTTGTGTTGCCAGCTAATCTTTCTCATACTAGGTCGGGTGAAAGGAACTACAGAATGAACTCACCAAAGGTGTCTTTGTTTCGGCAGTTTCACATCTGACCTAGACACAGAAGAAGTCTGGTCTGGGTCAAAATGATCCCTCGGTGCCTGTGGCAAAGTGTATGGAATCCACACTACCAATGAATCTAGACCATGCAAATAGTGACTTTATGAAGAATAGGGGCTGGAAGGGACAAAATACTCCAGAACCAAAAAGTGGGTCACCTACAGCAGAGGGTAAAGGGTGCATCTCTCCTCTCTGCAAAGTTTGGCAAGTGGACTGGAAATCATCCATTGTTGAGTTGGGGTGAAGGGGAGCAGAGCTGAGTCATTCCAGAGACAGGTTTGAAAGTAAGATATGGGTGAAGGAAGAGTTCAAATTTGGGGGATGAAATCCAAGCACAAGGAATTGGCAGAGTATACTGCAGGGCTGGACAGCTAGAGAGACAGTGAACCTTGACTTGCCCAACCAGCTGTTAAAGAGTGGTATCAGCAGGGGCTTGAATGTGAGCCACACATGGCTCATATTAGAATCCCTGGGACACCCATGTGTGGCTGTCTTGAGCACTATGTGGCTATCTTGGTTCACTGTCTTGAGCACTAGTGGCATTCAGGTTTTCCTTTCTTTTCAATGGCACACTTACTTGTATGTACACAATTTATGCAGTAAACCATGATCTCTTGCAGTCATATCTGGCATTCCTGAAGGAATACTATATTCTTTGTCCTACTATATTCTTCTGATGGAAGATCCTTGCCAAAGGCAGAAGCTTTATATAGCCAGGTATAAGCACACTGGTTGACATGTATCCCATGATCTCTCCAAGGGTGGTAGCTACACTCTTCTAGAGTACTGCAGCTGAGAAAAGTCCAACAGCTACAACTTTCCAACAAGGTGGATTTGTTGAACAAATATTTAGGAAAATACTGAAAAATATGCTTGCTCGTTTGTTTTCCATTAAATCAGCTATGGTAAATGATATTCTAGTCTTTTAAAGAAAAGAAGTGTCTTAATTTGATTTTAGAATTTAGATTTTAGAAACTAGGATGTTGATCACTAAAAATTGGACTGTATTGAAGTGCCATTCCTTGAGACAGAAAAGAGATCTATGCCATTATAAAGACTACAATGGCAGCAATAAAGGATGAAAAGATCAAGTGTGATGATACATCTTTTGAGATCATGACCCAGACCCAGATCATCCACATTTTTGTATTTTGATTACCATGTATGAGCATGAAAGCTTGATGCTGAAGGCAGCTGAGGGGGAGGAGAGATTTGTTTGAAATATAGTCCTTTAGGAGAGCTATGTGGATGCCCTGGACTGTCAGAAAAATGAAAAATTGTCTGGAGTAAAAAAAAATGAGATAGGGGCTGTCCTATTTTGAGCATATTGTGAGAAATCAAAATTACCTGGAAAAGACAATAATGTTGGGAAAAGTTGAAAGCAGCAGGAAAAGAGGAAGACCAAATGTGAGGTAGAAATTACTCCCTAAAGGATGCCAAAGGCTTGAATTTGCAAGAAATGAGCAGATCTGTTGAGAACACGACACTTTGGAGACTGTTAATTCATATATAGGAAGGAGGTGATACCTTTATTGGATCATTCAAACAATAAATCTTTGTGCAAGCTTTCAAGATTCAAGATCACTTCATCAGGCAGCCATAAAATTATTAATGAGAGTTCATGGCAAGATGTTTATTCATAGGGTCACTACAAGTCAGAGGTGACTTGATGGCACATAACAATGGGCAGGTTGTCTTTTTAAATCATGGAAGGGATGTACTTCTCCCAGCTGTCGATCATTATGTCATCGTCCCCCCCTGCTGGATTGCCTTAAATACATTAACCTACATCTCTCTTTATCACCAGCTTGGCAGGGCAGCAGGTTGTAGAAGACTCCTTGTTACTTAGCTGGTGGTGATAGTTATGACTATTGTATAATTATCATTTTTTCCTTTGGTTGGGCCATGCATCAACTGGTAAATAAATTTCATGTCAGAAATTACTCTGGGTTGAAAGGATTTTTGTTGGAGAAGCTCCGCTCAGGGGATGCCCAAATGAGGCTCCTTTTATGTCCCCAAGATCCGTTGTGCAGAACTCGGGTATCAAAACCCAACCTTCCAATCTTCAAGCTCAGCATCTTAACCACTAAACCACTGTAGTGTACCATCAACACAGAACCTCTGGTATCAATGGGTTTCCCTTTTTTATCAAGGTAGGTCTGAAGAGAGAAAATCTGTTTTCACAGAAACGACAGAATCCTAGAATATGGAAAATAGTATCAAACAAAGTGCCATTCTTTCACTAGCACCAAACACAGTTTGTCTTTATAATTTTTTCATTAAGAAGCAAGCTTTCCAGGAAGCCACGCTGATGGCTGGTCATCCCCTACAGGTATCTGGGAACAGATTAGAAAGACATACAGAAGAAAGAACCCAATCAGCCCTCTAATTTCGCTTACATATAAAGCATACCTTTTCTGTCTAGACTTGATCCTCCTGCAGAAAACTGGATTATTCTAATACAGATATTTATCAAAGTATAGAAACATTACTTTCTGAGAATCCCTCAGTCAGCATAGCCACAGACTCTGGTGATAAGGGGATTCTGGAATTATAGTCCCAAAATAGTAACTTTTCCATGGTCTAGCATTTCCACACACACACACACAAATATACATTTAATCATTTCATGGTCCTAGAGTCAATCTGTGAGGTTCCATTACCTGGGCTGCAACTGCTTCTTGTCTGAAATATTGTGAGGTAGCTACACATTTGCTGAGAGCAGTGTCTGTCCCAGTGAACCGCCTGCACACTATTTCTATTTCTTGTGGAAAAACAAATCCATTTTTTATTTTTTATTTAACCATCAATCATAGCAAGACTGAGGAAACACACTGTATTTATTGCCTGCTTCCCAATGGAATAGGTATATTTCACCAAGACTGTTATGATTTTATTACTGGCATTTCAGAGTCCAAAGAACCACAGCACCATTTTTGTATTTAATCCCTGTTGTGAGCTTTTCTCAGAATCTTTATTCATTTGCATTTTTACTTTCTGCAAGGCAGTCAAGGTTGTATATGCGCTTTCCCCCCATCGTCCCCATGTTAAACTCACTTCTGTCATGTCAGGCATTGTGCTGCCCAAACTGAAAGAAATCAGGTTGCTCAAGACACTGTTTGTGTTCTTGTACAAACACCTGGGTACTGCATGACAGAGTGAGCTCCAGTCTCTGTCCCAGCTCCTGCCAATCTAGCAGTTCAAAAGCAAGACATTGCAAGTAGATAAATAGGGACCACTTCGGTGGGAAAGTAAACAACATTCCTTGCACTCTGGTGGCTAGTCATCTCTGCCACATGTCTATGGAAACATCTGCAAATGCAGACATCAGTGGCTCTTTGGCTATAAACAGAGATGAGTCCTGGCTTTCGAGCAGGTAACCTTTACCTTTATTTACCAGTTCCACATCTCTACTGAGCTTTCATGACTGACTGGGATGCAAACTCAGGCCTCCAGAGTCCTAGTACATCCCCTATCCATAAAAGACCTCCAGACACCCGCCCCTCTTGCTCCCAGTCATCCTGGCCAGAGCAGAAGAGAAACAGCTGTGGGAGGGAGGCGGGTGACTTCAAAAGGTGCAATGTCTAATTTCTGTAATCTCAGATCACTATGCCACTGCTCTGACAATAAAACTAGATCTGCTGTGTGGCTACTGCCCCTGGTTGGGCCCTGAATTACATGAGTCAGGCCCACAGCTACCATGGAAGCCATGAACTCCCGTGCTACCTCGGATCCAGCTCCCAATGAAGGCAAATTGATGTCCTCCAGAACCATAAGTCTAGGGTACTCTAATGCCAATGTTGAGATGGTCTCGAGGAGCCCGGGCAGGGAATCTGTTACCCTGCAAGGGGGCAGGTATAGGAGTAAGATTCCCCCCTGACCCTTAAGGTTGTGCGGGAGAGCGGACAGCTATAAAAATGCCAACATCAATGACACTGGACCTTCCCCTTGGCCAGCCCCGGCCTAGAGGGTAGGAAGAGGAGCAGCTGTGCTGGCAAGTGGATGGCCATAAAACCGCGGATGCCACCAGACCTTCCCCTTGGCCGGCCCTGGCCTGGAGGGAAGAAGGAACTGTTGCTGGACTTTTTCTCCCTCGGGTGTTTAGCCTGGAGGGAAGTGGACTGAGTCTATGTAATGTATTTATTGTGAATTTTTTGTGGATTGCTTTGAAATGTGCATTGTGTATTGCTTTGAAATTTGTGTGGTTTTTTTTGACTTTGTAACTGTAATTTGTAACACTTTACTTCTTTGTTAGCCGCCCAGAGTTGCATTGGTGAGTGGGGTGGCATACAAGTCAAACAGCAGCAGCAACAACAACAACAATAAAAATGTAAAATACCAGTTCTCTGCCCATTCCATTTTTATAGAACTCCAAAATTAAATAACTTCTTTTAAATTTCTTCCCCTCACAATTTGTTTTTCTTTTATGTTATCATTCTCTTGGTTCTCTGGGATAATTTCTTTACATTAGTACTCCAAACACACTGACCTTTCCAAAGATGTAAGGCCCAATTGGATTCTGCAAAATTCCCTGAGTTCCATTCCTCAACACTGTGCCAGAACAGGAGTTGCTTGCAGAAGAAAATGAAGTGCAGATGCCTCTTTAAAGCAAAATGGGTCAGGAACAAACTCCCTGGTGTCTGTATTGCTCAAAGCAGATGATCCACAGCAAAAAGAACACATTTCCAGCTCCACAGTCTCTAAGGCTCTAAAATAATACACAAAATGAGATATAAATACCTTGCATTGCTACATGAATTCACCTTCCTACACAAACATATTGGAAGTTTAAAGGTGATCCTCCATTCCCCATCATCTCCATTTCTCCCGGCTACTTTACAACCTGGAATTAAGAATCACAGCCACTTCCCAAGATTTCACGACCCACTGGGCTAAATAAAATAGCCAATAGGAATTATATTAAATCTTTTTGTTTGTAAGGCTAGAGCAAAGGGGGATACCTTCAGAGGGTTTAGGGAGGGCAGTTTTTAGTTCCCAAGCCCTACTGGGCTGTATCCAGCCCTCAAAGTGAATAAAATATTTTCCAAAACATGGAAACTCAACTGTTCCTGCAAGTACATTCCTAGTTCCATTTGGGGAGTTTTGTGGGAGGGGTTGATGTGCTATGCTCAATTTGACTGCTGATCCACCACTCCTGGAAGCTTTTTGGTGTGGGAAATGACAATTTTGCAAGTTTTCCCCATAGGGAGACACCAAGAACATCCTTGATAGCTGCTCGAATCTTGGAAGTGATTCCTATCCCATCTGTGGCTAGGACAGAGTAAGATAATACTGTAGTAGAAATAAAATAGCCCATTGCTGATTTTTGTAATAGATAGATAGATAAATCTTTATTGTCATTGTCCTGCACAGAACAAAATTGGTGGGGGGGGGACACTTAACAACCCAACAAAACCTAAACAAAATACAACTATACAAAATTATCAACATACTCCCACCCCACATATACACATTTAACCTCTAAAAGCTCTAAAACTCTGAAAACTCTAAAACTCTAAAAACTCTAAAACCCTAAAAACTCTAAAAACTATATAAAGAAGCTCCCTCATAGACTGCATTGCACTGTATTCAAAGCCAGAACTGCTTTTGGGTAGAAACTATTTCTCAAGCGGCTGGTCCTGGTCTTTATGACCCTATACCTTCTTCTAGAAGGCAGAAGCTGAAAGAGATCATTCCCGGGGTGCGTACTATCTTGTGCAATCTCTACAGCTTTCTTATAACACCTGGTGGCATAGATTTGATCTAGAGTGGGAAGAGTATGCCCGATTATCCGCTCCGCAGTCTTTATGACCCTGGACAGCATTGTTCTTTCCCTAGCTGTACAACTCCCAAACCATACACACAGACCATAGGTTAACACACTCTCTATGGTACAGTGGTAGAATGCCAACAGCAGGTCCTTTGAAAGATTGTTCTTCCTGAGGATTCTCAAGAAGTATAACCTCTGCTGTGCTCTCTTCATCAGAGCTTTGGTGTTTGCTCCCCATGTTAGATCATCCCTCAGCTCCATTCCCAGAAATCGAAACACCACACAATTCCCTTCAATAATAAGTGGCTGGATGTTCAATTTGTAAGTGTCTTAGGGAGAATTTCTGCTAAAGTTGTTGGTTAACATTCTAAAATGTAATTTATAGAAAAGATATAGAAATAGAACTTTAATAATAAGGCATGGTTTGGAGCAACCAGACTGAGTGATACTTTAAGGATGCAGTTTGAATTCTGTAAGCCTGCTAGGTTAAAAAAAAACTTACCCTCAAACCAAAAATGTTCAATAGCTGCCTAATTGCATACTATTATACAGATTGGTTAAAAAAAGAATTTGTGAATTATACTATTTCCTAAGGCTATTTTTTGTTCATTTAGTAAATGTGGATGTGTAGTCATGCATAGGAGAGAAAAGGATAAAATGTAATATAGGTTCCAAATCCAGTACATCAAATAAGGTGGACTGGACTGGATAAGAAAAGCAGGAGCAGAATGGAACCTTATTCTGGTGAGCAAGATCTGTGAGTTTTCCATACATTTTCCCCATGCACTAGGCTGCAGCCATAAAATCTGTCCCTCTTGGAACCAATGAGATCTTCAAAACTGTAACATGGACTCTGCTTAGACTTTCGGATACTTACACTGCAGAAAACACTGTGCAGCATACCCGTCAAGCACCGCTCTGGGAAATACAGGAACTGCTCCAGCCGGGCCGGGTGCGCATGCGCAGCAAAAACTCATTTGTGCATGCGCAGAACCCCTTTGCACATGTGCAGAACATGTTTGCACATATGCAGATGGAGTTTGTGCATGTTTATTTAGATTCCTGATGAAGCTACATGAAAAGCCATAAATAATACAAGAAGGGCTTTGAATCTACTTGCATGAACATAATAAAAATAATATTTCATTTGAACTTTATTGCTCGATCCTCAAATGGGTTTCTCTCTTTTTCCCCATCCGGGATACTTGACAGGTATGCTGTGCAGAACCTCAGATTAGCACTGGCATTCTGAAAACACAAATTTAACCCAGTGTTTATTATGGATATGGTCAGTCAAGTAGACAACAACTTATATATAAGCATAAACTTTGAGTAAATAATAATAATAATAATAATAATAATAATAATAATAATAATAATAATAATAATAATAATAATAAATTTTAGTTTTAATTTATACCCTGCCCTAGTCAGCGTCGGCCGACTCAGGGCGGCAATACAACATCAATGCATATACAATATAACACTACAATAATACAATCCAATACAATCTATAAACAATCCAATAATAATCAATATACATCACATAATACATAATTTCATGACATCAAATATCTCCAATATCAACAAAATCCCCAGGTGATGGAGCTCAGCTCACATCCCAGATGGATCTCCAGCTCAACGTCTTCAGCTGAGGCAGCATCAGTCTGTCTCCCTGTCCCTCTGTCTCTCTTCCTGCCCCCGCTCTCACCACGGGAAGGGAAACGACAAGTCTGGCTGCTCCGGCAGTGGCATGATTTTGATGCCGCGCTGGTCAGCCCTCAACTGGAGCCAGTCTCTCTCCAGTTTCTCTCTCCGTCCTTGTTCTCACCAAGGGCGGGTGTCCTGAGAATCCAGCCCCAGCTGGGCAAGGGAGCAGACCAGCAGGGCATGGAGGCAGTCTGGCGGGGGTGGCATTTTCAAGCCTCGCCAGTCACCCCAGGTGTTCCTCCTTCCTTCCAGCCCCAGCTGGGCAAGGGGGCAGACCGGCAGGACATGGAGGCAATCCAGCGGTGGGGTGGGCAACTCAGGTGGTGGTGTTTTCAAGCCTCACCGGTCACTCCAGGTGTTCCTCATTCCCGGCTGGGTGAGGGAGCAAACTGGCAGGGCATGGAGGCAGTACTGCAGCGGGTGTGTGTGTGTCAGGCAGTGGCATCTTCAGGCCTCGCTGGTCTCCCCAGGTGTTGCTCCTTCCCTCCAGCACTGGCTGGGTGAGGAAGCAGACTGGCACGGCATGGAGGCTTGTTTCTTGTGACATATTAGTTTGTCTTTATTGTTTTAGAGAGAATAACATTTAGACTGCAATCCCTTAGCTATGTACCAGCAATGGCCTTCCTTGAATTTAACAGGTGTTACTTTTAAATAGACATACTTAATTATTTACTTAAAATATTTTTACCATCCTTTTCTCATAGAAAGGAACCAAGATGGCCTACATCATTTAAAAAGAAAATATAAAAGCTAAAAATCATTATTGCAATATTAAAAGAGAAATGCAGTATATAAATATCTTATTAAAACAGCTCATAGAACAGTACTAAGAACATACTGTATTTAAAAGCAACAAGGCACAGGCAATCCCATTTTAAGAACCCCTCTTAGACAGTTAGTCATTGAGGGAAAGCCTGCCTGAAGACAAAGATCTTCACCTGCTTGTGGAAATACAGTCATGTTTTGACTCAAGCCATTAGGGCTTTATAAATTAAATATGAATACTGTCTATTATCTTTCCATTCCATGGCAAATACACTCAAGTCTTTCCAGGTTCATCACATATATGTATAAACTTCCCAAATAAATGCCCAAAATATACATTAATAGGCTAAATAAACCCTACTGGTATCTTATTTAAGCTATGATTTATACAATATATTCTTCTATTGTTGATATTGGGAAGTAGCAGTAAATAGCCGCCCCCGGACTTTCTTGTGGCCGGGGCAAAGAGGCTGCTGCAGCAACAGGCAACAGGACTCTCCACCACTGCCAGTGTCCTGGACTGTGTGAGCCACCCTAAGATGGGTTTCCTGGTTGGGTGGCATACAAGTGTGAGAATTAAATTAAATTAAATATATACTGCAGTGGTCTTCTGCAGTGGTATCACATACTTTATATTTTTCTCCAGTGGTGTCACACAGGGGATATTTAAAAAGCATCCAGTCTTGCATTGTTGAAGGTGCTTAGTCCTTGTCTTTCTGTAATAACATCCGGGTGGCTGAAGTTTTGAGGAGATTACCTGGATACTATTGGAGAACAACTAGGGGACAAGAAAATGATCAGCTGTTTGTCTGATAAGATCTTCCATCCACAATACTGATAGTGAGGTACTGTATTTTGGTAGAAATATAGATCTGATTCAATTGAGATATTAACCACCAATGCAAGAACCTGAAATTGATTCCTCAATACATTGAACGTGAGATGTTGTATATATTGTGGATATATTTCTATAATTTTCTGTCAGGAGGCAAAAAGATGAATCTGCCTTTAGTGTCTTGCACGGAAGACAAAGAAGGAGTCGCAGGAAGGACTAAGACAGGTTTATTCATTGATGATCAGGATGAACATGTGGTAATGGCGGGGGTACATCACATTATATACAGTAGCACAATCCATTTGAATCTTGCTGCATGGTAGCTCATTGGCTGCTACCGGCGTGACGTCGTCCCAGTCATGCCCATCATCTGCAGGTAGTGATAGTGCGGGAAAAGTTCCCACGGCTGTTGGTGATTTGGGGAATGTGGACCATGTGAGTTGAACACTCGCAGCTGCCCTCTATGGGCAGCTTACTCGCGTTCCTTTAACAGCTGAGCTACATTGTAATTGTGGTCAGGTTACATTCATACATTTCTTAAGGCAACATTGTACATACATAACATCCCTCCCCCCTAGGATGGGACGAAGTCCCTCAACCATTGTGGCTTGCCGCATGTGCGCCTGGGGCGTGCGGCCGCTTGACTTAACACAGGGGAGCCGGAGGCTCCTGGTTCCGCGGAGTCCTGTCCTGCAACGGAAAGGGGGGACTCATTGGTGGCTCGGTGGGGACTCTGTGGTAACCTTGCATTGGGGGACGGGAAGGGAATGAACAGTTGGGACGTGAACCCCTGTCTACCGTTTGAGGAGTTTGGGGTTCCCCCTAGTACGAATCTCGGGACCGACGAAGAGGCCCTCGTGGCCTCGCCACCCCCCGTTACCTGCCCGGGAGTCCTAGAGACTGTGGTGGGCAGACTCCCCCCTGTTGCCTGTCTTGGGGGTGTTTGTCTCCGGGGAGCTGGAGCTGTGGAATATTCTAAAACAAAAGGGCTGGGGGGGACTGGAAGTACCAGGGGCTGAACTGAAACCCCTCTTCTCGCTAGGACGGGTGGGGGACCACTCCGCGACACCCCCCTGGTACTGCAAATCATAATCGAACTCATCCCTCTCTTCCGGATCACCCTCCTCTGTTGCTGAAAATCGAGGGTATGCATTTGTATCGGCGGATGCCGCCGTGTCTCCCCCTTGGGTAACGCGGGTGGGGGAGGACCCTAACGCTGATTCCCCCTCACTGGTGACTCGCCTTCTGAGTTGGTCGGCGTGCCTTCTCCAGAGTAGACCCAAGTTGGTCTCGACTCTATAGGATACTGGCCCCGTCTGTTCAATGATCGTTCCTGGAACCCATGCTGGCCCCGAGGCCGCGTAGTTCCTGCAGTGAACCGGGTCCCCTACCGCAAAACTTTTGGAGCTTTCTACCCCTACATTTATATTTCTCCCTTCATCCTCCACCCTGGACGGATCCATCCGGTCAAAAAGTGTTACCGGACGCCTCCTCATGAGGAGCTCGGCTGGGGAGAATCCTGAAGCTAGGGGGGTTGTCCTGTAGCAGATGAGGAACTGACACAGCTGAAGATTCAACTCACCGGGACCCATGCGCCGCAGTGCGTCGTTCGTAGTGCGCACTTGGCGCTCTACCTGACCGTTTGTGGCGGGGTGAAACGGGGCAGCGGTAATGTGCCTGATGGCGTTTCTCTCAATAAACGTCTTGAACTCTGCAGACGTGAAGGTACTAGCGTTATCGCTAACAAGGACGTCTGGCAGGCCGAAACAGGCAAAAAGCTTGCGCAACTGTTTAATAGTTGCCTCAGAGGAAGTGCTGTTCATGGGGATTACCTCCAACCACTTGGAGTAGGAGTCGACTACCAGCAGAAACATGGACCCGCGGAAAGGGCCAGCGAAGTCGACATGAATCCAGGACCATGGCCCGCGGGCCGTGTCCCATTCCCTATGGGGCAACCGGGACTCCTCGGGCCGAGAGCTCTGGCAGCTCTCACACGTGCGCACTAAACGTTCTATATCTGCGTCTATCTGGGGCCACCAAAAGAAACTCCTGGCCAGAGCCTTGGAGCGCACGATCCCGGGGTGACTGGTATGCAGTAGCTTCAGCACCTTGGCCCTTAGCTTGTCTGGGATAACTACCCGCTGGCCCCAGAGTAAGCAGCCCCTTTCCAGGGAAAGCTCTACTCTGCGCCTGAAAAATGGCTTGAAATGCTCCTCGGCGGGAGTAGTGGGCCACCCTTTCCTAACCCAGGAACTAACTTGGGCCAGTATCTTGTCGGCCGCCGTGGCCTTGGCGAGGTTGGCCGGGACAATGGGGGGTGAGTCGAGAGACTCGATCAGCAGGACTTGGTGGTCCTGCTCTACCTCGCACGTGGGGTCCCCTAAGCTAGGGAGGGGAGATCGGGACAGTGCATCCACATGGGAGATCTCCTTCCCTGGGCGATAGACCAGCTCATACTGGTAGGCGTTGAGGAAGATGGCCCAACGCAGCATCCTGGGGGATAGAATTTGTGGGGTGGGTTTGCCGGTAGTGAAGATCCCCAGCAGTGGCTTGTGATCAGTCACTACCGTAAACGCGCGGCCGTATAGGAAATCGTGGAACTTCTTCGTTCCCACGATTATGGCCAGGGCCTCCCTATCTGTTTGCGCGTAATTGCGCTCGGCCTTTGAGAGGGACCTTGAGTAGTACGCCACCAGGGCTTCCCGCCCGCTCTCCAACACGTGGCACAAAACCGCCCCCACCCCCACTGGGGACGCATCACAGATTAAAACCACTGGCTTTTTTGGATCGAAGTGGGTCAGGACAGCATCCGAGGATAGGAGTGACTTAAGCTCCTTGAACGCTTTCTCCTGCCTGTCCCCCCACCGCCAAGCCACGTCCTTCTTAAGTAACGCGTGCAGTGGCTCCGCAACCGATGCCTTCCGAGGCAGGAAGGAATGATAGAAATTAAGGAGCCCTAGAAATGACTGCAGCTCCGGTTTCGCGGTGGGGCGAGGGGCATTTCTCACGGCCGCAACCTTGGACTCAGAGGGTTTGATCCCGTCCGGGGTTACCTTAAAACCTAGAAACTCAACCTCCCTCGCAAAGAATACACATTTGTCCCTCCTCAATCGGAGTCCTGCCCTCTCGAACACTGAGAGGACCCCATCTAGCCTTTTTGCTAACTCTAATTCGCTCCCCGCCGTTATCAACACATCGTCGAAGTATGGGAGGACGCCTGGGAGCCCTTTAAAAGGTGTTCCACGAGGGACTGGAAAATTCCGGGGGCCGAATTCACGCCAAACTGAAGGCGCGTTACCTTAAACGCCCCCTTGTGCGTCACGATCGTTTGCGCGGCAGCAGCAGCCGGGGTTACAGAGAGCTGCTGATATGCCTGCGCCAGATCTAGCTTGGCAAAACACCTCCCCCCATGTAGCGTGGCCAGCAAGTGGCTGACCACGGGCACCGGATATGCATTTGGCCGAATGGCCTTATTGATCGTACATTTATAGTCCGCACAAATCCTGACCTCCCCGTTTGACTTAAGGGCTGTAACAATCGGCGTTTCCCACTCTGCCGAATCAACTGGAACCAAAATCCCCTGCCCCACCAATTTGTCCAGTTCTGCCTCGATCTTGTCCTTGAGGGCGAAGGGCACTCTCCTTGGTTTGAGGCGGATGGGCCGGATTTCTGGGTCCAGTTCAAAGGAGACCGGGGGCCCCTTGTATTTCCCGAGCCCCTTCTTGAAAACATCCGGATGTGCGTTGCACACGTCCCGCATTGGGTCAGTCTTGATGGCGTTAATGCCGGACAGTTCGATTCCCAGGGGAGCAAACCACTGCGTTCCCAACAGGCAGCACCTCCCCCCTTTGAGGACCACTAGGGGCAGTTTCTCGGAGTAGTTCTTGAACTTCACCTTGAAGTTCCCCACCCCCAACACTGGGATCCCATTTCCCTATACATCCCGTAGGTGAGACTTCATGGCCCGCAGTTTGGGCCGCTTATCTGGGGGAATACACATAAACTCTTTTTGGGACAGGATGGAATAAGATGACCCCGAGTCTATCTCCATCCTCACTGGGACCCCCTGCAATAGTACCACTATGAAAAACCGCCGGTGCTCCAGGCCCACGCGGTTCACGCCTTCCTCGCTGTAGCTGGCTGAGACCTTCCTGGTGCTGGCCGCTTTTCGTTGTTGCGTCTGGGAATGGCTAGAACTGCCCTTGTCCTCGACTCGCCCGCGCCTGCATACTCGGGCGATGTGTCCTTTTCGGCCGCAGTTGTGACACTCGGCCTTTCGGAACGGGCACCTCGTGCGGTCGTGGGGCACCCCACAACCGTCGCAGCGGTGGTCCTGCCCTTCGCGGGTCTGCTGCTTCTCACCTCGCTTCTTGATCCTCTGGACGTCGTCATTCTCACTGGAGTAGGGGTCCGCTGTCGTGGACGACTCCTCAGACGACTTTGGTGTGCCGGCGGGCGGCTTGGGGGCCTGCCAGGCCGTCTTTGCTGGTGTCCGCCGGGCCGCCTGTACTGGTGACTTGGCCCTCTCGGACGTTGCCCCTCAGGACTTGAACAGCCTGACGCCGCTCCTGGCCTCCTCGGCTACTTGGGCCTCCCGCAGTACCTCGTTGAATGTGAGGCGGTGGTCGCGGGTCATCAGCTTCCTCTGAAGCTCCTCGTCCCTCAAACCACACAACATGCGGTCTCGGAGGGCCTGGTCCAGGTCATCCCACTGGCAGTGCACCGCTGCAAGCCTGAGGGCCGCCGCATAGGCAGACATGGATTCGCCCAGTTGCTGGTCTCACCTGTGGAACGCGACCCGGGCTGGGAAGATCGAGACGGGCGGCTGGAAATGCTCGCGCAGCCTCTCTAGGATACGGTCGATGGGAACCTCATCCACCTTCTGGGGGGCCACCAGGGTCATCAGGATACGCAGCGTGGCCGGCCCCACCTGGGCCAGGAAGTGGGAGCACATCTTCGCGGCGGCGTCGACGCCCGCGGCTTCCATCACGTGCCGAAACTGGCACTCGTAGAGCTCCCATTGATCAGGCTCGCTGACATCGAACTGGTACAGCTTGACCTTGGGATTCGCCATCGATCCCATCCTCGTCGCCAATTTAGTGTCTTGCACGGAAGACAAAGAAGGAGTCGCAGGAAGGACTAACACAGGTTTATTCATTGATGATCAGGATGAACATGTGGTAATGGCGGGGGTACATCACATTATATACAGTAGCACAATCCATTTGAATCTTGCTGCATGGTAGCTCATTGGCTGCTACCGGCGTGACGTCGTCCCAGTCACGCCCATCATCTGCAGGTAGTGATAGTGAGGGAAAAGTTCCCGCGGCTGTTGGTGATTTGGGAAATGTGGACCATGTGTGTTGAACGCTCGCAGCTGCCCTCTATGGGCAGCTTACTTGCGTTCCTTTAATAGCTGAGCTACATTGTAATTGTGGTCAGGTTACATTCATACATTTCTTAAGGCAACATTGTACATACATAACACTGCCATTCAGCAATAAATGGCACAATCATTTGCATGTTTTTCCCCAAACTAAGTCCAGTAATATTCAGCAAAGTTGGCTACTGGGAGAGGACGCATTGAATTACAGCCTCTGCAATCTGTTGTAATAGCCAGCACAATTCTAAACTCACTGATTTGAATTATTAGCTAATTTATGCCTAATTATATCTCAGATCAACTTTAGTGTTTGGAATTTTATAATCTCCACATCCTAATCCAGTATTGTTCTATAGTTCTCATCATTACTATATAGTCCCATCCTCTGCAATTTGGCATGATAGAAATTGTTGTAAAGCATTTTTAGAAATGATAGTTTCCAGAATACAGCTGCTCGGGTGGTGATGGGATGTGGGCATTATTCTCGCACCTCACCACTGCTTCAGGACCTGCACTGGCTACCATTGTTGGTTTTGAATGGGGCTAGCCTGCCCCAGACAAATCCGGTGTGCAACTTGGGGGTCCTCCTGGACTCACGACTGCTGCTTGAAGATCAGGTAGCGGCTGTTGCCAGGAGGGCTTTCGCCCAACTTCGGGTGATTTGCCAGTTGCACCTGCTCCTAGACTGGGACTCCTTACTCATGGTCACTCATGCTCTGGCCACCTCTAGACTAGATTATTGCAATGCACTCTACATGGGGCTGCCCTTGATGACCATCTGGAGGCTGCAGTTGGTCCAGAATGCGGCTGCTTGGGTGGTGATGGGGTGTGGGCGCTATACTTGAGCCTCACCAATGCTTCGGGAGCTGCACTGGCTTCCAATTTGCCTCCAGGTGCAATTCAAGGTGCTGGTCATACAAACACACACAAAAGACAATTCCATAGGTGTCAAGTATCCCATATTGCCCGGGGAAACCCCATAATTTAGAGCCCCTCTTCCCTCAATCATTTATTTTTTTATAATCTCCCGTATTTTTTTAAAAAAACCAGGGGCATGTAAATCTCCCGTACATTATTGTTCTATGTATTTATTCATGAGGTGTGCTTTATATCAGAACAGAGGAGTGTTGGGCTCCCCCTAGTGGAGAAAGAACCACCCCTTAGCATGATTGCTTTCCCCTCATGGGGAAAAAAAGCAGTTAGCAAGGCAGGCTTACTTACCTATTCTCCCCCTATTTGACTACATTTCATATTATGGTGAATTTTCATGGAACTGTTTTTTACACTTCAATCAGTTAAATGTCTACTGTCTTAGCCTTTTCTGCCTCAATTTCATTTTTTAAAAACTCTTTAAGAGAAAACCACGGAAGTATCCTGTTTATGCTGTATGCAAATATACTTGAAGCCGATTGGCTCATTGACTTCCCTTTAACACCCTCTTTCCCAGGAGAGAGAGGGCTTCAAGTATATTTGCATGCAGCATAAACAGCATACTCCCATGGTTTTCTCTTAAACACAGTTTTTTTAATCCACAACATTTTTTGTCTTCTTTATTTTTTGTTTCTAACTTTTGTTTGTTTTATCTGTTTCTTGTGTGCTATGTCCAAAGAATGCAGCAATGGGGCCAAACGGTGGATAACCAGAAGGGAAACAGAGTAACCATTTGTGCAATTGTATATCCACTGTAATAAAGATGCTTTAAATAATAAAGTGATCCAAATCAGTGACTCAATCAAATCTCTTTATATCAATTGTGTCTGTTCTTTTTTACAAGTCCGTTCTTTTTCAATGGTTGATCCAAAAAATATTGTCTAACCAAAATGCTCTTTATAATTCAGGTTGATAACAATGAAGTGATCTTAAATAAGTCAAAGGTAGTCAAAGGTAGAATAATCCAAAAACATTGTGAAACAAAAATATTCCTTATGATTCAGGTTAATAACAATGAAGTTATCTCAAATAATGCAATTCGAAGCCTATGCTGGCATTAGCATTATTTGAGACCGGAAGGGGAGCAGCTGCAATTCAAAGGGAAATAATTAAACATGCAATTTTTCTCTCTTGGTCTTTTTCTAAGTGATGTGAAAAAAGGAAACTCGACATGAAGGTAATGTTCAGGTAAATTCAGACAAGATTGAGGTTTGGTTCTTCAGGGAGAGTGAACATTTTCAGTAATGTGATCAAGTTATCTCTCCACACAGGCAAAAAACTACCAGCAAAGGGGAGGAAGAACCCTCTTTATGGAAGGGAGTGATTATTTTGCCTGCCCATCACAGTGTAATATGCAGGGGAAACTGGGTTCTTCCTCCCCAACCACCCCCTCATGCAACTTGCTGGTAAGTGTGATTATTCGCCTGCACAAGAAAGAAGGTATATGTCAGCAGGACTCAAATGGAATTTCACATGCCATCCACAGAAAAGCAGATTTAGAAACAGAGCAGATGAAAGAGTTGCTAGCAAAGAAGAGCATGTCCATCCCTGCTCCCCTTGCCTGTGTCATCAGGATTGACCGTGGGGTAAATGTTTGGGAACCACTGAAATTGGCAAATGAAGGAAGCAGTTTGAGACGGCCACTTTCTCCACTGTCACAATCCACCTGTCCATTTTGGGTGAGGGATTCTGGGGAAGTCACAGTGCAAAAAACTTTTTTAGCCTCTGTTATAAACAAGATTCCTGACCTGCTAGATTCCGATATTCAGGAATGCCTTTCTCATAATTGGGCAACTGACAGTCACTGAAGAAAAATAATTGTAATCTTTTCCAGAAAACTAGCCTCAGGCGACTTCTAGACAGACAGCTCCTAAAACTACAGTATCTGGGGAATTGTTCTTTTCCATAAGCTTGTTTACCTGTCCGAAAGATCACTGTGTAGTTCAAAAGTGTACTTATCTGAAAATAAAAACAACCCATGATAGAAAGAAGACTGTATTTTTCCCAATATTTGTGTGCACATGTATGCACGTGCACAAACACAGACACATAAACACAAAGTATAGGAAATGGTAGAAGACCCTAGAGCAGTGATGGCCAACCTTGGCACTCCCGGTGTTTTGGGGCTTCATTTATCAGAAGCCCATGTCAGTGCACCTGCTGATCAGAGCTTCTGGGAATTGAAGTTCAAGAACAGCTGAAGTGCCAAGGTTCGCCATCACTGCCCTAGAGAATGAATGCGTGCCTGAAGCATCCTGTGGCGTGTGCATGCTTTGCTCCCCCCCTGCCCTGGGGAGATAGGGAAGAAGCGCATTCTTGGCGAGTGTGGTACCAAAGGGAGTGGCCAACCCCTATAAAAGGGGAAGCCGTCCCAGTGAAGCACCTTTCGCTTTCACCTTTGAGGCAACTCGGTTGCCTCGTTCATCCACTCCTCTCTTAGAGGCCTTGGCATGGACGGGTTTGCTCTTTTGAGGCTTGCTTTGAGACTCTTGCCTTGCAGAGCCGCATGTCTGGCAGAAACGCTTTTCTTGGCTCTGCTTTTTTTGCCTGCGCCTGGCAAGCATGGCGCTTAAGGGCCATGCTGTGGTAGCAGCAAGACTCATTTTGGGCCCTGCCACCTTTTTGCCACCTTCACTGTGGGCATGGTGCCCAAGCGCAAGTCACCACCAGCACTCCCTCACCTGTGTGTGAAGTGCTGCCGGGCCCCTCCGCCTCCTCTGCCTACCCATTTCCCAGGTATTGATCTGGCTGCCAGGATCACTTCCCTCGAAAGGGCTCCTGGCTCAGGCTTGCCACCACCAGCATGGACCTCCCCGTGCAGGGGCCCCCTGGTCCCCCAGGCATATGGTGCTTCTGACTGGATTGAAGTGATCTCAGCCAGTGTGTTGAGCAGCTGGAGGCCATACAAGGAGCTAACCATCCAACCCCCAGGAGCAGCTGGCCCCACCTGGAGCTGGTCCAGAACAGGTCCCAGATGGACCAACAGAGGTGTCTGTGTCTGCACTGGGACACACACCCCTTGATCAACCTGGCAGTGGGCCAGATCTGCCCACACATTCCCCTGCCTCTGACATTGTAGCCCCATGGGCCATGCACTTGGTGAGTATCCAGTTCAAAGTAGAGCACCACACTCCACACTTTTAGGGCTAGGGTTGTAGCCCCAACTTCCTTGCACTCAGGAGTAGCCTTGGCCTCATCAGCAACCTGCCTTTCCTCCCCCGCCTCTCAGCACCTATTGGGCTGGAGGTAGGTCGTCCACGTATCTGGTGCACGCTGTACCCCATGCCAGCACTGCATGAAGGTGGCATGCCTTTTACCCGGCTGCTGCTGGGTAGCCAGTTGCCGGCCTGAGTATCTCTGGCTACAATTCAGTCCCGCAGTCAGCTATGCCACTCGGTGACCAATCCCTTCCCCTAGGCGATAATCTGTTCCCTGCCACTAGGGACAAGATTTGGTGTCGCGAATATGTAGATATATTTAGCCTCCTTAATCATGACTCTATGAAAGCAGATAAGGAAAAGGAGGATGATCGGGACAAGGAGTTGGCCAGGTGTAGGAAAACCGCCTTGCATCTGGGCCAACTGGCTCCCCACATATCTCATTTATGTGGGCGTTTCCATTAGGGCCTGCCCAGAGCTTGCCATGCCTCTTATACAATATCTCGACATTATCTACCGGGCCTAAGTGGATTTTCCCAGCCAGGCCTGGCTTTTATATGACGAGAGCTTTACAATGCGGGCCGCCATTAAGCTAGACATGAGGTGGGATAAACAACACACCCAACTCTGGCTTCAATTCATGACACCATCCTGCCCAGCCCTCGGGGATCACTATGACTGCGGCCACCTTGTGCAGCATCCAGCCTAAGCACAACTTCCCCGCCCTGTGGTAGTGCAGGCAGTTCAGCAATGCTTGCAGTGCTGGGAGTTCACCTCCACATGTCGCTGCACTTGTAAACCATGCAGGTTCAGACATTAATGTTCTATCTGTGTGGGTTCGCATCCCACTTCCATTTCAAAGCGGCAGCCAGCAGGTTTCGGGGCAGGGAGCTTGGCACACTTAAGTGCCCTGCTCCCGACTCTGCTGCCCCCAGGAAAGGGTCCCAGCCCAATTTGGCTTAGGGCACTCATGCCATGACTGCAGGCTTACCCTAGGGCAGCGGATGCCTCTTTTTTGTGAGGTGGCTTCACCTCTGGCTTCTGCATCCCCACTGTAGGTTCCCATCACCCGCATGATGCCCCCAACCTTCCATCCATTAAAGGTTTGGAACATATAGTCCGAGAGCACATATACAAAGAGGTATCCCTTGGCCAGGTCGCCAGTCCTTTTTTGACTCCTCCTTACTCCAAACTCCGTATATCACGACTAGGGTTGGCACCTAAAAAATCCTCTGGTGGATTTTGCATAATTCACCACTTGTCCTACCCTAAGGGTGAGTCTGTGAATGACTCCATACCCTTGGACCTTTGCTCAGTGCAGTACTCCTAATTTTACCAGGCTGTGCTCATGGTCCGATCATGCAGCCCGGGAGCGTTGCTTGTGAAATGCAACATTTAGTCGACATTCCGCCTCCTCCCGGTACACTCTGATGACTTTGAACTGCTTGGCTTTCACTCCAACGGATAGTTCTACATCGACAGGTCCATGCCTTTTGGCTGCACCATTACGTGTGCAGCCTTCGAGCACTTTAGTACCTTTCTGCAATGGACTCTGGTTCGCTGGGTGGGGTAACCCCAAGTGTTCCATTTTTGGATGATTTTCTTTTTGGTGGCTCCCCGATGTCTGGGACCTCCTCAAATCCTTCCAGGACCTGGCCAGGGAACTTGGAATTCCCCTGGCACCATAAAAGACAGAGGGCCCATCCACCTGCCTTACATTCCTAAGCATTGAACTCAACAACCAAGCTCAGTCGTCTTGATTACCCAAAGGTAAGGTGTACTGTGTCGCATCCAAGATGAGTGCAGTCTTGGCCAAATGTAAGGTGGCCCTTCGTGAATTACAGAAACTCCATGGGCTTCTCAACTTTGCTTGCAAAGTTGTGGCCCCAGGACAGCCTTTTGCATGCCAGCTGTGCAATGCAATGGTGGGCCTCTCCAAGCCCTTTCACAAGACTAAGGTTAACGGGGGGATCAGGGACTACCTGAGAATGTGGTTGGACTTTCTGCTGGGTTTCAATGGCATTTCTTTCTGGCGCTCTGATCTGCCCATTGATGCACAGCTACAAGTGCACTCTGATGCTTCAGGAGTGCATGGTTTTAGCATTTTTTGACAGAATCAGTGGTGCTGCAGCCCCTGGCCTGACAGCTGGCAGCAGAGCAGCTTGCTTTGTGACTTCACCTTTTTGGAGCTATTCCCTATTCTTGGGGCTGGGCTCTTGTGGGGTCATTTGTGAGCCGACTGTGTGGTCACCTTTTGGTGCAATAATATGGCAGTGATGCAGATGATCAACACTCTCACATCCCAATCTGCCAGGTTCATGCGCCTAGTGTGCGCCTTTACACTTGCCACCTTGTGATTGAATATCATATTTAGGGCCCATCATGTCTTGAGCATCGATAAGAGTATTGCGATGCTTTGTCCCACTTCCAGATGACAAGATTCAGGACACTCACTCACGGCGCCCTCGAACATCCTTTGGAGCTGCCCCCGGACATTTGAATTCTTGGTGAGGGGAAGTAGAGAGGGCCATTTCCCTTTCCTTGTCACCATGGATGTGTGTCACATATGCAGCTACCCTCGAGCAATTCGTTCAATTTTAGGCGGCGTCATGGCCTCACGGAGGCCTGGCCCATCCCTGATTCCCCATACCTATTGCCCTCCAATATATTGTACATCTCCATGCCCAGGGTCTTGCCCTTCAAACCATTAGGAGTAAGATTTCTGCCCTTTCCTTTGCAGCTAATGTCACTGGTTATTCCTATTCCCTTAACGACTTTAGGATTCAGAGGGTCTTGGAGGGCTTGATGCGTGAACGCAGCCACACTCCAGACGATAGACAACTGGTTTTCTGTGGCTGTTCTGGGATGCCTGACAGTTGCCTGGCCCAGACTTTGCGCCAACAAGCGCAAAGTCCAAGCGGCCTCAGCAGTAGCGTTCTTTGGCACCCTCCATGTTACTGAATTGGTTGTGGCCAGCAGTCTTGACCATTGTCGTAAGTCTTTGCTCCTGCAGGATGTGGTCCTAGAAGCTGACCAGGTGCTGCTTCACATACGCAGCTCTAAATCAGACCAATTGGGCAAAGGTTCTACACTGGTCCTTTGCCATTGCTCAATTCCTGACATCTGTCCACTCTGGGCATTATTGAGCTACATGACGGCTCATGGTCCCTCCCTGGGTTCTTTGTTTCAGCATCAGAATGGTTCCTCCCTGATGCAATACCAATTCTGGAAGGTTACTGGCACCGCCCTGGCAACAGGAAGGTATTAAGGGTGCATACGAGGGCACCAACTCATTCTGTACAGGAGCAGCGTCTACTGCTGCATCGCTGGGGTACAGCTATGATGACATAAAGCGCATGGGGCAGTGGGTGTCCGCCGATTCCGGGCCTATATCCTACCCATTGCCTACTGACTCGCTTGCTGGCACAATTTTCTCTTTCTTTTGCAGATCCTCTTTCCCCGGCAGGTCTCCTTGTTTGGCTGGTTGGACACAGCTTTGTATATTGCGTGGGGCAACATGCCATGAGAGCCCCATGTCAAGTGCACCTGGGCCTACAAGACCTAGCCTTCAACAGGGAGGGACAATAGGGGGATACGCTGGAGTCACTTGTTGCCATTCATCTCTGATTCTCTCCAGTGCCCACCTCCGGATATATTAGTACTTCACCTTGGCAGCAATGATTTAGAGGTCATAACCGGCCTTGAATTGAGCATGGCTGTATGCCATGATCTTATTATCATTCAGCAGTGGTAACCATTCACACACACACACACACACTGTATCCAGATAAATATGAATTTGTCCATCTTGTGAAAGTAATATCAAGGGAAAATATTATATTTCAAGATGATGCCACACCCAATACATTGAGGGCCTGACTAATGACATCAAACCTTGCAGGCATTCTGCAAGAGGATTACAACTGGACAATAACATTATGTTAATATCCCATTGAAAGTGAGCAAATGAAAAGTGTGGCAATCCCATTGAATATACACCTGATGTAAAAGTATCCTCTGTGTGCCAGAAAATTATATAAAATGTGTGGAGCAAGAGTGATGTGTGTGTGTGTGTGTGTGTGTGTGTGTGTCCTCACGAAACACATGGGGAGAGGGAGGAGGAGGGAGGGAGGAAAGAAGTTAGCTGTTGTGACAGGGTGTTGATGTCTCTGGGCTTCAGTTACAAATTAGGAGGAAGGCAGTGGGATAGAAGGCTTTCTCTTGAGGAATGTTTTAAGGATTGAAATGTAGGATATATTGACAAACAGACAAACAAACTTGTTTTAAAATTATTACTTGAGACTATTAAAAATGAATGGGGGATTTTCTTGTGTGGAAATTTTTGAGATGAAAAAAGCTGCACCGTCCCAGGATGCCCATGAAAAAGGGAATAGTAAACCACTTTTGAGTATTTTCTACCTAGAAAACCTTGAAAATATTCGCCATAAGTCAGAATTGACTTAATGGCAAATGATTATTTTTGTGCCGAGGTCATCATTGGCTGCAACTCGTATCTGAAAATGCTTTTTTTCCCCTGAAGCAGGAAAAATGCCATTGGTGTGAATTTGTTTAAGGTGGTTCCCAGCTTGCCATGAAGTGACCCACACACTATGATCACAGAGCTATCTCCTGCAGCATGTATGAATGAGACATACAGGATTTAACAACACAACTGCAATGGACTGCTGCAGCCTTGAGGATATTAACAAGGTGCTCCTTCATAGTCAGTCCATCTGGCATGGCCTCTTCTGCCTCCATGACCATTGGGAATCAGAGTTCCTCATCTGCTCATTTTGCTGTTGGGCTCAATATGATGGTTTCCAGTGGCATTTCCTCCACTGAGGGGGACCACCACCCCACATAAAGGGGCTCATCCGCTCATAGCCATTGGCTCCTTTAAGGAGTCAGGTTATTTACCACTGCCCAACACTCGGCATTGAGTTGGTGGCTGTACGGTCTACTCCATTACCATAGTGGGATGTCCGGCCAGACATATGGTATATGCCAAGGTAAGTGCATCAGGAATGCTGCCTTAGTTTTTAAGACAGTGCAAGGAGTGTATTCTTCAGACTTCTTCATGTTTAAAGTACATTCAAAGGGGTGGTATGTCTCTACTTGTGACAGACTTGGAAAGGAGACAACTAAGGAGAGGAACATAGATCATAACACTCAAGCATCTAATGAGTTTTATTTATATATGATTAGGTTTGTGTGCTATTTACCCTCAAAGGAACCAAAGGAAGCTTACAGGTTATATATCTGCATTGCCCTTAAAGCAAAAAAAACACCCTAACAACAACAACAACAACAACAACCCATATGTTCTACAGACTTATATGACTTGGAGCCAGGGAGAAGGATATAGATTTTATTTTTAGAGTTTGGAATTAAGGCATGTGAATATCAGGATGCAGTGTGCAAAAACACTAGGCAGAAATTAGCAGTATTGGTGTGAGAACAGGCTTTAGAGTGGGCATGTGCTATACAGCCTGAGTATGTAGAAATTTTGTTTGAGTCAATTGTTTGGTTATTTGTGAGTTAGAAAGAAGTGTTCACTAAGAAAGGGCAACTTGGGCAATGAGAGGAAGCCCTTATCTGTGCTAAAGTGTTTGAATATTCATTTAAGACATCTCTAGGTTCCAGTTCATCCAAGAGATTAGGAAACAATATTGCACAACTATTATTGATGTGGTTTCCCTTGCTCAAAAGCCAGTTGTATCCGACTCTAGGGTTCAGTGCTCATCTCTGTTTCAAAGCCGAAGAGGCAGTGCTGTCTGCTTCTGCAGACGTTTCTGTGGTCATGTGGCAGGCATGACTAAACACCGGAGCACACGGAACGCTATTTACCTTCCCACCGAAGTGGTTCCTATTTATCTACTTGCAGTTTCTTGCTTTCGAACTACTAGGTTGACAGGAGCTGGGACAATGACAGGAGCTCATTCTGTCCTGCAGTACTCGGGAATTGAACTGCTGACCTCCTGCCTTCCAGTCAGCATTTTAGTGACTTGAGCCACTGGATATAGATATAAATATGAATTTGTTTCTTGGAATATCAAAGGACAATGAAATTATGGAAAATCAAAGGCAATTTAGCAGTTCACAACAACAGCAGCAGCATTACAGATAGGTGACTTTCAAGACTCTCCAAAATGGGGGGGTGTTCGCTGGACTATTCTTATCAGATCACCAAAATAACAATACTCATGATACTGACTTTACATGATATGCACAATTAGGATGAGATTAATGAACATTAATTTTAACCTACTAGTCATTAGAAGGTTATGAACTGTCATGCATTCAAGATGCCATGCTACGCTTTGAAGAGTCTTATCAAGTTGTGAGAAAAAATTACTTTCACAAGCCTTAACTGGCTTGCCACAGGGCCCAACGAATCATTGATAGAAGTAGAAGGGATTCAGTTTGATTTAGCAGTGACTTGAATATCCGCCAGGTGGCAGTGACTGAGCCTGTTTTGGCTTCCCTGTGCTATTCAACAACAGAAGCAGCAGCAAATGAAGGCTGCAGTTGCTGATCCAGAGAGTCATCATCTCAGCTGTTTTTGCTGCCTCACTTCAGTTCAGTTGCAGTTTACAGAGGTGGCCCTCCTTGCAGCCTGGACTATTATAGCATCACCCTTGGAAACTCTCGAGCCTGGAGTTGTCTGCTGGAGATGTCCAGGAAAAGGAACCCTTTGACTGGGATGGGATGAGCTGACCAACCCTGAAGGTGAGATGTGCATGCATGCTATTCAGTGGGACACTTTTGATTGTCAACCTGGCCATGCTTTTGCCTAGCCTGGCTTTTGCCCATAGGGAATCCACCTTCCTCTGCCTTCTCTCCTGCCACATTTCTAGCAAAACACCTATAGGAAGCTGTTACCATCTCAGCTTCTGTTAGGGGCAAAGGCTTCAGGAATGGCTTTCAGGTTATAGGGGTGAAGGGTGATCAGATTCAATAGAGGACAAAGCACCTATTCATTTTCATAGCAGTGCCAAGAGATTTGATTAAGTGAAGATTTTCTCATGACTTGAACCTGTAGCATAAGAAGCTGTACCTGCTGAAAGTGCCCCCCACTTACTTAGATTTAGATCCTCCCATGCTGTGTAGCATATCAGACAGCTTGCTGTTTCTGTAGCATTTTTAGTTTTTACAGGGATGGGTTGCTAACCTGATGCCCAACCCTCCTCCTTTCTCATCTGGGTTTAGAAGTCCTGTAACCCTGAGAAGGGAATACCAGTCTGAATCTGGAATGAGAAAGCCTATGTTGACTGTGGGGGTGTAATTGGGCTCTGCGAGAGTGCAGGCAATTATTGCAAAAGTCTTTCATTTTCCTTTCTTACATTTCTGGGGCATTCTTCAGTCTACGGCTGTGATTCACAGTTTTGATTTGTGTATTTTATTGCCCCGTAATGAGGCATGTGTAGTGGGGCATGAGTCCCATGGAACTGAAGGCGACTTTCTCCCAGCGACATATGCCCAGATATGCAAGGAAGATTTCTGCCTGCTAGCCCTGAGGACAGACAGTGCACCAGAAATTCTGCTGTGTTTATACAAACATCTCTGATAGCAAAACCCTTTTGGACGCTCTAGTTCAAAATCTGTTGTACCGAACAGCTCAGAGGCAGACAACTCCCCCTACTCCCCCAAAAAAGAGTCTTTTTGAAGCTAATCCCTCCATTCTCCCCATCTGCCTTTGTCACCGATGTCTTTCATTTGTATTGAGCTGCACAGGAGAGAAACTTTTAACTGGTTCTTCTGTTTCATCTTTCTGAGGCTTCTAGTCTTTGGATCTAGATTAGAGGCAAAAGTCCTGTTCCTTTACAAGGTCCTGCATTTGCCTTCTCTCAAACTGTCTGTGTTTTTGTAGTTTGCTTTTTTGCATATTTAGGAAGCTGGATATACACTTTCTAATGCAGAGAGTCAGCACAGATTCTCGTCTCACATACTTTCCACATACTCTCAGCCTGGCTTTCTATAGAAGGCATGAACAGTTGTATTATGCAAGTTCACACTTTCTTTCTCTGTGTATGTTTGGATACGTTTAATAAACTGTCATCACATTAAGAGGAGAATGAATTATATGAAGGAAATACCAATTTATCCATCTGACAACCTGCCTATAGGTTTTAAAAGACAATGGACTCTCAACTAAAACAATGTTTGTCCTTGAACCAATGCAAATGTGATTATTTGGTTTTTCACTGCTGAAACAGAGTGATATAAAACGTCATTGAGACAATTCTATTCTGCCAACTGGTCCCCAGAAATTATTGGAAAATCTCTGTTTGTTTCCAGATATTTATCCAGGACAATTTTTAACATAGTGTTTTGAAACCTTTAAAAAGCTATTCATAACTCTGACATTCTAGTCCAAAGTGACCAGGCTAATCCTTTTCAAACACACCTTCTAATTCACTACTCTCTAAATGTAGTCAATATGTAGCATGTCTATCTGCAAATCACAGTAGATCTGAGTAAAAATATATGATCTAGAAATAGAGATTTGAATTTTATAATGGAAGCCTGCGTTTCCTACCATCCCCCAAAAGGAATCAGTCATAATATTTGTAGTAAAAGATTTTTGTATATAATTCTTTAGAAACCATCGACTCTTCTGTTAATAAGAAATTATTTGAAAATTGCAGATCAAAAATCAGAGGAAAATATTGTTTAGAATTGTTAATATTCAAATGGGGATGTCCCATAGCCCAAAATAAATTGAGGAAAATTGTCAGATGCCTAGATTTGTCTTGTGGTAGCATTCACCGGTGAGCATCTCTGGGTCAAGAAATCTTTATGGAATTCATATTCATGAAATTGAATCTCATAAGTGTGGAATTTATGACATAGGCAATATGTGAATGTAAAGATTCACCAACCTGAAGCCATCCGCTTTTCCTCTGTGTGTGCATGTATTAATAGCATTCCAAAGATAACAAAGTTGTTCTATATGAGGGAGAAAGCCACCTAAATTCAAATTTTAGAATCCATCAAAATGCCACAAGATACTGCAATTTCTAGAAGTTAGACCAGCTGTTGTTGCCATGAAGACTGCTCTTGAACTCAGCCCAAAATGGAGAGTGGAGAGCCACTGATGGGTAGGTGTAGGTAACAGTTTATATCTAGCAATGCTTACTGAGATGGTGAAGCAATGGTGGAGTCAAGTCCAGAAGTACATATCAGAGTTGTTATAGTAAAATATGTTGAAAGATCGCAAGGCAGGTTACAGGCACTAAAACTGTTGTGTGTGTTTTTGAACAGTTACAAGCATATACAATAATGTAAAATATTTAAACAGTTTAATGCTATTTAAACCCATGTACAATATTAATTTGGGGTGTACAGCCACCACTGTCTTTAGCTTCTGGTTCTTCCTTTATCCCAGGACATTTTACCTCTGTCTGCTTAATTTTTGGCATGTGAACTTATCTTGTAAGAAAGGGTTAGTTAACCAACCAGGATGAATAAGTCAGGGTGAGGTTCAATTACCCTTATCTACTTGTTTTCTTTGGCAAAAAAGGTACGAAAACAGAATAAATCCTTCCTTTAAGACCATAGTGATACATCCTATTTAAGTGAGTTACCAAATTACCATCAGTCTGTTTAAGGTAATTTAGACAATCTCTCCATTTTGCCCTCATATTCTTCTTCCCCAGTCATCTAATATTTTCAGTTTTCATAATTGTTTAAGTCTATTTTTTCTTATTTGTGAACAAAAATCAGGTTCTAGTTTTAGTTTTCCAGTGTTGCATGTTTATCTACTTTAGTTGATTAAAGTTAGAATGATCCATAGAGAAATGTACCACCCATTTCTGGCTAGGTGGTCCCTGATAACACTGACATATGCACTATCTATATCAGTGTTTCCCAAACTTTGGTTCTTGGACTCCATTTCCCAGAAGGCTAAGTCAATTCCTCAAAGCACTGATCAGCCAATATACTGACTTAGGCTTCTGGGAATTGAATTCCCCTGTGGGGCGTAGGGCCCACTTTGGGTACCACTGATCTATATCTATAAAACAGAGGTGTGGGTTTGTATGTGCTCGAAAAGCTCCCACACCCCTAGACCGATCCCGCTGAAATTTGGGACATACGTACCTTGGGCCAGCAAGATCAGCACTGTGGGGGTCACAAGCTCCATGGGGGGCATACACCCCCAAATTGCATCCCAATTGATCTATACAATGTGTGTGTTTCCCAGTGATGTAATTGGCTGATGTCATAGTCCCAGGTAGGTTGAGATTGTGATATCATCTGACTAGCTCAGCTGTAGCCCTCTGAGCTCAGCTGTATTTTTCACAGTAGGTGGAAGACAAATGGACATGGGAGATCAGCACTGTGGGGGTAACAAGCCTCATGTGTGGGTGTCTGCCCCACTGTTGGAGACTTCTGGTCCGCCAGGTGGCCGGACACATGTATGGGAAGGATAAGGGTGGCAAGTGACCAATAACGGAGAAGTGGGGTGGAGGAAGGGAGGCAGGAGTGACCCACATACACCCCATGAGGTTTCCAAGAGGGAAAGGCTGGCCTACATTAAAGAAATTAAAAACCCAAGCGAAGCCAGGTAATCAGATAGTATAATCTAAAAGATTGACTACTGCAATGCTGTATATGTAGAGCTAACCCTGAGGCAACTACAGAATGCGGCTGCCAGATTGATCATGGTTTTAGGTCCTTATGACCATATTACCCCAGTAGGACCATGCTATCTGCAGGAGAGCCTCTCCCTAAGACATTGTGCATCCAGCAGCTTAAGTTATGAGTAAGGTAAAGGTAAAGGTTGCCCTTACTCGAAAGCCAGCCATATCTGACTCTAGGGTTCAGTACTCATCTCTGTTTATAGCCAAAGAGCCAGTGCTGTCTGTGTCTCCAGATGTTAACATTAACATGTGGCAGGCATGACTAAACACTGGAGTGCACAGGACACTGTTTACCTTCCCACCAATGCAGCACCTATTTATCTACTTGCAATTTCTTGCTTTCAAACTCCCAGGTTGGCAGGAGCTGGGACTAAGATGGGAGTTCATTCCATTGTGCAGTATTTGGGTCTCAAACTGCTGACCTGTTGACCTTCCAGTCATCAAGTTCAGCATCTTAACCATTACACCACAGCAGTCCCTTAAGTTATGAGTAGTCACTTGTAAAGAAGTAAAGAAAGTTGTGACTACCATAAGAGCTATGGTAGTCCCCACATTATGGGATAGTTTACCATGTGAAATGAGATCACTTCCATTTTTAATTGCCTTTAGGAAACAACTAAAAACATATCTTTTTCATCAAGCATTTTCACCTGGATCCTCTAATTTATAAATAATGTATATAATTTGTTTTTCCCCTGAGCTACCAGGCCCATTAGATAAACATTTTATATGTTTTTAAGATATTGAAGTAATTTGAATTTACAGTGGCCTTATGGGTGAACATGTTTTCTTACTGGCTTGCATTTGTTGTATTAGTTTTTGTATTTATTGCATAGTTGTATTTATTTATTTGTTATGTCTTTATTTACTGATTATTGGGTAGGTGTGTATGGAGTTGTACACTATTGCTAATTTATGTAATGTTGTGAGCTGCCCAGAGTAGTAAATATGCACAAATTGTGGTGGAATATGAATTCAATAGTTCACAGACTCTCTCATTGTCGTCGTTATTTGGAGCTGCGGTGACCATAGCTGTCATATAACAGAGGACAATCGGCTTTCTCTTGAGTAATCTGCTCAGTTTATTTTGTGTAGTGAGTTCTTCTATACCATCAACATCTGTAATAACAGTAGCAACACCAATGTTTTTATAGCAGCATTTTGTAAACTCAATGCAATAATAGCTAATAGGAAATAAAGCTGGTGGAGCAGAGCAGCTAATAGAAATAGGGAAATGTAGGAATCGGGGCCGCTGGGGGCCGGAAGGTCCCGGAGGAGGACTGATCAAGTAACGACACGAGACAAGCTGCTGGATCGATCAGACACTTTATTGGTCAAAGGCAGAATCATTTATAGGGAAAAAGTGCAACGGTGGCAAACTGTCCTCTGGCAAGGCATTACCTCATGCGTTGACACATGTTAATGGGAAAACCTTCAAAGGGGAAGTTAATTAACTCGGGGTAAACAGGGAACAAGATTGACCATTGTCTTGGGGCTTAGGCAGGGGTAAACATGGCTTGTTTGCACCAGGGATTTCCCCAAGCCGGGAGATGAGTCATTATGGTTAATGGAATGTATGAATCAGCTATCTGCTTACTCGGCAGAGTCGCGGGTCAGGTCACCTTAATTGGGTGAATCAAACCCTATACTTTATTCACCCCCCTTAATTTGGCGACCGGTGAGCCCACTGGTCGGGAGCCTGTCTCACCGCAGTGGTCTCTGGTCTATTCCGTATCCTGTGGGGCACGGGGAATCCATATCTCCCCTTTATTTTCTATTTAAGAACCTGACCGGCGACCTTACGCAAGATAGGCATCAGCTGTTGAGCTGGGATGACGTCACGGGATTTCCCTCTGGGGCGGCACTTGGAGATCAGCGAGGGAATACACTGAGCAAAGCAACAGAGCGTAATGCCTAGTATGGCTATTCCCACCACTATCTGAAGCACCGTCTGTAGCCACCCCCAGGGGATCCATGACCACATCCAATTCCATAGGGAATCCCACCAGGCTCCCCATGCGGAGCCTTCCGTAATGCCTGCAACAAGGGAATGCAGGTCCTTGATCTGGTTTTGTATCTTCCGGGAGTTGTCAGTAAGGTTAAAACAGCACATCCCATGGACAGATTCGCACCCCAGGTGGTGCAATAAGAGGAGGTAGTCGATAGCCGCTCGATTATCAAGAACAGCTTGGCGGAGTTCCACCTGCTCTTGATTAAGGAGCGCTATCGCTGAGGAGGTATGATTGATGGTTTTTGCTAAACCGCAGGCCAGATGACCAATTCTCCGTGCGTTGCCGGTGGCCAACCCCGGCACGCCGATCAAGCTGACGGATAGGGAAACATACTCAGCGGGACTCATTACTCTGATGCTGCTGTCACAAGAGCTGTCTAACTGGGTTGTGCGTGTGTGCCGAATGAGCGGGGAAACATTCACACGGGATACATTTGTGTCACTAGAACGTGGGGCAATCATGTCCTTGGTAGGGAGTACAAGTGTCAAGCGACTAATACAACACATTGAGTCCGACAGATTGGCTGGGATGTAGTTCCAGGTGTGCTGGTTGCAGGTAAAGAACCACCCTGAGGGCAGGGTGACATGAGCGTACAATGAGATGAGGGTCTCCGGTTTATTGCAAGTCCAGTTGCCAACGCCAGGGTCAATACAGCGGCGCCGTGCCTGACCGTCTGCGGTGCAACCGGTCATGCGGGTACAGGCGGCGCCCGGGCTGACCGCCACCCGAGGGGTATGGAGGGTGGCTGCATCAGCCGGCAAGGTTGGGGTAAGTTGTTGTCCCCCCCAGCGTGCATATGCCGAGAAGGCGGTAGGAGAGTGAGGGGCAAAGGATGCTTTTCGCAACCAGGCACTGTCCTCGGTGTGCTCGTCCGGAGTATGGCACACCGGGATGAGACAGGTGCTGAGCATGGATGCAGAACCAACGTCCTGCTGTAAGCAAAAATCGGACTGGTTGACGAGACCCGCCAACCTTTCCCACAAGTTGTACTGCATTCGTGTAGACAGGTCTTCACCAGGCGACAAACCGTCGGCCTGGATTGAGGCTGCCTGGGCGCCTCCCCCCAAAAGCAGGGAGAGGGCCAGGACTATGGAGATCGCCACGGTGTTGGCGTGAATCTGGGCAAAGACTGCAGCTGTGAGGTTGTCCGGCGTCGGCTCCTTCCCCTCGCGCTGGACGACGTTCTGAGCGTCATGGCAAAGATCCTTGACCATCCCCCAGGTGACTTTGGGGATCGGCTGTCGCCTCCTCCGGCGGATCCTCTCGTGCAGGGTGAGGTCCTTCATCTCCGGTATCGGACTCGGGTCGGTCTGGTTCCACGCCATGCGGTTCCGTGTGGGGTTTGACACACCGAGCAGGGATCCAGATGACACCTGTAGGAGACATAACTGCAGCATACCCTCTCCCCCAGGTGACGAGCGGCACCGGCCCCCTCCAAGTGGGGTCCGGTGGCACTCGGTACCGGACCATTGGTCGCGGGAGAGCTTCCGAACGGCGGAAATGCCTCTCCTGCGGCGTGCAATCCGAAAAAACATTAAGGTGATTGTATGTGAACAAAACCTTGTTTAAGCAAAACTGTGCTGCTCCTTGTGACTTGGGGAGGGCAGGAGGTTCCCCCCTTTCTATTTGTTTGTCAAGGTAGGACTTTAGCGTCCGATTGACACGCTCTACAATCGCCTGCCCTTGCGGATTGTAGGGGATTCCAAAAGTGTGCTTGATGTCCCAAGTCGCCATGAAGGCGGCCAACTGCCTAGAGCAGTAGGACGGTGCGTTATCCGTCTTCACGTGCCGTGGCTTGCCCATCGCCGCGATGCAGGAAAGGAGATGCTGCTCCACGTGGGTAGCCGTCTCCCCTTTCTGCGCCGTGGCCCAAACGAACTGGGAAAAGGTATCAATGCAGACGTGCATGTATTGCCATCTGCCAAACTGCGGCACATGCGTGACGTCCATCTGCCATACCTGGTTGGCCTCAGTCCCTCGTGGGTTGACCCCCCACGAGGGCCCCCCCGGCGCCCCTGCGCAATGCTGGCAAGAGCGGACTATACCCTGGGCTTGAGAAAGCGGCAGATTGAACTGTCTGGCGAGTGCCTTGGCATTTTGGTGAAAAAATGCATGACTTTGGATTGGAGTAGTGAAAACTCCCAAAACTGAACGTTGCTGAATTTCCTTTGCAGCCGCGTCCGCTCTGCTATTGCCCGCGGAAATCGGACCCGGTAGGTCTTGGTGACTTCGGATGTGGGCAATATAGAGCGGCTCCGTGCGGTTTCGCAAATGAAATTGAGCGGTGAGAAACAGACTTAGTAAATTCTTGTCTATCGCGGGAGTGATGTAAGCTCCCGGTAGACTGTGCAACAAATTCCTCACGTACAGGCTGTCAGTAATAATATTCAAACGCTCCTGGGCGAAGGTGCGCAAGGCAAGGTTCACGGCTGCCAACTCTGCCCGCTGAGCGGACTTCTGTGGAAGAGTTAGCAGCGTGTGCCAAGCTTCGCCCTCCTGCCAGGTCAAAACACCATAGGTGCGACCTCCGTCTGTGAAAACTGTCCTGGCCCCCTGAAGCGGGACCAGCGAGAGCAATTCGAACAAGCTGACTGTTCCTGTCTGCAGGGAAACGAGTCTAGGGTCCTTGGGCAAGTGGTACGCTAAACTCCCAGTGAAACCTTCCAGGGCTATCGGAAGCGAGTCACCTAGCTGCATTAATTGGTGAATTTGTTCCTTGGTGAAAGGAACCACAATTTTGGCCAAATCATTTCCTGAAATGTCCCTAGCTCTCAGCCTGCCGCGGTAAATCACCGCGGAAACCAGCTCTTGGGGCGGAACGATGTTCCGTGGTGATGTGTTAGGCAAATAAACCCACTCCACAATTTTTGCTCCCTTCTCTGAGTCTACGCCTAACGCCCCAGTGAACATGGACCCTGACCGTACGATGTACAAATTCAGGATCGGGGCGTAAGGCCCCTGGGCGATCCTATCCACCCACCTCTGGCTGAGAACTTGGTTCACTTTCTCGAGCGCCAAGCGCGCGTCTCGAGAGATTTTTATCCGGTCTGCCGGCTGCTTACCTAAAGTTAGCAGCGAGAAGAGCGGCTTTAAGAGATCCGTATCCAATCGGAAATACGGTCTGGCCCAATTAATATTCCCTAAAATTTGCTGTAACTCTACCAGGGTGACTGAGTCCTGTAAAGCTATCTGGGGTAAAACCGGTGCGGCAAAAGAACGGAGAAGCCGATGACCCAAGTATGAAAAGGGCTCGGTTTTCTGCACCTTCTCCGGGGCTATGAGTAGACCCTTGTCCCCCAGGCTGGCCTGGAGGTCAGAAAACACTGCGCTGCCGAGTTGCGGCAACGCCACTAAGATATCATCCATGAAATGACACACAATAGCTTTAGGGTAAAGGCTTCGAAACTTTGCCAGCGCGTTGTGAACATAAATTTGGCACAGGGTGGGCGAATTGAGCATGCCCTGTGGCAAAAATTTCCACGCGTAACGCTGCGTGGGCTCTCCGTGGTTCACGACCGGCACTGTAAAGGCGAACCTTTCCCGGTCCCGGGGGTCTAAGGGGATTGTATAGAAGCAATCCTTGAGATCTACAACTAGAATCTCCCACCCCTCGGGAATCATATTTGGATTCGGGATGCCACATTGAAGCGGACCCATGGGCTGAATACATTTATTGATCTCTCTGAGATCGTGGAGGAGTCGCCACTTCCCCGACTTCTTCTTAATTACAAAAACTGGCGAGTTCCAGGGACTGGTGGACTGCTCTATATGTCCTGCGTCTAGCTGTTCCTTCACTAGCTGCTTTAGGGCAACCAGTTTCTCTCCCACAACCGGCCATTGTTCTACCCAGACCGGAGTATCGGTGAGCCATTTAAGTGGCAACGCCATTACCCGAAGGTAAGGGTGGCACCGTACTGCTGGAGAATGTCTCGCCCCCAAAGGTTGACGTGCACGTCAAGAATGTGCGGCCGAACTACCGCCGTGCCGTCAGCCCCTGGGATGGTGACTTCTACCCAATCTCTGCTCCTAAACGCTTCCTGAACGCCACCTACCCCCCACACATCGGAGACCGGCTCAATGGCCCACTCCCTCGGCCACTGGCTCCTGCTTATCACGGACACATCAGCTCCGGTATCGAGGAGGCCTGAGAACACCCTTTTGTTCAAAAATACCTCGATAACGGGGCGCTGCTTCCACTCAATGTTGGTTTCCACTGTCGCTAAGACCTGGTATCCTTGCACTGCCTCAACCGCGCTCAAGCGGCCTGCTGAGCCGGGCTCTGAGCTGTCACTGAGCCTCCCCTGGCTGCCTGCTGGCGAGTGACAAGGAACCATGATCAGTTGCGCTAAGGAATCTCCCTTGTGAATGGTCTGGGGCAGGTGTGTCCAGAGTTGGACCTGGAGAACGCCTGAAAAATTCGAGTCAATGACTCCTGGAATTATGAAAATTCCGCGTGCTCCAGCTACACTACGGGGCAAAACTAAACCTAAAAAGCCTCTGGGCAGGGGACCCATGTACTGGGAATCGACCAGATAGACTGTGCCTGGCAGGTCGCATGTAACGTCTGCCTGACAAGTCAAATCTAGCCCTGTGCTACCCTTGGGGCTGGCCTGTGCCCTCGTAGTGCCTGGAATGTGCCTGGAACCTAGTCCAGCTCTGGGAAGTCCGGATTCTGGGGAATGAGAGAAGTCTCTGTTTGGACTGGGGCCAGAGACGTGCCCGCGTTCCGGTTTCCCGAACTCGGACAAAACTTGGCCCAATGATAGCCTTTCTTGCACTTTGGACATGGGGTTTTCGGGGCTGTGGACTGGCTGGACCTTTGTCCGCCTCCCTTTGATCGGCATTCTTTAGCGAAGTGCCCGACCTTGCCACAAGTGTAACAAGTTCCCCTGGTCTTTCCCTTGGGGTGAGATCTCTTTCCCCCCTGCACTGCTGCCGCCAGCAGACTCATCTTGTAGGAGTCCGTGCCGACGTCAGAACAGGCTCTAATCATGTCTGTCAGTGTCAGGTCAGGACGATTGCCTAGGGACTGCAAAATCCTACGACAGTCCAAGTTGGCATTGTCCTTGGCTAACTTGATCAAGAGCTCTTGCTGGGCTTGCTCATTATCAATCTGCCTGGTGATGGCTTCTTCCAGGCGATTGATGAAGTCCATGTAGGGTTCCTGGGCTCCCTGCTTGATAGCGGTATAATTCTTAGCCGCTTTGCCAGATGCTGGGATCTTGAAGTACGCCCTATAGGCGGCTTCAGCGGACATTTCGAGAGTGGCGAGAGGCAAGTTGATTTGGGCGTTAATGGCCTCAAAGGCACCTGAGCCATATAGCTGCTCAGCGATTACCGCGCCTCCCATTCTCGCGGCTCTGGCCTGTGCCTCGAGCCGGTACTCGCTGTCCCAGATCATGTACTGGCTAGGGGTTAGCATCATCCTCATGACGGCTTTCCAGTCGTGAGGAATCCACATGGTGGTCTCGCACGCTTGCTGAAGCGTGCCCCTAGTAAAACGACTTTGGAGCCCTGTCTCTGAGATTGCTTTCCGTAAAGCCATGAGAAGCTTGTACGGGACTGGGGAATGAACTATCTGTTGCGCGCCTGTGAGCGCGTCCATCTCCATTCGGATGGGACAAATCTGCCTAAGCTCAGCTAGCTGTTCTGCTGACAATTCCCCCTTCTTGAGCTCTATCTCTGCTGTGCGCTGAAGGGCACTCTTTACAACTAGGGAAGCTGGCGCTGTCAGAGGAACGCCTGCGCTCCTCATTCCTTGCGTTCCTTCGGTGACGTCTGCAGCTGTCACCGGGGGAAGGCTTCCCCCGCTGCTATGCTGATAGCTGAATGACGGACAGAGCGCCGTGGGCGCAGCCGGGTGGATTGGCTGACCTGAGGGCTCTTCTAACGGGGGTTCTAGGGCCTCTGTCCGGGCTGGCTTGATCTGCTCTAAGAGTCCTCTACACTTTCTCCATGTGCTGACTACCCTGCCGGGCGCTTTGGGGGGCTGCTGGATGCAGTCTCCTATCTGATCCCAGAGCTTCAAGGTTAACGTACCTACTTCTGGGTAAAGTAGGCAGTGTCCCCTGAGGTACGCCAAAAGTCTCGCTAGCTCTCCGCTGTGAAATCGCAACTTAAAAACCCTGGCCAGGATTCTGAACTCCTCCTCTCGAGTTCTTTGGCTAGCGGACGGACTTGGTCTATGAGAGCAAGTCCCCATATTACCTGTGATGGGTCCCTCGAAGTTTCCTTCTCGGGCCGAGAGTCGACGCGTCCTTTTACAGATAACAGTTCTGGCGACGAGTGTCTGGGGTAGCTGTCGGAGCGTGGATCGTCCTGTCCCGGGCCCTCGGCGGCCACTGCAATGTCAGGGGCTCACAGCCTGCCCTGACCGGAACGCGTTTTTCCCTTCGCGAACCTCCCCAAAGCCGGGAAAAAGGTAGGTAGGAAAGTCTCTTAGGAATGCCTCGCCGCGGCCACTCCTCTGTCCGGCTGGCTGCCGACCAGAGTGCCGCGCAGTCCTCCGGGACAACGGGTCGCGGTTCAGGCGTTGAACCGGACCGCGTGGATCGTTACTCACGAGTAGACCTCTCCGGGGTCCTCTTACTCACGAGTAGCATCACGTCGGGGTCACCAGATGTAGGAATCGGGGCCGCTGGGGGCCGGAAGGTCCCGGAGGAGGACTGATCAAGTAACGACACGAGACAAGCTGCTGGATCGATCAGACACTTTATTGGTCAAAGGCAGAATCATTTATAGGGAAAAAGTGCAACGGTGGCAAACTGTCCTCTGGCAAGGCATTACCTCATGCGTTGACACATGTTAATGGGAAAACCTTCAAAGGGGAAGTTAATTAACTCGGGGTAAACAGGGAACAAGATTGACCATTGTCTTGGGGCTTAGGCAGGGGTAAACATGGCTTGTTTGCACCAGGGATTTCCCCAAGCCGGGAGATGAGTCATTATGGTTAATGGAATGTATGAATCAGCTATCTGCTTACTCGGCAGAGTCGCGGGTCAGGTCACCTTAATTGGGTGAATCAAACCCTATACTTTATTCACCCCCCTTAATTTGGCGACCGGTGAGCCCACTGGTCGGGAGCCTGTCTCACCGCAGTGGTCTCTGGTCTATTCCGTGCCCTGTGGGGCACGGGGAATCCATAGGGAAAACCCCTTGTTCAAAATATGGAATTGAACAAGGCAATTCAACCTTTTATGTTGTAGCAGTGCTTTAGAAACCCAGGCACACACACCACCAGTTAGACTGCTTCAAAACTGTGTGTGTGTGGGGGGGGGGGGTTGAGCATCAGAAATCAGGCTGGCAATGAAACTATTTTTCAGACGATTTCAGAGAAGACAAAATAATCAGAGCAGATTAGTTAACTAGTTTTAAAGAGTTATTTCTCACTTTTCCAGGAGAAAATATTTTTGAAGCTTGAAAAATTACCTTAGTTTTTTTAAATTCTCCTTTTGCAAATAAAACAGACATATGCTTCCAGTAGTCCTCTTTCTTTACTTCTTCATATTCCAAGGAGAATCAGAGATGTGCCTTTCCCTATTCTTTCTTTAGGTGAGGCTCGCCCTTGCTCGAAAGCCAGTCGTATCCAACTCTAGGCTTCAGTGCTCATCTCTGTTTATAGCCAAAGAGCCAGCGCTGTCTGCATTTGCAAACGTTTCTGTGGACACGTGGCAGGCATGACTAGAGCACAGAACGCTGTTTACCTTTCCTCCAAAGTGGTCCCTATTTATCTACTTGCAATTTCTTGCATTCGAACTGCTAGGTTCGCAGGAGCTGGGACAGAGACGGGTGCTCACTCCATCATGCAATACCTGGGAATCAAACTGCCGATCCGTCGTCCTTCCAGTCATCATGTCCGCAGCAACTTAACCACTTTAGTATTTGCTAAATTCTCTCCCCCTTTCCATCAATCCTGAGGACTACTAGGTTTTTGTTCCATTATGGAAGGAATTGGAGTTTTATATCTGCCTGTGACCTTATCACTGGACTGGATTGGACAGTTCCCCCCTGAACAATCTGTGCTGAAAAGACTGTCTTTCTCCCTTTCCCATGTATACATTGCTGGGCTTGGGTTATCTTCTCATCTCACCTTTGCTTATGAATCAAAGCATACAACGTATCCCCTCCCCAAAAGAAAAGAAACAATGTGAAATAATCTGGGAGAAGAGAAAAAGTTTCATTTGTCTGGGATAAACTAGGAGTAAACTCCACTGAATAATGTGAATTGGATCTGAGTAGACAGGCAAAGGAGACTGTGGCAGTGGCTTAGCGGTTAAGACATTGAACTTGCCAACTGGAAGGTCAGCAGGTCAGCAGTTCAAGACCCAAGTGCTGCACAACAGAGTGAGTTCCCATCTCTGTTTCAGCTCTTGCCACCCTAGCAGTTTGAAAGCAAGAAATTGCAAGTAGATAAATAGGAACCCCTTTGGTGGAAAGGTAACAGTGTTCCATCGTGTGCTCCAGTCTCAGTCTCAGACCCAAACATGCACAGATGTATAACTGCTGAACATCACGGGTAAAAGAAAATAACACAGAGTAGGTGAATAGCGATTTCTGGGGATGTCTGATCTGGCCATGGTGACACATGTCTTGTTATAACTTGTCTGGATTACTATGACATGCTGTATGTGGAGTTGCTTTGGAAAGTGTTCAAAAACTCCTGCAGGTCCAAAATACTGCAGCTAGAATGATAACTGGGGCTGGTAACAGGGATCACATAATCCTCTTATTACAGCAGCTCTGCTGGTTACCAATCCATTTCCAAGCACAATTCAAAGTACAGCAAAAACCCGATTTACAAATGCCTCGAGTTACATAAAATGTGACTTACATGATGATTTTGTGCTAAAACCATGTCCTGGTTTACACGGCTTCCTGTTGGTTTACTTCGAGTTACATAAATATTCCTTTTCCTATGGGTTTGCTTTGAGTTACGTAAAAATTACTTTCCCTATGGGTTTGCTTCAATTTACATAAAGATTTCATTTTTCCTATGGGTTTGCTTCAAGTTACATAAAAATAATGTTTCATATGGGTTTGTTTCAAGTTACAAAAAAAATTCAATTTAAGCAAAAGCCTACGGAACGGACTTTTTTTCGTAAGTAGGGGTTTTACTGTACCAATTTTAACCTATAAAGCCCTAAACAGCTTTGGGCCAAGCTATCTAAAAGACTGCATCTTTCTTTATGAGCCTGCCTGGGTGATAAGATCTTTGAGGGAGGCCTTTCCCTCCCATCCTATCACAGAAGTTAAATTTCGTTCAAAACGACCAATGCTGTTTAGTTATGCGACTGATTCTAAATGACAATCCTAATATCTTCAACAATCTGCATTTTTTTAAACTTTCTGGTACTGTTCTACGTCCCCTACTAATCTTTCCTTAGTTAGTAAAATTTGAGGGCCCAGTTAATATGTAAATAATATGTTTAAAGTTGCATATGCAAAGGCTTCTTCACTGAATATGTTTGCTCTGATATATCGATATCAAAGTGAGAGAATAAGTGCCATTTCATAGGCCAAATTGGACCCTGTCCAAGCTCACAGATTCAAATATACAGTATAATGCTGAAATAGTATGCTAAGCTAAGAACAGTTTATTACTGACAACCTCTTTGTGTGAACAGCTGGAATGTTTATAAACATTCTGCAATATAGCAGTTCATCTAAATAGCACCAATGATTTTGTCACTACCAAGAGCAATGCACTATAACTGAGAAGCACCAGGAAGGAAGAATACTATTGTAGAGATGTATTACCTTTTCCCAAAGTTTTCTATTAGTTTGACAAGACAAGAACCAAATGCCAGCAGCTAAAAGCTTGTTTTGCTTGATCTCAAAGAGGTTATGAAAGAGTTGCAATTATGGTGGACACTAAGCCGGTTGAGATGAGTTGGATCCAAACCTTCCCAAATTAGGGGTATTGGAAATTGTTTAGGACTACCTTGATCCTTGCCTGACTTTATGCTGCATAATGGTTATGTGTCTGGATTGAGAAAGATTTGGGATTGACTCTACTCAGCTCCTATTTGCTCCTGGCTTTCTCTAACAACCTTCTTGCCTCTTCTGCTGGCTCACTTCTGTTAGCACAGCAGTTGGCCAGCAAATCCTCTTGTGCTGGCACAAATGGCTTCTGCTCATTCTAGACCAAGTACAGCATGCATATCTTCAGGTTTGGATTGCACTGCCTTTGGCCAAAAAAATAATTTATCTTCCAGGGTGTTGAATGTAAATTCAGACGGTCTTGTGTTGAGGCCAAAATTCTTTTGGCTGCTAAGGAGAAATAGTCGTGCTTGAAAGTGGTATGTTGGTCTAAAAAACTACTTGTACAGGAAAATCCATTTAATGACAGGAGAAGAGAATAAAGACCTTTAGGCTTAGAGCCAATCCTTTATGCAAAGATATCTGTTGTCATTCGTTTTGATAGCATTGCATGGCTGACCTTTGTGCTCCTAATTTTGAACTGATGAAAATGTTATAGTTAAGTATTAGCAGATGATAATTGTGTGGATTTCCAAATAACTTCATCCCAAAGTATGTTACATTGACCTCCTGAAAAGCAGACTTTTGGTGACTGAAAAGATGAGGTTTTTTAAATTCACATTAGAATGTTGCACAACTTAAAATTATGGACCTATATGAAATATAGATAAAATTCAGACAAATTAAAATGATTAGACTATTTTTGACAATTTACTATATCTTCTTTCATCCACACAATAGACTGGTAAAGTGGATTTTAAATGAGGGAAAGCTTCTGTACTTCTACTTTTCTCTGACATACTTTTAAATTGTGTTAAGTTGTTTTAAAATGATAGTATCTTCAATTAGTCTTTTGTCACCAACCTCCTTCCATATCGGGACCCAAAACGGAATTCGACAGGCAGAGCAGGTGAGAAAGCAGGTGCACCTAGTTGGGACTTCTAGTCTTTGCAACCCAGTCCTCTTCGCAAGCTGCCGGGCAGAGAATGACCAAATAGGGCTGTAGTACAAATAAGAATTCCGGTTCAAGGTACATTTATTTTGGTTAACAGTTCTTAGGAAGTTGGCAAGATACTAGATAAGGATTTTTTCCCTCTATGTACCTAGGTCAGGAATTTGCAACCTATGGCCCATGGGCCAAGTCCGTCCTGCAGTGGCAAATCATCCAGCACCTGGCAATAACCCTGGATGTGGAAGCATTTATGTAAACATGTCCACGCCTGTGCTAACACACTCACCATGGTTGTGGCAGTGTATACAGCAGGATGTGTCATGGATTTGTATTGCATTAAAAATTGTGTTAAGAGCTTCCATGATCATCTGCTAGAAATGCAGGATTGTGTCTTTTGAATCTGTAGTAGAGATTTCTGTGTGTTGCTCACTGAAGGAGAGGTGGCTGTGATGCATTCTGGGTTGTTACTAGGGAAGGAGTGTCTTGTAGACTAAAAAAACCTTGTTTTTTGGGAGAAACAAAACCTAATTTTTGAGGGACATGGAGGACTGTGTAGTGATTGGCTGGAGTCATTCAGTGGTAGGGCCAAATTGTCTAATGGGTTAAAAGAAGTGGGAGATAAAGGAGTGTTCTTTTTGTTCTTACTGCCATGCTACCTAAGTAATTCTCTGGAGTCTGCTTAGAACTTAGCAAACATGTAGTCACTTTTAAGCTAAGAGGGGGCCCTAAGGTCTTCCACAGTTAGATATGTTTTCATTAATTTAAATGTAATTTCTGAACTGAAAAAGCTTCATTTGCCTAAAATTGTTTTGCTTCCTGAAACTAAGAAATCTGTTACTGGTTTTGCTACAATATATCTTTAAGAGACATGAAGACAAGTTTCCAGGGTTTCTAGGTAGAGAATACTCAGAAGAAGTTAATCATTAACTTCGTCTGTGGGCATTCTAGGACTGTGCAGCTTGCCCAAGGCCACTCTGCCTTGGTCCTCTCCCAGGAGGCATGGTAGGGAATCAAACTCCCAACCTCCAGCTCTGCAGCCAGATACCTAAAGCACTGAGTTATTCAGCCAACACATACTTTTCAACATCTAATAAAAAGAGGGAGGAAATTTGGAAATTTATAAAGAGAATGAACAGCGATGTGGTGACCCATGCCTGCTGACTGTTTTAGTAAGAACACTGTCTCCCTCTTTTAATCTGGAGGGGTTGGGGTAATTTTTTATAGCAGTTTTAATGGGTTTTATTGGTTTTAAAATGTGATATTGGTTTTATTTTCTGTGAGCCACCCACAGTCTTCAGAGTTGGGCAGCAATATAAATCAGAAAAGTAAACAAACAAGCAAATAAACAGCAATGTAACAATTTCCTTTATTTGAAAATAAGGGCCAGAATCCAAAGAACTGAATTGAACACAAATACAGCAAAGATTTTTGCTCTCTTTTTATTTATTTATTCATTCATTCTGTGATTTATATTGCCGCCCAACTCTGGGCGGCACACAGAAAATAAAACCAATGGCACAGTTTAAAAACTTTCAAACCTGTAAAAACCCCATAAAACTACTATCAAAAGTTCCCTCAACCCCTCTTCAGAGAAGGAAAGAAAAGGAGGAACACAAGCGACTTAGCTACACACACAAAAGTTGTTTGGATCTTCCTGGACACTGCTTAGAAGCCCATAAGTGGAATTTAACCTTCCTGCACAAGGGCAGAATAATTTATTTTCCCCAGTGTCATGTTTTGTGTCATAATCTACACAACATTGGATTTACATTTTAGACATTCCACATATTGTCACTGAAAGGATGGTAAATAGTATTTCTGAATTTCAGCCAGCTGACATGTACAAGCCTTTTCCTTTCCTTTTTAAAAAAATATATGCAAGAGCTGTGTATGTATTTAAAAATATACAGCCCTTTCCTTTTTAAAAATATATATGCAAGAGCTGTGTATGTATTTAAAAATATACAGCTGTGACCAAGAGGTGAAAAAAGAGCACTTTTCATCCCACCAATGTCCAAATGATAAAAATGTCCCATGCTAGAGAGAGAAAATGAGTTTGTGTATGTTTAGTGAGCTATAATGCTGAAAATCAGAATGGCCTACTGTGATTATCTGCAGGTTGTACCACCCAGAGAGGAGGGGTTACTGTAATCAGTTGATTCTAGAAGCACAAGTAATGTAGATTAAACTACATTAAACTAAGCCCTAATCACAGTGCTAACCCTACTGCTACCCTCAATGCACTGGAATTATAATCGTGTCAAAAGGTACCACACAGCTCACCAACTGCAGCAACTTTCTAAATCCTGGAGCATGACAGTTAATTGATTTGCTAGCATTTCAAAAATGTTTCTGCCCTACCTACCACTCTATAGACTTTGACTCTATACAAGATGGCTATTTATAGTTTAGCATTAGTTTAGAAGTTGATTGTTTCTGATTCACACCTTGTGTTAGTATCTGCATTCTTTTTCTATACTTTTGTAATTATAAAATCATTAATAAAAGAAGAGGAAATGACAAGTATGCTGTTCACAGTACAACCCAGAACTGGGAGAATGCAAGCGCGGCGCCAAAATGGCCGCCGCACTCTTTGCGGGGGCCCCCATTGGACGAAGGCATCCGGGTAGTTAGGGGGCGTGGCCAGCTCCCTTATAAAAGGGGTGGCCATGAGGCAGCCGAGCTGCCATTTTGCGAAGCGACGGAGCGGAGAAGTTTTTCCCCTCTTGCCTCCGTCGCCTTTACCTTTACCGGGAAGCCTCTTGGCTGCTGAATTTTCTTGTTTTTGGCTTCCCGTCGTTTGGCTGAGATGCCCTCGAAGAAGAAGGCGGCTGCGAGCGCGGCTCGTGCGATTCGGAGGCGCAATCCGGGTCGGAGGACCGCGGCTGCGCCTCCCCAGCAGCCGCCTTTGCCTGCACTCACCGGGACCGGTGGGATGGGGTTAATCCCCCCTTAGCCGGAGACCGGGGGCCCGCGCACAGGCCCAGTAGGGGCTGCGGCCCTCGGCCCGCAAGCGGTGGACACCGCTCCTGGTGTTGCCCATTCCGCTGGGCCTTCCTCCATAGGGGCGCAGCTCGCTCAGGGGGCTTCCAGCCTTGGGGGTGGTGTGGTCCCCTTCCCTGGCAGGTTGCTCCATCAGCCCTACCGGGCCCGGGTTTGGGGTCGTGGCCCTATTCGGGCCCCGGGGTACAGGGACCTGTACCCATGCCTGTAGTGGGCGGGCCGGCTGGCCCTTTGCCCCATGTCAGCGTGGAGGCTCTACTCGCCCGCGTTGCGGCCCTTGAGGCATCCCTGGTCCGGGCTAGCCACCCTGGGGCCCCTTTTGGGGTACAGTTCGATACATCGTCTGCTGGGCAGCGGCAGGCGACGGGACGGGTCGAGCTGCTTGAGGCGCGTGGCACGACCTCGGCCACTGCTTCGCAGCTCCCCAACCAACAGGCCGGTGCAGGTCAGGCCCCGTCGACGAGCTCCACGGCGGTCGTGAGCTCCGATGCCCCCAGTGGGCCGGAACCCCCGGTGGGGGCGGCCCATGGGGGTGCAGCATGTGAGTATGCGGTCCAAGCTAGTGCACCTACACACGTGGCCACGTGGGGGGGGCTTTTCAATGGCCTTGGCCTCGCGCGGGTGGTGCGGCGGTCCAGCCGATGACGCCCCACCCGGCGACGTCAACTACCACCCAGGGCCCCGTGGTGGGGGGTGTTTCTTACCCTTTCCAGCCCCCTTTCCAGATGCCCTCAGTTTCTGCTGTACCTGTGTCGGCCTCGCCGACAGCGGGGTATTCCTTACCACTGGGAGACCATTTGGCCCAGACCACCAAAGAGAAGATCTGGCGGGGGGAGTATGTGGATATCTTCTCCCTCCTCAACAGAGAGCCCACCAAGGAAGAGAGGGGGCAGGATGAGAAGGATAAGGAGCAGGCACGTCGTCGCAAGCCACCATGTACGTGGGCCAACTGGTTGCCGGCCTACCTCATATATATGGCGGTATACCTTAGGGCCCGGCCGGGTTTGGCGATTCCGATGGTCCAGTTTTTGGACAACATCTATAGGGCGATGGTTGACTTCCCGGGCCCGTCGTGGTTGGCTTATGACGAGGAATTCCGTATGCGGATTCCCCTGCACCCCCAGTTGAGGTGGGATGAGCCCTGCCAGAGGCTTTGGCTTCTGTACATGACTCCCACGTGCCCCGCGCCTGGGGAGAGATACCATTGTGGACATGCGGTCCAGCGTGCGGCCCCAGCACAGGTCCCCCGCCAGGTGGCGGGGCAGGGGGTTCCAGCCCGCCTGCTGTGCTGGACTTTCTCGTACAATGGTTCCTGCAATAGGAAGAATTGTAAATACAGACATGAGTGTCCCGCCTGTGCTGGCCCCCATGCGGCCTCTGCATGTCCCAGGCCTGGAGGGATGCGGGGCAGAGGGTGGGGCGGACAGGGGGCTGGCAAGACTGCCTCAGGTGGAGCTGGTTCACCAAAAGGCTCCCTCCCCGATTAATGAGTACATGTTGGAGCGTTGCCTTGCATTGTACCCGAGGGGGGCAGATGCAGTTTACCTGCTTTGGGGTTTTCGACTGGGGTTCCGTATTCCTTTCATGGGTGGTAGGTTCCCCCAAGACGCCCCAACCTTTTGTGCCTCAGGGGAAGGGAGGAGGTGGCTGCTGCCAGCATTGCTGAGGAGGTTAATGCGGGCAGGGTCGCTGGCCCTGTCCCTGCACCCCCGTTCCGGGGAGCATATTATTTCGATGATGCCATGCCTTTTGGCTGTTCCATTTCGGGCTCGGCATTCGAGCGTTTCACCACCTTCCTAGAATGGGCTTTTGTCCGCAGGTCAGGGTCCCGGTCTGTAGCCCATTCCCTGGATGATTTTATTCAGGGCTGAACGGGGCTGGGACACGTGCACACGTCTCCTCAACACATTTCAGACGCTAATGGAGGAACTTGGTGTCCCTTTAGCGCCCGAAAAGACCGAGGGCCCATCTACACAGCTAGTATTCCTGGGGGTGGAGATTGACACGGTAGCCCAGGCTTCTAGGTTGCAGTGGGATAAGGTGTCGAGGCTAGTGGCCCTTATCTCGGACTTGCTGGCCAAGCGCATGGCATCACTGAGGGAACTGCAGGTGCTACATGGTCACCTCAATTTCGCTTGCAGGGTCGTCGCACCGGGCAGGGCATTTGCTCGGCGCTTGTGCGACGCCATGGCAGGATTATCCAGGCCCCACCATAGGGTTAGACTTACCCGGGGTATCAGGGCAGACGTGCTTGTCTGGCTCCAGTTCCTGAGGGAGTTCAATGGGGTGTCATTTTGGAGGTCTGAGCCCCGGGCTTCCCCTCGCTTTCAGATACAGTCCGATGCCTCGGGATCCCTGGGTTATGGGATGTACTTCAATTGGAAGTGGGCCTATGGTGGGTGGCCACCAGCCTGGGCAGGCACGGGTCGCCTGCGTGGTCTCAGTATCTGGAATTTTCCCTATCCTGGGGGCTTTGATGCTATGGGGGAAGGAGTGGGCCAACTTGGTTGTCCATTTCTGGTGTGACAATGCGGCCGTTGTCCACATTGTCACCTCACAGACTTCCACATCGCCCAGGGTCATGGACCTAGTGCGCCAGTTTCTGTTGCGCAGTCTGCGCCTCAACGTCCACTTCTGGGCCAGGCGTGTCCCGGGGGTCAATAATGATATTGCTGACGCTTTGTCCCGCCTGCAGATCTCCCGGTTCCGTGCCTTGGCCCTGGATGCGGAGGAATTTCCCTCGCCACTCCCGGATGAGATATGGACCATTGGCAAGGAGAGGTGAACCGGGCGATTGGCTTGTCACTAGCGCCACGCACGCGTAAGGCGTATCACCACGCATTCATTTCTTCAGAGCATTCTGTCCCCAATTCCGGCTGCCAGGAACCTGGCCGATCCCAGTGATCCATGTACTGCGGTTCATGGTTTACCTGCATGCCCAGGGCCTTGCACCTCGCACCATAGCATCTAGGCTGTCGGCGTTGGCTTTTATGGCCAAGGTGGGAGGTCGTGTGGACAGTACCACTGACTTCTGTGTGAGACATGTTTTGGAGGGGTGGGTGCGGGAGCGTGGGCGTAGCCCGGACGACCGCCACCCGATTTCCCCAGGGGTTTTTACCCGATTGGCCCGGGGCTGGCCTGGCCTCTGTTTTGATAGATATGAGGCAGCCCATTTCATGCGGCTACAACGGTGGCCTTTTTTGAAGCGCTCCGCATCAGCGAGCTTGAGATGCTGTCTAAGGCGGATGCAAGTCGTAGGGCACTGGAACTCGAAGATGTCTGTCTGGACAATATTGGGCTCAGTTGGGGATACGCTCCTCTAAAACGAATCAGCACGGCGTAGGCAGTGGAGTAGACTGCTACGATGTTCTTTGGCAGACATCTGTCCGGTTGGTGCCCTACAGGATCTCCTTGCACTGTGTGGCACGCACCATGGCCCGTTTTTCTGTCACCAAGGTGGGTCTTCCCTTACTAAATTTCAATTTTGGAGGGTGCCGGGAAGGCACTAGACAGTGTTGGCCTCTCTGGGGCTCGCTGCGGCACCCATTCGTTCAGGATAGGTGTGGCTTCTACTGCAGCTGTTTTTGGGTACTCCGGGGCTGAAATACGCCGCATGGGAGGGTGGGAATCACAATGTTTTCAGTTTTGTGTTCGCCCTCTTCAACCGTGAGTACCAGTTTAGTCACTGCAATGTTTCTCCCCCCCCCTTTTTTCCTTGACAGACCCTGGGTGTCGTTTTACACCGGTGACAGTATGGCTGGTGGGCCATAGCCACGTGCACAGGGCAGCGCGTTACGCTGCATGGGGCAGCGCGTTACGCTGCACAGGGCAGCGCGTTACGCTGCACAGGGCAGCACGTTACGCTGCACAGGGCAGCGCGTTACGCTGCGGCGACAGAGTGGGGACCCCGACTGGGACTGGGTGCATCCGCACGTCTCAGGTGGTATGGTAAGCACGGCATGTTATGGCGGGAACTGTTGCCATTCCTTTTCTACATCAGGGATGCTGACTCGCCCGATGTCCTAGTTCTGTACCTTGGGGGCGATGGCTTGGGACGGGTCACTGGCCTATCGCGGAAGCTTGCGGTTTGCAGTGACCTGCCCTACTCACATTATGTGTGGCCTGCCACGTCCCTCAATTGGTCGGACACGATACCGCGGTACGCTTACAGGGGGGCATTCGGCCTCGAGGCTCTTGACTGAGCCGACGCTCCGTGAACGGGGCTATTGCCCGGTTCCTTTTCGACAAGGGCAGGGGACGCGTCATTAGCCTCCCCGCCATCAGTCTGCAAAATTACGAGCTTTACTCAGGGGATGGGGCCCATCTGTCGCAGGGAGGTATGGACCTCTGGTTAGTGGACTGGCGAGCAGGCCTGTCGACCGAGCTGACGGTCTTGGGGGGGCGGTGAGCCTTTTGGGAAGCCTCCCCGTGTGGCGGGTATCACTGGTAAGGTAAACATTTATGACCCACAGGTATCTGGCAGGTTCGCAATTGACTGGACAACACTAGACAGGCATAAGTTGGTTAAACGTTGTCCGGTCAACGACGAACCAGTCGACGGGGTGATGGCTACAGCTAGACAGCATGCATCACCCCGTGATTTCACGGATACGCGTCAGAGGGTGGGGTCATTAGTTAGATATTGACTACGGTCAACAATTTGTTTGTTGTCAACAAACAAATTGATACAAATCGATACATTGTAACAATTGCCGTTGGCAATTTTGGGTGGTACCTTACCAGTGTTACTTCGGCCTGCTTGCCTTAAGAATTATGATTGGTCAATTACCAATAGAAATTTATAATTCGGACTAGGGCATGAATCAATAAATGTGGCCCAATGCCGTTATCCACTTTTACCAGTGTCTGAGTCCTTTATTGGGGGGTGCGCCTGCAAAGACATTTTCCTGAAATTTCAATGCAATTATTCTTAGAGAGCTTTGTTCTTTTATTTTACACTCCAAACTGTGTTGTGATGTAGTATCACTCTGCTTATGCCTGGAGGCAAATGATACCTAGACTGATCCATTTTTTCGCTCTGTTTCCAAAAGGTATAAATTTATTTTTCAATATCTACATCAAGTATACAGGTACCTGAATTATAGACCTAATTTCCTACATTTAGGGGTGCAATGACAAAATCCAGCCAGCTGAATTTTGTGATAGCCTAAAAAGAGAAAAATATTATATATGTTACAAACTGTACATTCATTCATTCATTGATTGATTTATCAATCGATTGATCGATTGAATATTTATACCACCCATCTGGGATATGTTTCACTCTGGGTAGTGCACATACAAATATCAAAATAACATAATAAAACAAACAGCAAAATAAAATAAAACAACTGAATAAGTACATCAAAAAATAAAAATAAAATAAAATACCTCGTCTCTGTGGGCACACAGGGTCAAATGACCAGCTAGATTATTGTTAAGGGTGTAATATTCTTAAAGGCATTACTTTCATGATCACACTAAACACTAATGCCTTGCATTTTCGCCCTTACCCATCATTGCATTAATTGAGTTCAGAGGTGCTTAATATACAATACCTTTGAGGTGGCTGATGGTGAGTGGTTGTGGATGCCTTATTTTTTATTGCATTGCCATCTCTGTGCTAACCAGTGAGGCTCTCCCTGCAGATGCCCACACAACCAGGGAGAAGACATAATAAAGCAAGAACAGTGGACAGCCAGGGAACCTGCAAAGTGATCATAAGGTGTCTGATAGAAGAAGAAAAACAATAATGGCAGCACCTTCAGTTACCTTAGAATTCTATGGAAATAATATCGCCAAAGGAATTTCTTTAGACATTTCTTTGGAAACTCTTTGGAATTTCCTAAAGGGTCCTGAAAATGATGCAAAAAAATGGGGAAATGAAGGTTTGGGAACTTCAATAATAAATTATGGCATAACACGAGCTTTGCCTTTTTCTTGGAACTGGGGTCAACACTGCCTTCACACACTCAGCTGGGCTTGCAGAAAGGGAGCTATGTTTTAAGCACCCAAAGTGGAAGCAAAATCTATCTGCAATCCTTCCCATCTCCCAAGACAAGAAACCAAATTTATCAAGATATTTTTAAAACAAAAAAATCTTACTGTTTTCTTTCTTATTCCTGTAGAAATAGAAAACAACTTTGTAGAACTACCTTCAAAACATCACCACTTTTTTCTTTCTTTCTTTCTTTCTCTTTCTCTCCTTCCCAAATCAACAATGCCCCAAAATGGCCCTATGTGTGTTGCAGAGGAAGCAAAATGAGGTCTAGCTTATCAATACAGTTGATGTTGTTGACCATTTGCAGAGGCAACATGAAAAGGGGGAAATACATACTTTGGTGGGGGAGAGATAAAGCTATGCTATATCCACTGCTAATGGTGAGCCCAGCCTCTGGATATTTGTTGAAGAGTGTCTCCTTCCCCTTCAGAAATTCAGTGGCATTGCCCCTCCAATTTCTCTTCCAAAAACTGAATGTAGACACTTGCAAGATAATTGGTGCACAGCTACTATTTGATCCACCTCACTTCATCTTCAGCTAATACCATTTGGAAACCTATTGGTAAAGTTCTGATAACTGTCTTGCAGACTTTAGCGAGACACTGTGTGTGGTTGATTAGTTCAGTTCGGGAACTCTTTGACCAAAAGAGGTCTCTGTAGGTTTACATTTCTGCTGTGTGAAATCATTGCCAATAAAGAGTAGAAGATTTCCTTCCTTTATTAAAGCAATTTCTAAAAAAAGATGTAAGACACTTTATATTATGAACTCTTATTGGAAACTCATTGATCATTCTAATGCAGCAAACTAGTAGCCATTCAGAGTTCATCTGGAGTGTTTCTACTTTACTGCACAGATAGTCATGAAAAAGTTTTTCTTATTCACTGTATCATGAGAAGAGACCTGACACAGAATAAGTAGTGAGACTTCCTTGTATTTTAATTACAGTAATACCTCATACAAGTCAGCTTCATACAACATTGAATTCATATAACATCGCCTAATTCCTTAGAAAAAGTAGCCTCATACAAAGTCGCTGTGACTTTGTATGAGGCATTGGAGGTTTTGCCAAGTTGCATTGTGCCTGGGCAGTATAAAAGGCAGGACTCATGTGTGCCTTGCTCTTGTGGGTTTTGCACGAGGTGAAGAGTGTTTAGGAGTGGTTTTGAGTGAGATTTTGGATTTTTTTTGTTTTTTGTTAGAATCTTTGGAAGCATTCCTGTGATTTTTTGCAGCATTCTTTTTTTTAATAAAGTTTTTATTTATTTTCAAAAGACAAAAATAAAAATAACAAACATACAAGAAAAAAAACAATGACAATACATTGCAATATTACATAAAGCTCATAAAAAATAACACTTACATAATAGTTAAACTACTTATTTGTAATGGAACACACACTGTTGAATACCCACATTGTAGGTTATTACTATAACCATAACATTCATAAGAGCTTTCAGTATTACAGCTGTTTATTACTTCTTTACTAATTACACATCACCCAGTGAATATTTACAATGCCCGGAGAGTTTAGTATCTGTATCATCTCCAAAACCCACTTTGAGATGGTACAGGTCCAAAACTGTCCCTAGCCATAAGAGAATGATCCACAAACGGCTTCCAAATATTCCAAAACCTGTTTTCCTTCAATTTGTCCCTTTTTACTTTTATCTCCCATGTCAATTTGTCATTCAGTGCTAAACTCCACATTTCCTTATACCACTCTCCAATCTGTATAATTGCATCGTTTTTCCAATTTCTGGCAATACATTGTCTGCCTGTAGTTAACATAATTTCCAATAATTCTTTTTCCACCTTGTTCAAACCCATATCTTCCACATCTGTTGGCAAAATGGTACCTGACACCAACTTAATTTTTTTACCCATTACTTCCCTGATCTCTCCTTCTATTCTTCTCCAAAATTCATTTATATTTTTGCAACTCCACCACATATGTTCATAAGTTCCAACCGTTTCTTTGCATCTCCAACATAAATTATCCCTTTTATTATCCATCTGATGCAACCTCAGTGGTGTCAAGTACCATTGCCACAACATTTTGTAATTATGTTCCTTGATTCTTCCTGACATTGTTCTCATTATCCTCTTTTTCCACTTGTTTCTCCATTCATCATTTCCTATTTTTATATTCAAATTTTGTTCCCACTTCAATTTCAGGTCTTCCTGTGGATCACTACCCTTATTTAATAGAGTATAGAGTTTGCTTACTAGACCCTTAATATTCTTCTCACCGTTTCTAATCTTTAATACCAATTCTTCAAATTCAGTCTTTGCTCTATCTATACCTAGTTCTCTTCTATATTTTTTATTCCAATTATCAACCTTCAATTTCTGAAACCAATCCAATTTTAACTTTTCAAACATTTTTTTCCTCTTGGTTTCATCTTCACAAACTCTTAACCATTCCTTTACTAGGAACACTTCATTTTTTCCCCAATATTTCCTTTTTTCCCTTGTCTATTTTTATCGGAAAACACACCATATCAGTCAATTCCAAGATTGGAGAGGGATCTGGGACCAGGTCTTTCTTTACTCTTTTCCACACCCTCATGAGCCCTCTCATCATAGTATTGCTTGTATTTATCGTTTTATCCTTAATTCCCAAAAAGATCATTTTACCAATATTCCTATAATCTTTCACCTCCAATTCCTCCCAGATTATCTTTTCTCTTGCCAAGATCTTCACAACATTCTTAATTTGAAATGCTCGATAGTATGCTAACAAGTTTGGCATTCCCAAACCCCCTTCTTTCTGAGGCAGGTACCAAAGCTTCTTTGGAAGTCTAGATTTTTTACCTCCATTGCAAAAATTATTGAACATCTTTTGGAACTCATTGATCTCCTTCTCCTTCAAATGGATTGCAAGTGCATCAAATAAAAAATTGATCTTTGGCAGCAACATCATTTTGCAAATTGCAATCTGTAGAAATCCGATCCATGTAAAGATCTAATCAGCCTTATAAGGAGCAGTTTATAGCCCCAGATAAACAAAGGAAGAGTTAAGAAGTCTAACGGAGTCCAGCTTCATTAGGCAGAGTAAGGAAGAAACAGAGATAAAGAGAAAACATACACACGACTGCAGTCTTGGCTGAACAAAGGAATAATCATGGCGTCTCTTTATTCAGACAGAGTATATCAGAAACAAAACTAAGGTACACACAGCCAATCAGAATGTCAGAATCAAATAAGGAGAATTTTTTTCACTTTTCTACGCATGCCCAAAATCAAGCATTGTCTCTCATGTATACAAAGAGGCCTTTGTTTAAAAAATGTGTAGAAGACAGGCAGACAGAAACCAGATACATTCCCACATGTCCTCCTTTTTCATTTAAATTTGAGAGAGGGACGGCTAATCATACCCCTGCATGTCATCATACTCCATAACTACTCCTCCATATACATCGTCACTGTCCTCCTCGACATCGTACCCCTCCTGACTCCTGGTACCTTGTTCCAGAGGATGATACCTCATTGAGTACAATTGCCATCGTGCAAAACCCGATGTCTCCTTTCTATGCAGTGGACATGTGTTACACATAGAAATAAGATTAGTACTACAATAAATGCAAAAACACAAAGATAGATAAGGCAAATAATAATAATGACCCCATAAAAGAAAACTTGTCTAAGGACAGACAAATCAGGCAACCAAGAAGTCATCCAATCAAAGAGATTAACATCAGTGCGTACATTGTTAGTAATGCTCTCCTGTAAATTCTGAAGTTCTTTCTCAATAGTATTATTCAGATCCTGGAATTTTACCCGATATCCCTGGTTCCCGACCAGTTTACAAAATCCTCCGGATTTTGCTAACAAGTAATCTATGGCCAGTCTGTCCTGCATTTGGTCTTGATGAAGCTCAGTGATTTCCATTTGAAGATCCCGTATGACCCTCCCTGTGGCGTTGATTGATTTCTCCAGCCTACAGGTGAGTCCCAAAATGGACCTTCTATTCTCCTGGGAAATGACACCTGGGTATGATCCCAATGTTAGTGCTCCAGTGATAACACTCCCTATAGCTCTCCCCCAGGAGCTACCATCAGAAAGCTGAACATCGATTATCACTTCATCATTGCAACCAGAACCCATCGGGCCGGCAACAGCTTTCCGGCGCCGTGCATCTGCCTGAAGCAGCATTTGCACTTGTACGGGTAAGGTAAAATAACCCAATGCTGCACATTGATATTGTCCTGGATGGAAATTCGTGGCAACTCCATTAAAAAAGAACCACATGTTGGGATCCTTGATTTGCCATCCATTGCAAATTGAACCACTATCTATAGCAGAATAATCAGGAGTAAACATAGGAAACACATCATATATATCTTCAATAGTAGTGTTAAACAAGGTAAAATTAAGCTTATAAGAACTGTTATAACTACCCCATAACCAAAAATAATCATCACAACCCGTATAATTGCCTACATTCCGCAAAACCCTTTTTGCTTGAGTCCAGTCCTTCCATTTACTATTCCAGACCCCAGAACTATGACAGCAGAAACAAAGCCCTTTAGTGTATTTCTTGAATGTCATGCTTCGCCAGCGCGTGTTGTTAAATTGCTCTGGGGGATTAGAGAAGAGTGTAGACCTATCAATATGTTGCAAGTGTCCAATAACCAACTCAGGCGTGTTGAACAATGCCGGAAGAAAGGCCATTTGAGACACTGCCAGTGGATGCTCATAGTATAACGTTGCATTCTTACCATGAACCTCAAACATATAGTTAGCATGACGAAGCCAAAAGTTGGGGTTGCCCCCATGAGTCATTGTTTTTACAGCTGGAAGCACAGTAAGAAAGAAAAGAACAAATGTCAGCAAACTTAGTCCACTGGTGAACCACCGTCCTGGAGCTGAGTAACCTTCTTCTCTCTCCATGGGCGGATCGCTCGGGCAGGAACCCTTCCACTCAGGATCCCCTTGTTGCCAATAAACGACCAATGGCTTAGGAAGACACTCCCCTAAGAAACAGGAACATGCCCTGTCTGATGACCAGTGCTATGTTATTACTAGCACCATGTAACTAGACATAAGTGAAAGAGGCATTCAATAACTTAAAACCAGCATAGCATGGTAAATCAAATACAGTACAAATATCATTAGAGCATTTCACACTCATAGCATGAGCAGGTAGACAATTTTTTAAAAAGGCTTTCAGGTTTTATAATGCAAACAAGGCCAATTCACTTTAGAGTCCACACAAACTTTTTAGTCCAATTAAAATGTCCAAATTAAAAGTCCAAATGTTGATTGAAGCTTTCTTCTTCTCAGATTAGAGCTTAAACACTATCTTCTCTCCAGCACAGTTCTTGGCATGGCAAGGTTGAAATTAGGCCATAAATTAATTCTCACTGAATTCACAAGACAACTAGACAACCCCCCTTTTCAGCTTTTCAGGCAAACACACATTCCTTCATGCTCCAGCCACACCCATCTGTATTAAGCCAGGCAGATGAGGTATGAAGGCACAAATAACAACTTCTCCAGAAGTTGCGAGTAACTTTCACACAGAAGAACAGTACAGGGAATTCCCATTTGCTTTCCCTGCAATCCTGATGCTTGAAACTTGGGACAACCCACTCTGGATCTCTTTGTTTGAGGGTTGGGCAGTTCAAAATCAGCCAAAAACTGGAGTATGTCTTTTCCCTCCTTGTATTTTTGCAAAAGCCTGCTGTCCATAGAGGAAGGATCCACACCCCTTTTCCTCTGGACTTCTTTCATTTGCAGCATCTGAATCTCAACTTTATGACAAACTTCACCTGTTAGTTTGTACTTGCAAGAAGACCCCTTTCTGGGCTTGGGTTTTCTGCATTCCTCCTCTGGGCCATCCTTCCACTTCCTGGCCACACGTGAGGAATCAAGTTTACTACTCAGCTTCTCCTGCTCTTGTGATGAGGGCTGCTTCAGGGGCGAGCTGAGGTCTCCTGTGCTTCCCTTGGAATCACACTCCTTGCTTCCTGCCACTCTGCATGCATTAATAACTTCAATCTGTGATGAGGTCCCCACCATTTGTTCCCAATCAGCTGGCACTAGTTGTTTTTTAGACTTGGCAGGCAGTATTGCAGCAGTCCCATTTGCAAGAGCCTCTCTGTTCACTGGATATACAGCAACAGGTTCCATATCCAGCACAGCTGCAGTTAAAGCAGCAGAGGACAGGTCTTTTGTAGGGCTAAAAGTGCTTGATTGCTGCAAGGCAGGATATAATGTCCCATCTCCTTTTCCACCCCCATCTCCATCAGGGGGCTCATGCTGTTGTTTCTCATATGATGGAGGGGCTGTTGCCAGAGTCCCTCCCTTGGCTGGGGGCAAAAGCTGTGGAAGGGGACCAGCAAGCCTCTGGGACAACAAAATATTCCTTGGAGTAAGTCTTTGAAGACAGTTTCTGACTTCATTCCAGGTATATTGCACTGGGACAGAAACCCCATCATGCTTCTGCAATTCATTCCCAACCTTATCCCAATCTTTTAAGTCCAGACAGTCATATTTGAACCAAGGACAGATTTTTCCTACAACTTGGACCAGCTGTTGTACTTCCTTCATATCAGCCCGTTTCCCATTCTTATTCAGAAGATATGAGATATCTTTACAAAACTCCTGCTCTGGCGAAGCTAGCACACACCCCATAATAAATCTTTCACTCACCCTGTGGGATCCAAAATAAAACTTGGATGATTCAAGCGCTTTTCTGACCTTTCCGGTCGGAGTGAATGACAATAGACCTCCCCGGTCGCCAATTATGAGGTGTTAATTGCTGAAGCAGAGTTCAAAGAAGGCTCTCATTGTTGTTAAAAGCCTCTCACGGGGCGCCACTTGTAGAAATCCGATCCATGTAAAGATCTAATCAGCCTCATAAGGAGCAGTTTATAGCCCCAGATAAACAAAGGAAGAGTTAAGAAGTCTAATGGAGTCCAGCTTCATTAGGCAGAGTAAGGAAGAAACAGAGATAGAGAGAAAACATACACACGACTGCAGTCTTGGCTGAACAAAGGAATAATCATGGCGTCTCTTTATTCAGACAGAGTATATCAGAAACAAAACTAAGGTACACACAGCCAATCAGAATGTCAGAACCAAATAAGGAGAATTTTTCTCACTTTTCTACGCATGCCCAAAATCAAGCGTTGTCTCTCATGTATACAAAGAGGCCTTTGTTTACAAAATGTGTAGAAGACAGGCAGACAGAAACCAGATACATTCCCACAGCAATCTCCCAAACCATGACAGTTTCAGCCTCTGAAAACTTTGTATTTTATTCTTAAATTCTGCTTTCAAGCTGTCATAATTCAGTCTTTTAAGTTCTTCCAATTTGTTTTAAATAGTTATCCCCAAATATTTCAACTTTTCTTTAATTTGTATATTAGATGTCCCCACTATCTTTCCCATCTCCTTTTCCCCCATATTACACAACATCATTTCTGATTTATCCCAATTTATCATCAATCCAGTTATAGCCTCAAATTCCTCCAATTGATCTTTAATCCTATCCATTACTGCCTCTGGATGTTTCACCATTAACAGCGTGTCATCTGCATACATACTCACTTTATTACCAAATATCCCTTTTATACTTGAATCCTCCCTTATATTTTTAGCTAAAATTTCCATTGCCATGATAAACAGGATAGGAGATAGTGGACAACCCTGCCTGGTACCTGCCTCGAGCTTTATCACATCCGTAACCTCTTCATTTACTCTGATCCTAGCACTCCCTTTTTGGTATAATAGATCAATTACCCTTCTAAATCTATCCCCAAATCCATAATTTCTGACTATTTCCTTAATCGAGGACCATTGTAGTGAATCAAATGCGTTAAAAATATCTAAAGATAATAAACCCACCTTTTCCTTCGTTTGATTGACATTATCAATTAGATCTAATACTCTTCTAGTCAAATCAGCCATGTGCCTACCTTTTAAGAAACCAACTTGGTCAACATTTATATATTCCCCCATAAAACTGTTTAAGCGATTAGCCGGTATTGCTGTGAAGATCTTGGCGTCCTGATTTATAAGAGAAATTGGTCTGTATGATTCCACCTTTTCCAAATTCTTTCCCGGTTTTGGCAGCAGAACGATTATGGTACTGTACCATGAAGTCGGAATTTGTCCTCCATCTAAAATATAGTTATAAAGCTTCACTAACTTTGGAACCACAACATCTTTAAATTCCTTATAAAACTCTGTCGATAATCCATTGTCTCCCGGAGCTTTCCCCATCTTCAGACCACTAATTACCTCATTTACCTCTTTATCAGTAACCCGTTCCTCCATTTTTTCTCGATGTTCCTGTTTAATTCCATTCCCTAACTGCCTCTCCAGAATCCCTTTAAGCCTTTCCACATCTATCTCCTTTTTTGCATATAATGCTTGATAAAATTCCTTCACAATTTTACATTTATCCCTATTCTTATTACATCTTAACCCTTGTTTATTGACCAACACCCCAATTTCTCTTTTTTCCTTTTTAGCCTTAGCCTCTCTTGCTAGTAATCTTGAATTTCTATTACTAAATTCAAAATACTCTCTATTTAAATATATCAAATCTCTTTTAACTTTATCTATATCCTTACCCATTAATTCTGCCTTAAGTCTTTGTAATTTAGTAAAAAAAAATTATCTTTACTTTTTGAATGGTCTTCCTGTATGCTTTCCCCTCTAAAAACTGACTTCATGGCATCCCAAACAACATTGAAATTTACTTCATTATTATCGTTCCACTGCCAACTTTCCCTCCAACTTTCCACAATTTGTTCTTTACATTTTTGGTCTTTAAATAAATTAGGATCATACCTCCAACTTCTTCCTCTTCGATTATCTTTTTGTAATCTCAATTCCAAAAGTACTTTAGCATGATCTGACTCCTTAAAAATCCCTATTCCCTCAATATTTTTAATCAAATTTTCTGTAAGCAAAACATAATTTATTCTAGAGTTGGTCCCATGGACGGGTGAAAAAAAAGTGTATGCCCTTTCCGAGCCCCTGATCTCTCTCCAAGAATCCTTCAAACCCATCGCAACCATCCATTTGTCTAAAACCTTCCCTTTCAAACCAGTTCCACATCTTGCTAAGTTCGTACAATCTAAATTTGACCTTATCAAGTTAAAATCTCCAGCTTTTGCAGCATTCTTCAGGTTCTTGAACCATTCTTTGTCACAGTGGAAAGGTAGGTAAATGAGGTTTTCTGTTTCCGATTGGCTGCATGATGGGACATGTTAACTTTTAAACCTGCACTTCATAAAGTTTTCAAAAGTTAAAAACTTGTTGTATGGTTTGTCCCCTAAAATCAGGGTTGTTTGACATCTTTTTGTAATGTATTTAGCCTTTAGACAATGATTTCTTAAAGTTCTGTCAGTTTCCTGTCTGTTTCCTTGACTTTGCCCTGAAGTCTGTGCTGTACAGTACAATGTATCTCTATGGAAACGATGTTGTATGAGGCATCGCGGCAAGGATTTGGACGTTGTGTGAGGCATCGCGGCTAGGATTTTGCATGTCTCATACAAAGTCCAAATCCGTATTAAGTCCAAACTTGTGGAACCAAGTTTGGACATTGTATGAGGTATCACTGTACTGTATTTCTAACCAAATTATAACCATTTTTACTTTACCCCATCAGATTCATTTTGTTTGAGAGATATGGTAATCTAATTGTTAAAAATCCAAAAGAGAGAGAGAGGTGTGTGTGTGTGTGTGTGTGTGAACTAAATTGGTTTCAGCAACATGCAGCATTTCATGAAACATCAGCACAGGTCTTTGTTCTATATTGGTTTGTTCAATGTATGCTAATATAAAATGCATAACCTACTTTTATAATTTGAAAAATCATAGAGGTTTACAAACAAATGCAATGCAGGAGTTACTCTTGAGATGTTCTGAAATACAGTTTCCAGAATCACTTACCATTGGGGCATTGAAGTGCAAAATATCTGGAAAGCAAAGTCTGGCAATTCATTTTCTTTAGGGTTCAACATGACTGTTTCTTATTACCATACTAACTGATACAATCACATCAGCCATGACTGCATGGTCATAACCATGAGGGGCAATCTCAGGGCAGCTGCATTCATGTGTCATTATTTAGAGGTGTAGTTTGGTGTTTTCTTCAAACAATTAAATAGAGAGTAAACTCAACAAATGCACCTATACATCAAATTTGAAAGAATTTAATTCTGCTTTGAATGCCCTGGCTCCATCTTATGGAATGCTGACATGGTTTGAGTTCTCTGTTGTACTTACTGTACTTCTAAATCCATTACCAAATGATATGTCCCAATATTCCCTAGAACAGAGCCATGGCAGTTAAAGTGGAATCAAACTCTTATAAATATAGAGTGCAGACAAATTATTTGTTGCTTTTCACCTATATTCTGTTCCTTTTATTACCCCTGTTTTACATCCCATCAATGTTACTGTTGCTTGATTGCCATAATGTTACTTCAACAAACGACACACAGAATGCCATGTGATATTGCCAAGAAGAAAGGCCAAACAACATAGTGTAAAAATTCACAACATGCAGTGCATTGTCGTGCAGCTGATTTTTATTTTCCCCAATATTACTTTATTCATTATGATCACAGGTTCATTTAACAACCGTAGCATGACCAGAATAATAACAGTGCCATCACACTGAGTCACACAAAAGTCTCCCTTGCTCAAAAGCCATATCCAACTCTAGGGGATGGTGCTCATCTCTGTTTACAGCCAAAGAGCCAACACTGTATGTGTCTTGCACATCTTACCGGGACCTGAGGAGAGCCTTCTCGGTCTTGGCCCCGACCTTCTGGAAGCTCCTCCCACCAGAAATGCGCCTCCAAACAGAACTTTACCCTTTCAGAAGGGCCTTAAAAACCTGGATTTGCCAGCAGGCATGGGATGCACCTGGCAGCACATCCCAGCCATGCTGGCTTGTCCAGTCCTGCCGGGGTTTTAATCAAGGGGTCATTGGTGTTTTATCGTTTTTTAATTATCTTATCATTTTAGTAGTGTTTTATTGTACAGGATGTCTGGTTTTATGTGAGCCACCTTGGCGAGAAAGGTGGCCTACAAATTGAATAAATAAATAAATAAAATAAACAAATGTGTCTGCAGACATTTCTATGGTTATGTGGCAGGCATGACAAGATGTTGGTGTGCATGGAACACTGTTACCTTTTCCAGTGTACCTATTTATCTACTTGCAATTGCTTTTGAACTGCTAGGTTGGCAGGAGCTGGGACTGAGACAGCAGCTCACTCTGTGGTGCAGCACTCAGATCTTGAACTGCTGAGCTGCCGAGCATCTTAATCACTAAGCCACTGCAGTAGTTTTCTCTATGGCTTAAATTTTTCAAGGAATTCTATTGAGCTGTGGCAGAGTAAGATAAAGGAGAGGCCCAAGGCTTACTCTTGCTGGTTTATTAATGTCAGGATAAACCATGACTTATCATGATATCAGAATGCAGCCATAGAGTATAAATGCTGCACATTGCCTTCTGTGAAACCACACAGCTGGACAAAAGCATTGAACATCATGGGTCTTGCAGCAAAGCAGCTGGTAGAGCAGATGGCCACGCACTGTTCTTACAATGATACATAGCAGTTATGGTACTATGCTGCTTTTATAGCACCAATTAAGAAAAATACTATTATTATAAGATTGATTACTGAACCTCTCAGTGTACTTGACACCTTTTATTTTTATTTTGCATTGAGTACTGAACCTCATTGATTACTGAACCTCTCAATGAACTTGACACTTTTCGTCTTGCCATTAGGCATGGGACCTTAGGGGAGTTTTCCCCACTACAGCTACCAATTTTGACCAGAAATTGCTTCAGCTAGAATTCAGGTAGTTTAGCCAAATCCAAATCATTAGAGGAGATTCAATATAGTCACAGGTACCTCAGCAATTTTTGAAGTGGTAGCTGTGTTAGTCTCTGCAAGCACATTAGAGAGTAAACAACACAAAACAAGGCCCAAAACATAGTAGCACCTTAAAGACTAACTCCTGTATTTTAATGTTAGCTTTCGTGGATCAAGTCCACGTCTTCAGACATACATGTGAGACTTCATGGCATTATTTTATACATATCAGGTTCAGAGATACACAATGATTGGCTACCATAACAGATAGTTATTTGCAACTAATAATAACAGAACATCATTGCGGCAATTTACAACTAGAATAACAGAAGATCCCTGATTAGAGTTACCATGAACTTTGTTTCTCTTGAGTTATAAATAGTTAGTGGATAGACACAAAATAAAAATTCTGGCATTACACATCTGCTAATGCGTTAATTGAGGATGGTAAGAATGACCTGTTATCCACCCTATTCTGTGACCTGGAAAACATCAAACCCTTGACTAATATTCAAGCCTTTGAGATGGGTGTCCAGCAAATTTCTCTCTGAAGGAACACCATAAAACAAGGAGGAGGAGGAGGATATCGGTAGAGATTTCTAAATTTCGAGGGAACTATAAGGCATTAACAGAACGGTAGTTTTTTCTTGAGAGGCACCCTCCACAGAGCCTAATGAAGAGAATTTTGACCAAAGAGTCTGAAGCCAAGCTTAGAAAGCTAATAATATTCAGAATAAATATACAAAATGATATAGTGGAAGATTATTGTAAGCATCTTCTTCTTCAAGTGCTGTATCCTATTCTGAATATTGGCTATCATCCTGGTAATCAGCCATTAAGATAGTCCTGGGAACAATATAATGCAGTAATCTTCTATTTGCAGTGTGACACCCATGCCACTGAACCAGTTCTTTCTTTCTGTTGCTGCTGCCCTCCATCAAGATGGATTCAATTAGGATTTAATTCACTTGGGGACCATTCTCTGTGGACTTTGCCACCCAAAGCTGTAAGTCCTCAGGGTTGTCAGGTTAATTAACCACTGCCTGACAATCAGCATTTAATCACAGGCAGTATGGTCTACTCCAGTGATGGCGAATCTATGGCATGCATGCCAGAGGTGGCACTCGGAGCCCTCTCTATGGGCATTCATGCAGTCACCCCAGCACAGAGTTCACTCCACCCTAATGGAAGTGCTTCCTCCCTCCCCCAGCACAGAGTTCACCTGCCCCTCTGTCCAACAGCTCAATGGAAGTGCTTCCTCCCTCCCCCAGCACAGAGTTCACCCTGCCTGCCCCACTGCCCAGCAGCCCAACAGGAGCATTTCCTTCCTCCTCTGTTGTTATGTTGGCATTTTGTGAGAAATAAGTAGGTTTTAGGTTGCAGTTTGGGCACTTGGTCTCTGAAAGGTTAACCATCAGCAAACATGTTTGATAGATTAATATTTGAGACAGACTCTTATATTTCTGCTTCTAATACAGCAGCAGGGGAGTGGAGATTCTATCAAATTCTGACATATAATAGCAACATATGGACTTTTGATATACAGGGTACATGAATAACGTAAGAAAATCTTTTCTAAAACTTCTTGCTACCCAGCAGCAAAATATTCTCTTTTCTGCATATAAACACAGATTATTTTTTATCTATGAGATAAAGACATATGTTTAAATGTTGTCTTGGGCTCCCTGTTATACATGTACTGTAGTCATTTCTTTTATTCTGACATCCTCCCACACTTCCTCTTCTGAGTTTGACACTCAGACATATTATCAACTGTGAAAATTATAAGACATGTATAGTGAAATTTAAATATAAGTATAATGAAATCTAAAGACAAATAATAAAATGAACAAAATGTATCCATACCTAAATGTCAGGCAAATATGAAGCATATCCTTTAAATTTAAAATGATTCCTGGCAATTTAAATATAAGTAATAATTACTGCAATGTAAAATGCAATCCAAATTGCTGTTTAATTTCATCCAGCATAAATCAGACACTTATGCTGAAGACGCCGCCATGCTGCCGCGCTGTCCTCAGCCCTTCCACCGGTGGTTTTGGCTGACTTTTGTTTTTGTCATGAGACTTCTTAAATGAGTGCTTTTCTTTTTGTAATGCTTTTTTGATACTGTGATTTGTGATGATGATATGATATGATATTGTTTGATTCTACTGCATTCTGTTGTACTGTAATATTGTAATTATTAAGGTATATTGTGATTGTTGTTAGCCGTCCTGAGTTGTGTAGTCGAGGGGGCAGCATACAAATCTGAGTGAGCGGCAAGAGATATTTCTGAACATGCCTTGAACAATTATTTTAAGTGCAATAGTTACAATCTCATGACAATCATAAATCCAAACAGAGAGCTGGGAGCTTCTGATTTCCTGTTCTTGTTTTCTCTTGTTTTCAAAAGCAAATCTTATGAATTTGCTTTGGTTTGGATTATCTTTAAACATAAAGGAGGGGCCTGGCAAAGCATAGTATGACCACCACCCCCTCCTGCTAGAGCATGCAGGTAGAACCTCTCCAACCATGGGTTGCATGAATTTCAGAGACTCTTGTCACTGCTCAAATTGGCCTACATTTGGGGTCGTTGAGGGGGGTGCAAAGCCTGGTGAAGCACCTGATTCCTCTCATATAGCCCATTCTCAAGGGGACTAAGTCCTCTTACACCTACCTATAGCCCTCTGGCCTCTGCTGTGCCCTAGTTTTCAATCGCTGAGCTGGCACATTCTCTAGTCCAGGACTGAGGTCTAGTTTCCCACACTGACCCCAGCCAGATGACACCCTTTAAGAAGGGTCTATAATACTAGTCTGACACAGAATCTCGAATCCCCTAAATATGTCCTACCTCTGACAGCTCTACTATAGCCACTCTTTCTTCCATATCCTCAGTCAGTGTCTCTTCTGAGACAGAGAAGGGATGGTATGTCCAACAAGTCATCACACTCTCTAGTATTCTCATCCATTGGGCAGATAGAATTGGACCCATTCCCCACTCCAGAGGTTCTGGGTCTTCAGTGGGCAATCTTCTCTGAGGGGACAGAATGGGCACAGCTCCACTTCAGAATCTGCTCATTCCTTTCCCTCAGAGGCTTTTGAGAGTGGCAAATCTAGCCCCTCTCTTCTTCTTCTTCCTCTTCCTCCTCCTTTAAGCCCATGACCTGCCAATTTGACCTTGCCCCTACTCCATACATGGCTCATTACTCTCAGCCTCTCTCCTCCCAACTGGAGTTTTATTCCCATTTTAGGCCACTCTGTCTGTGGGGTCTCCATGATGTCCACCAAGAACAGCTGGAGTGTTCCCCTCACACTGAGTGGGATGGAAAGAGAGCTGCACTTTGAACCAGCCAAAAATTGGTCACAAACGTTCAAATAAATGGTTCCCCTTAGAATACTTACCATGTCCCTAGCTTAATGTATTCTGAGCAATGGCTGGGAAATTCAACTGGTTTTACTTTCTCCTACATCTGATTGTATTTTTTTTAAATTGAAAAGCCTTAAGTTCTTTCCATTCTAAAAAGATGGGATATTCTTCAAAAACAAAAATATAACAATTTTTTTCTCCCAGTTTCTACTGCTTAAGGTCAATAGGTACAGCTCTTTCCACAATTCCGGTTGATCTGCCAAGTGGTTGAGTGTGTAGGAGTCAAATTGTAGGCATTTAACAACTAATCATTAAAAAGCCTTGGTCTCACATTCATGTCATTTAAATATTCTTTCCATTCAGAATAAGAAACAGTTGAGAATTTGGGGAAATTCTTACCAAACATGAGGTGAAATTCATTTCCCATCACTATTCTGAAACAAACTGAAGGTAATTTGACCACTGTTAATAGTTTTTCTCATGGCAATAGACCCGGCAACATACTCCATAAGGCAAGAGAGAAACATCATATTTATTTTATAAGCCCCTTTTACCACCTTTCCTTCTGAGGTATATTTTTTCCAATTCCAGGAATGGCAAGATTTACCTTATCCTTTTCTCAACTCTGTCCACTAAAGAACCTATGGCCTGGTCCTTCTAGCAACTCTGGGTTCAGCATCCACATGACAAAACAAGACATCATTCACTCTGCCCTGTGCTTTGCTGATCTCTGGAACATCAGCAATAAGAATCAAAGGCAGCCAATCAATATTGTTTTTGTGTGTCCACCCCCAGTGACAACAAAAACTAAAGAAGGGTACAGCTGTTTTTGCTTTGAGGGACACCTGCATTCCATTTGATGTCAAACTTCCATTGCAGGCGCACCCCCCAATAAAGGACTCAGACACCGGTAAAAGTGGATAACAGCATCGGGCCACATTTATTGATTCATGCCCTAGTCCGAATTATAAATTTCTATTGGTAAAACGACCAATCATAATTCTTAAGGCAAGCAGGCCGAAGTAACACTGGTAAGGTACCACCCCAAAATTGCCAACGGCAATTGGTTACAATGTATCGATTTGTATCAATTTGTTTGTTTACAACAAACAAATTGTTGACCGTAGTCAATATCTAACTAATGACCCCACCCTCTGACGCGTATCCGTGGAATCACGGGGTGATGCATGCTGGCTAGCTATCGCCATCACCCCGTCGCCTAGTTCGTCGTTGACCGGACAACGTTTAACCAACTTATGCCTGTCTATTGTTGTCCAGTCAATTGCGAACCTGCCGGATACCTGTGGGTCATAATGTTTACCTTACCAGTGATACCCGCCCATGTGACCAAGTCAACAGCATCACAGAAACCCCTATATCAAACCATAGCAACAGTGTGGGATGGGCGAAAAAACCAGGACCCGAGAGCCAATTGTGGGTCCCAGCCAAAAATTCCCACCCGGCCCCGAAGCGACCAAAATATCACACTGTTAACTAGGGAGGGGGTGGAGGGGAAAAACTTCTCCGCTCCGTCGCTTCGGAAAATGGCAGCTCGGCTGCCTCATGGCCACCCCTTTTATAAGGGAGCTGGCCACGCCCCTAACTACCCGGATGCCTTCGTCCTATGGGGGGGCCCGCAAAGGGCGCGGCGGCCATTTTGGCGCCGCGCTTGCATTGCAGGCGCACCCCCCAATAAAGGACTCAGACACCGGTAAAAGTGGATAACAGCATCGGGCCACATTTATTGATTCATGCCCTAGTCCGAATTATAAATTTCTATTGGTAAAACGACCAATCATAATTCTTAAGGCAAGCAGGCCGAAGTAACACTGGTAAGGTACCACCCCAAAATTGCCAACGGCAATTGGTTACAATGTATCAATTTGTATCAATTTGTTTGTTTACAACAAACAAATTGTTGACCGTAGTCAATATCTAACTAATGACCCCACCCTCTGACGCGTATCCGTGGAATCACGGGGTGATGCATGCTGGCTAGCTATCGCCATCACCCCGTCGCCTAGTTCGTCGTTGACCGGACAACGTTTAACCAACTTATGCCTGTCTATTGTTGTCCAGTCAATTGCGAACCTGCCGGATACCTGTGGGTCATAATGTTTACCTTACCAGTGATACCCGCCACACGGGGAGGCTTGCAAAGGCTCACCGCCCCCCCCAAGACCGTCAGCTCGGTCGACAGGCCTGCTCGCCAGTCCAGTAATCCAGAGGTCCATACCTCCCTGCGACAGATGGGCCCCATCCCCTGAGTAAAGCTCGTAAATTTGCAGACTGATGGCGGGGAGGCTAATGACGCATCCCCCGCCCTTGTCAAGGGAACCGGGCAATAGCCCCGTTCACGGAGCTTCGGCTCAGTCAAGAGCCCCGAGGCCGAACGCCCCCCTGTAAGCGTACCGCGGTATCGTGTCCGACGTGCGGATGCACCCTGTCCCAGTCGGGTACCCACTCTGTCGCCGCAGCGTAACGCGCTGCCCCATGCAGCGTAATGCGCTGCCCCGTGCACCTGGCTACGGCCCACCAGGCATACTGTCACCAGTGTAAAACGACACCCAGGGTCTGTCAAGTAAAAAAGGGAAGGGGGGGGAGAAACAGTGCAGTGACTAAAACTGGTACTCACAGTTGAGGAGGGCGAAGACATAACTGAAAACATTGTGATCCCGACCCTCCCTTGCGGCGTATTTCAGCCCTGTAGTACCCAAAAAACAACTGCAGCAGAAGCCGCCCCTATGCAGAGCGAACGGGCGCCGCAACGAGCCCCTGTCTTGTGCCTTCCCACCACCCTCCAAATTGGGATTTAGGAATAGAAGACCCACCTCGGTGACAGAAAAAAAATGTGCCATGGTGCGTGCCACAGTGCACGGAAATCCTGTAGGGCACCAACCGGACAGATGTCTGTCGAGGAACATCGTAGCAGTCTATTCCACTGCCTACGCCGTGCTGATTCGTTTTAGAGGAGCGTATCCCCAACTGAGCCCAATATTATCCACACAGACATCTCCGAGTTCCAGTGCCCTACGACTTGCATCCGCCTTATACAGCATCTCAAGCTCGCTGATGCGGAGCGCTCCAAAAAGGCCACCGTTGTAGCCGCATGAAGTGGGCTGCCTCATTTATCCAAACAGAGGCCAGGCCAGCCCCGGGCCAATTGGGTAAAAACCCTGGGAAAATCTTGCATCCGCCTTATTCAGCATCTCAAGCTCGCTGACGCGGAGCGCCTCCAAAAAGGCCACCATAGTAGCCGCATGAAATGGGCTGCCTCATCTATCAAAACAGAGGCCAGGCTAGCCCCGGGCCAATTGGGTAAAAACCCTGGGAAAATCTTGCAACCGCCTTACTCAGCATCTCAAGCTCGCCGATGCGGAGCGCTCCAAAAAGGCCACCGTTGTAGCCGCATGAAGTGGGCTGCCTCATTTATCCAAACAGAGGCCAGGCCAGCCCCGGGCCAATTGGGTAAAAACCCTGGGAAAATCTTGCATCCGCCTTATTCAGCATCTCAAGCTCGCTGACGCGGAGCGCCTCCAAAAAGGCCACCGTAGTAGCCGCATGAAATGGGCTGCCTCATCTATCAAAACAGAGGCCAGGCCAGCCCCGGGCCAATTGGGTAAAAACCCTGGGAAAATCTTGCATCCGCCTTATTCAGCATCTCAAGCTCGCTGATGCGGAGCGCCTCCAAAAAGGCCACCGTAGTAGCCGCATGAAATGGGCTGCCTCATCTATCAAAACAGAGGCCAGGCCAGCCCCGGGCCAATTGGGTAAAAACCCCTGGGTAAATCGGGTGGCGGTCGCCCGGGAAACGCCCGCGCACGCACACCCACCCTTCCCAAACATGTCTCACACGGAAGTCATTGGTGCTGTCCACATGACCTCCCACTTTGGCCATAAAAGCCAACCCTGACAGCTGAGATGCTATGGTGCGTGGTGCAAGGCCCTGGGCATACAGGTAAACCATGAACCGCAGAACATGGGCTACTGGGATCGGCCAGGTTCCTGGCAGTCAAATTGGGTACATAATGCTCTGAGGGAACTAAATGCGTGGTGATACGCCTTACTCATGCATGGCGCTAGTGACAGGCCAATCGCCCGGGTCACTTCTCCTTGCCAACGTTCCATCTCTCGTCCGGGAGTGGCGAGGGAAAGTCCTCCGCATCCGGGGCCGAGGCACGGAACCGGGAGATCTGTAGGCGGGACAAAGCAGCAGCAATATCATTATCAACCCTTGGGACATGCCTGGCCCTGAAGAGAACGTTGAGGCACAGGCTGCATAACACAAACTCGCGCACCAGGTCAATAACCCCGGGCGATTTGGAAATCTGTGCATTGACGATGCGGGCAAGAGCCGCATTGTCACGCCAAAATTGCACAACCGAGTTGGCCCACTCCTTGCCCCATAGCATCAAAACACCCAGGATAGGGAAACATTCCAGATACGTGAGACCATGCAGGCGACCCTTGCCTGCCCAGGATGGTGGCCACCCACCATAGGCCCACTTCCAATTGAAGTACATCCCATAACCCAGGAATCCTGAGGCATCGGACTGCATCTGAAAACAAGGGGGAGCCAGGAGACCAGACCCCAAAATGACACCCCGTTGACTACCTCTGGATCTATGGCCAGACAAGCACATCTGCCCTGATACCCCGGGTAAATCTAAGCCTATGGTGGGGCCTGGATAATCCTGCCATGGCGTTGCACCAGCGCGGAGCAAATTCCCTGCCCGGTGCGACGACCCTGCCAGCGGAATTGGGGTGACCATGTAGCATCAGAAGTTCCCTCAGTGATGCCATGCGCTCGGCCAGCAAGTACGAGATAAGGGCCACTAGCCTTGACACCTTATCCCACTGCAACCTAGAATCCTGCGCTACCGTGTCACTCTCCACCCCAGGAATACTAGCTGTGGAGATGGGCCCTCGGTCTTTTCGGGCGCTAAAGGGACACCAAGTTCCTCCATTAGCGTCTGAAATGTGTTGAGGAGACGTGTGTACGTGTCCCAGCCCCGTTCAGCCCCGAATAAAACCATCCAGGGAATGGGCTACAGACCGGGACCCTGACCTGCAGACAAAGGCCGACTCTAGGAAAGTGGTGAAACGCTCGAATACGAGCCCCAATGGAATAGCCAAAAGGCATGGCATCATTGAAATAATATGCTCCCCGGGACGGGGGTGCAGGGACAGGGCCAACGACCCTGCCCGCATAGACCCTCTTGTCAAAGCTGGCAGAAGCCACCTCCTCCCTCCCCCCAAGGGATAAAAGATCGGGGGCATCCTGAGGGGACCTGTTACCCATGAAAGGGATCCGGAACCCCTGCCGAGAACCCTGAAGGAGATAACCCGCATCCTCTCCCTTCGGGTACAATGTGAGCCAACGCTCCAACATGCCCACCTTAATTGGGAAGGGAGGCCTTTGGTGGACTAGATCCATCTGTGGCAGTCTTGCCAGCCCCCTGTCTGCCCCACCCTCTGCCCCGCATCCCTCTAGGCCTGGGACAGGCAGAGGCCGCATGGGGGCCAACACAGGTGGGACACTCCTGTCTGTATTTGTGACCTTTGCTGGGGCCGCCTGCTGGACCCTAATCTCGGGGTGCGGGGAAATCCGCCTACGGCATTCCACGTCACAAGCCAACCACGATGGGCCCGGAAAGTAAAACATCGCCCGGTAGACGTTGTCCAAATACTGGACCATCGGAATTGCCAAATCCGGCCAGCCCTAAGGTACACCGCCATGCATATGATGCAGGCCGGCAACCATTTGGTCCACATACTTGGTGGCTTGCGACGACGTGCCTGCCACTATCCTTCTCATTCTGCCCCTCCCTCTCCTCCTTGGTGGGCCCTCTGTTTAGGAGTGAGAAGATATCCACGTACTCCCCCCGCCAAATTTACTCTCTGTTGGCCTGTGCCCAGTGGTCACTCAGCGGTAAGGAATAGGGGCTTGGGCCAACCCGGCCACCCAAAACCTTCCCCTCGGGGGAAGGGAACACCCCCCACCACGGGGCCCTGGGTGGTAGTTGTCATTGCCGGGTGGGGCGTCAGCGGGTGCACCGCCGCACCACCCACGCGAGGCCAAGGCCATTGGAAAGCCCCCCCAAACGTGGCCACGTGTGTAGGTGCACTAGTTTGGACCGCATACTCACGTGCTGCACCCCCGCGGCCGCCCCCACCGGGGGTTCCGGCCCACTGGGGGTGTCGGAGCTCACGACCGCCGTAGAGCTCGTCACTGGGGGCTGACCCACACCGGCCTGTCGGTTGGGGAGCTGCGAGGCAGTGGCCGAGGTTGTGCCACGCCTCAAGCAGCTCAACCCGTCCCGTCGCCTGCCGCTGCCCAGCAGACTACGCGTCGAAATGAACCCCAAAGGGAGCCCCAGCATGGCTGGCCCGAGCCAAGGACGCCTCAAGGGCCGCAACACGGGCCAGTAAGGCCTCCACGCTGACATGGGGCCAAGGGCCGGCCGGCCCTCCTGCTACAGGCACAGGTACAGGTCCCTGTACCCCGGGACCCTGATAGGGCCATCGCCCCATGCCGAGGCCCGGTAGGGCCGATGTAGGTACCTGCCGGGGCAAGGGGCCACACCACCCCCCAAGGCTAGAAGGCCCCGGGGTGAGCTGCGCCCCCGCTGCTGGAGGCCCAACAGGATGGGAAGCACCAGGAGCGGCGTCCACCGCTTGCGGGCCGCGGGCCACAGCCCTCACTTGACCCATGCTCGGGTCCCCCGCCTCCGGGCAAGGGGGAATAGACCCCATTCCACCGGTCCCGGTGGGTACCAGCAAAGGCGGCTGCCGGGGAGGCGCAACCGTGGTCCTCCGACCCGGATTGCGCCTCCTAACAGCGCGAGCCGCGCTCGCGGCCGCCGTCTTCTTTGCAGGCATCGCAAGGAAATCTAAGGGAAGCCAAAGAGAAAATTCGAGAGGCTTCCCTGGCAAGGTAAGAGCGACGGAGACAAGAGGGGAAAAACTTCTCCGCTCCGTCGCTTCGGAAAATGGCAGCTCGGCTGCCTCATGGCCACCCCTTTTATAAGGGAGCTGGCCACGCCCCTAACTACCCGGATGCCTTCGTCCTATGGGGGGGGCCGCAAAGGGCGCGGCGGCCATTTTGGCGCCGCGCTTGCATTTTGTGTCAAATTATGTCATTGTGATCTAGAGGCTCTGGGAGACCGAATCTCCTGGGACTGCAAAAATGGCCTGGTGAAGGCTCATGGAGCAAAGATGGCACATTTTGTCCATCCCTGTTTTAAAGTATTTGGATTTTCCCTGAGGCAAGCTGTGCCTCTCTACATCTTGCTCTGTCACCTTTCAGTGGGTGATAGGGTAGGGACATGACTCTTCCAGAACTTTGCAGCTTGCCCTCCCATGGCATACTATGTGGCTACCAATGTGAAGCATTGTAAAGGAGGCTGACAGCATGTGCTCAGAGTGTGAACTAGGCTACAGATTCATGTATACCAGCAGGACTGTTCCTTCCCTCTATAAAGCAAAACTGATAAATGAAATGGGTTTGCATACTACTAAATAATGTCATAGTTCCCCTTTTTAAAGCCTCTTCTTTCATGTTATGTTCATATTCATTTATGTATATCATTCAGATGCACACTTTCATTTTACTTTGAAATGAGCTTGTTTTTCTTTGCCTTTCTTTTTTATCAACCGGATTTCTCCAATAATGAGCAGCATGCTACTGGAATCACGACAAGCAGACATTTGTTATATGGACAGTCCATGGCATATTCTGTGAGTGGGAAGACTTTGTCATTATAAAGCAGCTGCTCCAATAACTCTGTGAACTGCTGCTTCAAGAATGTGGGAGTAAATTTTCATGTGATGGAGTGAGGACTTGTCACTATGAGAGTGAGGGGAAGTTACAACTGTTCATAGAACAAGCCTGGGTTCACTCACTGAATATTAAGAAGCAAATGAGTGGCATTGAGAAAAGAAAAGCCTTGTCACAGGCAGCGTCACAGAATTAACAAATGCACCTTTTTCTCAAAAAGCTTCCATTCTGAAAGGATAGCTCACAGGTTTCCAGCCTGTGGTTCATAAACCCCAAAGTGCTTTTGGGGGATCACAATGTGTTTTCTGAGAGAGTTCAGTGGTTATACTACACCATGGTCCTGGGAGGAAGGAATAGGGGAAGCTTAGGGAGATGCCACTATTTTCTTAGTTGGGCCATGTGGCAAAGTAGCCATATAGCAATAGCAATTACACTTATATACCACCCCACAGTACTTAGTGCGCACCTTGGGCAGTTCACGGAGTACAGTAATTAGATTTTGCCTCCATCATGTTGGGTTTTCATTTTACCAACCTTGGAAGGATGGAAAGCTGAGTCAACCTTGAGCCCTGTCAGGATCCAATAGCAGTTTAACAACTGCCCCACCAGGGCTCTTTTGCTGGGCACGATACATTAATCAGGGATATTTGCTTACTTATCTAATTAATAATAGCCAATGATCAACCATTTATAATAACAATTGGCCAGTGTTTGACCTTGCAAATACCCCTGTTGTTCTGCAGCATCATGATTGAGGCTGTGTGTTATATTAATGTCCATTTCAACACATTTACCACCCCGCTGGGATGCATGTTCACATATTACACCTGAAATTAAACACAACTGTTTAATTCATAACTATGTGCACTTGGTACCATCTGTCCCTTGAAGAACTAGATGAACAGGGTAACAAAGAGAGCTATATTAAGAAAGCACAACCTCATGGTCATGGCAGTGGAGGATAAGAACGTGTTCCAAGCAGTATTGTGTTTTGAACACAACACTCATTTTGATCCTAGACCTCTTTTTATATACATACCTCACAAGCTTTGCTCAGACTTCACTGTATATAATAAACCTGCAAAGCAGATTGCTAGGCAACAGTTTCTGCCAAAGAGAAGCTTCTGCTCCAACCCATTACTGTTGAAATGCTGACAGAGACCCAGCAATACAAGAAGCCCACTGACTGCACAATTGGAGGAAGAAGCTTGCTGGTTGAAAGAAAAACGAGGGAAAGACAAAATGATGTGCTAGAGCAGGAGATAAAACTAAATGGCTTCAAAGATAAAGGCCATGAGCATAAATTAGAGAACCGTAGAATTGAGCCCAAAGTTTTAAATAATGGGAGGAAAGGAAGACTTTGGATGTTGAAAGGTTCTAAGCCAACTAGTATAAAAAGATACATCTCACATATTAGAAGTAGGGCTAGGTACTCCTTGCTTTTCCAATCACAGTAATAGACACTGTGGAAAAGCATTCTGAATGCACATTCCACTTTTCTAGCCTGTTTTCTCCAACGTAAGTCTTATTATATTCACTTACTAGATGATGTTTATGATTTCTGTCTTATATCTGCTTTATGTATCAATATACAAATAAAATGTTAACTAGAAACATACTGAGATATCTGTGATGTAGATGAGCTCTGTTAGGTCACACTAAAGGCCATGGAAGAATTGACTAGGCCTTCAGGGTGAGAAAGACCTGTACATTCTGATGGCAATCCATATATCTGCAGTCTCCACTTTGGCCTTCCAGATGTTTTGGACTCATCGTTGGCTGCAACTCGATCTGTGTATACTTTTATTTTTCTGTCCCAGGGTGCCAGGAGCCTGATCTTGGAGCAGGCTGGCTCTGGGCCACCTTCACCCTCCGAGGCAAGCAGGAAAAATGTCACCGGCATGTATTTGTTTAAGGTGGATCCCAGCTTGTCATAAAGTGACCCACACACTATGACCTCAGAGTCATCTCCTGCGGCACATATTAAATGAGACATGCAGGAGGGAACCATTACCCCACCAAAAGGGGCTGATCCACCCATAGCCATTGACCCTTTTAGGGAGTCAGGTTATTTGCTGCTGCCCAACACTCAGTGTTGAGACGCTGGCTGTATGGTCTAATCCATTACCGTAGCAGGATGTCTGGCCAGACAATCTGATTGAACTACGGCTACCACAAATCCCTTTCCATTAGCCAGGTGAAACTACAGAGTTGTAAGTTAAAGATATTTGGAAGATTGTAGGTTCTCTATTGCTGTTTGATCTATAAATTGTCACTTATGAAACATCAGACTATTCTGGAGCATAAGGCAGCAAGCCAGTGGCTGGCCAACAGCTATATCAGTGGTTGGCAACAGCTATATCACTATCCTGGTCATCAAAAACAGGAAATAAAAGGGCATAGTTATTCAAAATATCTTCTTTCTGGAAATCCCACCATGAAAGTAAGGTCAGTATCCCCAGGGTAGGATCTCTCTGGCCTGCCTTGGTAACACTTTCCAGGGTCCCAATATAATGTTAGGTGGCCCTAGTGCCCCAGTCAGGGAAATAGCTCCTCAAATCCCACCTACTTTTCTTGTTCCAAAGCTGGAGGGTGTCAAAACTTGGACACATCTAAACACATCTGCCCTTGATCTCCAGTAGCTGTTCCAAGCAACCACATTCTGTCTGTCCAAACAACAGACAGCCCAAATCCACTGGATAGAGCACCACAGAACAAAGTCTTGCAGGTGCTCAACAAACTGATTTTCCTCCTACTTCTAAGTAAACTAAACTTCCTGACACTCCACAGGAGCAAACCCTCAAAGAAAACCCCAGGTCAGACAGCTGTCCTGACTCACCTAGCATTTCCATGTCAGAAAGCTAGACCCTAATCACCTCATGCTGTCCCAGGGGGGGGGGATATAATATCCCTGGTCACATCTGCTAATACCAGTCTGTCTAGGTTATCCTGCTAAGGTAGTAGAGTAGACCATACTGCCAGTGACTCAACACTGTCAGGCAACAGTTAACTAACCTGACAACTCTGAGGACTAATGGCTTGAGTGTCAAAGTCCACAGGGAAAGGTGATGGTCCCTAAATGGATTAAATCCCACTTGAATCCACCTTGATGGAGGGCAGCCACTTCATCAATACTAGCCTGCGGAGGGAGAGAACCTTGCGTGCCAAAAGGGCTCAGGACCAGAAAGTGACTCACAGAACTGGATCAGTGGTACTGGGGTATGTGTGTGCGTCATGCTGTAATGTAGAAGGCAGATGAAAGGCAACTGCATTATATTCTCAGGATAGTCTTCATAGCTGACCACCATGAGGATCACCAATATTAAGATTTGGATATGGCAGAAGAAGATGACATATCCTAATGTCTCACAGATCAATGAGATTTGGGGTGCAGGGACACAAGGATACTTTTCTGCCCAGCTACAGCCTACCCACCAGTGAGCTCATCTCTGCACAGGTGTTCCCCCTTAATCTGTCCTCAGATGCAATGATTACTGCCAAAGTTTGAGATGGAACCAAAAGAGATAAGGAGGTGTTAGCAGGTTGCAAAATCCAAGGCTGCCTGGCTGCTCTTTTTTAACCTTGTTTACTATCAATTTAACTCCTCTGGGGCAAGTTCTTCACACCCGATGATGCATTTCACACTTCAGTCACAACACTTTCAACAGCAGCAACTTTGCTCTTTAACCTTGTACTGTGTCAGCAGCACCGTTGGTGGCTAGTTCAAGGGGACAGAGAACCATATTACTAATGTATTTATAAATGTGTTTTTATATAATAAAATATGAAAATGATCTAAAAGACCATCAGCCCAAATTAGGAAAGTGCTTTGGATTTGGAAATTATTTGGAATCCAAAGCAAAGTATTTGAATAAAACAGGGGATCTCAAAGTGCCAAAAATTAAAAGGTGTTAAAAGAACAAAACATTTGACACCAATAGTCTTACTTGATAAACAAAGTTATTACTTTATCAGAAAAAAGAAGCCCAAAGCAAAAGGCAGCTCAAGTACCAAAGAACATACTTTCCTGGAAATGCCAATTGTATAACCCCTGGGATATACAGATATATTTCTTTGTCCCATTTTGAGTTGACATTTTCTGTCTTTGCAGGGAATGCTGTTAGTCTGTATAGTGGAGTGTTTGTCTCTTTTTTTTCCTGTTAGACAGCTGCAGATGTCATTTTGCATCATACTTCAGAATTCAGTCAATTGAAAAACTGTGAGCGCATGTGTAAATGTGCCATGAATGTCTTGAGTATTTCATGTGGGTTTTAAGAGGGGTAGGTCACATTAGCAATAAGAATTCCACCAAAGCCATTCCTCGTCCCCATTCTGTATTTACATTTTTATGACTATTGCTGGGTTTATTTATTTTCACTGTGTCTGCCTGTATTCCAGATGGGGTGGGTAGCAAATGGGAAACACAAGTATTCTACCTACAGATGCAACAGAGCTACCAGATGAGAGTATTCCTTCCTCCTTCCAATTTGTTCAATAAATTTGAGTAAATTTCGTAGTTCCTAGTAGGGCAGGAAGGAAACTGGAAGGAGCTTTATCTACACACATATAGATTGATGACAAATGGGTATTTCATGCACAGATAGGTCAAAGCCCTTTTCCCCCCAGTTTTCATGTTTCCCCCATTTGGACCCATAAAAATCCATACAAAGACATCTGACTATCTGAGCATACATCAAAAACTGGCTGCAAATCAGGGTGAAATAAAACTGATCCTATATGTGAGATACATGGTTTGTTGCAGACTGGAATGGAGAGTATTCCTGCATACCTACTAACCTTTTCTCAGATGACTTTGAAAATAATGTTCAAATAACAAAAGAACATAACCATTGCACCAAAAACTATAACATTTGGTATGCCCACATTTTCACAAAAAGTAACACATTACATGTGGCATAATGGTTTGCCATGTGTTAATACCAAGACTGCTTCTGAGTCTTCCCAATGGCTTAAGGCATCACAAAATTCAGAACTGGAAGTGGCAGCTCTGTTTTGAAGCATATACACTACATTGGAAGAGCATCCTAGTTTCTAGGGTCTCAATGAAAGGGGAGTGGGGCACTGGGACTAAGAGAGAAATCAGGGCTAAAATAGATGGTCAAATTAGAATGGGCAGGACCAAGCTAAAGCACGGCTACATAAGGTCAGTTAAGGTCAGATGGAAGTGTGTCGTGCAATTGTTACATCCATGTGCAATGATTGGTTTATTCTAGGTCAGGAAACCACACTACACTTCAAAGCAACCCTGTTTAGCAAGATCAAGATCTTTCCCTTTAAAACTGCCTAAGGATCTTGAGAAATAGTAAAGCTTTATTTTTATATTTTCCTTGTCTATCATCTTTAGAGGGGAAGGTAGGAAACATTTTTCATTTCTTTTTTATGTTCACTAACTGACCACAATCTTTTGACAGGGCTTTAACAAAACAGTTTTCAAAGCATCACTGGCATACTAAAGTTAAAAGTCTCCCTTGCTCAAAAGCCAGTTGTGTCTGACTCTAGGGTTCAGTGTTCATCTCCATTTACAGTGAAAGAGTCAGCGCTGTCTTCATTTGTAGACATTTCCATGGTTATGTTGCAGGCATGACTAGATGCCAGAGTACACCGAATGTTCTTACCTTTCCTCCTGAGGCAGTACCTACTTACCGGTATCTACAAACAATTTCTTGCTTTCAAACTGCTAGTTTGGCAGGAGTTGAGACAGCCAACAGGCACTTACTCCATCTCACAGCATTCAAGTCTCAAACTGCTGACCTTCCCAGTCATCAAGCTCAGCATCTTAACCATTAAGACACTGTCATACTAGCAACCATTAAAAAGAAATGCAAAACTACTTCCTTACCCCACTCTCCAAAGGAATGCTGAGTGAAAGTTTCCAATTTCACGGCTTCTCTAAAACGACAGCCAGCCAATCACTTTGGTTCAATCGCAGCAACCACATACACTGGAATCAAACCAAAACAGAGTAATCCTAATTACCCATAAAAGCATGGAGCAACTGAAAGGAATGCTCTGGGGACAGGCTGGTTTGCACTGCCACTTATGTAGTCTAAGTTCTGACCAGCTTGTGCCCAGAGCACCCCAAACAGTGAGACAAATACCTATGTTGTCAGATGCTCAGAGATTTTGGAGAGTTGCTTCCAGTTTGAGGAGAATATGCTAGGCTAGATAGATCTTGGAAAAGTTCTTCTTTTTTACAACAATGACAACAACAAGATTCAGCATGACTCCCAAGATCAATGACACAAGTCAGTTCCCACAGGTTCCAAGCAGAAAAAAACTTCCATAGGCTGCATGAATCTCAGCTGTGATTAGTTTGTATGTTCCCAAATTTGGACACAGAGCAAAACAGATACTTCTGAGATAGACAAAGTGTGGGCTGAGCAGCAATCCCAATGCACATTCAACTATCTTAAATATAAGAAATGTTGTCTTGAGTTCACAGCAATACACAACAGTGTACAGTCTGTTTAAAGTGCAAATGGCATAGGTGGAGGCCATGTGCCCCAAAACACCTGAGTAGAATGCCCTTATCTCACAATTCACTGCTTATGTTCCCTTTTGTGCTTTATATCTCTCATGCAATTTGTGAGTTTAAATGTATTTCAAATTTGTTTCCCCAAGAAATGTCCTTCACTGGTGCACAGAATAAAGAGCACTTTAAAGCCTCTGCTGTTGTCAGCTTCTCAGAAGAGTGCTAAAGTGAAAGCTTAATATTTTTTTCTTTGTGAAAAGGTGTGTATTTAAGGGGTAAGTGAGAATGTCACGCTGATAGTTTTAGGAACTAAATCTTCTTTAAACATTAAGAATATATATTTTAATCAGAAGAAAGCATTTCCAAATTCCTTAGAGTACTATAAGAGTCAGAGGTGAAAAATGTCTTTTTAACCTCCACCTTGCTACACTGCTTTCATTTTTGTCATGTTTGGCCAACAATGACTCTCCCACAGCAGGTTATTAAACCATGCACAAAGGCAGGACATTTTAGTTTCTTGGAATAACATTGAGTTGCATAATCGTGATAGAACTAGACCTAAAATGTATAATTACTAATAATTGTGTGCCATCAAGTTATTTCTGACCTATTGGCAACCCTCTCCAGGGGGTTTCTAGGTAAAGAATACACAGAAGTGGTTTTGTCATTTCTTCTTCTGGGGGTACTTTCAGATTGTTCAACTTGCTTAAACCCACATAGGCTGACTCTTCTCTTGGTAGATGTAGTGGGGAATTGAACTCCCAGTTCCAGCACCGAAAATATATACAGTACATTTCATGAAATATTTGCAAACAATGGCCTCCGGGTATTAGACACTATCATATACCAATTAGTTTGAGAGTTCATGTACAATTCACTGCTTATGCTCCCTTTTGTGCTTTATATCTCTCATGTAATTTGTGAGTTTAAATGTATTTCCAATTCATTGTTCCAAGAAATGTCCCAAGAATTTTTCCAAGAAATGCAGTGGCTCAAGTGGCTAAGATGCTGACTAGAAGGTGGGAGGTCAGCAGTTCAATATCCGAATACTGCAAGATGGAATGAGCTCCAGAATTTGTCCCAGTTCCTGCCAACCTAGCAGTTTGAAAGCAAGAAATTGCAAGTAGATAAATAGGGACCACTTTGGTGGGAAAGTAAACATTGTTTTGTGTCTAGTCATGCCCACCACATAACCACAAAAATGTCTGCAGAAGCAGACAGTGCTGGCTCTTTAGCTATAAAACAGGGATAAGCACTGAACCCGAGTTGGATACGACTGGGTTTTGAGCAAGGGTGACCTTTACCTTTACCTATACCTATACAATTAATTAGCTAGGACTAAGATAATCCCAATAAATCCACGTACCATTTGGGGACAAAATATTTACATATATCTTATGCAATTCTTCCCCAAACCACAGTGCAATTAAGCAGAAATATAATACTCTTCTTGTCAGTAATGGGTCCAATCTAAAGTACTGTATATACTTGAGTATAAGCTGACCCGAATATAAAATGAGGTACCTAATTTATTGACATGAGTATAAGCCGAGGGTGAGAAATGCAGCAGCTGCTACTGAGTTTCAGTAACCAAAATACATGAAAATATGGTAAAGTTAATTAAATTGAAGGGTGCATCTCAATCCTGCACAGTCTTGGGAGCCTCGTGGTTGTTGACCTGAATATAAGCCATGTCCCCTTTTGGGGGCTCATTTTTGGGGCTAAAAAACTTGGCTTATACTTTATTGTATATTTATATACAATAAATCAAAAATTATTTTTATTATGAAGACATTAGAATTCATTGGGATCAGGAAATACCTCACAATACATGATTGGTTTTATATTTTATTGCAGCTGATCTTATTTGAGTAGAACACATGATGAGATTCCAGATACTCAAACACCCCTCTGGATGTAGGCCCTTTCACCATCCCAAAATGTGCTGGAGGTGGCAATTCTTCCTGTACATGTTTTGGGTTTTAAAATCCTATGACTTGAGAGTTAAAGAGATGGTCATGATGAGCATTTTTTTAAACATGCTTACAGGACAGTTGGATTCCAATTATCCTTTTTGGAAGGAACAAGCCCAAACCCAGGTTGACGAAACAGCAGAAGTCACTTATAGAAGAGCTTTCATAAATTAGTTTTCACTACAAAAAAAGTCTTAATAAACATACCTATACACAAAGTTATACTTGGGGTGTTTTTTCTTGCTATGGGCTTTCAAGTTGCCCACAACTTAATGATGACAATATGAGAAAGCAATCTTCAAAAATTCCTGTTCTCAAACTGAAGGCTGTGGTTCTTTTAGGGAATCAACCCTATCTTGTATTTGATTTTTCCTCTTTTCCTGCTGCTTCAACCTTTCTCAGCATTATTGTCTTTATTAAAAGAAATTTGCCTTCACATTATGTTGTCAAAGTATGAGATCTTATTTTCATCATTATTGCCTCCAGAGACAATTCAGGCTCGATTTGCTCTAGGTCCCATTTGTTTGTCTTGCTGGTAGTCCAGAGTTTCTGCAAAACTTTTCTCCAGCATTATATTTCAAACCTCCCAAAGCTGCACCAAAAAAATGCTTCTTTTTGGCTGGGCAGGTTCATGTTAAATATGATGTTCATTTAGGTTTACAGGTGATGGCTTTGAAGACCAAGACCAGCTCTTACAAGGACTAAGAGGGGCTGCAGTGGCTCAGCGGTTAAGAAACTCACCTTGTTAGCTGGAAGGCAATCAAGTCGGGAGTTCGAGACCCAGATACTGCATGATGGATTGAGTGCCTGTCTCTGTCCTAGCACTTGGGGACATGAAAGGAGCTTCATTCCCATGAGTGGAGTTTCTCCCACAAAAATCCTTTCAACCCAGAATAATTTCTGACACAAAATTATTATTACAAGGACTAAGATAAATCAGGAACCATACTGGAATATCAATATGATAACTTTGTTTCCTTGAAAGAAATTTCCATTGAACTTAGCCCTAAGCAAATATATTCATAGCACATAAAAATCGAAATCCATCTGTGCTTTTTGAATTTTTAAGCATGAGTGATGGTGCCATAGTTTTTTTTGCCAAAGAGTTTACTGACAATTGAATATAAATGTTTGATGTCTCCACAGAGAACAAGTTGTGTCTGCCAATCTTAACTTGTCTTTTTACATTCTGGTCACAATTCAACTCAAAATTACCTAGGCTGAATCCCATTGATTCAGTTGGCTAAAATAAATTTCCAATGGGTTGAATCATAACCTTCATGAATAGGATAGGACTGGATATTAATATATATTTTTAAGGAATAAAGTCCATCAACATGTATACATTTTGTTTGCCTCCAGAAGTTAGGAGATCTGCCGGACTAGCAAAATCATGAGACAAAAAAGCAATCATTCAACATAACTGTACAAATACATTGTCCTTGGTCTTTATTGGCAGAATGCAAGATGGCCATTTATTTCACATGTAATGTCTATGTCTATAACACTTTTCACAGAAAGCCTGAGACATAACAGCAATCCTTTATTCCTAAAGGTCCCAAATGCTCTTGGCCTTGAGCGAAATCATACAACTCACAAACATAATTTTTTCTGTTCTTTGGAAACTGAAGTAGGGAAAATGTATGCTATACTATTTTTCCCCAGTTTACATAAATATGGAATCTAAAGGGGTGATAGTTGAATGTGAGAAATAGTGTGCTTGGAGGAGGAAGTAGGGAACCCAGACCTAGAACCTTGTTAACCACAAATCCCCAAGTATTAGATCCCTGGCATTCTTTAGCAGCACAAAAGAGCTGCAAAATGTTGGCATAAGTTTCAAGGTGAAAAGGACAGTGTTGCTTATAAATTGATTCGTAGAGCCCCTTACTGAGTATAATTCATGTAAAATATGCTGACATATTTTCTTGTCTTTAGGGAGAAAATGGTGTCATTGGTGCAATTAAAAAAAACCTGTCAGCAAGTGAGATTTTTTTTTTTTTTTTTACTCTTGCATCATTTTTATCAGCAGTAGCATTTATACGGAGTTTGTACATTGCCCAGGATGGGAAATATAACAGATGGGCAGTATTAAAATGTAATAAATAAAATAGCAACAAAAAAGGGACAGGAGATGCAAAAATGCATTTTGCACAAAAATCCTGTAATTTGTACTGAAAACTGTTGTAATGGTGGGCCAGATATGGCCCACTGGGTGCGGAGTGACTGGATGAAGAAAGGCACACAAGGCAGAGCTGAGGTGGAAGTCCAGTAAAGACCACTTGGTCGTTTGGCATTTTATTCTTTGCCCCAAACCAATGTGTGCATAGAGACATGATGATCTGGCACGAGGGAAATGAGTAACCAGGATGTTCCAGGAAACATGCTTATCAGTTAATTAACTTGGGGATGGCAGTCCATTGTCTTGTGCTATCATGGAGTTCATCTGGGGTTGAGTTAATCAACCACACCATGGTTTGCTCTCTGCCTTAGAGAGTCTGCGGATGTGAGATATACATTACATGTTTATCTTAGGTCACCACTTTATGGCCTTTTGCCCTCCATGTCCAAGCTGCCGGCCAGGGCAGTTATGAGCCTAACTTATGGCTATATGAATCCGCACCCCAATTTCTCTTCCCTTGAGATCGGGGCTCCAGGAAGTGTGCGACCAAACCCAGCAATCTGTCAGAAACGGTATCGCCAATTCAGGGCAGATAACCCACAGAAAACCTTGTAATTTTTCTTCTGCAAAATTCCTAGGTCCCCCCTCTTGAATACACACCTGCATTTGTTGGTTTTTGATTTTGTTTTTTGCAAGCAAGCTGCAAAATGCACAAAAACTCATAGTTTCATCATGTGGGGACAAAACTTTTGAAATTTGTAATTATCCTTTTTAGGAATCAAATAATCAATGATTTACTTTCCCACTGAGTATATTGGTTGCAAAGTTTGGGGTGGCACTGAAGATGATACATCTTTGGTTGGAAAATCTGAATAACTATGGATGTTTGTGAAGGTTTAGAATGAAAAGGGGAATTTGGATTTGCGTGTATTTATCAGAAACCCTGATTTCATCTATCCAAACTGATATTGGTTTGAAGGAATGCCAAATTTTGTGGTTCACACTGAATGGAGATCTATTCCAGGTTAGTATTGCTGACTATTAATGGAATACCAGCATAATTGTGAACCTCCTTTCCTCTGACAAATGGATAAGGTGATAAGACATTTTTTATTTAAATCTTCAGCAAGAGAGTAGGATGTAGTAAATCAGAAAAACAGTGAGGAAAATAATCAGGCAGAGATTAGGTACTTCTTGCATTTCCTTTGCTGCTGCTTCACACTAGCAATTTAAACAGTAACAATTCTCTGTGAGATAACTTACGATTGTAATTATAAGCTAAAAGGTTGCAGTGTAGCTCGCTAGAGATCTTTTGTGGAAAACTCAATATGCTTTACAGATGGATTACTCAGAGAAGTAATTGCTATAGAGTTTAACGGGCTTGCATCCAGGAGACAAGGGATAGAATTGCATTCCTATTCATCTAAATAAATTGGTATTGCACTATGTCATGTTGCTCTTTGATGTGTGGAAAGACATGTGGGTGTGTACATGGGTGCACATGCATGCATCTTGTCACGATAAGTCCCTGTATTTTAAAAAAAGAAATGCCACCCTATCACTTCATGTGGGTGTACATTCAAACATACAATTTGGTTTGCAATTACCCATGTATGTGTGGGATTCTCCTTCCTTCAAAGATGACTTTGTTGAAGATTCTCCAGTACCCTCCTCTTCAGTTATTTCCCATTCCTAAGACACATTTGCACACCACACAGGTATTTCCACCTCAGTGCAACTGTCTCACAGAAATTGGTCCCACAGGAGATAATCTGCTTCCTTAGAAAGGTGGTCCCATAATTGCTGCCAGCAGCAGGGCTCCGTCTTGGGTCACCATATAATCAACCAAGCCCACAGGTAGGATCACAAGTAAGGTCCTCCAACTTGCTTAAAATATGTCTAAATTTGTCCTATTGAAAATTTTATATAAGCACCTGAGCCCAATGCATACCTGTCAAGTATCGCGTATTGGCCAGGATTTCCCATTTTTCAGCGCTCGTTCCTCCCCTTTCCCCCCACCACCCCATATTTGAATGGCAGGGAAAGGGGGTTACTGTGTATGCACCCCCACAGCACACATGCACAAATGGGTTACTGTGCATGCACACTCACAGTACGCATGCACAAACGGGTTACTGCCCACGCCTGCACAGTAATTTCCCGTATTTTGCAGATCCACGCTTGATGGGTATGGCCCAATGTCATTTAGGACTTTGTACACAGATATCAACGCTTTGAGTTTAGCTTGGTTTCTCCCATAATGTAACAATTCAATCTTATTAATAACTGCTATAGGGGAGCAAATCACAAAGTATTCAAGAAGGCACCTTTCTCTTTATAACCTCTTGACATAGGATAATAATATTTTTGTGTCAGAAATTATTCTGGGTTGAAAGGATTTTTGTGGAAGAAACTCTGCTCAAGGAATTCCCAAATTAGGCTTCTTTCATGTCCCCAAGAGCTGGGACAAAGACAGGCATCTCTGTCCCAGCTAGAGATGTGAAGGCCTGGGAAAAAACTAGAAAAATTTGGGGGGAAATGTGTTGTTTTTTCCTTCGTTTTTTTCCTGAAGTCTTTTTTGTTTTTGTTTTGTTTTTTGAAAAATTGGAAAAAATAAAAAAATAAAAAATATATTATGGAATGTTTTATTTTAACATGATGAATAAAATATTTTAAGATAAGGCCAGGTTCAAATATTTTATCAATCATTTCTAAAAATATGTATCATATAAGATTATTTTTAATTTTTCCAAAAATTTCCGTTTCCCCCGGGAAAATGGGGTTTTTTTTCCAAGCTTTAAAATTTCCAGAAATTTTACATCTCTAGTCCCAGCTCTTGCTTTCAAAATGCTATGTTGGCAGAAACTGGGACAGAGATGGACACTCACTCCTTTTTTTCTATGATACTTTCCAAGAGGAATCATTTTGAGGACACAGTGGTCATGTTTTTTTAGAAAATGAAAGTTCTTTGCAGGAGCTGCCTTCAAAGTACAATGTTATAAGAGGAGTATGAGCCTCTGCCCAGGGTGTAGACAGGTGGGTATTAGTATGAAATAGGGGCTGTGGTGGCTCAGTGGTTAAGAAGCTCACCTTGTTAGCTGGAAGGTCAGCAAGACAGCAGTTCAAAACCCAAGTACTGCATGACGGAATGAGTGTCCATCTCTGTCCCAGTTCCTGCCAACCTAGCAGTTTGAAAGCAAAACATTGCAAGTAGATAAATAGGGACCACTTTTGTGGGAAAAGATCTTGTGGACATGAAAGGAGCCTCATTCGGGTGTCCACTGAGTGGAGTTCCTCCAGCAAAAATCCTTTCAACCTAGAAAGCACCTTTGTGTGCTTCTGACAAGATAAAAACAAATATGAAATAATTTCATGTGAAGCCTTTTTGTGTCAAGAAAGTTACTCAAACACTGTTATTCAGCGGTGAAGATGATTGTTTTAAAGCAAGAGCCTTAATATGCTGAAAGCAGCATGAAAGGTTTTGGTGAAAAGATATTTCAGCTAGCTCTGAAATGAAATATAATAACTGATACTTAAGAGGTAAAATTTCCATTTCTGGGTTACTAAAGGATCACAGTAATATAATAGTTATATGAGAGCATGTAATTATTATATTAAAATAGAGAAAATGCATCACCAAACAAGAAGACAAAAAAAAAGCAACAGATATGCACAACAATTACTCTTACCTTTTTATAAACTGATGGGGTCTGAACTCTCTGCGACAAACCAGGAAAGGGACCTTGGTGTCCTGGTGGACAACTCAATGAAGGTGTCAACCCAGTGTGCCTCAGCTGTGAAAAAAGCAAACTCAATGCTAGGGATCATTAGGAAGGGTATAGAAAATAAGTCAGCAAGTGTCATTTTGCCTCTTTATAAATCTATGGTGAGGCCCCATCTGGAATATTGTGTACAGTTCTGGTCGCCATACCTCCAGAAGGATATTATGGAGTTGGAGAAAGTACAGAGGAGGGCAACCAGAATGATTAGGGAACTGGAACACCTTCCTTACCATCTGAGGCTGCAACGGTTGGGCCTTTTCACTCTTGAACGACGGCGTCTAAGAGGTGACCTGATTGAAGTTTATAAAATCATGCACGGTGTGGACAAAGTAGATAAGGAAAAACTGTTTTCCCTATCGCACAACACTAGAACTAGGGGACACTCCATGAAACTTTTGGGTACTAGTTCTCAAACAAATAAGAGAAAGTACTTTTTCACCCAGAGCATTACTGGTCTATGGAACTCCCTGCCAGAAGAAGTAGTGACAGCTGTCAGTCTTGACAGCTTTAAGAAAGGATTAGACAAGTTCATGGAGGACAAGGCTATCAATGGCTATAATTATGGCTACCTAAGGACAACCTCCGGGTTGGAGAGATAGGCAGGATATCTCTCAATGCCATTTCCAGGGAATCCTAAGCAGGTGAGGGCATCTCCTTGGGAATACCCTGAAGGAAATGGTGAGCCACTGTGTGAGACAGAATGCTGGACTGGATGGGCTGTGGCCTGTTCCAGCAAGGCTGTTCTTATGTTCTTATGTTCTTATTTATGTGTAAACTTACAGATATTTATAGGCCAAAATCCATCTGAGGAAAGCCATGCTTGTAAGAGCAACTGTACAATGGTGGTATTTCTCATCCAGTGGACTATTCTTCACCCAATTGGTCACATGACTGGTCATGTATCCATGTTCTGAATTCAGTGCCTCCATCAATTGTGAAAGAGAGCCCATAACATAATCGTCATTACTCAGTCATGTGTGTGGAATTAAATTCTCCACACTTTAAAATAAATTACATAAATGTAAATAAAAATATAATAACTCTGACTCTGATGTGGAAAAACTGTGAGCAGATAGCCAATGTTATCTGGTTGTACTTACAAAAAATTTGACATACAAATAGAAATCCTGGCTAAAAAAAAATGACATACAAATTTTTAGTAGGAAAAATTCGACATACAAAAAAGTATACGTTGACATCTCGTGGCCTCTTCTGGTAATGCAATGTGATTACAGATAAATAATTACAGATAGCTTTTCAGGTATTAAGTTGATGCACAAAGTCCAGGACACTGTTCTTCCTTCTTATGGATTTGTTTTTAGCCAGTCTTGGACTAGACAGTCTCTCATACAGCTTTCCATAAAACCACCTTTCTAATCAGTGGTGGGATTGAAAAAATTTTACTACCTACTCTGTGGGCATGGCATGGTGGCCGTGTTTATAGGGAAAGCCCTGTGTTGTACCCGAATTAGGACTACTTTATTTCAAAACTTGGATGGGCGGGGCCAGCCAGAATTTCTGCTACCGGTTCTGGCAAACTGGGGTGAACCTGGTGAATCCCTTCCATCCTCTCCTCTAGTGTTGCCATGAAGCTTCATGACTGGCAATGTGAAGTGAGGGCTTCCATTGTCCTAATCCACTACTCTAGCCATTGCACCATACTGATTCATTAAACAACTGCAAAATTAATAAATGTACCACCCCAATACATGGAGGTTCTATCCAGCTATGTTCAGTAACCCTTCAGAGGTCTATTTTGTACAACAACTTTGTGAACTTGCAGTTTTCGGGAAGTGTTTTACTACAGTTCAATGTTGTCATTCAGTCACACAGTCAAGTCTGACCCTTTGCGACCCCATGGACCACCACACGCCAGGTTCAATAAGGTACCATAAAATAATTACATTAATGCCTCTACATATGGATTTTTCCATTCCATGAGGTTATGTTTATGTCGAAAAATGTGTATGTCAAAAACACATTGCATTACCAGAAGAGGCCACGAGATGTCACTGTATACTTTTGCAGGCGCACCCCCCCAATAACGGACACAGACAACATTGAAAGTGGATAACAGCATCGGGCCACATTTATTGATTCAATGCCCTAGTCCGAATTATAAATTTGTATTGGTAAAACGACCAATCATAATTCTTAAGGCAAGCAGGCCGACGTAACACTGGTAAGGTACCACCCAAAATTGCCAACGGCAGTTGGCTACAATGTATCAATTTGTATCAATTTGTTTGTTGACAACAAACAAATTGTTGACCGTAGTCAATATCTAACTCATGACCCCACCCTCTGACGCGTATCCGTGAAATCACGGGGTGATGCATGCTGGTTAGCTATCGTCATCACCCCGTCGCCTGGTTCATCGTTGACCGGACAACGTTTAACTAATTTATTCCTGTCTAGTGTTGTCCAGTCAATTGCGAACCTGCCGGATACCTGTGGGTCATACTGTTTACCTTACCAGTGCTACCCGCCACACGGAGGGGCTTCAAAGAAGGCCTGACGCCCCCCCCAGACCGTCAGCTCGGTCAACAGGCCTGCTCGCCAATCACCCAACAGGAGGTCCATACCTCCTCGCGACAGATGGACCCCATCCCCTGCGTACAAGTCATAATTTTGTAGGCTAATAGCGGGGTGATGACTGACCCGTCCCCAAGCCCTGTCGGCAAGAAACCGCGCCACCGCCCTATTGACCGTGCGCCTAGCGCGGTCAAGGGCCAGGAGGTTAACGCCCCCTCTATAAGAATGTCGCGGGACAATGTCCGACCAAACCAGGGTTGTGGCAGGCCAGACATAATGCAAGTAGGCGAGGTCCTCGCAAATCGCATGCTTGAGCGATAAGCCGGTGACCTGGCCCAAATCATTGCCCCCCAGGTGGATGATGAGAATGTCAGGCGGGTCAGCACCCAGGCCAGAAAAAAGGAAAGGCCGCAGCTCCCGCCATAACATCCCAGGCTTACCATGCCATGTGAGACTGGCGTGTTCACCCAGTCCCAGTCGGGGTCCCCACTCTGTCGCCGCAGCGTAACGCGCTGCCCTGTGCACATAGCTGTGGCCCACCAGCCATACTGTCACCGGTGTAATACGACACCCAGGGTCTGTAAGAAAATTGAGAAAAAAGGCGGTAAGGTGACTGGATTGGTACTCATGGCGGGAGTGGGCGCACATAAAACTGAAAACATTGCGAGCCCCACCTCCCCATGCTACGTATGTCAGCCCCAGAGTACCCAAAAGCAGCTGCTGTAGAGGCTGCACCAATACGGAATGAATGTGTGCCATAACGGGCACCTGGTAGGCCCACCCTGGTGAGGGCTCTGCCTGTCACCTTCCAAAACTGAAATTTAGTAAGGGGAGACCCATCTTGGTGACAGAAAAACGGGCCGTGGTGCATGCCACGCAGTGCCAGGTATTCCTGTAGGGCACCAACCGGACAGATGTCTGCCAAAGAACACCGTAGCAGTCTTACACCACTGCCTACGCCATGCTGATCTGTTTTAGAGGAGCGTATCCTCAACTGGGCCCAGTCTTTGGCAACATAGACATCTTCGAGTTCCAGTGCCCTACAACTTGCATCCGCCTTAGACAGCATCACAAGTTCGCTGATGCGGAGCGCTCCAAAAAATGCCACCGTTGTGGCTGCATGGAAAAGGGCTGCCTCATAATGATCAAAACAGAGGCCTGGCCAGCCCCGGGCCAACTGGGTAAGAACCCCTGGGGAAATGGGGTGCCGGTCGTCCGGGCAACGCCCGCGCTCGCGCACCCACCCCTCCAAAACATGTCTCACACGGAAGTCAGAGGTGCTGTCCTCATGACCTCCCACTTTGGCCATAAAAGCCAACGCCGAGAGCTTGGATGCTATGGTGCGAGGTGCGAGGCCCTGTGCATGCAGGTGAACCATGAACCGCAGAACATGGTCCACCGGGATAGGCCAGGTCTCTGGCAGGTAAAATTGAGCAGAAAATGCTCTGTAAGAATTGAACGCTTGTTGATACGCCTTACGCGTGCGTGGCGCTAGTGACAGGCCAATCGCCCGGTTCACCTCTCCTTGCCAATAGTCCACATCTCGTCCGGGAGTGGCGAGGGAAATTCCTCCGCATCCGGGGCCAAGGCGCGGAACCGGGAGATCTGCAGGCGGGACAAAGCGTCAGCAATATCATTATTAATCCCTGGAACATGCCTGGCCCTGAACAAGACATTGAGGCGCAGGCAGCGCAACACAAAATGGCGCACTAGTTCCATAACCCTGGGCGATTTGGAAGTCTGTGCATTGACAATGTGAACAACAGCAGCATTGTCACACCAGAAATGCACAACCGAATTAGCCCACTGCTCGCCCCATAGCATCAAAGCCCCCAGAATAGGGAAAAATTCCAGGTATGTGAGATCCCGCAGGCGACCCGTGCCTGCCCAGGCCGGTGGCCACCCACCATAGGCCCACTTCCCATTGAAGTACATCCCATAACCCAGGGATCCTGAGGCATCAGACTGGATCTGAAAATTGGGGGATGCCAGGAGGTCAGACCTCCAAAATGAGACCCCATTGAACTCCCTCAGGAATTGCAACCAGACAAACATGTCTGCCCTGATACCCCGGGTAAGCCTAACTCTATGGTGGGGCCTGGATAACCCTGCCATGGCGTCGCATAAGCGCCGGGCAAAAGCTCTGCCCGGTGCGACCACCCTGCAAGCGAAATTTAGGTGACCATGTAGCACCTGCAGTTCCCTCAGTGATGCCTTGCATTTGGCCAGCAAATCCGAGATAAGGGCCACTATTCTGGACACCTTATCGCCCGGTAACCTAGAAGCCTGCGCTACTGTGTCAATCTCCACCCCCAGGAATACTAGCTTGGTAGATGGGCCCTCGGTCTTTTCGGGCGCTAAAGGGACACCGAGTTCCTCCATTAGCGTCTGAAATGTGTTGAGGAGACATGTGCACGTGTCCCAGCCCCGTTCACCCCCGAATAAAAAGTCATCCAGGTAATGGGCTACAGACCGAGACCCTGACCTGCGGACGAAAGCCCACTCTAGGAAAGTACTGAAACGCTCGAAGGCCGAGCATGACATGGAACAGCCAAAAGGCATGGCCTTATCAAAATAATATTCACCCTTAAATTTGAAACCCAGCAACTCAAAGTCGCCCGGATGGACTGGCAAAAGGCGAAAAGCCGACTTGATGTCGCACTTGGCCAGCAGGGCACCCGGGCCACACGAGCGCACCATGCGCAGCGCATGGTCGAACGATGTATACCTGACTGAACAAAGGTCATCAGGGATAGCATCATTGACCGATCGGCCGGCTGGGTAGGACAAATGATGAATAAGGCGAAACTCGCCTAGGGACTTTTTGGGGACCAAGCCCAGTGGCGACACCTTAAGATTGGGAAACGGGGGTGCAGGGAAAGGTCCAGCGACCCTGCCCGCATCTAACTCTTTTTTAATGCTGACCGCAGCCACGTCCTCCCTCCCTCTGAGGGATAAAAGGTTAGGGGCATCCTGAGGGGACCTATCACCCATGAAAGGGATACGGAATCCCTGCTTAAAACCCTGAAGGAGATACTCCCCATCCTCCCCCTTCGGGTACGATGCGAGCCAACGCTCCAGCATGTCCACGTTAATTGGGGAGGGGGCCTTTTGGAGAACCAGCTCCATCCGTGGCAGTCTTGCCAGCCCACTGTCCGCCCCTCCCTCTGCCCCTTGTCCCTCCAGGCCTGGGACAGGCGGAGGCTGCGTGGGGGCCCGCACATGTGGGACACTCATGCCTGTACTTGCAATTCTTCCTATTACAGGAACCATTGGACGAGAAAGTCCAGCACAGCAGGCGGGCTGGAACCCCCTGCCCCGCCGCTTGGCAGGTAACCTGCGCTGGAGCTGCTCGCTGAACCGCATGTCCACAATGGTATCTGTCTCCCGGGGCGGGGCGTGTGGGCGTCATGTACAAAAGCCAAAGCCTCTGGCACGGCTCATCCCATCTCATCTCGGGGTGAAGGGGAATCCTCATACGGAATTCCTCGTCATAGGCCAACCACGAGGGACCCGGGAAATCAACCATCGCCCTATATATGTTGTCCAAATATTGAACCATGGGAATAGCCAAATCCGGCCGCGCCCTCAAGTACACCGCCATGTATATTAAATAAGCAGGGAGCCAGTTGGCCCAGGTACGTGGCGGCTTACGGCGACGTGCCTGCTCCTTGTCCTTCTCATCCTGTCCCTCCCTTTCTTCCTTGGTGGGCTCTCTGTTCAGGAGTGAGAAGATATCTACATACTCCCCCCGCCATATCTTTTCTCTGGTAGTCTGTGCCAAGTGATCACCCAGTGGCAAGGAATACCCCGCCGTCGGCAAAGCCGAAAAAGGCACCGCAGCCATAGGAAAAGGGGCCTGAGCTAGCCCAGCCACCCCCAGAACATTCCCCGCAGTGTAAGAACAAGCACCCACCCCAGTGCCCAGGGTGGCAGTTGTCGTCGCCGGGTGGGGTGCCGACAGCGTGGCCCCCGCATCACCCGCGCGAGGCCAAGGCCATTGAAAAGCCCCCCCCCGTATTGGGAATGTGTGTGGGTGTACTCGCTTGCACCGTATACTCACATGCTGCACCCCCGCGGGCCGCCCCCACCGGGGGTTCCGGCCCACTGGGGGCGTCGGAGCTCACGACCGACGTAGAGCTCATCACCGGGGCCTGACCCGCACCTGGCTGCTGACTGGGGAGCTGTGAGGCAGTGGCCGAAACCGCGCCACGCGCCTGCAGCAGCTCAACCCTCCCTGTCAGCTGTTGTCCTCCTGCCGACAGCGCCGCAAAAGGGACCCCAAAGGGGGCTCCCGCCTGACTGGCCCGAGCCAACGACGCTTCCAGGGCCGCAATACGGGCCAGTAAGGCTGCCACGTCGACCTGGGGCCAAGGGCCGGCCGGCCCGCCCGGTCCAGGCGTGGGTACAGGTCCCTGTACCCCGGGACCCGAATATGGCCATTGGCCAGCACCAAAGCCCGGCAGGGTCGGTGGAGAAACCTGCCAAGGCAGGGGGCCGCACCACCCCCCAAGGCTAGAGGGCCCAGGGGGAGGCTGCGGCCCAAGAGCAGCAGGCCCAACAGGGTGGGCAGGTGCAGGAGCGGTGTCCACCGCTCGCAGGCCGCGGGCCGGAACCCCTTCCGCGCCCGCATTCTGTTCGCCCACTCCGGGCCAAGGGGCAATAGACCCCATTCCGCCAGCCCCAACCGGGGCCTGCGAGGGCGGCTGCTGAGGAGGCGGCACCGCGGTCCTCCGACCTGGGTTGCGCCTCCTAACAGCGCGAGCCGCACTCGAAGCTGCCTTCTTCTTCGAAGGCATCTCTATTGAAGCAAAGGGAAGCCGAAAAGGAAGAACCGCTACCAAAAGGCTTCCCGGTAAGCTAAGGAGCGACGGAGACACAGGGGAAAAGACTTCTCCGCTCCGTCGCTGAGGTAAAATGGCAGCTCGGCTGCCTCGTGGCCACCCCTTTTATAAGGGAGCTGGCCACGCCCCTAACTACCTGGATTCTCTGTCCTGTGGGGGGGGGCCGCAAAGAGCGCGGCGGCCATTTTGGCGCCGCGCTTGCATTCTGTATGTTGAATTTTTCCTATTAAAAATTTGTATGGCAATTTTTTTTGTAAGTAGAACCATTTGTATGTCAGGGTTCCACTGTATCAGACTTCCAATACCTATCCTGCCTATAGGAATATTGGAATGGGTGTCCCTTGCATCCAGCAGTCCCCATTGTTTCAGACAATTGTTCTAGTAATTTGCCCAGATTCCTTTTAAAATTAGTGGTGGCAATTTCTTCTCTATGCTCAATTCTTGAATTAGCTCTCCCTTTTTTGTGCAATGCATATTCATTAGCTCAATCTTGGACTGTTTGCTGAACTCTTTTCCCTTCCCATCTAATCCTTTCATACTGTGTGCTGAGTGATCTAATGGGAGATCTTTGATATATATTACACAGGTATTATTCAGTAGACTTGCACCTGTTAAGGTTAAGTTGAGGATCAGCATTCTAAGGTTTAATTGAGAGTGCCAAATTCTTAAAAGAGTCCTGTAAAAATACAGAGCTCTTTTAAGAATTTTGCATTCTCTTTAAGCCTTTGCATGCTGATCTTTATCTTAATGGGTAGTTCAGTTTGGCAACAACCCATAACATGTCACAAACCCATTATTAAAAATAATGGCCAAGCAGAGCTGTAGTAAAAGCTTCTAGAGTTGAAGGTGCAATGTGCATCTTAGCAGGGCTAGTCCTACTAGCAGCTGTGGCAGTTGTCTCAGGTGCCAAGTTGCTAAGGCTAAGCACTATTGTTACTCACCCCTCTCCTGCTCTTCTGGTGAGTGTTGCAGGACCAGGATGCAACCACAGGTGGTGGGAGACCTTGCACCAGTGCTACATGACAGGACTAATTGGGAATTATTTTGCTTATATGTCTGACATGTGAGGAGGGTGCTAGGCTTGGAGACTGGAAAGTTTAGTTCGATACCCGAGAGCTGCATGATGGGGGATATGAAAGGAGCCTCATTCAGACATCCCCTACAAAAATCCTTTCAACCCAGAGTAATCTCTGTTATGAAAACAAAATGAAACTCTGCCATTGTTTTCATCATATGGAAGTGACCTATCTAAAAGGGAGTCCTGGTGGTACCCATGGTAGCATTACACATAAACCAAACCCCTGATTTTTCTGCATCCATCCATTTATGAGGAGCCTTCATTGACAGAACAGGCTCTTCTCTTCAGTGACATAGCTTTTGTATGAGGAAAGGCAGGCCTAGCATATTGCCCTCCTCACATGTAAGGAATGTACACCAACAGAACATCTGAATAGGGTAATATCTTATCATGACATTAGCTGACTCACTTTCTCTTGAACTTTGGTTGTAGGTATGTATTTGTACATACAAATGAAAAGGCAGGAAATCATATTTTTTTTTGTTTACTTGTTGGTACCTTGAAATATTTGTTTGAATTGATATATTCATCCAGGCATTCTTCAGAAAAAAATATTCTCATATCCTACAGTTTATTTAGAAGCCTTCTACCAACCACGTATTAAGTACTAAAGAAGCAAGTTTTTAAACATTGCATCCTTGAGGTAAATGAAGATAATAAACCTTTTAAAGCATGTACCAATATAGAACTCAACAGCTATTCAAAGTGCTTCTCAAGTTTGTTTCACTCAAGGTATCATAATAATGAACAATTTCAAGGATTGGCAACTGAACAATTAGTAATATATACTCTATGACATGAAAATGAATCCTATTCATTCCATAGCAATCTGAAAACAATTCTCATGTCCTTGGAGTAACTTAGAACATTTTCTTAACTTCAGCTTTAATGGATGCACCAAAGGTATAGCACCTTTTCATTACCGCCCCAAAATCTTCTAAGTAGCTTGGCCAATTAACCTGCTGGCTAAGGCTTCTAGGAATAAAAAAATAGGTAACTCTTCCCACCTTATATAGGTTAGAGGTAGATTATAGACCAATGAGATGAACACATTTATGGACAACACCCAATTATGTCAGATAATTAAAACAAAATAGTGTTCTAGAAGAATCCCACAAAAGTATAGTGTGAACAAAAATGACAAATGCTATTCACTGTAAGTACTGTAGGATATTTGTTATGTTCTGTCAAGTTGGAACTGACTTTTGGTAATTGTAATAGGGCTTTCAGGAAAAGTGGGGCACTAAAGGAGTGGTTTTACCAGGTCCTTCTCCACACACACACACCCAGTGAGTTTCCACGGCTGAGTAGGAATTTTCTGAGTCCTGTCCATCACTCAGTCTACTATGTAAAACTCGGAGAATTAGAATATCATGCAAATGTTCATTCATTTCACTTAAAAGGTGAAACAAATATATGAGATAGACTCACTACTGTACATACAAAGCGAGAGATATCATGCCTTAATTCATTATAATTGTGATGATCATGGCATACAGCATACATGAGATTATGTGATGATGGGGTACATGTGATTGGGGGGGTTGGGGTTTTCATAAACTGTAAGCCATAAGCATCAATATTATAACAAAGTAAGGGTTGAACTATCTCACTTTGCATATAATAAGTCTACCTCATATATTTGTTTCACCTTTTAAGTTGCATTACTGAACTGAATGAACATTTGCATGATATTCTAATTTTCTGAGTTTCACCTATATGTGTGTGGTATATATCCCAACTCCATATATATGCGGAATGGTCTTGGGGGATTTCAGGGCAGAAATAGAGTCTGACTGACTTTATAAGTAGAAGTATAGATTCATTAAGAACCAAAGGACTGGGCCAGGAAATGTTATACTTTGCAAGTTGAAAATTAACTTGCTTTTGTCAAACGATTGCTCATTCAAAGATAAACATGGGAGTTATTTACAAGCTGACTGTGGGAACATGGAACCTTTGACAAAAATATCTTTAACCAAATAATCTTTTGCCCTTTCTAATTGTGTACTCAGCAACTTATCTATCTGTGTTAATCTGTCTCAGTGTTGGCAAAACTAAAAGATATTAAAGCGAAAAAATAAAGTAAGGGAGGCAAAATATTGTGGCACTTTAAAGGCTAATGGGTTTATTTAATTGTAAGCTTTTGTGGCTCAGATGCACTCATGCAGATCCAAAGAATGCAAACAGAAAGGCTATAGTGTTTGACTTTTTAATAATACTAATTATGTGTCACCAAGTTCATTTTGTTTTATGGCAATCTTTTCTAGAGTTTTCTAGTATGAAAAAGTGGATTTACGTTTTTTTTCTTCTTGGGGCACTCTGTATTTCTGCAGCTTGCACAACAGGCTAGGTCTTTTCCCAGGAAGCATGTTTTATTTATTTGTTTGTTTGTTTGTTTGTTTGTTTGTTTGGTACATTTATATACCGCCTTCCTCACCCCAGGGTGACCCAAAGTGGTTTACAGCAAAGTAATAAAGCCAATAAGAAGAAAATGAAGACATGACACATAACACATAAAACATGATGGAGCACGGCTCAATGTCTCTGACAGAACCTGGGGCTCAACATCTCCAACAGAGCCTGGCTTGACATTTCCAACGAATACCTAATTCATTGAGCTAGCTATCTAGATGGCATCATTGATGCAGTGGGTGTAGATCTGGGCAGACTACAGGGAATGGCAGATGACAGAGGATCCTGGCATGCTGTGGTCCATGGGGTTGCAAAGGGTCAGACTCGACTGTGTGACTAAACAACAACAAGCCAGCTAGCTCTTTAGTGTTTTTTTTTTAAAGGCCAGTAAATTGGGGGATGACACATGTTAAATTGTACACCTAATGTGGAGAAGATGAGCAGTAATTTTGATAATTATTATATCTGGGGTTATCCAAGGAAACAAAAGTGTGAGATTCAGGCATAGAAAAAAAGGAAGTATTTCAAATAGCATATACTTAAAACTATGGAATTTACTACTGCAAGATGTAGTTGATGGCTGTCAACATGTGTGTTTTTAATCAGAATTTTGGCTACAAACCTTCTACCTGGGGAACATTGAAATTGGTTGAACCATGGAAATTTACTACAATACTCTGAATTTGTAGATGTAGTTTTGTACAGTAGACATTTTTCTACTTTTATCTTAAGCCTAGGAAAGATTTGCAGTTAAATGAACTCTTATCTGCCAATTGGCAAGGTTTTGCATGCTTGAAAGCTGTTACACTGGGATAAATTGAAAATGTATACCCCTGATCCCAATCATTTTGCTTTACCCTGTAACCTTTTTCCAACCTGCTGCTGGAATTTAGTCAATTGAAAGACTTCTCCATCTTCCTATCAAGTCAAATAAGGAAGTACATAAGGATAGCAAAATAAATATTTTAAAATTAAGAAAGTTTAGGAGCTGTCAGGACCTAGGTCTTAAATGTGACAGCTAAATGAGATATTACATACAGCTGCATATAACTTTCCTATAAGTGTGCAAATTTCAGTCAGATGAAGAATAAAGGCAGCTCAACAACGGCTATTTATTCCATTTACAGATGATAAACAACAACAAAACCCTCCCCCAAACTGCTTTTCCCTCAGTAGATGAAAAGACATAATTACCTACAGTTTTTCTCTGAAGGAGGAAACAAAGGAGAAGGCAGCCAACAACAATAACAACTATTGGAGAAGTTTATACATGAATCTGTATAATGTGACCCTGAAATTTAAAAAGTATAATTTATTTGTTTTTTTATTTATTAGTTCCATTTTTATACTGCCTATCTGTGATGTTTCCCACTCTGGGTGGTAAACAAACAATTAAATGAACAAGCAACAATACAGTACAACAAACAATAATATTGTTAATGACAAAGCCAAGCCTAGGACAAAATCATCAAAGTCAAAAATTGTCTGAGTACTTCTGATCATACTGTAGGTATGGCCTACAATGCCTGCATCTGTAATTACAAATATAGGTCTCTAACTTCTTGCTGTTGATGGATTATCATTAAAACAAGAAGAGCTTTCCAAATGGAGGCAGTCTGCCAAATGGAGGCAAGCTGTCCTTGAAAGAACAGTGGAAGCCTACATCTTTTGTCTTCCCTAGTGAAGGTTGGGGAGGTGGGCTGATTGCTGAGACAAAGCAGGCCCTGCCACTATAGATCAACTCAGAAGACAAAAGAATTCTGAGTCAAGCAGTGGTGGTGGAAGAAGGAGGCTTTTCAGTCAGCACAAGTGAACAGGTGTAGAAAGCATTAGTTGACTGGGCAAGATTACTATGAATGCAGACTATAGCATCAAAATGACAGCATGCTGCAGTGCACCTCCTTTTGTCCCTATAGGCCATGACAGCCAACACTGATGGGAGTTGCAGTCCAACAACATCTGGAGGGACATACGTTCTGCAGCTCTGACATTTATTACTCTGAGTTTCTTAGAGGAAAAGTAAGATAAAACTATGATAAGTTATAGTTAGTTATACAAACAATTGTCCATCAGTGGGGCTAGTGTCTACTTGCACAGTGCTCCTCCTTGGCCACCCTCTGTCTCTACCAGTACATTTAATTATTTTTGCTAATATAGGCTGATATTTCCTCCCATTATCAACATAGTAGCAGCCAGAAGTTCATTCTAGGCAATTGGTCCAAAATTTGGGGGAGGGAAGATTGGAATACCCTGATGCTGGTTAGAAATTCTGGGAGGTATAATAAAAATATGAATTTTTATATAACTAGCCGCTCTGGCACTTCCTACAAGACTTTTACTACTGGCAAAAAATGATTTGAGCTGTTCCAGAAGATTGACAGATCTTCTGAGCCATTGGATAGTAGCTTGTACTTATCACTCCCTGAGGGCAATCATTCTTTGAAATTGTGAATATATGTGATGTCATTTATATCTCAACCTGTCCAAGGACGAGCTAGGCATAACATCCTATGGTGGTTATTTAAACTTTCTTAGGAACATTTTCTTGATGTTCAACACTATTCTTGCATAGAGAAGTTGGAGCACAAGATCCAGATGTATATGGCTGCAGTATTTTTCCCACAGCTGTGAACATTTTGTCTTGTGCCATCAGAAAACCATTGCACATTATTCTAATCTTTGTGCAGTTGCTTAGAAATACTGAACCTTGAACTAACATGAAGGACAAAAAGAATTCTTTCTTTCTATTGAAAAGCCATTTCATTTGAGAAAAACATCTTTACCCAGCTTAAATTCAGACTAGATAGGAAACTACCCTCTCTTTTCCTTGTTCATTGACAGGCCATCGCTAGGGATATGCAAATACTATCTGCTTTGATGTGGATTATTTGTCTTAAAAACCACAACCAATTCATTTCAAGACACTTAGTAGCCCATCAGATAAAGACTGTATCCAAATATTGTAAGGAATGAATGGATTTAAAGTAGATGTGAATGAGAGCATGTGCAGAGTGTTGGGTAAGAATGGGTAGAAAGTAGTCTTGTTTAAAAGAGTGCAGGTAACGACAGGGAAGATTAACAGCAGTGTGTAGAGATAGAATTTTAAGAACTAATTTGCATAATGGGCTGGGATCGGTTGAGAGTGAATCATTGATGTGGAAGGTTCTAGAGACCCCTGATTTGAATTAAGAAAAGGGATCGCAAAAAAGAAATGATCCAGCTGAGGAGAAATAAGAAGAGAAGAAAATTACGGGGTTTTGAAACTGGCTGCTTTCCAGGAATCATCCAGCTGAGTAGAGATAGGAAGATTTCTCTAAACTAGTAGGAGAATCTTGTTATTTTGCCAATGTGTGGGTAAAGTGTGGAACTGTCTTGCCTAAAGTGTTTTTAGCTGCCTTTCCTGTTGTCCCCTTTTTGAAATCTGTTTTTTTTATTTTTGTAAATACCTCAGTTGTGTTAAGTAAACCTTTTTTAAAAAAAATCCAAGCCCTTGTGTTTCCACACACAAGTAAGGGAGTGTGTTTGTATACGCTACCAAGATTAGGCTGAAACACTGGTTATTAGCTAACCCTAGGGAGAGGGCAGGCTGTAATTTGTCAAGGCAGGCCAGGGTTGAGCTATTTAAGATCCCAGGGCTTGTATGGTGTGAAGAAAAATCCAGGCCAGACTTCGCAGTTAAATGTGTCTTGGCTTGGTACGATCTCAAACCAAGGTTTTCTAAGGAAAACGGGAAGGCGATCATTATAAATACTTTTAAATATTTGTACATATTTGTACTTTTCTGAATAGTGCAAAAACATGAAAGTGAGAAGGTGCATGGCTCTGAACTAAGATGGGGGCTGAAATCTCTTGTCTCCAACTACTGCTAATCCTTCACGGTTCAAGCAAAGTTTCCTTCCTTCTGTCCTCCTTCCACCAGAACCCATGCCATTTATTCATTCTCAACCTTCTGTCTATCCTGAATTATCTGAACACTATTGGCCAACTGTCAGTTACCCCTGGAGCCTCTGAAATGAAAGCTGCTACTCTGAATGTTTAACTTCTGAAGGACCAGAGCAAAATATGGCACTTCAGATAACTCCAATTTGATTTGGATGTGGCTTCAAACTTTCTGGCATTCCTTCAGATTGATTTGGAAACAAATACCCTGCTTTGCTTTTCAAATAATTCCAAGAGTGCATTCTTAGCTGCCATTTATTTTGAATGGCTTTTGTTTTGAAGGATACATTATCTTTATACTTCTTTTATTCATACCATCACATGTGTTAAATTAAACTTTGAACATGTATGGCATTTGGAGGGCTGTTTTCTTTCTTTTGTTAATAGCTTTGCATCAGTTATACTGGCTGACATGGCTGAAACAAATTTATGAGAACACTACAGATGTAATGGTACTTTAATGCCAGCTGTAATTTTTAGCAAGCAGAAATGCAAAGTTGAAGCCTCCATTCTTTCAGGGAGACTATCCACAACATAAAAGAATCAGCTAAACATGTACAATTATAAAACTCCAAACCAAGGACCTTATTCTCTGTGGGAACAGCATCTTCTGTCTGTCCAACTCGCCCAGTCATTCTAACTCAAATCTTGAATCACAGTTCATCCTAGAATTTTTCCGTACATTGGGCTAAACCAAAAATTTCATAATTGTTGCTTAGGCACACTGATTCAGTGGGGTTTGGTGAATAAATTCCTCCCTAAATTCCATTGATTAAAATGGGCCTATTTTACTTTTGACTTCTTTTAGTGTAGTAATAACTTGTGTAGACCCATTTGAATCATTGGAACTTATGGATGGGTTGACTCATAAACACCCACTGTTTCAGTGGGTCTACTCTAGTTGTGATTTGCTACAATAAGCTACAATGTTTTCAACCATTGTCTTGTTTCATTGATATCCTTGAAGATATAGCCAACCAACAATTTGTATTTGCTTATTCAGCTGAGCCCACTGTAACATTATCCTGGAGAAAATGCATGTAGCACCATGAAAGTGAATCGTATTTGCATTCATGACATTGTTTGCTCTTTGGTCATGTGCAAGAAATCTCTCACTGGAGTCTTTTTGTGGAAAAACAAAGAACAGACAATTCAACTGGCTTAAATGCTCAGGCTTACTCCATAAATACTTAGGCTTTGTTATGTAGCTTGATATGCTTTACAACTAATTGATTTAATTGGTAAATAAAGTTTGATTTCAATCACTGAGTTGTGTTATAGAAATGCTCTTCTCATTCTGATTTGCATGTTTACTGCAAGTGATAGGTCATGCAGACAGCTACTGTACTTTAATGTGTGAGAAGAAATCATCCCGAGTTTGTGTGTTACATAATATTTTGAAATTCACCCTTTAGTTTAAGTTATTTTTTATTTTTAAATAAAGTTCTTTGAACCTTTCAGTTTCCCCTGAAATAATCATCAGGCAACCATTTGCACTGAATATTACATGTTTCCCAGAGTACAGACCTTTGCCCCTGTGCCTGCACCACCTATCACCCAGTGTAGACATTTCTCTTGCACCCCTAACCCCCTTCATTTCAGAAAGGAATGTATAGGTAACTTCTATGGAATTATTTCTGTCTGATTATAATATTAATATTAGATTGTATGTCTTCTCATTCCAAGGAACTAAAGGATAGCTCTGATATTGGATCAATGCAGAACACAATATTAAAAGGGAGTCACCTTTACCTGGTGGAAAACACCCTGTGCCCTCAGGGAAGTCTTATCAAAGGACCTTTTGTTTCAACTTGCTGTTCCAGCCAGGATCCTCAGCCTTTACAGCCAGGAACAACTATTGTTGTGAATATATAGTTGGCAGAAGAGACTTGCCATTTTGGATATCAATATGTTCACTGTTGGATTGGGGCCGCGGGGGCGGCCGTTGGGTCCCGGAGGAGATTGGTCAGGAAGGAGACACGAGGCAAGATGGAGCGAAGACCAGTGATTTATTCAGGGAAAATCATAGCATATATAGAAGGCAAAAGGGCTGCGTGCGATACAATCGTCATCTGACAAGAATCACATCTCATGTTTACACGGGTTAATTGGGAACCTCTCCCGGGGAAGTTAATTAACTAAATTAAACACTGACAGGGGAACTTCATTGTTCCATGCTTATCCAGGAGTAAACATGGCCGATGTTGTCTTTAGGGCTATAGGTAATCTGTGGGTGCGATATTACCTATTTCCTAACTGACTAGTTAGACATTCAATCTCCTCTTGCTCGGCCCGCTTGTCATGTCAGATATGGGTGAATTAATTATGGCTATTAGTCCGCTCCCCAATTTCTGTCCCCTCGGAGCCAATGGCTCGGAGCGATCTCACAAGCCATGACTTCTGTCAGGGACAGTGTACCAATTGTGCTCGAGGATACCACAGTTCACAAGAATTGAAGAGGCCAGTTTTCATTGGAAGAACTGATTCCAACACAATTAGAAATAAGATGTAAGTTCTGTTTATGTTCGATTATGATATTAATATTGGATGTTGTGGCTTCTCATTCCAAAGAACAGCTAACAGCTCTGATAAATTAAATCAATGCAGATTGGTGGAGGACTGGTTTTTCCAGTCAGGACCATTAGCCATCAGCCAGATGTGGCAGAGACATTTGTTGCCATGGTGTTGCTGATCTGTGTCCTTGGCTTCTTTGAATGACCAGGAGTTTTCTCTTTTGTTTTACTTAAACTGTAACATTTGTAATAGCTCGCTGGAAAAATATTGTAAAATGATTTTGTATTTTCTAAGCTTCCAAAATGTTTTTCTTTAAAACTTGAAGTATACCAGGATAGTTTGTTTATGCATGGGACAGGATGGAGGATTTAACAGGGAAGTGGCATTGCTCTCCCATCACAGATCAAAGGCCTTTCTCAGGATGTGTCTGCCTGAGAGGAACTTAGTTGAAGGTTTTAGTGTTAGACTTATGGCCTATGTAAGTGGGCTTTCTCCATTGTGTATGTGCTTCTCTGAGCATCTCACTCCTCATGGGAGGATGGGACATGTCCACCCATATTGCCATGTGACCCCTCTTGAGCCTATCTGGGGGTTGCCTGGACTTCTGGTTGCCTCAACTATAAAGGAGAGTTTTTTTAAAATATTTGCCCCTTCTCCTGCTTCTTCTGCTGCTGCTAGGTTTAGCCAGGTCCTTTCCTCCTTTGAAATGGTGCATTTCAGGAGGGCAAATGACTGTACTATTATTGTGTTTCTTATTTTCCTTCTTATTCTGATCTCTAAGTAAATTGTGTTTATTATTATTAATTTTTATTTTGATTTCTAAGTAAACTCCTTTCAGTTGTATCAAGCAACTTGTCTGTGGCTCATTTCTTAGTTAAGGGCTCAAAATGTGGATGGACTTTATTGAATTGAGCTGGTACCCTCAATTCAATAAACTCCTTTTTAATTGAACCCACAATCTAATGTGGGTTTTGGTTCCTGCTTCAACCCTGCTTGTGGGACGTTCCCCTAAATTTAAAAGGTTACCAATTTTCAGGTAACATGTGCATAGTTATTTCAGATCCAAATAGGTTAGGAAATAGTTGAATGATACATTAATTCATGGGAAGCTTGGAATTAAATTATCAAGGACCACTGTAGTCTGAGTTCAGATGAAGGAAGCCAAAAGAATTGTTATCATGAAGAAAACCCACCTGTGCCATGTTTCTGTCCTGACTAATTAATATCCTCCTACCCCATGGGTTGGTTTGTTTGTTTTTTTAGAAAAGTGGCAAAGAGTGTTTAAAGTTTCATTTGGATTTTGTGGGCTCTAAAGTGAGTTGTAGTCCATGAAAACTTCACATGGCATGGTCCACATACTACATCTAATCAAACCTTGGGTTAAAGCAGGAGTGACCAAATTTAAGCCTATGGGCCACGTGTAGCCCTCGGTGGTAGGTTGTATAGTTCCAATAAATGTTTCACCACCCCCAGCTGATCAGCAGCTAAAACAAGCAGCTTTAGAATCCAGACTGAGGTCAGGAATAAGTCCTCCAGCTGTTCAGCAGAGCAAAATGTCCTTATTTCTCACCAGGAATCAGAAATAAGGATCACTTACACTTTTTTAAAAAAAATCAGATATCTTGCTCTTTAAATCTTGTGAGCTGGGCTTTGTTGGTGTGAAACTTTGCATTGGGCTTTATCTTTTGAGCAGAAAAGCACAGAACTGATCTATACTTTGCAGGATGGGTTGGGAGGGTATTCAAATCAGTAAAAATGGGGGAATTGCACACACACACACACACACACACACACACACGTGCATATGCCCACTCAAGTATTTGTGCATGTCCGAATCTTAATGTGTTCACTTGACTGCACATGTACAATCCTTAGCCTCCCAGCATAACTCCCCTCAGGGCCAAAAAGATTTTGAACATAAGATAAATCCATGTAAATAATCCATTATCAGAATGAAACCTGAAACATAATTGGATCCTGCTACAATTAATTTGCAATCTAACAAAATAAAAGAGGACGATAGAGCTAAGGGACAGGGAAATGGCTATACTGATTAAGGAGGGGAAAATGAAACCCAATGAGACTGGAGAAATGATTAGTCATTGTACAGTTGCTAGGTTGGGGAAATCAAGCAAGAGGGCCATAAATTTAGACATGTCAACGTCTTTATATGACCATGGGCAAAAGTCTTGAATTTTGTCCTTCCCTTATTTGTCTGGAGTAAAGAAATGAATTTGCCTCTCAAGACTGCTCTATAGGATTAATTCATCTTTATAAAGTCACTTTCAAGGCAAAAAGCCCTGAGAGCATTACCAAGTTTAACCAAGCCATTTTCAGAATACCTTATTGAATCTCAAGACACTTTTGATGCTGTTGTCACAAAGCAATTTTGGGAGAACAACTTCTTTTAAAACATTGCTATTAATCTGAGCAGGTTTTACTAGATCTCTGCTGAACATTTGTGCATTTCCAGTGTCCAATGTTCAATATTTCAAGTTTTAGTGTCTTCAGATGGGCCACAAGACTTCTGGTTGAAAAAATGTCTTACTCTTAGGAATTAATGTGAAGTACTGCAACCTTAATTAATGACAAAATCTCTGAAGTCTTGAGTAATGTTTACACATAATTTTCCACCTTATTTCCCTACTATTGGCTTCCCCATCTCTTTTGTCACTTTTTAGGTACATTAAGTTCAGAGTTTATTGATTAGCTATGTTTATGACTTTCCTTGCCTGCTACGATTTCAAGACAGCCTGCATAGCAAACTTCCTTCCCATTTAATCAGTCCTGTGAGACAGAGGGAAGGAAGTAGCTGATCCAATGTCAGCAAGCAAATTCCATGGCTTCATGAGGGCTTAAAGCTGGATTGCCTATGTCTAAGGCAAGCATTCTAGTCTCAGCACTCACTTGGCTCCTTTATCAGTCAGTTGTACCAGCCTGGTAGCTTAGAAACAGTGAAGTGTTGTTGTAAAGTAAAATGACTTATTTCCAGTTCTTGGGGTATCTCCTTTCCTGAGATTTGTTCCCACCAGCTAGTGCTAATAAGAGGACTTTACAGATAACATGCTGCCTAGAAGATTTGGGAAGGTGTCATTCAACACAATTACTTTCCCAAGCACTCATAATGTATGCCCCCACAATAGTCTGCCCTAAAAGCTAAAGCTATATATATATGGGGGGGGGGGGGTTTCAGGAGGGGCAAAAAAAATTCAGAAGGGGCAACAATGTCACACTCACTTATATAACATTGGCATCACGGGGTGGAGTGGGGGGCTGTTAGCTCAGGAGGGTTTTTGCTCCCTCCCCTGACCCCCCCCCCTGGCTATGGCCCTGCACTGAAGAAGATGCATGTCTTTGCATAAGTAGCAGTAGAGACCGTATCTCATTAAGTTTCATAGGCATTTACCAACTGTGACTTATGTTACCTTTGTTTGATCTGAAATTTCAATAAATTCATTTTTAAAACCCTTCAGTGTATGGATAAGGAAAAATGTGCTTCTATATCCATAATGTGCTTCTATTTTAGTGTGCTTCTATATCTAAATAATGTGCTTCTATTTATTTGTTTGTTTTTCTGATTTATATTGCCGCCCAACTCCGAAGACTCTGGGCAGCTCACAGAAAATAAAACAAATATCACATTTTAAAACCAAAAAAAATATTTAAAACTGCTACCAAAAATTACCCCAACCCCTACAGATTAAAAGAGATTAAAAGAGGGAGAGAGTGTTCTTACTAAATCAGCCAGCAGGCAAGAGTCACCACATCGCTGGTGCCCCACACCTGCTTTGCCAGCTAGAATTTTAGCCCTTTCCTGAAGGCCAGCAACTCTGTCTGGAGATGCAGCTCAATTGGCAGGAGGTTCCATAGGGCCGGAGCAGACACAGAGAAGGCCCTCCTTCTGGTGCTAGAGAGACAAGTCTCTCTAGCGGATGGCACAATGAGAGAGCCTCTCCAGTCTACTCTGGTGGGATGGACAGATGTTCTTGGGGTGAGAACATCTGAAGAAGTGGACTTGATCTACAAAAGCTAATAGTAAATATATAGCAGTTAATCTTTAAAGTGTTGCAGTGTTTTTGTTTTTATTTTATCTTTTTGTTTTTGTTTTCTAATATGCCTGAACTACAGACTAACACGGCTACTATTCCAAAAAAAAAAAATCTTCTATATCCACAGTTCAAAAATTGATGGCAGTGATGGTGAACCTTTTAGAGACCAGTGTGAACTCATAGCGGGGGAGACGGAAGAAGTGCTCCCATTGGGCTGGTGGGCAGAGGATTGGGGTGAACCCTGTTGGGGGGGAGGGAAGAAGCACTCCCATTAGGCTGCTGGGCAGAGTGAATTCTGTGCTGGGGTGATAGCATGTGTGCCAACAGAAAGGACTGGGAGTGCCATGTCTGACACATGTGCCATAGGCTCGCCACCACTGTTATATCCGAATCTTACCTGAATAATCCTATCTTGATCTTTTTTTTTCTTGGAAAATATATTGTGTCTGAATACTACAGAAAGAATACTACTGGTTTCAAGATAAATGTCATACTGTAAGGGACTGCAGTGGCTAAATGGTTAAGACATTGAACTAGATGACTAGAAGCTCAGAAGATCAGCAGTTTGAGACCCGAGTGCTGCCCCAGCTCCTGCCAACCTAGCAGTTCGAAAGCAAGAAATTGAAAGTAGATAAATAGATACCACTTCATTGGGAAGGTAACATGCACTCAGGTGTCTTGTCATGCCTGCCAACTGAACACAGAAATGTCTGCAGACAGTGGTGGCTCTTTGGCTGTAAACTGAAATGAGCACCATACCCTAGAGTCAGATATGACTGGCTTTTGAATAAGGGAGACCTTTGCCTTTACCAATTGTGTTTAACATTCCTTTTTGAATTCCCATCAGAGGTTTCGACTTGGAGAGGTTCCCAGTGCCTGTGGATGCTGAAAACAGTGTACAATGGAACCTTGGTTAACAAACGGCTCGGTTAACATAAAAATCACATAACAAAAGGAAAACAGGCAGGAAATGTGTAATTATTTTTCCCACCTATCACAGTGTTATCACATTGCATCAGAGTTAAAATATTTTTCTTTGTTTTTCTCTGAAGATCCATTTGAAACTACAGTGCTACAATGATCAGTAGAAGAAAAAAAATCCTAATTACATTTTTCCTGCCCCTCTATAGAAGAGCAAGGGAAGAGTTTAATGTCACTATCCAAAGTGCTGAAGAGGCTTGTTAGCCCTTTCAGCGTACTGGATGTTTACATTTCTCTAAAGTCAATGCTGTTAGGAGGTCTGATCATCTTTGTAAGAAGATTTGGTACTTTGCCATAGATAAAAATAGCATGTTTATATATACAACCCATTTTCTGAAGCCTTGTTTAGGACTTTTTAAAAATGTGAAGAACAGATTGGGAATTTTGCAGGGACTTAGTTGCTGAAGTTTATGTGATACATTTAAAAGTGTGTGTAAAACATACTCACACATGTCTTTATATCCAAGCCATTGATTTCCACGCTCATTCTTTGAGCCAAACATGCATATGTCTTCTCTGGAAACACAAGCACACTGTGAAATGTGTAGGCAAAGACACTTTGTTGCCTCAGGCAAAGAACAAGGTATCACCTTTCACAGTTCTCTGTATAAAGCCTTGCCTGACTTGCAGTTGAATCATACCTTAACATTGCTGAGGCAACAGTATCCTCCCCTGATGCATCAGCCAGTTGAAGGATGATGCCCTCGATTCATTACTCCATCACTCCAGTGCTACTCCTTTGCATGTGCCATGTGAGCTAGACACCCCACTCTACCTAACAGTCTTACTGCCATTATAGAGGTGGTATGAAACAAAGCACATTACTAGAACCTCTGGCACAATAGGGATATTATTTTTCTGTAGTCTGAAATTGTGAGCCAATTCTAAAATTTGGGGGACATCCAGTTTGGAAAGCAGGATTGGAAAGGTAATAATAATTTACAGAAGGGGAGATAATAAAATCTCCAGTAAAAGTAAAGGTAAAAGTCGCCCATGCTCGAAAGCCAGTTGATTCTGACCCTAGGTTTTGGTGCTCATCTCCACTCATAGCCAAAGAGCCAGCGCTATCTGCATCTGCAGATGTTTCCATGGACATGTGGCAGGCATGACTAGACACTGGAGTGCACAGAATGCTATTTACCTTCCCACTGAAGTGGTCCCTATTTATGTACTTGCAATGTCTTGTTTTTGAACTGTTAGGTTGGCAGGAACTGGCACAGAGACAGAAGCTCACTCCATCATCTCAAACTGTTGACTTGCCAACCTTCCAGTTGTCAAGTTCAGCGTCTTAACCACTAAGCCACCACAGGAGTGGAAAGGTGATAATCATGTACAGAAGAGGAGAGAATGAAATTCCCAGTACACCCATATAAACCTGTTTGTGTGCCATAAGGTGTCCTCTGGATTGCGCCCAAAAGCTGTTCTGGACAAACAGTAATTATAATTGGAATGAGCTATGCTTTACTATATTATAAAATGCTGTGTTTCCCTTTCCCTCTTGTGAGAGAACAATTGCGCTGTATTCAGAAGTAATAAATTACAATGACATATTGTGTACCTTTGAATAACATTGATGTATGTGTCAGCAAAAAGGAAACAAAACAATTATATTTACTAATTTGGCAGCCCAAACACAATCAGAAATAGCATGTCCTCTGTTAAAGTGAGTGGCTGCCTAGTAGCAGGTCTCATTGCAGGCGCACCCCCCAATAAAGGACTCAGACACTGGTAAAAGTGGATAACGGCATTGGGCCACATTTATTGATTCATGCCCTAGTCCGAATTATAAATTTCTATTGGTAATTGACCAATCATAATTCTTAAGGCAAGCAGGCCGAAGTAACACTGGTAAGGTACCACCCAAAATTGCCAACGGCAATTGTTACAATGTATCTATTTGTATTAATTTGTTTGTTGACAACAAACAAATTGTTGACCGTAGTCAATATCTAACTAATGACCCCACCCTCTGACGCGTATCCGTGAAATCACGGGGTGATGATGCTGTCTAGCTGTAGCCATCACCCCGTCACCTGGTTCGTCGTTGACCGGACAACGTTTAACCAACTTATGCCTGTCTAGTGTTGTCCAGTCAATTGCGAACCTGCCGGATACCTGTGGGTCATAAATGTTTACCTTACCAGTGATACCCGCCACACGGGGAGGCTTCCCAAAAGGCTCACTGCCCCCCCCCCCCAAGACCGTCAGCTCGGTCGACAGGCCTGCTCGCCAGTCCACTAACCAGAGGTCCATACCTCCCTGCGACAGATGGGCCCCATCCCCTGAGTAAAGCTCGTAATTTTGCAGACTGATGGCGGGGAGGCTAATGACGCGTCCCCCGCCCTTGTCGAAAAGGAACCGGGCAATAGCCCCGTTCACGGAGCATCGGCTCAGTCAAGAGCCTCGAGGCCGAACGCACCCCTGTAAGCGTACCGTGGTATCGTGTCCGACCAATTGAGGGACGTGGCAGGCCACACCTAATGTGAGTAGGGCAGGTCACTGCAAACCGCAAGCTTCCGCGATAGGCCAGTGACCTGTCCCAAGCCATCGCCCCCAAGGTACATAACCAGGACATCGGGCGAGTCAGCATCCCTGATGTAGAAAAGGAATGGCAACAGTTCCCGCCATAACATGCCGCGCTTACCATACCACCTGAGACGTGCGGATGCACCCAGTCCCAGTCGGGGTCCCCACTCTGTCGCCGCAGCGTAACGTGCTGCCCTGTGCAGCGTAACGCGCTGCCCTGTGCAGCGTAACGCGCTGCCCCATGCAGCGTAACGCGCTGCCCTGTGCACGTGGCTATGGCCCACCAGCCATACTGTCACCGGTGTAAAACGACACCCAGGGTCTGTCAAGGAAAAAAGGGGGGAAGAAACAGTGCAGTGACTAAACTGGTACTCACGGTTGAAGAGGGCGAACACAAAACTGAAAACATTGTGATCCCCACCCTCCCATGCGGCGTATTTCAGCCCCGGAGTACCCAAAAACAGCTGCAGTAGAAGCCGCCCCTATCCTGAACGAATGGGTGCCGCAGCGAGCCCCAGAGAGGCCAACACTGTCTAGTGCCTTCCCGGCACCCTCCAAAATTGAAATTTAGTAAGGGAAGAACCACCTTGGTGACAGAAAAACGGGCCATGGTGCGTGCCACACAGTGCAAGGAGATCCTGTAGGGCACCAACCGGACAGATGTCTGCCAAAGAACATCGTAGCAGTCTACTCCACTGCCTACGCCGTGCTGATTCGTTTTAGAGGAGCGTATCCCCAACTGAGCCCAATATTGTCCAGACAGACATCTTCGAGTTCCAGTGCCCTACGACTTGCATCCGCCTTAGACAGCATCTCAAGCTCGCTGATGCGGAGCGCTCCAAAAAAGGCCACCGTTGTAGCCGCATGAAATAGGCTGCCTCATATCTATCAAAACAGAGGCCAGGCCAGCCCCGGGCCAATCGGGTAAAAACCCCTGGGGAAATCGGGTGGCGGTCGTCCGGGCAACGCCCACGCTCCCGCACCCACCCCTCCAAAACATGTCTCACATGGAAGTCAGTGGTACTGTCTACACGACCTCCCACCTTGGCCATAAAAGCCAACGCCGACAGCCTAGATGCTATGGTGCGAGGTGCAAGGCCCTGGGCATGCAGGTAAACCATGAACCGCAGTCCATGGATCACTGGGATCGGCCAGGTTCCTGGCAGCCGGAATTGGGGACAGAATGCTCTGAAGAAATGAATGCGTGGTGATACACCTTACGCATGCGTGGCGCTAGTGACAAGCCAGTCGCCCGGTTCACCTCTCCTTGCCAATGGTCCATATCTCGTCCGGGAGTGGCGAGGGAAATTCCTCCGCATCCAGGGCCAAGGCACGGAACCGGGAGATCTGCAGGCGGGACAAAGCGTCAGCAATATCATTATTGACCCCCGGGACATGCCTGGCCCAGAAGAGGACGTTGAGGTGCAGGCTGCGCAACAGAAACTGGCGCACTAGGTCCATGACCCTGGGCGATGTGGAAGTCTGTGAGGTGACAATGTGGACAACGGCCGCATTGTCACACCAGAAATGGACGACCAAGTTGGCCCACTCCTTGCCCCATAGCATCAAAGCCCCCAGGATAGGGAAAATTCCAGATACGTGAGACCACGCAGGCGACCCGTGCCTGCCCAGGCTGGTGGCCACCCACCATAGGCCCACTTCCAATTGAAGTACATCCCATAACCCAGGGATCCCGAGGCATCGGACTGTATCTGAAAGCAAGGGGAAGCCCGGGGCTCAGACCTCCAAATTGACACCCCATTGAACTCCCTCAGGAACTGGAGCCAGACAAGCACATCTGCCCTGATACCCCGGGTAAGTCTAACCCTATGGTGGGGCCTGGATAATCCTGCCATGGTGTCGCACAAGCGCCGAGCAAATGCCCTGCCCGGTGCGACGACCCTGCAAGCGAAATTGAGGTGACAATGTAGCACCTGCAGTTCCCTCAGTGATGCCATGTGCTTGGCCAGCAAGTCCGAGATAAGGGCCACTAGCCTCGACACCTTATCCCGCTGCAACCTAGAAGCCTGGGCTACCGTGTCAATCTCCACCCCCAGGAATACTAACTGTGTAGAGGGGCCCTCGGTCTATTCGGGCGCTAAAGGGACACCAAGTTCCTCCATTAGCGTCTGAAATGTGTTGAGGAGACGTGTGCACGTGTCCCAGCCCCGTTCACCCCCGAATAAAATCATCCAGGGAATGGGCTACAGACCGGGACCCTGACCTGCGGACAAAAGCCCATTCTAGGAAGGTGGTGAAACGCTCGAATGCCGAGCCCGAAATGGAACAGCCAAAAGGCATGGCATCATCGAAATAATATGCTCCCCGGAACGGGGGTGCAGGGACAGGGCCAGCGACCCTGCCCACAACGACCTCCTTATTAATGCTGGCAGCAGCCACCTCCTCCCTCCCCCTAAAGGATAAAAGATTGGGGGCATCCTGAGGGGACCTATCCCCCATGAAAGGGATACGGAACCCCTGCCTAAAACCCTGAAGGAGATAATCCGCATACTCTCCCTTCGGGTACAATGTGAGCCAACGCTCCAACATGTCCACATTAATTGGGGAGGGAGCCTTTGGGTGAACTAGCTCCATCTGTGGCAGTCTTGCCAGCCCCCTGTCCGCCCCTCCCTCTGCCCTGCGTCCCTCCAGGCCTGGGACAGGCAGAGGCCGCATGGGGGCCAGCACAGGCGGGACACTCATGTCTGTATTTGCAGTTCTTCCTATTGCAGGAACCATTAGACGAGAAGGTCCAGCACAGCAGGCGGGCTGGAACCCCCTGCCCCGCCACCTGGCGGGGAACCTGTGCTGGGGCCGCTCGCTGGACCGCATGTCCACAATGGTATCTCTCCCCGGGCGCGGGGCGCGTGGGCGTCATGTACAAAAGCCACAGCCTCTGACATGGCTCATCCCACCTCATCTCGGGGTGCAGGGGAATCCGCATACGGAATTCCTCGTCATAAGCCAACCACGATGGGCCCGGAAAGTCAACCATCGCCCTATAGATGTTGTCCAAATACTGGACCATCGGAATTGCCAAATCCGGCCGGGCCCTGAGGTACACCGCCATGTATATGAGGTAGGCCGGCAACCAGTTGGCCCACGTGCGTGGTGGCTTGCGACGACGCACCTGCTCCTTATCCTTCTCATCCTGCCCCTCCCTCTCTTCCTTGGTGGGCTCTCTGTTGAGGAGTGAGAAGATATCCACGTACTCCCCCCGCCAGATCTTCTCTTTGGTGGTCTGTGCCAAATGGTCACCAAGTGGTAAGGAATACCCTGCCGTCGGCAAGGCCAACACAGGCACAGCAGGAACTGCGGGCATCTGAAAAGGGGCCTGTACTAACCCAGCCACCCCCAAAACATTCCCCACAGGGTAGGACACACACCCCACCACGGGGCCCTGAGTGTTAGTTGTCGTCACCGGGTGGGGCGTCAACGGCTGGACCGCCGCACCACCCGCGCGAGGCCAAGGCCATTGAAAAGCCCCCCCCCCAACGTGGCCACGTGTGTAGGTGCACTGGTTTGAACCGCATACTCACATGCTGCACCCCCATAGGCCACCCCCACCGGGGGTTCCGGCCCACTGGGGGCGTCGGAGCTCACGACCGCCGTAGAGCTCGTTGATGGGGCCTGACCCGCGCCGGTCTGTTGGTTGGGGAGCTGCGAGGCAGTGGCCGAGGTCGTGCCACGCGCCTCAAGCAGCTCGACCCGTCCCGCCGCCTGCCGCTGCCCAGCAGACGACGCATCAAAATGAACCCCAAAGGGAGCCCCAGCATGGCTAGCCCAGGCCAGGGATGCCTCGAGGGCTGCAACGCGGGCCAGTAAGGCTTCCACGCTGACATGGGGCAAAGGGCCAGCCGGCTCGCCTACTACAGGCATGAGTACAGGTCCCTGTACCCCGGGGCCCGAATAGGGCCACGACCCCACACCCGGGCCCGGTAGGGCCGATGTAGCAATCTGCCAGGGAAGGGGACCAGACCACCCCCCAAGGCTGGAAGGCCCCGGAGCGCGCTGCGCCCCTACGGAGGAAGGCCCAGCGGAATGAGCAACACCAGGGGCGGTGCCCACCGCTTGCGGGCCGAGGGCCGCAGCCCCCACTGGACCCGTGCGTGGGCCCCCATTATCCGGCCAAGGGGGAATAGACCCCATTCCACTGGTCCCGGTGGATGCAGGCAAAGGCGGCTGCTGGGGAGGCGCAGCCGCGGTCCTCCGACCCGGATTGCGCCTCCGAACTGCACGAGCCACGCTCGCAGCCGCCTTCTTCTTCGAGGGCATCTCAGCCACTCGATGGAAAGCCGAAAACGAGAAATTTCAGCAGCCAAAAGGCTTCCCGGTAAGGGTAAAAGCGACAGAGGTAAGAGGGAAAAACTTCTCCGCTCCGTCGCTTCGCAAAATGGCAGCTCGGCTGCCTCATGGCCACCCCTTTTATAAGGGAGCTGGCCACGCCCCCTAACTACCCGGATGCCTTCGTCCGATGGGTGGGGCCCGCAAAGAGCGCGGCGGCCATTTTGGCGCCGCGCTTGCAATACTCCTCTTTTTAGCACTGACAGAGATAGAGTAGATTATCACAGATAGGGTCCTGTTTAATGGCTTTGTTGCTCCCAGAATTGTAAGCTTAGATGGGCCACCCAGTCCAGGGGATGCAGGGCTAGGCTAATCTGAAAAGAGGTCTAGCCAGATGCAGTTTAAAGAACCCAGCAGAATAAAGCCCTTATTACTTTGATTTACCCTATGTGTGAGGATGTAACCAGTTTGAAATGAGTAGAAGGTGGCAATAAAAATGCATGACGAGATGGAAAATGAATCTACTAAGGAAGGGTTAAGTAAAGTACTACACGTTAGCATGGAGAGGAGAAAATAAAAGAAGAGACGGATGGATCTTTTGTAGTGAAGACCCAATACACAAAAGAAGCTCACTTTTATGTAATTTCTGTTCTCTAAACTACAAATGGAGACTGTGATGTCTTAGCGGTAAAGAGACTGCACTTGATGACTAGAAGGTCGGCATGTCAGCAGTCTGAGATCTGAGCACTGCACAATGGTGTGAGCACCCGTCCCTGTCCCAGCTCCTGCCAACCTAACAGATATTGCAAGTAGATAAATAGGTGGGAAGGTAAACAGCGTTCCATGCACGCCGGTGTCAAGTCATGCCTGCCACATGTCCATGTAAATGTCTGCAGATGCAGACAGCACTGTTTCTTTGGCTATAAACATAGATGAGCACTGAACCCTAAAGTCAGATACAATTGGCTTTCAGCAAGGGCGACCATTATCTCTACCTAAACTACAAATGATTTGTGATTGTCAAAGAGGGGTACATGGAAGTTGCATATTTTCCCACATATTTTCTAATCCTTTTGGTGTCCTTTTGTCTAACAAATCACATGCAAATTGTTTTCAGGCAATCAAAACATCCAGAAAGCAGAGCAGAGCAAAGCAAAGCAAAACAATCACACTTATATACTGCTCCATAGTGTTTAGTGCACAAGTTAATTAGCACTTTGGGTGGTTCACAAGTTGACACATGCTAGGGTCCTCATTTTACCAACCTCAGAAGGATGGAAGGCTAAATCAACCTTAAACCCTGGTCAGGATTGAACTCACACATACACACACTGTGCCACTAGGACTCCTGGTGCAGAAATTTTGAATATACAAAAGGGCTCAAACTCAATCCTTATGAGTTTACTGTGTGCTGAGCTCCTAGTGCCATCCATTTTGTCTCCTTTCCCTTTTTTTAAAATCTTCTTGGTTTTCGGTGAATTTTCCCCCCATTTCTTTGTACTAATTTTTTCCTGCTTCAGGCAGGCTGCCTTAACCTATAAGCCTCCTTGGGACTTTTTATTTTTTTAAAGATTCTCCCAACTGCTGTCTTTGGAGATTTTGTTCTCCCTTTTTGCTTTTGTGTGTGTTTTGGGTGTGTGTGTTCCCTTTTTTTAGATTATGTCTTCTGCTGCCTGATGGGCTCAAGGAAGAAAAGAGAAGTCAGAAACCAACTAGTGGTTGGTGCATAGACTTGGATTACAGTGATATTGAAAGGTTTGCCTTGGATTCTGACTGACATCATTCTATCATTTTTGATATTGTATCCCATTACTGCTTTCCTCACTCTTTTGTTGACAATTATGGCTACTCAGTTTTTTCTGAGGTTTTCTTCCCCACAGTAGTAGATATGATGGTTTCCAGAGCTGAATTCACCCATCCCTGTCCATTTTAACTCACTGATGCCCAGGATGTCAATGCTTATTCTTTCCATCTCATTTTTAACCACTTCCAGTTATCCTTGATTCATAGACCTCACATTCCATGTCCCTATGCAGTATTGTTCCCTCCAACACTGTATTTCTCCTCCCCCTTTCGTATCCCTCCCCCAACACTCTAGTGTTGTACCACAGTCTATTTCTGGTCTTGTTGTGGCACAAAGAACACAGCTCCTCTATCTCTTGCTAAATAAATAAATTTTGTGTCAGAAATTACTCTGGGTTGAAAGGTTTTTTGCTGAAGAAACTCCACTCAGGGGACGCTCGAACAAGGCTCCTTTCATGTCCCTAGGATCCATCAAGCAGCACTCGGGTATCGAAACCCGACCTTCCAATTATGTAATCTATTTGATTTCTATGTTGACCATCTGATGATGTCCACTTGCACAGCCCTCTGTTGAGTTGCTTGAAGCATGTATTTGCACTAAACAGATTGTTGGATTTGTTCTCCTGCTTCATTTTTGTCCCTTAGGCCAAATTTGTTAATATCATTTCTACCTAATTTGTTCTGTATTTTTGCATTCCAGCTGGTTAGAATTACGTCTTGTTTATTGTGTGTGATCAATTTTATCTTGGGTGCTTGCATAAAATCTTTCTGCTTTGTTATCTTCATCATTTGTAGATGGAGATAGACTTAAATGATGGTTAGGATGCCAGGTTTTCCAATTAGTCTGACTCATATCATATTGACAGATCACGTATTGTAGCTCCTAACTGCTTGTGCTAAGTATCTTGCCTTAGTACTAAAGCAACTCTATTGGGGGAAGGGGAGAGGTTGTTTTTCAAAAGTTCACATACCTAGTAAGAACATTTCTTCACAGATATTTTTAAGCAAATCAAATGCACATCTAGTGAATGCATACCGGTCCCTCATACCACATGCTCCATATAGTGCATTTAACCTAATGCACAATGACGGTACAGTGATACCTCATACAACATCCAAATTTGGTTCCACAAGTTTGGACTTTATATAGACTTGGACTTTGTATGAGGCATGCAAAATCCTAGCCGTGATGCCTCATACAATGTCCAAATCCTAGCCGCGATGCCTCATACAAGTCGTTTCCATAGAGATGTATTGTACTGTAACAGCACAGACTTCAGGGCAAAGTCAAGGAAACAGACAGGAAACAGACAGAACTTTAAGAAATCATTGTCTAAAGGCTAAATACATTACAAAAACATGTCAACCAACCCTGATTGTCCAAGAACCTGAAGAATGCTGCAAAAATCCCAGGAATGCTTCTAAAAATTCTGACAGAAAAATTCAAAAAAACCCAAAATCGTGCTCAAAACCACTCCTAAACACTCTTTGCCTCATGCAAAACCCACAAGAGCAATGCACGTATGCGTCCTGCCTTTTATACTGCCCAGGCACAATGCAACCTGGGAAAACCCCAATACCTCATACAAAGTCGCACGACTTTGTATAAGGCAACTTTTTTCAAGGAATTAGGCAATGTTGTATGAATCTGATGTTGTATGAAGCAGACTTTGTATGAGGTATTACTGTACCTTGCTCTCTCTCTCACACACACACAATGCTGATTACAGTTCATTTTATGGGAATACTAGAGCATGTTGGCAGTTCTCATGCTTTTCAGCTATACACTAGTTGTATACTAACTTATCTGGGAATAAGCCCTTTACTATGGAGAGACTTAGCTTCTGAGTATAACATACATGATTATTCTGTCAGTCTCTCCAGCTTCTTGGTTTCTTATCTTGTCTCCTGTCAATGTCTCAATATATCATTTCCTAGAATAGTAATATCCTTGGATCTCTCGAGTGGCATTATTACATTAAAATATCATTGAGAATTAAGACAAGACTATGGAAATCATTTATGAAACTGCTTAAATTGACAGGCAAAGTTAATATTTATTTAAAGCATATGATATTGAGTGAGTAATTTTAGCTGCAGTTTTTCAACAGGCCTTTTTTAAATAATAAATATTACTTGAATTTCAGTATATGTAATCATCAAAATATTGGCATTAATATAGTGGTTTTTCTCTATTATTTTCTTTTATTAGAAAAGGTAATGTATTTGTTTTCACCAGTTAAACTGAAACAGCATAATATTTTATTGTATTTTGTTAGGTTTATATACTGCCCTTACTGCCAGAAGGCCATACAGGGCAGTGAACAAACAGGTTTAAAAAAAACAAGTACAACCTGTTAAAACCACAATAAAGAAAGCATGATAAGACATATAAAAAGGGAAAAAATCAATTCAATACCCCCAGAATAATATTTAAAAACAAAGTAAAAGATATAAAAAAATGGCGAGCAAGTAAATATCATGACTGTCATGTAAGGGGAGGCACAATATTCACAAAAGCTTCTTTATAAAGTTTGGCTTTCATGATTCTATAGAATTCCTGGAAGGAGGACACCAAGTGAGTGTTCAAGGGGAAGGCATTCGACAATATCAGGGACACCACCAAGAAGGCAATCTGGACTCAGTTTGATTTCAGGAGATGTTCCATCAGGTACTGATTTCTTTATAAGGTAGGACCAAAACCTTGAATTGGGCATAGGAGCGAATTGGCAACCAATACAAGCAAGCCAAGATCAGGAAGATATGGTAGAAATTCCAACCTGGCCACTGCATTCTGTACCAACTGAAGCTTCCATACCATTTTCAAGGAAAGCCCAACATGGAAAGAGTAGCACTAATCAGTTCTAGAAATTACCAAGATATAGACCAATGTCATCAGAACCTAGCATCAAGGAAGGGGCTCAATTGAATAATCTGCCTAAAGTGAAGTAAGGCACGACAGATATCTCCTTCTCAAATAAGAAAGCCATGCCCGAGATAATGCTACGTATTGTAGCCGCTAACTGTTTGTGCTAAGTATCTTGCCTCAGTATTAGAGCCACTCTATTTTGGAAGGGGGGGGGGACTGTGGTGGCTCAGTGGTTGAGGAGTTTGCCTTGTTAGCTGGAAGGTCAGAAAGTTGGCAGTTCAAGACCTGAGTACTGCATGACAGAATGAGCGTCCAGCTCCTGTCACTGCTCCTGTCAAACTAGCAGTTTGAAAGCAAGAAATTGCAAATAGATAAATAGGGAACACTTTGGTTGGAAAATATCTTGGGCACATGAAAGGAGCCTCATCCAGGTGTCCCCTGAGTGGAGTTCCTCCAGCAAAAATCCTTACAACCCAGAAAGCACCTTTGTGTGCTTCTGACATGATTTTTTTTTTATGGAGGAGAGTTTGCTGTTTTTTTGAAAAAAATTTCTCAAAAGAACAGTTACAAAGTATTGCCCACATACCTAATAAGAATGTTTCTGCACAGATGTTTTTAAGCAAATCAAATGCCCATCTAGTGAATGTATACAGGCCTCTCAGTCCACATGATCCAAATAGTGCATCACCACCTCCACCACCACCAACAACAACATTCTAGGAATTGTAGTCCAAGAAGTAATTTTCCCACACTCAGGGAAAATTATAGTCATTGACCAGTGCAAATTAAATTACGTAAGAGAATTTCGTCTAAATTCTGAAAGGTTGAGAACTCCTGCCTTAGAGTAAACGCAGAGGATCTAATGTAAATTTTGACCTGGTATGATGCTAAGGAGCTGAGCTCCACCCCATCATTGGCTATACCCAGATCTGGTCCATTGTTGTTTACAATTTATATTATAAAATAGTATTAATTAACACATCACTATTTAGGAATCAAAATTCTAAATGCAATAAGCCCAGCCCCCATAGAAGAAATGAATTAGATTGCACTCCTACACTTACTGTAGAGTAGAACACGGGGGACGTCATAACCAATAGCTATGACTAACATGCTGTTGCTTTTGTCTTGGGTTCCTTTTTGCAGTGCCATATTAGTAAGGCTTTTGTTTTGGAAAATTGCCATTCACTTTTCAGTCGCAATGCAATCAAATCTGAAGCTAGTATCCTCTTGAGCCTCTGCTAAAGTATTTCCAACGTGCTGTAACATTGTTAAGCTGCTTGGGCACATCTTACCATTACACAAGTGTAAGACAGATTTTCTTCCTGGACATCAGTGTTTGTTCAATAGCAGCACTTGCCCAACCAGTACAATCACATATACTGGAAAGACATATACTGGAAAGACTCTATGCTTTATAGTAAACTAGCAGAGGTTGCCCAGCGTTGCCGGGCTGTTTTAAATGGTGTTGGAAAGTTTTTGTTGTTGTTGTTAATGTTTGTAAAGAAGAGGTTAGTCTATAATTGAAATTTTAAATTTTTTTATTTATACAATTTTTTTGATGGCCTGTTATAAACTGTGATGAGTTTTGTTTGGTGTTTTGGTTTCGTGGATGAAAAAAAAGACTAAAGGATGATATACTTTTTCCAAAAAAAATATTTAACCCAATATTTTTAAGTATGTATTTTTTAAATTGTTGTACCGTAGGTAATAATTTAAAAAATGTGAAAGTACATGTTTTTCACAATAAATGTTTTTAAACTGTGTATTGATGTTTTTGTTTTTTATTTGAATAAAAATTCAGCACAGGATTTTTGAATAGTTCTTATTTTATTTTTTGACATCTGTTTTTGATTTGTGTAAAATTGTGATTTTGTGTTATTTGTTTTTACTTGTTTTTACTCTTGGGGCCTTTTGTGTGGGGCTATTGTGTCTTTTTGAATTATTTTTTTTACTATTGTGGGCAGCAAGTGGTGCTGGTAGGGGTTATCTTGTATTTTGACTGTTTTTTCTCTCGTGGCCTCTGGGTGGAGCTTCTTCCAGTAAGTAGTCTCTTTCTTTATTCATTTCTTTTCCAGGCGTTGTGGTATGAGGCCGTGTGGTGGTGAGTTGGCTGTTTTTCTTTATTTGGGGTGGTGGTGGTGGTTGGATTTTGTGGTGTTTTGCTGGGGGCTGGGTGTGTTTGGAAATGTTTGTTGTTGTTTACTTTTTATTTTTTGGTGTTATTTTTGTTTGTTTTTGTGTATTTTTGAATGTTTTTGATTGGTTTTTTTGTATGTGTGTTTTTGTGTCCTATGGGGGGATCCCCTCTCTGCCGTCTCCCCTGGCTCTGGAAGGCTTGGGGGGACAGGCTCCTTTTGTCCCCCCAAACCTTCCAGACTCATGGGACCCAGGAGAGGGGATCGAATCCAGGCCACCTTCTGATATTAAAAGGGAAATCTCAATTGTGGTTTTCCCTTTAATATCAGTGGGGGGGTTGTGATCCCCCTCTCCGCTGGCTTCCTTGGGTTTGGGAGGGTTGGGTTGAGAAAAGGGGTCTGTCTCCCCAACCCTTCCGGACCCAGGAGAGACATCGGAGAGGGGGATTCCCCCCCACTCCGTTTTTAAAGAGAAGTAACCGCTTGGTTTCTTCTCTTTAATACGGGGCATGTGTGTGGGGGGGAGGGGAATCCCCTCTCTGCCAGGTCCCCTGGGGTCAGGAGGGTTGGGGAGACAGGCTCCTTTTGTCACCCCAAACCTTCCAGACTCATGGGACCCAGGAGAGGGGATCGAATCCAGGCTACCCTCTGATATTAAAAGGGAAATCTCAATTGGGGTTTCGCCTTTAATATCAGGGGGGGTTGAGAAAAGGGGTCTGTCTCCCCAACCCTTCGGGACCCAGGAGAGCCATCGGAGAGGGGGATTTCCCCCCCAACTCCGTTTTTAAAGAGAAGTAACCACTTGGTTTCTTCTCTTTAATATGGGGCGTGTGTGTGTGCGTGTGTGGAAGGGGAATCCCCTCTCTGCCGGGTCCCCTGGGGTCAGGAGGGTTGGAGAGACAGACTCCTTTGGTCCCCCCAACCCTCTCAACCCCAGGGGAGCCAGTAGAGAGGGGGAGCACAACACCCCCCCACCCAGTGATATTAAAGGGGAAACTCCGATTAGGAGCTTCAGGCGCCGTTGGGGAGGGGGGCTTTGGTTCCCGCGGCTTGGCGGACTTGCTCTCCCGGGGTTTTTGTTTTTGTTTTATTTTTTGGGCACCGGCTTCCTCAGCGTTCTGCGCGTTCATGGCGCGCAGGACGCTGGGGCTTGTAGTTATGGGTTTGTGCTTTGTGCTTGTGCTGTGTTTTTTTAACGGTTTTCTTTTGATTGGCTGCGGCGCATTTCCAAACGTTCCTTGCGCCACGCCGTGCGAGAGCCTCTCAGCCTGATTGGCTCTGGCACAGTGTGGCACGGCGCAAGGAATGTTGGGAAATGAAGTTGTTTCCCTTTTTTCGCGTTTGTGGGGCTGTTGCCCCACTGCCTGTTTTCTCAATCCTTTGTTGACCTGCAGACCCAGATCGGCCGTGTGCATGAAGGGTGAGTGCAGGCAAGTAGGGCGATGCATAGAAACATATAGCAAGTTCCAACGGTTAACCCTTGGTTTTATAGGTTAAGATCAATAGTTTATTAGCTTGATCATGTTTTTAAATGATCTGGAACTTTCTTTTGGTTGTAGCCAGATGTAGTCATATTTATAATAGACTTAAATTAGTAATGACAAATATTACACATTGCTTATATTTGGCACAATTTCTTCTAGGTAACTTAGTTGTGTTACTAATTGCTCATGTATGTATTTTCTCCAAATGGAAATAAATATTTTTGTTGTCCTAATAAGTCTCTGATTGCCATTGTGGTGTGCTAGATGTAGCGATGGACTAGTACTGAAGAGAGCTGGGTCCAAATCTCCTCTCAACTATGGAAACTTACATTGGGGAGCAGTTGCAATGGCAAAACCATTCTTTGAACATTTTACATACTTAAGATATATCATTAGGGTAGTTGTACATTGGAAGTGACTTAATAGACAGAAAAACAACATAAAGCCTTTTTAAAAATATTTTTGAAGAGCCACCTCAAAAGTCATTTGTTTAAGAAAGCTCTCATTTTGAATACAGTTAACACTGTGGAAAATAACTAAATGTCCAATGTAATTTCATTGGAGGAAGAGTTCTTAATTTTAAAGTACTTTGACAATATCTTCTGACAGTTAAAATTAGCTTATCTTTATTAGAACATATAATGAACCTTTCTCATTATCTATTCATGTATAATCCTGTAAATACCAATTAACACTAATATATTACATTTACTAAGGAGCTGTTTTTTAATCTACGAATCTACAAACAATGATAGACCACCCTTCAGGCATCTCCATATAATTCTATTTTGAAGCAAATATTTAATTCAATAGGCTTTTGTTGTTGTTTTATGAGTTTGAATATAATCAGTTTATAAACTTCATGGACACCCATTGTGAACCTATTGTGTGGATTCACAGAGACTTGGGCTTCTGGGAATTGAAGTCCAACAACACCTGGAGTGGCAAGGTTCACCATCATGGGACTAGAACAGAGGTACCCAAACTTTTTTCAGACTGGGCTGGTCCCACCCCCGACACAGCTGTGGAGGCTGAAGGTGGGTTGCTCCCATTGCTTAACATTTTGACGTCAGCCGTGGAAGCGGTAGCATTTTTAAAACATTTTTGCTGCCTCTACACTTTGAAATCTGTGGCACTGGGAGAGTAAACTTGTCAGCTGGCGCTGACCTAGGCCTTGGCACACTGCGCTGGAAGAGTCCCTTGGCGTGTGGCACTGACGTCAGTGCCACATACCAAGTTTACTCTCCCAGCACCGTGGATTTCAAAGTGGAGAGGCAGCAAAAATAAATTAAAACTTGGTGATCCACTTCAGCAGAGGCTTCTGCTGCACTGGGAACAAGCAGAGCCTGTTCAGAACAGCAGGGATGAAGCACAATCATCATTGCCACCACAAGTGACGTATTGTGACATCAGGTGGTGGGGGCGGGTGGGGGCCAGTTCTAGAAGTGCCCGGGTTCTCACCATAGGCAGGTTTAATGATATGCATCTGCCTAATTGGGCCTGTGGGCCATAGTTTGGGAATTCCTGGCCTAGAAGATAAGGATCATACTGCAGGTTCTCCTCTATTCCAAAATCCTCCCACCCTCCTTTACCAGTTACTATGGCTAGCAAGCATTATTATACCTTAGTTTTAATATTAATCATATTCAACATCAGTCCAGGGTTTTTAACAGAGTTTCATGATGACTGGAATTTTGGATTGCTTCTGTCTTATTGCCACATTTACGTCCGGATTACAGAGACATATTTCAAGTAAAGTGACCATTGTCCAAATCCATTCGGTAATCCCAACACAAGTAAACCTATCAAATCCCCACCTCAGCAGTTGATTCAATGGTCTGCTTGACACCAGAAGTTGGATTAAAGCCCATTTATCTTATTTCATGACATGCAAGCTCTTATTTGATGGCATCTTCTCTTTCATGCATGATGAAACCTTTGCGACTCAGAACCATACCTGTCAAGTTTTGGATTTGGAAATAAGGGAAATTTCCCGGCAAATACAGGATACTTGGCAGCTATGCTTATCCTGTGCTGCCCTCCAATGGCGGCAATATGGCATTGCAGTCTAATTAATAAGGGATGATGGCAGGAAAGAGGGTAAAATAAGAGGTTTCCTGGCCAATAAGGGATACTTGACAGCTATGATCAGAACAGATTTCAATTTGAGAAGAGTCACTTTTCAAATCCACAAAACACCTTCTGAAACTAGAGCTCAATTCCATGTAACATTTTTAAAAAACACTATCATGCTGTATTGTACTTCACTGTTCAGAGGTAACAGCTGAAGAAGGTTGTGGGCTAGATATAAAAGCTTCCATAAGCTGCATCAAGCCTACAGGCTATCCATTTTGTTCATTTTTTTAAAAAAAACTAGCATACATGGTGGGGTACACAGAAAGAGCATCCTTGAAGATTGCTGTATTTTTTGAACCACAATCGGGCATACCCTGGTAACAGCAACCTTGTGTTGTCAGCTGATCATTCTAACTCTAGGTCAGGTGAAAGGAACTGCAGAATGAACTCCCCCAAAGGTGTCTTCTTTTTGGCAGTTTCACCTCTGGCCTAGACATGTATATTTATAAGCTGTCAGAAGATAACGTCTTTTTAAAAGTTTAAACCTTGGAATGAAATCATTGTTACAATTTCTTAAGTATTCTATGTGTCGTATAAGCTGACATTGAGGAAAGCAGAGTAAAATACATTTTGGATAAGACTGCTAACTCTACCTTGGAAAATCCATGGAAATGTAATTATTTGAAAACATAAACAAAAGCCTTTCCAATTTAACAGCAGAGCAGAGTTAAAACTATCTTAAATCAACTCAAGCTTCACAATGCCAGGAAAACAGAAGATTAGAGGTTACAGATAAGAAATGTTGATGGATAGTGTTAAAACTGGTAGTTGCTTAGAACTTTTTCTCTAGTTTCCCACACTTTGTCTTAGGTTGAAATCCAGATAGGAGGACAGAGAGCCTGGGACCAGCAAATATGCTTCACTTTGTTCTGTAATGCCTTGGGAAACATGTGAACTTGATCATTTTGTTATAGGATCTCTCCAGTAAGTTCATTCCTACGTGTAGCCTTGCTGCCTTGGGCAAGGTGCAGAATCCCAGGGAAAAGAAATTGTAAAGTACATTACCTCTGAGATTTCTAAACCTAGAAGACTATGGAAAAGTTTGCCATAAGTCAGAATTGAGTTGACAGCATGCAGTTTTTAATAGAACTGACTACATTCTGTGAAGGATAAATGCACATACCTGAACCCTGGCAACAAAAAGCTTACAATTCCTTTCCTACTGTTTCTGTACTGACCCCAAACTGTCTCTTCAAATGCTGCTTTGCCAACTACAAAGCAGAATACTGGAACGTTGTGACATGCATTTAGATCTTTAATTTGGTTTTACTTGTTTGCAGCATGTGTAACATGTATAAACAGGCACATTTCAGCCAAAGTTAAATACTTTTACATCTCTCTAATTTTCATGGTTCTCTCTCTCTCTCTCTCTCTCTCTCTCTCTCTCTCAGAGTGAAGCAACATATCTCCTTTAATTTATAGGTCAATAGCTATTGAGACAACATGAGACTATGTGTCTTGTTAAAACACCCAATGCCATTAAACAAGTGCTTGATTAATTCCAACTGGCAGATCTGGGAAATGAAAATTAAGAACATCATTTGCATTCATGTGTTGCTTTGTTCTAGGATTTCAGCGAATTTTTGCAAATGTCTTGTTTCATAGTATCCATGTGAATTAAGCAGGGTTGTTCTCATTAATTATAAGCAATGGAAAGCACATTCTCAGCTCAAATTCCACATAGGAGCTGAGTGGGCTCAGAGGAAACATGTTTCAAATAGAATAATATTTGGTTCCATTAGTAAAAGTGATAGATAAACAAGCCAATTGGTCCCATGAAGATTTATATTAGCTACAATTCTATGTGTAGGTTTAGAAAATCATAGGACTGGGCTGTTGTGTCTATCTGAGAAATGTATTCCAATCATAGATAAGATTGATACCCAGGAAGCCTGCTAGAGGCCATATGCCAGAAATGTGTGTATAATGCCACTGCGCGTTCTCATACACCAATCTCACAAGGGCTGTTCATGCATTACTCTGTACATGCATTCACATATAATGGAACCTCGCTTAACCAACAGCTTGCTTAATACAAAAATCACATAACAAAAGGAAATCCATAGAAAATAGTGGCTCAGTTAACAATTTTTTTTCTGGAATGGATAAATTGGTTTTCAATCCATTATTATTGGAAACTGTATTCAATGCATTCCTATGGGAAATTCGCTTTACAAATTTTCTGTAGTACAAAAGGTCCCGGAGAACTCATTAAATTTGTTAAGTAAGATTCCACTGTACATTGCAGGCGCACCCACCCAAATAAAGACTCAGACACCGGTATTGGATTAAAGGCATTGGGCCACTTTTATTGAATAATGCCCTAGTCCGAATTATCACTTTCAATTGGTGTATCATCCAATTGTAATTCTTTAAGGCAAGCAGGCCTCAGTAGCACTGGTAAGGTTCCACCCAAAATGCCAATGGCTATTGGCTACATGTATTAATTTGACACAAACAAATTGTTGACCGAAGTCAATATACTATCTACTGACCCCACCCTATGACGTGTATCCATCCAAATATAAAGGTGATGCAGGCTGTGAAGCTCCTAGCATCACCCCTTTCATGGTTCGCCCTTGACCAGCCAATCCTGTTTCCCCTGTACCTATCTATGTGTTGGCCAGTCAATTGTGAACCTGCCAGATACCTATGGGTCATAAATCTTTACCTTACCAGTGCTACCCGCCAAAAGTGACCAAAGTCAACTTACTCCGTATCTCAAACACTAGCGACAGTGTGGGATGGGCGAAAAAGCCAAGAACCAAAGTGACAATTGAAGGTTCAAGCAAAAATTCCCACCAGGCCCCGAAGCGACCAGTAAAATCACACTGTACAGTAGGGAGGGGGTGGAGGGAAAAACTTCTACACTCCGTCGCTTTTGTCTTTTAAAATGGCAGCGAGGCTGCCTCGTGGCCACCCCTTTTATAGAGGGATGGCCATGCCCCCTAACTGACCCGGATGTCTGAGTCCGGGTGGGTGTGTGTGCAAAGAGCGCGGTGGCCATTTTGGCACCGCGCTTGCATTGCAGGCGCACCCACCCAAATAAAGACTCAGACACTGGTATTGGATTAAAGGCATTGGGCCACTTTTATTGAATAATGCCCTAGTCCAAATTATCACTTTCAATTGGTGTATCATCCAATTGTAATTATTTAAGTCAAGCAGGCCGCAGTAGCACTGGTAAGGTTCCACCCAAAATGCCAATGGCTATTGGCTACATGTATAAATTTGTATCAATTTGTTTGTTGACACAAACAAATTGTTGACCGAAGTCAATATACTATCTACTGACCCCACCCTATGACGTGTATCCATCCAAATATAAAGGTGATGCAGGCTGTGAAGCTCCTAGCATCACCCCTTTCATGGTTCGCCCTTGACCAGCCAATCCTGTTTCCCCTGTACCTATCTACGTGTTGGCCAGTCAATTGCGAACCTGCCAGATACCTATGGGTCATAAATCTTTACCTTACCAGTGCTACCCGCCACACGGGGAAGCGTCCATGATGACTCACCACCACCCCAGACCGTCAGCTCATCGCCAGGCCTGCTTGCACGTCCTCCAGAAAGAGGTTCATACCTCTGGCCGACAGGTGGACCCCATCTCCTGCATACAGGCTAAAATCCTGCAACCCTATCCCCGGGTGTCAAATGGCTGTCCCCAAGCCATTCTCAACAAGAAACCGGGCAACAGCCATGTTCACTGACCGCCGGGCACGGTCCAAACCACGGAGATCCATGTCTCCTCTAAAACAGTGTCTCGGCACGATGACAGACCATAGCAACCGTGTGTACGGCCATAAATGATGTAAAAATGCCAGGTCACTGCACACCGACATTTTAAGGAAAGGCCACTGATCTGTGTGAGATCATTGCCACCGAGGTGCAGAATCAGAACATCAGGCGGTCCAGCATCACTGATGGACATCAGGAATGGCAACAGTTCCCGCCATCTCATGCCACGCATACCATACCACCGCATACGTGCGGATGCACGCAGCCCGAGATGGGGTCCCCACTCCGATGATGCAGCATACTGTGCCGCCCAGTGTACATAACTGTGGCCCACCAGCCCCACTGCCACCGGTGTCCGTAGACACACAGGGTCTGTAAAAGAAGGAAAAAGAATTAAGGACATAACTAGGTACTCATACAGTGAGGGGACGTACATATAAGGAAAAAACGCGCGGACCCCCTCCTGCCCATCCAACATATATCAGCCTCAGAGTACCCAAACGCAGCCGCAGTCGATGTGGCGCCTATCCTGAATGAATGGGTGCCATAACGAGCCCCACACTGTGAAGTGCGGTACCGGTCACCCTCCAGAACTGAAATTTGGTAAGGGGAGACCCATCCTGGTGGCAGAACAACGGGCCAGGGCATGCAGCAGGCACTGCCAAAATTGCATGTAGGGCACCAACCGGACAGATGTCAGCAAATGTACATCGTAGCAGTATAACACCACTGCCTACTCCATGCTGATCGACCTTTGAGGAACGAATCCTCAACTGAGCCCACTCCTGGTTGATAGACACGTCGTCGATTTCCAGTGCTGTTATGTCTAAGTGTTACTCACTTCAAAGGGACACAGCGAGTGAAGCGATCCGCCAGAGGGGCGCCCCATATCAAAGCGGCGCTGGTGACCAAATGGGGGTAATAAACGGTGATTGTCCGTTGGTATGTTTCCTTGTTGTTGAAATGGAAAACCGCTGTATATAAGATACCATCTTTCCCCCACATCCTCAGTCTTTGTCTCCCGATCTGAATAAAGAGTCACTATGCTTAACCCACACGCTGCGTCCTAGTCTACTTCTGGCGAGAATCCAACATTGGTGACGAAGGTGGGATATGGCTGCTACTGCATCTTCAATCGGACCGTTTGACATTGCAAAGCCGGAGTCATGGCCCATGTACGAGATCCAGTTCGAGAACTTTGTAATCGCTGGGGAGATCGAGGATGAAGGACGACAGAAGGCGTTGTTCCTGGCCCATTGTGGTTTGCCCACGATTGAGCTGGCGGGGCATCTGCTGCTGCCACAGGCACTGAGGGAAGCCCCATTGACCGACATCCTGGCGGTGCTCCGAGAACACTTCAAGCCCGTCGTTTCAATCTTCCCAGCCAGGGTTGCTTTTTACCGGCGTGATCAGAAGGAGGGGGAGTCGGTAGCTGAGTACGTTGCGGCTCTCCGACAGGCTGCCGTGCCGTGCCAATGGCATGATCTGGAGGAGGCCTTAAGAGACCGGCTTCTCGTGGGCCTCAGGGACGAAGCTACGCAGCGGCGGCTGATAAAGAGAAATAGGTTAACTTTTGCCCAGGTCCTTGAAGAAGCCTTGGCGTCCGAGGCTGCACACGCCGGGGTGAAAATCCTCCATGCCGAAACTGCTGCTCCTGCCCGTGGTGAGTCGGCCATCCAGCTGCAACAGTGCGCTACTCCAGTGGATACAGAAAATGCGCCAGAGGAGGGTACTGTCGGGAGGGTTCGCCAACAAACCCCCCAAGCTTCAAGGAGCAACTTCGCGCCATGCCAAGGCTGTGGGGGAAGGCACCTCCGCTCACGGTGCCCGTTCAAGACGGCCGAATGCCACAAGTGTGGGAGGAAGGGGCACATTGCACGGGTGTGCCGCCAGCGATCCGAAGGTCACCCTGGGGATAGAGGTCAGTGCAGGATGGAACACCCGATTTCCAAGGTCCGCGTTGGAAGGAAGACATCATCTGGTGTACAGTCAGTGTCCGGGAGGTTCTTCGTCGATGTGCGCCTCCAAGGGTGTCCCGTCCGCATGGAGATCGACTCAGGATCTGCCTACTCAATCATCTCACAGAGGGAATTTTTTCAACTTCCTCCAGCAGACCGGCCGAAACTGCGGGCTCTGCAGGTCAACCTGACCGACGTGCAAGGTCGACACATTCCAGTGTTGGGAATCGGAAATTTTGATGTGCGGTTCAAGGCCATCTCAGCAAAGCTTCCCCTAGTCATGGTGAAGACCGGTAGGAATAACCTTTTGGGTGTGCAGTGGTTTGGGCCCCTGGGTATTGGGTTTTCGGGAATTAATGCGGTTAAGGCCGACCCCATTCAGGCTGTGTGTGAACGCTATCCAGATGTTTTCCGTCCCGGGCTGGGTACGTTCAAGGGGGCCCCTGTTAATTTTGAGCTGGACCCAACTGTCCAACCCATTCGCATGAAGCCACGGAGGGTGCCGTTTGCCCTGAAGGACCGCATTGAAGCGGAGCTGGACAAGCTGGTAGCACAGGGCATCCTGGAGCCCGTGGACTCTGCTCCATGGGAGACACCTATAGTCACTGCTATCAAGGCGAATGGGGACATCCGTATCTGCGCGGACTACAAATGCACGATAAATAAGGCTATCCGAGCTAATTCTTATCCTGTTCCAGTGGTTAGCCACTTGCTGGCCACCCTCCATGGGGGAAAGTGTTTTGCTAAACTGGACTTAGCCCAAGCATATCAGCTAGTGCCTGTTACCCCTGAATCTGCGTTGTGTCAGACTATTACTACTCATAAGGGCGCATTCCGTGTGAACCGTCTTCAGTTCGGGGTTAGTACGGCTCCGGGTCTTTTTCAGGCTCTTGTGGAAAGGTTATTGAAGGGTCTCCCTGGGGTGCTGACTTTTTTTGACGACGTATTGATATCTGGGACAGACAAGGGGGACCTGGCCACTAAACTGGGGAAGGTGCTGGAGCGGTTCCAAAATGCGGGTTTGCGGGTAAAAAGGGAGAAGTGTTGTTTTTTTGCTCATGAGGTTGAGTTCTTGGGGTTCAAAATCACCCCTGCCGGCATCAAGCCCTCGGAATCCAAAGTTCAGGCAGTCCGGGAAGCCCCACGTCCCACTTCAAAGACGGAGCTCCAGGCTTTTTTGGGTCTCTTAAACTTCTATCACTCCTTTCTCCCCCGGAAGGCGACTGTAGCTGAGCCCCTGCATCAGTTGCTGAGGAAACAGGCGGTGTGGCAGTGGGGGCCTCCTCAGGAAAGGGCATTCCGGGCAGTCAAGGAGCTGTTGACTTCGGATGCTGTCCTTACACATTACGATCCGAAGAAGCCCCTTTTGCTGGTGTGTGATGCCTCGCCGGTGGGGGTGGGGGCTGTTCTGTGCCATGACATGGGGGGAGGGAAAGAAGCGCCTATCGCATATTACTCCAGGTCGTTAACGGTGGCTGAAAAAAACTATGCTCAGATTGATAGAGAGGCGCTGGCCATAATCGCTGGGACAAAGAAATTTCATGACTTCATTTACGGGAGGGCTGTCACGATTATCACAGACCACAAACCGCTCCTAGGTATTTTTGTGCCAGACAAGCCCACCCCCCAAATCCTGTCTCCGCGTATGTTATGCTGGGCAATGTTCCTTCAGGTGTACCAGTACACGCTCCAACATCGCCCAGGTATCAGCATTAGCCACGCGGATGCTCTGTCCAGATCCCCTGTCGAGTATGTAGGTCGAATTGAGGCGGAAGGACAGGTCCTTATGTTGGACGTGTTAGACTCTCCCCCGATCTCCGCTGCTGACATAGCAGCCCAAACTAAAAAAGACCCCCTCCTGTCAAAGGTTGTCATGTGGGTTCAGAAGGGGTGGCCATTGCCACCGACCCAGGAGGAATTCAGGGTGTTCTACTCCAAGAGAAACGAACTGTCACTGGAGCGGGGTTGCTTGGTTTGGGGGGACAGAGTAGTCGTCCCATCTGCACTTCAGAACAAGGTGCTCCGCACACTCCATGTTAGCCACCCAGGTATTGTCAGGTCAAAAGCGCTAGCACGAAGCTACTTCTGGTGGCCCCGATTAGACCTGGACATTGAGGCTTGGGTGGGGAAATGCAGGGAATGTCAGGCTTCAAGGCCCGAAGAACCACGTCTTCCCCGCAGGGAATGGGATACGGCCAGAGGCCCCTGGTCTCGGATTCATATAGATTTTGCTGGACCGTTCAGGGGAACAACACTTCTGGTTATTGTAGATTCCTTTTCCAAGTGGGTAGATGTCATCCCAGTGTCAGGAACTTCCTCTGCCACCACAATCCGCAAATTAAGGCGGGTCTTTTGTGGGCTAGGCCTGCCCGACATCGTGGTGACCGACAACGCGTCGAGCTTCATATCGGCAGAATTTCAGGATTTCCTAAATCGTAATGGGATTAGGCACATCACGGCCGCTCCTTTTCACCCTGCCACTAACGGTCAAGCCGAGAGGCAGGTGCGGACGGTCAAAGACGCGCTCTCACGCATGGGACCAGGGGACTTGGAGTTGCAGTTGTGCCAATTTTTGCTGTCCTACAGAGTCACCCCATTGGCCTCTGGTTTGTCGCCAGCCGAACTGTTAATGAAAAGGAAGCTGCCGACTGTTTTTGACCGTTTAGATCCCCAGCGCCAAGAGGATCGGGGCCTAAATATAGACATTCCGACTTTAAAAGGTTTTGAGGTTGGGCAACCAGTCCACTGCAGGAACTATGCCAACGGGCCCCCGTGGTTGGGGGGGGAAGTGTTGGAACAGACTGGCCCGGTGTCTTACAGAGTGCAAATGGAGAATGGTGCGATTTGGAGGAGACACACCGACCAAATGCGGCACCGAGTCCTGGGTCAGAACTCTAACTCTGGCCCAGGGAGGGAGCCACAAGGGAAAACAAGGGGAGATACGGAGAGTGATATGGAGTGGGAATTAATCAGTGACCCCCTGCCTACGTCTTCCCCAGAGCCCGAGGCAGGAGGGGAGGCTACCCCGAGTTCAGAGGCAGGAATGGCAGGGGGGCCACTCTGAGCTCTTCCCCCACTTCAGAACCAGTTGGGGTGTCCGTTGAGCCTACCTTGGTGCCAGGGACGCACGGGCGGCCCAGACGAGTTTGTGGGCCACCCATCCGTTGGGGAAAGGTTGTTTCTCACTGAGGGGGGAGGGATGTTATGTCTAAGTGTTACTCACTTCAAAGGGACACAGCGAGTGAAGCGATCCGCCAGAGGGGCGCCCCATATCAAAGCGGCGCTGGTGACCAAATGGGGGTAATAAACGGTGATTGTCCGTTGGTATGTTTCCTTGTTGTTGAAATGGAAAACCGCTGTATATAAGATACCATCTTTCCCCCACATCCTCAGTCTTTGTCTCCCGATCTGAATAAAGAGTCACTATGCTTAACCCACACGCTGCGTCCTAGTCTACTTCTGGCGAGAATCTAACAAGTGCCCTACGAGACACGTCCCCCTTTGACCATGGGACCAGCTCGCTGATTCGCAGAGCTCCAGAGAAAGCTACGGTGGTAGCTGCATGAAAAAGAGACTCCTCATACCTACTGTAACACAGTCTATGCCAACCTCGTGCAAGGTGGGTCAGAATACCTGGTAAAACAGGGCGACGTGTGTCCGGGCAGCGGCCACATCCACGTGTCCACCCTTCCAATACATGGCGTATGCGGAAGTCACTCACACAGTCAGTAAAGCCCCGTGCCTTGGCCATGAATGCCAAGGCGTAAAGCCTGGTGGCGATGGTGCATGGGGCCAACCCCAGATATGAAGGTGCACCATATACTGTAAAACCTGGTCAACCGGTATCATCCACATTTCAGGCAACTGCCTTTTCCTACAAAAGGCCCTAAAGTGAAGGAGTGTATGCTGATACACCTTACGCGTGCAAGGTGCCAAAACATGCTGATCGCCAGGTTCATCTCTCCTCGCTAAATGTCCATATCTCGGCCGGGAGTGGAGTGGGAAGTTCCTCTGCATCTGGAGCCAAGGCACGGGACCGGGAGATCTGCAGGCGGGATAAAGCATCGGCAATATCATTATTAATGCCTGGCACATGTCTGGCCCTAAGGAGCACATATAAGTGTACGGCCCTAAGAACAATTGGTGAACTAAGGCCATGACTCCGGGGGATTTAGACGTTTGGGCATTGACAATGTGCACCACCACAGCATTGTCACACCAAAAGTGAACCACAGAATTAGCCTACCCAGAGCATAAAGGGGACCCAAAATTGAAAAACTCCAGGAACGTAAGATCGCGTAAGCGATCCATGCCCTGCCATCCCTGGGGCCATTGACCATAGGCATGCTGTCCTTCAAAATAAATCCCATACCCCAGGGAGCCGGAGGCATCCAACTGTACTTGGAACTGGGGCTGACCATAAGCTCAGATCTCCAAAAGGAGACGGCATTAAAGTCCTGCAGGAATGTGAGCCAAACCGACAGGTCTGCTCGTAAACCCCTAGTCAGCCGTACCCTGCGGTGTCGTTTATAAAGACCCGCCATAGTGTCACCCAGATGCCTGGCGAAGGCTCTGCCTGGTGTTACCACTCTGCAGGCGAAGTTGAAGTGGCCGTGAATCACCTGCAACTCCCGGAGAGGCACCTTACACTTGGCAAACATTGCCAAAATCGCATCAGAGATCCGCCCCCCTTGACTGACAATTCGGTCACCAGGCCCTCTTGTACGTCATTCAAAAGAGGTCCATCCTCTTGCTGACAGGTGAACCCCATCTCTAGAATACAGGCTAAATTCCGGTAACCCTATCCCCGGATGACGAATGTGTAAGGTGTCCCCCAAGCCATTCTGGATAAGGAACCAGGCAACAGCCCTGTTCACTGACCGCCGGGCACGGTCCAACCGTGGGGGTCAATGCCTCCCCTATAATAGTGCCTCGGCACGATGGATGACCATAGCAACCGTGTGTATGGCCATAAATGGTAAAGAAACGCCAGGTCACTGCACTCGGAAGTCTTTAAGTCGAGGCTAGCAATCTGTGCAAGATCATCGCCTCCAAGGTGCAGAATTAAAACATCTGGCGGTCCAGCATCCCCAATGGACATCAGGAATGGCAACAGTTCCCGCCACCTATATGCCGTGCACACCATACCACTGCATACACGCGGTTACACGTAGCCCGAGATGGGGTCCCCATTCTGACGAAGCAGCATACTGTGCTGCCCAGTGCACATAAATTGTGGCCCACAAGCCACACTGCCACCAGTGTGCGGAAACACACAGGGTCTGTAAGATAAGCAGAGAGAATTGAGGGCAGAACAAGGCACTCATGCAGTGAGGGGACGAACAGACAGAGAAAAAAGGCACAAATCCCCACCTGCCCATGCAACGTATGTCAGGCTCCGAGTACCCAAATGCAGCCGCAGTTGATGCAGCGCCTATCCGGAATGAATGGGTACCAATTGTAATTCAGTAAGGGGAGACCCATCTTGGTAGCAGAATGACAGGCCAGGGCGTGAACCACGCACTGCCACAAACACATGTGGGGGACCAACCGGACATATGGCAGCACCATGCTACTAGCCTTTCCCCGCTGACCGGCCCTTGAGGAGTGAATCCTCCCCAGAGCCCACTCCTGGTCGAGCAACACATCTTCCAGTTCCAGTGCCCTGCAGAACATGTCCCCTGTTGAAAGTGGTACCAGCTCACTTAATCTGAGAGCCCCAAAGAAAGCCACGGAGGTAGCTGCCTGAAAATAGACTCTTCGTACGGAGCATAGGCGCTGGCCGCGTAGGAGTCATATATATTAGCCACAACTGCTAGCAGGGCTCGTCGCTCCGCATCTCAGGGTGAAGGGCCGCCCTCATCCTAAATTCTTCGTCATAGGCCAACCGTGATGGGCCAGGGAAATCAACCACGGCCCGGTAAATATTGTCCAAGTACTGGACCACTGGGATGGCCAAATCAGGATGGGCCCTTATATATCCTGCCATGGATACCAAATAGGCCGGTAACCATTGCGAGGCAGCTTACGGCGATGGAACAACTCCTTGTCCCTGTTGTCCTGCCCCTCCATCTCCACCGCAGTGGGTTCACGTTGCAGGAGGGGGGGGGGGAAATGTGAATATATTCCCCACGCCATATCTTCTCACTAATAGCCCGGGATAAATGGTCACCCAGGGGTAGGGAGTAATCGTCTGTCGGCAGGGCCACCGTTGGCACGGATTGGAGTTGGGAAACACATAATAGGCCCTATCGGACTCCCGAGAAGTTAAGGGGAAGCATTGGGGCGGTCACCCCTGTAAGAACCTGGGTGTAATTGGCCTGTTGCGGCCATGGCCACTGTACCCCCCCCCCCCCCGTGTTATGAGCTAGTGTCACAGGTGTGCTGATTTGACCAGGATACTCACTCAGTGCACCCCCACGGGCTGCCCCCACTGGGGGTTCCGGCCCATGGTGGGCGTTGGAGCTCGCGATGGCCATCAAGCTCTGTGTCTCCGTGTGTCCATGCCAAGCAGGACAGTTCCCCGGTGGAGTGCCCTGCTGTAATGGCCAGATGGGGAGCTGCGAGGCACCAGCCTGTGCTGGCCTGATGGCCTCCAGCAGCTCAACCCTGTTGGCGGCCCGCTGCACGGCCGTGGCCGGCATGTGGGCCGGATCCGAAGAGCTGGCAAGCCAACCATCCGAAGGTGGTGGAGCAATTTCCATAGATGCCTCGAGTGCCGATATGCGGGCAAGGAGGGCATCCACAGTGTCAGACCCACCAGAATAAGGTGGGCCGAGTGGGCCGGACGGCCCGCCGGGGAATTGACGAGCGGGCAGAGGGATAAAACCGTGGCAATCCCTGGCCATGATAGGGTCATGCCCAATAATCCGGCCCATGGGGGGCCAGTGGAACGGTGGGGCACGATCCCGTGCTGCGCCCAAATGGGCCACTATGAGCAAGAGTTGGAGAGGGGGAGAGGGGTAGAAACCCTAGGGGAGCAGGCCCACACAGCCCCCACCCGAGTCTTCTGACTGGGCAGGCAGGCCAAGGTCTGTTCACCCTCATTGGTGGCAGTGGGGATAATCACCCCACCACCCCCCTGTTGGGCAGCACCCGAGCCCTCCGGCCCGGTGGTTGAATAGAGGGGTTGGGCCGAGCCCTCCCCATAAGTCGCGGCCCAGGGGCCGCCATGACTTAAGCTTGGGTGCCATAGCCCCCAAGCCGGCACTGATCGGAGGAGAGATATCCTCCGATCAAAGTTTAAGAAAAAAGGCGAGCAATCCGGGGAGCCGCGTTGGAGCGAACTTCTCCGCTCTGTCGCTTCTCTTTTAAAATGGCAGCGAGGCTGCCTCGTGGCCACCCCTTTTATAGAGGGATGGCCACGCCCCCTAACTGACCCGGATGTCTGAGTCTGGGTGGGGGCCCCCGCAATGAGCGCGGCAGCCATTTTGGCACCGCGCTTGCATTGTATTGTTCAGATTTACATCAGAAGCTTTATTTATATTCACTTCTAATTTATACCCCTATACAAGACTTCTATTTCCATTTATACCTTTGTTTTCAGATAAAGAATATTCTAAAATTCTACACAGCTCAGTTAATTTACTTACACTGATTTATATAGAAATTTGATAGCCCTTTTTTCCACACATCATAATCTTATGCAAACCCAAGTGGATACATGTTGGTTTAATTGGAACAGTACTTCGATGAATAATTCCTTAATGTTTTACTCACACAATACTCCAAAAGTTCTTATTTATTCTGTCTATGAAACAACAAATCAAAAAATTGAAATGCCAGTATAAAGCACAAAACTCTGTATGAATATAGACATACTCTGTTATATTGAATAAGTGCAAGAAATAAGTGAGTAGACTCATCCATAGATATACATTTCCAGCACTTCAATTTCACTGCCCAACACTTATCTTCCCTCTCTTAGCCTTGTCAGAGGGAAAGATCTTATCTCTAATCAACTACTGAATGGAGATAAGACCTTTCACTTGGGGAGTTGCTGGGAGAATGAATGGAAACTCCCAGTTGATTCTAATTCATCCTGAAGTTCAATTACTCCCCATATCACTTGATCATAAATTTTGCATTCTAAACTTTTAAACTGTGCTTTAATGGAGAGAGATCAATACACTCGAAATAGGGTGCTTTGTGACACTGCTGCTTAGGCATATCCAAACAAACGCTTGCCCAGTGGAGTGCTTTTCTTTTACAGTTTGGTTAAATGTGACTTCCAGATATTTATTATTGTTGGTTAAACAGTTGGCGTGAGAATAGAAAGGAAAGGACATTGCATTTCTCAAATGCTTTCTAACAGAAAAGCATCAGAATACTGACCTCTCTGTGAATTGCTGCTCAGTAAATACACTCAGAATCATTCTGTTACTTGTGTATGCTCATTATATGTTACCTGCAAGTCCTTTCTCCTGGCTGTAAAACAGCAGATTTAAGAAGAATGTCACTCGTCCATACTTTGAAAATTACCAGTCCTTGCAGCTTATGTTGTTTTCTCCTAATGTTGCTTAGCTAAAATATTGGTAGAAAACGTAGGAGTAACCTAGAGCAATTCTGTGCACATTCAGTAAACTCTTTGCAAGATGAGGTTCAATAAGCCAGAAATGAATTTCGAACAACCAGAATTAAGGAGTTTATTTCCTCTTTTCCAAATATTCCCTATTTCAATCTGAGGCTAGCAATGTCTTACTATAATGGGGTGAGATGAAGTACTTAATTTCACACTTCAGCCACTTTTAATATTTTCACTGTGTTTCAGATTTATAAACACTACTACTGTATTATTAGTTATATTCCCACACTAACTTTCAAAGAGCTTAGAAGGTTATTGATAAAAAGAAATAATATGAGGACTTGGTGAAAGTATACCTCACCAAACAGTGGCAAGATGATGCACTGTGTCCCAGAGTGTCATCCCACCACTTCATATATTGATAGTTTCAGCACATCCTCCATTCATTCATTTTAAGAATATTCTGCTTTGATATGATTTAGATGCGTTGATAATTCAGTGAGTTCATTTTGAATGACAGGCGCTGACCTACAGTAGTTCACCTAAAGGAGAAACATTTTCTGCCTGAAAGTGAATTTATGTTTCAGAGAAGTCCTTGGGGACTATATTCCAGTGGTCATGAAGCCAAAGGGAAAGCATGGGAACAGGTACATCACCACATTGTAACTTACTGCCAGTAATTAATTAATAGGTGAACCATTTCAACCTTTTTAAAATTGGAAGCAGGGAGACCACTAAATGGTGGTTTCATGGGTAGCAAAACAAAAAGGTTAGATTTGGTCAGAGATTCCCCATCCTGAACTAAATCATGATGTCGATCAAGGGTGGTCAGAATATAACCCTAAGTCATAATAATGCCACCAAGAATATTTTTATGTACACACACACACACACACACACACCAAAGCCAGAAATAGTCTTTTGGCCATTTCTAATCCACCATCCCCTTTCTTTTTCAATGTTTTTGCTGGTCCATGACTCTAGGACTGTCAACATTACCTCCCAACCCACACTTTCCCTGTTCTTCCTTCATGCAGAAAGAGAGAAAAAGATCATAACTTTCAACAAGACACAGTTTACATAGACAGTTTACATATACATTTACATAGACATTTACATAGACATATAGGGAACTGTGGTTTGTTCTAACCCAATTCATCCAAGAAGCTAGGAGCAAACCATATGTTTTCAGATCTAAGCTTCTATCAAGTGACTTTGGCTAAAAGAAGCAGCCTAAGCTCTCTGTGATTGTACATATCATTCAAATTGTCCTCTGTCCCCAAAGTGGAGGAAGGTTTTCATTCTCCCACTCTCATTACATGAAGGAGAAGGAAGAACAGTTGAGTTGGAGGTTTACTGGTTTGTTTCTTATTGTAATGCCTCTGTCAGATGAATACTCTACTGAAGAAAAGTCTGAGTGCTGTGACCTTAAGAATATAGAAAAGACAGACAATCATATGGACTCCATGCTTTCATTGGAGTAAGAAACAACACCCATAGATAATGGAAGTGCGGCGCCAAAATGGCCGCCGCGCTCTTTGCGGGCCCCCCCCCCCACCGGACGAAACCATCCGGGTAGTTAGGGGCGTGGCCAGCACCCTAATAAAAGGGCTGGCCACGAGGCAGCCGTGCTGCCATTTTGGCGAACCGACGGAGCGGAGAAGATTTTCCTCCTTACCTCCGTCGATCGTGTTTTCTTGAGGGAAGCCTTTTCGGGCAGCTTTCTCTTTTATTTAGACTCTTAGCTGCATTGGCCATGCCCTCGAAGAAGAAGGCAGCCGCGAACGTGGCTCGATCGGCGCGGAGGCGTCAGCCGGGTCGGAGGACCGCGACGGCGCCCGTTCCGCAGCCACCTCTAGCGGATCCCACCGGGAACGGTGGGATGGGATCGGTAGCTCCATGGCCTGACGCGCAGAGCATACCCGCAGCCCCGGACGGGGCCTCGGCCCTTGGCCCGCAAACGACGACCACGGCTCCTGCCATGGTTCATCCGGTAGGGCCTTCTTGCCCGGGTGCGCAGTTCCCCATGGGGGGTGCGAGCCACGGAGGGTGGTTGGGTTCCCTGCCCTTGCAGGGCGTTCCTACGACTCCCCAGGGGCTGAGCATGGGCTCTTGGCCTTATCTGGCCCCTGGGGCTCAGGGACCTGGTCAGGTACCCGTGAATTTTGGGCTGGTTGCCCAATTGCCCCCTGTCGGGGCCGGGCCCTATGTCGACGTGGAGGCCCTTCTTGCATGGGTTGCGGCCCTTGAAGCGTCCTTGGCGAGGGCCAACCAAGTAGGGGTACCTCTAGGTTTCCAGGTTCCTCCTTTGGCCGCCGAACAACGGCCGGTGATGGGTCGGGTTGAGCCGCCTGAGGTGTGTGGGCCGGTGGCGGCCACTGCCTCGCAGCTCCCCACCCCACAGGTGCAGCAGTCTGGTGCTGGTCTGGCTCCGTCGACGAGCTCAGCTTCGGTCGTGAGCTCCGACGCCCCCAGCGGGCCGGAACCCCCGGTGGGGGCGGCCCGTGGGGGTGCAGCGGGTGAGTATGCGGTCCAAGTTAATGCACCCACACAACTGACTTCATCGGGGGGACTGTTCAATGGCCTTGGCCTCGCTCGGGTGGCACGGCGGCCCAATGGCCCCCGGCCCACCCAGTGACTTTACCCGCGACACAGGGCTTGGGGCGGGGTGCTGCCCCCAATGTGCTGGGAAATGTGTTGGGGATCCCCGGGCTGGCTCAGGCTCAATTTACCTTACCCGTAGTTCCCTCGGTGCTGGTGTCGGCTTTACCAACAGCAGGGTATTCCTTGCCCTTGGGGGACCATTTGGCCCAGTCTACCAAGGAAAAGATTTGGAGGGGCGAGTACGTAGATATCTTCTCACTTCTAAATAGGGAGCCGACCAAGGAGGAGAGGGAAGGGCTGGACGAGAAGGATAAGGAGCAGGCACGTCGTCATAAGCCGCCACGCACGTGGGCAAATTGGCTGCCAGCGTACCTGATTTACATGGCCGTTTATCTCAGGGCTAGGCCGGATTTGGCTATTCCCATGGTCCAATATCTGGACAATATTTACCGGGCTATGGTTGACTTCCCGGGCCCGTCATGGCTGGCTTACGACGAAGAGTTCCGCATGAGAATTCCGCTGCACCCAGAGATGAGGTGGGATGAGCCCTGCCAGAAGCTGTGGCTTCTGTATATGACCCCCACGCGCCCGGCGCCTGGGGAGAGATACCACTGTGGACATGCGGTCCAATGAGCGGCCCCAGTACAGGTACCCCGCCAAGCGGCGGGGCAGGGGGTTCCAGCCCGCCTGCTGTGCTGGACCTTCTCGTCCAGTGGTTCTTGCAACAGGAAAAATTGCAAGTACAAGCATGAGTGCCCCTCTTGTTCTGGCCCCCATGCTGCCTCCGCCTGTCCCAGGCCAGGAGGATACAGGGGCAGGGGTAGGGGCGGACAAGGGGCAGGCAAGTCTGCCATGGAGGGAGCGGGCTCACCAAAAGGCCCCCTCCCCAATTAATGTCGACATGCTGGAGCGTTGGCTCGCATCGTACCCGAGGAGAGCAGACGCTGTGTACCTCCTTCAGGGTTTTCAACTGGGTTTTCGTATTCCTTTCACTGGGGATAGGTCACCGCAGGATGCAGCTAACCTTTTGTCACTTAGGGGAAGGGAGGAGGTGGCTGCCGCCAGCATTAATAAGGAGATTGCTGCGGGCAGGGTCGCCGGCCCTTTCCCCGCACCCCCGTTCCCCAACCTTAAAGTGTCTCCGCTAGGACTAGTGCCCAAGAAGTCCCCGGGCGAGTTTCGCCTGATTCACCATTTGTCCTATCCAGCCGGCCATTCGGTCAATGATGCTATCCCTGATGACCTTTGTTCTGTCAGGTATACATCCTTTGACCAGGCATTGCGCATGGTGCGCTCATGTGGCCCGGGTGCAATGTTGGCTAAGTGTGACATTAAGTCGGCGTTTCGCCTCTTACCCGTGCACCCGGGTGACTTCGAGTTGCTGGGTTTCAAATTCCGGGGTGAATATTATTTTGACAAAGCCATGCCGTTCAGCTGTTCCATATCCTGCTCGGCTTTCGAGCGTTTCAGTACCTTCCTGCAGTGGGCATTTGTCCGTAGGTCAGGGTCTCGGTCTGTAGCCCATTACCTGGATGACTTTTTATTCGGGGGTGAACGGGGCTGGGACACGTGTACATGTCTCCTCAATACATTTCAGACGCTAATGGAGGAACTCGGTGTCCCTTTAGCGCCCGAAAAGACCGAAGGCCCGTCTGATAAGTTAATATTCCTGGGGGTGGAAATTGACACGGTAGCGCAGGCTTCTAGGTTGCCCGCAGACAAGGTGGCACGGATAGTTGCCCTTATATCGGACTTGCTGGCTAAGCGCAAGGCATCCCTTCGGGAATTGCAGGTGCTACATGGCCACCTCAATTTCGCTTGCAGGGTGGTCGCACCTGGCAGGGCCTTTGCTCGGCGCTTGTGCGACGCCATGGCAGGCTTATCCAGGCCCCATCATAGGGTGAGACTGACACGGGGCATCAGGGCAGATCTGCACGTATGGCTCCAGTTCTTGAGAGAGTTCAATGGGGTCTCATTTTGGAGGTCTGACCTCCTGGCTTCGCCCCACTTTCAAATTCAGTCTGATGCCTCGGGATCCCTGGGTTATGGGATGTACTTCAATGGGAAGTGGGCATATTGTGGATGGCCACCAGCCTGGTCAGGCACGGGCCGCCTGAAGGATCTCACATATTTGGAATTTTTCCCCATACTGGGGGCCTTGATGCTATGGGGTGAGGAGTGGGCCAACTCTGTGGTGCATTTCTGGTGTGACAATGCGGCTGTTGTCCACATTGTCAACTCACAGACCTCTAAATCTCCCAGGGTCATGGATCTTGTGCGCCAGTTTGTATTGCGCAGCCTGCGCCTCAATGTACTGTTCAGAGCCAGGCATGTCCCGGGGGTGAATAATGATATTGCTGACGCTTTGTCCCGCCTGCAGATCTCCCGGTTCCGTGCCTTGGCTCCGGATGCGGAGGAATTTCCCTCGCCACTACCGCAGGAGATATGGACAATTGGCAAGGAGAGGTGAACCGGGCGATAGGCATGTCACTGGCGCCACGCACGCGTAAGGCGTATCACCACGCGTTGGTTTCATTTCGGACTTTTTGTTCCCAATATTGCTTGCCAGATACCTGGCCGATCCCAGTGGCCCACATCCTCCGTTTTATGGTTTACCTGCACGCCCAGGGCCTGGCACCACGCACCATAGCATCTAGGCTATCAGCGCTGGCCTTTATGGCCAAGGTGGGAGGTCATGCGGACAGCACCGCTGATTTCCGTGTGAGACATGTTTTGGAGGGGTGGGTGCGGGAACGTGGGCGTTGCCTGGACGACCGTCACCCAATTTCCCCTGGGGTACTTATCCAACTGGCACGAGGCTGGCATGACCTATGTTTCGATAGGTATGAGGCAGCCCTGTTTCGTGCGGCTACAACGGTGGCCTTTTTTGGAGCGCTCCGCATCAGCGAGCTTGTGATGCTGTCTAAGGCGGATGCAAGTCGTAGGGCACTGGAACTCGAAGATGTCTATGTTTGCAATGATTGGGCTCAGTTGAGGATACGCTCCTCTAAAACAGATCAGCATGGCGTAGGCAGTGGAATAAGACTGCTACGATGTTTATTTTCAGACATCTGTCCGGTTGGTGCCCTACAGGAGTTCCTTGCACTGCGTGGCACGCACCATGGCCCGTTTTTCTGTCACCAAGATGGGTCTCCCCTCACTAAATTTCAGTTTTGGAAGGTGACAGGGAAGGCACTGGCCAGAGTTGGCCTCCCTGGGGCCCGTTACGGCACCCATTCATTTAGAATTGGGGCGGCCTCTACTGCGGCTGCTTATGGGTACTCCGGGGCTGACATACGCAGCATGGGGAGGTGGGACTCACACTGTTTCCAGTTTTATGTTCGCCCACTCCCACCGTGAGTACCTTATGAGTCACCATGTATCTTTCCTACCCTGTTTTTTCCCTTGACAGACCCTGGGTGTCGTATCACACCGGTGACAGTATGGCTGGTGGGCCACAGCTACGTGCACAGGGCAGCGCGTTACGCTGCGGCGACAGATTGGGGACCCCGACTGGGACTGGGTGCATACGCACATTTCACATGGCACGGTAAGCCCGGTATGTTGTGGCGGGAGCTTTTGCCATTCCTCTTTTCATCGAGGAGTGCCGACCCGCCCGACATTCTGATCATACACCTTGGGGGTAATGACTTGGGTCAGGTCACTGGCTTATCGCTGAAGCATGCGATTTGCGCGGACCTTGCCTACTTACATTACGTATGGCCCGCCACAACCCTTGTTTGGTCAGATATGGTCCCACGGCACGCTTATCGGGGAGGCTTCGACCTCCAGGCCCTGGACCGCGCTCGGCGCATGGTGAACAGGGCGGTGGCCCGATTCCTTTCTACCAAGGGCTGGGGGCGGGTCAGTCATCATCCCGCCATTAGTCTGCAAAATTATGGGCTTTATTCGGGGGATGGGGTCCATCTGTCGCGAGGAGGTATGGACCTCCTGCTGGGTGATTGGCGAGCAGGCCTGTCGACCGACCTGACGGTCTTGGGGGGGGCGTCGAGCCTTTATTGAAGCCTCTCCGGGTGGCGGGTAGCACTGGTAAGGTAAACATTTATGACCCACAGGTATCCGGCAGGTTCGCAATTGACTGGACAACACTAGATAGGCATAAGTTGTTTAAACGTTGTCCGGTCAACAACGAACCAGGCAAGGGGGTGATGGTTACCACTAGACAGCTGGAATCACCCCCTGATTTTACGGATACACGTCAGAGGGTGGGGTCATTAGTTAGATATTGACTACGGTCAACAATTTGTTTGTTGTCAACAAACAAATTGATACAAATAGATACATTGTAACAATTGCCGTTGGCAATTTTGGGTGGTACCTTACCAGTGTTACTTCGGCCTGCTTGCCTTAAGAATTATGATTGGTCGTTTTACCAATAGAAATTTATAATTCGGACTAGGGCTTGAATCAATAAATGTGGCCCATGCCATTATCCACTTTCATTTGTGTCTGAGTCCATCATTGGGGGGGTGCGCCTGCAATGGAAGCGCGGCGCCAAAATGGCCGCCGCGCTCTTTGCGGGGCCCCCCCACCGGACGAAACCATCCGGGTAGTTAGGGGCGTGGCCAGCACCCTAATAAAAGGGCTGGCCACGAGGCAGCCGTGCTGCCATTTTGGCGAACCGACGGAGCGGAGAAGTTTTTCCCCTCCACCCCCTCCCTAGTTAACAGTGTGATTTCTTGGTCGCTTCGGGGCCGGGTGGGAATTTTTGGCTGGGACTCGCATTGGCCCTTGAGTCCTGGCTTTTTCGCCCATCCCACACTGTTGCTATGGTTTGATATAGGGGTTGTTCTGTGTTGCTGTTGACTTTGGTCACATTGGCGGGTAGCACTGGTAAGGTAAACATTTATGACCCACAGGTATCCGGCAGGTTCGCAATTGACTGGACAACACTAGATAGGCATAAGTTGTTTAAACGTTGTCCGGTCAACGACGAACCAGGCAAGGGGGTGATGGTTACCACTAGACAGCTGGAATCACCCCCTGATTTTACGGATACACGTCAGAGGGTGGGGTCATTAGTTAGATATTGACTACGGTCAACAATTTGTTTGTTGTCAACAAACAAATTGATACAAATAGATACATTGTAACAATTGCCGTTGGCAATTTTGGGTGGTACCTTACCAGTGTTACTTCGGCCTGCTTGCCTTAAGAATTATGATTGGGCTTTGTCAAAATAATATTCACCCCGGAATTTGAAACCCAGCAACTCGAAGTCACCCGGGTGCACGGGCAAGAGGCGAAACGCCGACTTAATGTCACACTTAGCCAACAGTGCACCCGGGCCACATGAGCGCACCATGCGCAATGCCTGGTCAAAGGATGTATACCTGACAGAACAAAGGTCATCAGGGATAGCATCATTGACCGAATGGCCGGCTGGGTAGGACAAATGGTGAATCAGGCGGAACTCGCCCGGGGACTTCTTGGGCACTAGTCCTAGCGGAGACACTTTAAGGTTGGGGAACGGGGGTGCGGGGAAAGGGCCGGCGACCCTGCCCACAGCAATCTCCTTATTAATGCTGGCGGCAGCCACCTCCTCCCTTCCCCTAAGTGACAAAAGGTTAGGTGCATCCTGCGGTGACCTATCCCCCGTGAAAGGAATACGAAAACCCAGTTGAAAACCCCGAAGGAGGTACACAGCGTCTGCTCTCCTCGGGTACAATGTGAGCCAACGCTCCAGCATGTCGACATCAATTGGGGAGGGGGCCTTTTGGTGAACCCGCTCCCTCCATGGCAGTCTTACCTGCCCCTTGTCCGCCCCTACCCCTGCCCCTGTATCCTCCCGGCCTGGGACAGGCGGAGGCAGCATGGGGGCCAGAACAAGAGGGGCACTCATGCTTGTACTTGCAATTTATCCTGTTGCAAGAACCATTGGACGAGAAGGTCCAGCACAGCAGGCGGGCTGGAACCCCCTGCCCCGCCACTTGGCGGGGTACCTGTACCGGGGCCGCTCGTTGGACCGCATGTCCACAATGGTATCTCTCCCCAGGCGCCGGGCGCGTGGGGGTCATATACAGAAGCCACAGCTTCTGGCAGGGCTCATCCCACCTCATCTCTGGGTGCAGCGGAATCCTCATGCGGAATTCTTCGTCGTAAGCCAGCCATGACGGACCCGGGAAGTCAACCATAGCCCGGTAAATATTGTCCAGATACTGGACCATAGGGATAGCCAAATCCAGCCTAGCCCTGAGGTAAACGGCCATGTAAATCAGGTACGCTGGCAACCAATTTGCCCACGTGCGTGGCGGCTTACGACGACGTGCCTGCTCCTTATCCTTCTCGTCCAGCCCTTCCCTCTCTTCCTTGGTCGGCTCCCTATTTAGAAGGGAGAAGATATCTACATACTCGCCCCTCCAAATCTTTTCCTTGGTAGACTGGGCCAAATGGTCCCCCAAGGGCAAGGAATACCCTGCTGTTGGCAAAGCCGACACCGGCACTGAGGGAACTATGGGCAAAGGAAAATGAGCCTGAGCCAGCCCGGGGATCCCCAACACATTTCCCAGCACATTGGGGGCACCACCCCGACCCAGGCCCTGTGTCACGGACAAAGTCGCTGGGTGGGCCGGGGGCCATTGGGCCGCCGTGCCACCCGAGCGAGGCCAAGGCCATTGAACAGCCCCCCCCAATGAAGTCAGTTGTGTGGGTGCATTAGCTTGGACTGCATACTCACCCGCTGCACCCCCGCGGGCCGCCCCCACCGGGGGTTCCGGCCCGCTGGGGGCGTCGGAGCTCACGACCGAAGCTGAGCTCGTCGACGGAGCCAGACCAGCACCAGACTGCTGCACCTGTGGGGTGGGGAGCTGCGAGGCAGTGGCCACCACCGGCCCGCGCGCCTCAGGTGGCTCAACCCGACCCATCGCCGGCCGCTGTTCGGCGGCCAAAGGGGGCACCTGAAAACCTAGAGACACCCCTGTTTGGTTGGCCCTTGCCAAGGATGCTTCAAGGGCTGCCACCCGGGCCAGGAGGGCCTCCACATCGACATAGGCCCCGGCCCCGACAGGGGGCAATTGGGCAACCGGCCCATAATTCACGGGTACCTGTCCAGGTCCCTGAGCCCCAGGGGCCAGATAAGGCCAAGAGCCCATGCTCAGCCCCTGGGGAGCCGTAGGAACGCCCTGCAAAGGCAGGGAACCCAACCACCCTCCGTGGCTCGCACCCCCCATAGGGAACTGCGCACCCGGGCAAGATGGCCCCGCCGCACGGACCATGGCAGGGGCCGTGGTCGTTGTTTGCGGGCCAAGGGCCGAGGCCCCGTCCGGGGCAGCGGGTATGCTCCGCGCATCAGGCCAAAGAGCTACCGATCCCATCCCACTGTTCCCGGTGGGGTCCGCTAAAGGTGGCTGCGGAACGGGCGCAGTCGCGGTCCTCCGACCCGGCTGACGCCTCCGCGCCGATTGAGCCACGTTCGCGGCTGCCTTCTTCTTCGAGGGCATGGCTAAGGTAGCTAGGAAGCCTAAAACAAGAGAAAGCTGCCTGAAAAGGCTTCCCCCAAGAGGACACGAGCGACGGAGGTAAGGAGGAAAAACTTCTCCGCTCCGTCGGTTTGCCAAAATGGCAGCACGGCTGCCTCGTGGCCAGCCCTTTTATTAGGGTGCTGGCCACGCCCCTAACTACCCGGATGGTTTCGTCCGGTGGGGGGGGCCCGCAAAGAGCGTGGCGGCCATTTTGGCGCCGCGCTTCCATTCTTCTTCTTCTTCAGCAGCTGCAGCCCTGATGCCTTGAGTGTTCTTCCCAGATGAATAGCTCTGTGTCTTCAAGTGGCATAATCTCATTCTGAAACTGCTTTTGAGGAATTTGTGAGGGTTTATTCCCTTTGGAGGGCAACATATTCTGAGGAGATTTTATTTTATTTTATTTATTGTTTAGACTTTTATACCGCTTTCCTCCCCATAAAGGGAACTCGAAGCAGTTTACAACAAGAATGCCAAACAATATAAAATATGATACAAATAATACAACAAAATACAGTTACAGTATGAATTATCAAAAACATATTCAATACAATATCAAAATTACCCTAACAATCATAAGAGTCAAACAAGTTCAATAATGCAAAACAAAATAACAAACCACAAACTCAAAGTCAAAGAGGGACACACACACCCCTCACACCCAACCCTTCTGCCACCAAACCGCACCTCCCTACAGTCTCGGTCCCAGTGGCAGGGAGCAAAAGCCCAGGGGTGTGGTGGCTCCACCAACACTGAAGCTGGCAGCGTCCCTTCCAGCTGCGCCACACTCCCCAGCCTTTGTAGCCCCGATGGTGTGGGGGCGGGTGCTCGGGGGTGTGGCCACTCACACACAGCTGCTGCTGGAGCCGGCCAAGCTCTCCTTCGCCGCGCAGCTCCTCCCTGCATTCTCAGTCCAGGTGGTGTGGAGACAGAAGCCCGGGGGTGTGGTGGCTCCACCAACGCTGAAGCTGGCAGCATCCCTTCCAGCGTCCCTTCCAGCCGCGCCACACTTCCCCAGCCTTTGTAGCCCCGATGGCGTGGGGGCGGGGGCTCGGGGGTGTGGCCGCTCATACACAGATGCTGTTGGAGCTGGCCAAGCTCTCCTTCGCCATGCAGCTCCTCCCTGCATTCTCAGTCCAGGTGGTGTGGAGACAGAAGCCCGGGGGTGTGGTGGCTCCACCAACGCTGAAGCTGGCAGCATCCCTTCCAGCTGGCAGCTTCCCTTCCAGCTGGTAGCGTCCCTTCCAGCGTCCCATATCACTTCAACTAAATTTCAACTAAATAAGGAAGTGTTATGCTGAGGTATATATCATTTCATAAGCACCTCATAATCATTTCATTCATCTCAGCTGCAAAGATTGAAGGAGAGCAAGCAGGACTCCAGCAGAGCTATTCTATGTGGTTTCAATGCTTCTCTGGGATTTGGGGGGAAATCAAGGAAGGGTTAAAAGAAAGGAAAAGGGCGATTAGCATTCTTGAAGAGGGGGAAAAGATTGATTAAGGCAGGAGAGGATTTTTTACCCCAATTGACCTTCAAGAACTCACATGTTGTGTGAAATATAATTTGAAATATTAATAATACTGTACTTTTTTAAAAAAAGGAATTATCTTTCAAACAGATGCACAAGCAGATTGAGAAATATGTATGAGGAAAGTTCCCGATCAGGAGGGAAAGGTTCAGCTTAGTGTTTCCCCAGCACTCTAGTGTTCTACAGAAATGGATCTCCCTTTTGAGAATTCAAATCGTAAACCTCTCCCCACACAACCTGCAACCTGAAGGAAATGCTTAATTCCTCAGACTGTGTAAAAACTGTTGAGATTGTTGTATGGTAGACTTTTTAAATTAGAATATTTTATCATCAATGTGGTATTAATAGTACTGACTTATTCAACTCAGGAGTGTTTTTCAGGTGAGAACAGGAAAAGGTGTGTGTGTGTGTGTGAGAGAGAGAGAGAGAGAGCGTTCGACAACTCAGAGTTTTAATTGTCCATGTCTTTAATACCCTTTTTGAGATGAGGTGGCCAGATGTGCTCACACCATTCAAAATAGGGCCTCACCAACTTTTTATGTCCTTTCATAAAAATGTACAGAATGAATTAAATTTGGAAGTGTTACTTATGGGACTGCAATTTTTAGGATTATGAGAATTGTGGTCTAAACAAACAGGTCATCTCAAAGTACCACGAACACAGTTTGAGAGCCTTTGTGGTTACATTGACTGGTAATGGGGAGAGGAAGAGCCATTTATTTCCATGAGTAGTACATCACAATACTAAAGTCACATTCTAGGTCAGCCATAGAGTTTTGACAGTACATCTCAAATTGGGACTTTCTACCCCATGTGCGGTGGCTCAAGTGGTTAAGGCATTGAACTCGCTGACTGGAAGGTCAGCAGTTCAGGACTCGAATACTGCATGATGGAGTGAGCTCTCATCTCTGTCCCAGCTCCTGCCAACCTAGCAGTTTGAAAGCAAGAAATTGCAAGTAGATAATTAGGGACCACTTTGGTGGGAAGGTAAACAGTGTTCCATACACTCTGGTGTTGAGGCATGCTTGCCACATGTCCACAGAAACATCTGCAGATGCAGACAGCACTGGCTCTTTGGCTATAAACAGAGATGAGCACTGAACCATAGAGTCGGATGCGACTGGCTTTTGAGCATTTTTACCTACCCCATGTGCAGTTTTCTTCTCCATTTCTTCAGTCTGGAGACATATTTTTTTGAGCTCTTCACAATCCACTTGTCTTTTCCCCACATTCAGTAATATGATGTCAACTACAAAGTTGGAAAAGACTTGTGGCACCTTGAAAACCAGCAAGCTATATTTGGCAAAGACCTTCTTCGGCTGCAGCTCATTTCCTCAGGTGCCAATTTCATGGGCCACATCTATTAAAGCTTGTGACAGATAATGACCTTTTAGTATTTAAGTGCCCAAAACTCTTTGATGGTTTTTCTGCAATAGACTAACACACGTTCTTCCCTGGAATACTCCATTAATTTGGCACTTCGGTTCTCTGCCTACACGCTTCTGATTCCAACTCATTTGTGAATTGCTCCACTCTCAGAATGTGAGCACAGCTTAAATCCCTCATTTTGACTACTGACCATTTAACTCCTGTTTCCTCTTCTTTAGCTAGCTAAGGAGAATTTTTGTTTTGTCTAATCATTACTAGTTTTATTCGGGAATATTTTATATAGGACTTTTTCTAACCTACAGAATATACAGTAACTTTCTTCAAGATCATTTTTGTTCATGCCTAATAAAATGCCTTCATGTAAGACGTCATTCTATGGAAATGTTTGACCTCTTTTTATAAATTTAACTCAAACTGCATATTACAAAATTATGCACAATGTGACTGGCTTACATTTCCAGGAAGAAATGCTATTAAACTATCTTCAAAATAATCTTTGATCTACTATGACATACATATGAAGGGCACAATCTTATTTATTCACTAGCTGAAGGCCCTGCCCTGCCTGGGCGGACCTAACCCTGTGTGAGGGGATGGCTGGGCCCTTTTCCCCTTTCTCGTTTCCCACCCCTTGGAGCCCGTATCTGGTTGAGGATGGGCACTCTCCATCACTTCTGGCAGAGGTGTTGGCTGCTGGCAGTGCGCAGGGCGTGTATCCAGAGGCCCATGGGCAGATTGCCGCAGCCAGACCTGTGGGCCAGAGCAGCCCCCTTTTATCCGTCCATGTCCAGATGGCCATTGTTGGTGTGCTGGGCAGAAGTTGCCGGCTGGGCCCCCTTTCTCCGACCTGGGCTGGAGGTCTGCCAGGCTCCTCCAATGCATCTGGTCCAGAGCACATCCCATCAGCAGGGCCACCACCTCCATGGCTCACTGTTTGCAGGCGGGTCGGGACCTGCTCTTGGACTCAGGTGGAGGCTTGGCAGGCACCTCCAGTGTGGTGGGGGCTGGACAGCATCCCTGTGGCAGCAACCGTGACCCTTCTGACCAGATGCAGTCAGGACCAGGTGCAGTGGCGGAGCCTGGCTTTCCTCTGACCAAGGACGGAGGTGGGGGACAGCTGGCCAGTCCCAGCCTTGTGCACCACTGGCAGGGCCATGGACATGGATGGAGAAGGAGGGGCTGCCCAGGTCGGTTGGTTCAGGCACAGCAGTGCGCTGGAGGGCTTCTGGACACAGCCAAAGATGGTGGCGTGTTGTCCCACCCGATGGACACAAGCCCTGCACTCCATCAGTGGGTAACCCCTTCACCATGGCAACACTGTCGCCACTCCACCCCCAGGGGGTGCAACTGGCAATGGCCCGGACCAGAGCCTGGAGGCCTCTGCAGAAGCAGGGTTTGCAGAGGTGACGGAGGAGAATGTCTGTCGTCAACCAGGTAGGGTTGCCAAGGGCCGGGATTCGAGGAGGGGGATAAGGGTCAAACCTTCCCCTCAGACCGGGTTTGGCCCACCTGGGTAAGGCAAGGCCCTCAGCTGTAGCATGAGCACGCGTTGGCAGTTGGTTTGTGTGTTCATGCACTGGCTGCCCCACCTCTTCCGCATTCGGATCCTCCTGTCAGATTGGCTGTGGCGTGGCGCGGAGGATGCTGGGACTTGTAGTCTATGTATTTTTTGCTTTTGTGGGGTGCAGGCACCACTCTCGGCCTCTGGACCCTTGTGGGGCTGATCTCAGTTATGAAAGAAAGGTGTGTACGGAAAATTACATAATCGGCTCCAGTGGTTTGGGTACGCCTGCCGGACATGTATGTTACACCTCTTCCTTATAGGTATAGATTGAGCTCAAACAAATGGTGTTGGTGGGCCCAAAACATACAACATCTGTAAATGCTACATTGCAACTGTAATAATTAACTATATCTAAAATGCAGTGGAATTATATTTTGTAGGTTTCCTCTTTCTCTCTGGCTCTTCTCATAGCTTATTTTTACAAAAGTTTAGAGCAGCATTTCCCAAACTATGTTCTGCGGAACACTGGTGGATTTCACTTCCCAGAAGCATAAGTACATTGGCTGATCACTGCTTTGGGAAATTGACATAGTCTTCTAAGAATTGAAGTCCAAAAACAAAGATTGGGAAACACTGGTTTAGAGAAAGTATGTTCTTTATATTTTAAACTGAGTGGGCTGGATCCTATTATTACATAAGGTCAAATGTATGACATTCAAATGATGACCTCAGAGCACTATAAAAATTTATAATACCCACCTTGCCTATATCTAAAAGCTTTATTCATGTACATCATTTCTATACACAAAAGCCAAATAATTATTACAAACAAGCAACATTTTGAGAAGTTAATGGGCAGATTTCAATTACACAGCCATTAAAATGTATCAAAATTAAATTTGAGCTGCAGTCCATATACTTAAGTTAGACAAATATATGTCATTTAGTTATAAAAGTTACAGACAAGTACTTAAATTATATATTGGTTAAACAATACAGCTTGTAGCCAACAGCTATAAAAAGGAGAGAGTACGTTTCTAAAATGCATCATTAAAAAGTTAAAAAAGCATTATAGCTTTGAGCCATCTTTAGCCTTTAGCATATCTAGACACACATGAAAAATAATAGGCTTTCTCATTCTCACTCAAGCCATTGGTATTTACTAGCTTGAATTTATGGAGGGAAATCAAAGCATTTTTATGCTGTAAGGTATCTGACATCACTCAGGTCAGAAACCTCTTTGCAGGTGCACCCCCCAAAGAAAGACTCAGACACCGGTATATGGATAAAGGCATCGGGCCACTTTTATTGAATAATGCCCTAGTCCGAATTATAACTTTCAATTGGTGTAATCATCCAATTGTAATTCTTTAAGGCAAGCAGGCCGCAGTAACACTGGTAAGGTTGTTCTCAAAATGCCAATGGCAATTGGCTACATGTAACTATTTGTATCAATTTGTTTGTTGGCACAAACAAATTATTGACCGGAGTCAATAAACTATCTACTGACCCCACCCTATGACGTGTATCCATTAAATATCAAGGTGATGCAGGCTGTGAAGCTCCTGACATCACCCCTTGCCTGGTTTGCCCTTGACCGGCCAAACCTATTTCCCCTGTACCTGTCTACGTGTTGGCCAGTCAATTGCGAACCTGCCAGATACCTATGGGTCATAAATCTTTACCTTACCAGTGCTACCCGCCAAAAGTGACCAAAGTCAACTTACCCCTTTTCTCAAACACTAGCAACAGTGTGGGATGGGCAAAAAAGCAAGAATCAAAGAGCCAATTGTAGGTTCAAGCCAAAAATTCCCACCCGGCCCCGAAGCGACCAAAAAATCACACTGTTAACTAGGGAGGGGGTGGAGGGGAAAACTTCTCCGCTCCGTCGCTATTTCTAAAATGGCAGCTCGGCTGCCTCGTGGCCACCCCTTTTATAGAGGGGTGGCCACACCCCCTAACTCACCCGGATGTCTGAGTCCGGATGGGGGGGCTGCAAAGAGCGCGGCGACCATTTTGGTGCCGCACTTTCATTGCAGGCGCACCCCCCAAAGAAAGACTCAGACACCGGTATATGGATAAAGGCATCGGGCCACTTTTATTGAATAATGCCCTAGTCCGAATTATAACTTTCAATTGGTGTAATCATCCAATTGTAATTCTTTAAGGCAAGCAGGCCGCAGTAACACTGGTAAGGTTCCACCCAAAATGCCAATGGCTATTGGCTACATGTAACTATTTGTATCAATTTGTTTGTTGGCACAAACAAATTGTTGACCGGAGTCAATAGACTATCTACTGACCCCACCCTATGACGTGTATCCGTTAAATATCAAGGTGATGCAGGCTGTAAAGCTCCTGCTATCACCCCTTGCCTAGTTCGCCCTTGACCGGCCAAACCTATTTCCCCTGTAACTATCTACGTGTTGGCCAGTCAATTGCGAACCTGCCGGATACCTATGGGTCATAAATCTTTACCTTACCAGTGCTACCCGCCACACGGGGAGGCGTCCATGATGACTCACCACCACCACCACCCAGACCGTCAGCTCGGTCACCAGGCCTGCTTGCATATCCTCAAGAAAGAGGTTCATACCTCTGGCCAACAAGTGGACCCCATCTCCTGCATAGAGATCATAATCCTGCAAGCCTATCCTAGGGTGACGGATGGCTGTCCCTAAGCCCTTGTCTGCCAGGAACGAGGCAACAGCCCTGTTCACCGAGCGGCAAGCGCAGTCAAGGGCACGGAGGTCAATGCCTCCTATGTAAGTATGTCGCGGCACCATGTCCGACCATAGCAGTCGCGTGGACGGCCATACGTAATGCAAATAGGCTAGGTCCCTGCAAATCGTGAACTTTAAAGAGAGGCCAGTGACCTGGGCAAGGTCATTGCCACCAAGATGCAGGATGAGGACATCAGGCGGTCCAGCATCCCTGATGGAAAACAGGAATGGCAACAGTTCCCGCCATTTCATACCGTGCTTACCGTACCATCGCAAACGTGCAGTTGCACGTAGCCCGAGATGGGGTCCCCACTCTGTCGCCGCAGCATACTGCGCTGTCCAGTGCACGTAACTGTGGCCCACCAGCCATACTGCCACCGGTGTGCGTGGACACACAGGGTCTGTAAAAGAAGGAAAAAGAATTAATGACATAACTGGTACTCACACATGGAGGGGGCATACGTACAATGCAAAGCGCATGGATCCCCACCTGCCCATCCTGCATATATCAGCCTCAGAGTACCCACACCCAGCCGCAGTGGAAGCGGCGCCTATCCTAAATGAATGGGTGCCGTAACGAACCCCAGGGAGGCCCACACTGGTAAGTGCCATGCCAGTCACCCTCCAAAACTGGAATTTAGTAAGGGGAGACCCATCCTGGTGGCAGAAAAAAGGGCCAGGGTTCGTACCACGCACTGCCAAAAACTCATGTAGGGCACCAACCGGACAGATGTCTTCAATGGAACATCGTAGCAGTCTGACTCCACTGCCTATGCCTTGCTGATCAACCTTTGAGGACCGTATCCTCAACTGAGCCCACTCTTGAGTAACATAGACATCGTCGAGTTCCAGTGCCCTACGAGACGCATCCACCTTAGACAGTGGTACCAACTCACTGATGCGGAGTGCTCCAAAGAAGGCTACAGTGGTGGCTGCGTGAAAAAGAACCACCTCGTACCTATCATAGCATACGTTATGCCAGCCTCGTGCAAGGTGGGTAAGAACCTCTGGTGAAATAGGGTGACGTGTGTCCTGGCGGCGGCCACGTTCACGTGTCCACTCTTCCAAAACATGACGTATGCGGAAATCGTTCACGCAGTCAGCGAAGCCCTGCACCTTGGCCATAAATGCCAGTGCCGAAAGCCTAGAGGCTATAGTACGGGGGGCCAGCCCATGACCGTGAAGATAAACTATGTATTGCAAAATCTGGTCTACAGATATTGGCCACACTTCGGGTAACTGTCGTTGGCCACAAAAAGTTCTGAATTGTACGAAAGCATGTTGATACGCCTTACGAGTGCGAGGTGCCAAAGACATGCCGATCGCCCGGTTCACCTCTCCTTGCCAAATGTCCAAATCTCGGCCAGGAGTGGCAAGGGGAATTCCTCTGCTTCGGGAGCCAAGGCTCGGAACCGGGAGATCTGCAGGCGGGATAAAGCATCAGCAATATCATTATTAATGCCTGGTACATGTCTGGCCCTGAACAGCACATTAAGGCGTAGGCTTCTCAAGACAAATTGACGGACCAATGCCATGACCCTAGGGGATTTGGACGTCTGAGCATTAACAATGTGCACCACCGCAGCATTGTCACACCAAAAATGGACCACTGAGTTGGCCCACTTATCACCCCATAGTGCCCCCAAAATGGGGGAAAATTGCAGGAAAGTAAGATCGCAGAGACTATCCGTGCCCTGCCATGCGTGAGGCCATCAGCCATATGCCTACCTCCCTTCAAATATATCCCATAACCCAGAGAGCCGGAGGCATCCGACTGGACTTGAAATTTAGGGCAGACCATAAGGTCTGATCTCCAAAAAGAAACCCCATTAAATTCCTGTAGGAATGTGAGCCAAACCGAAAGGTCTGCCCGTATACCCCTGGTGAGCCGTACCCTGTGGTGCCGTTTTAATAGGCCAGCCATGGCATCACACAGACGGCTGGCAAAAGCTCTGCCCGGTGTCACCATCCGGCAGGCAAAATTGAGGTGGCCGTGCAGTACCTGTAGCTCACGGAGGGACACCTTATATTTAGAAATCATTGCCCGAATTGCCGCAGAGATCCGGGCCACCTTGTCCACGGGTAACCTGGATGCCTGTGCGACAGTGTCAATTTCGATGCCTAAAAAGGTGAGCTTGGTAGCTGGGCCCTCGGTCTTTTCAGGCGCTAAGGGGACACCCAGTTCCCGCATAAGGGCCTGAAATGTAGTAAGGAGACGCGTACATGTGTCCGAGCCCCGTTCACCCCCGAACAAAAAGTCATCGAGGTAATGGGCTACAGACCGGGATCCTGACCTTCGAACAAAGGCCCATTGAAGGAAAGTGCTAAATCGTTTGAATGCCGAACATGAAATAGAGCAGCCAAAAGGCATGGCCTTATCTACATAGAATTTTCCCCGAAAACGGAAACCCAACAGCTCAAAGTCCTCGGGGTGCACTGGCAGTAATCGGAATGCCGATTTAATGTCACACTTTGCCAAGAGGGCCCCGGGACCACAGGCGCGTACCATCTGTAGGGCCTGATCAAACGAAGTATACCTGACCGAACAAAGGTCATCAGGAATAGCATCATTGACCGAGGAACCCGCAGGGTAGGAAAGATGGTGTATTAGGCGAAATTCACCTGGGTTCTTTTTTGGCACTAGCCCCAGAGGGGAGACCTTCAAGTTGGGGAATGGTGGTTCATCAAAGAGCCCTGCAACCCTCATAGCCTGCAACTCCTTAGCTATGCTTTGTGCAGCAATCTCCTCATTGCCCTTTAGTGAAAGTAAGTTCGGGGCGTCCTGCAGTCCCTGAACACCCCTAAATGGTATATGAAAGCCAAACTGGAAGCCTTCCAGCAGGTACTTCGCATCATCCCGTCTAGGATAAGCGGAAAGACATTGACCTAACATGGGAATATTAATTGGGGAGGGGGCCTTTTGCTTGGCCAGCACCATCAGAGGGAGCTCTGACCGCCCCCTGCCCACCCCTACCTCTGCCTCGTGACCCACCAGCTCGCGGGCACGCAGAGGCGGCGTGAGGGCCAGAGAAAGAGGGACACTCGTGTCGGAAATGACACTGACGCTTGTTGCACATGCCGCTAGCTGAGAAGCTCCAACACAGCAGGCGGGCTGGAACCCCCTGCCCCGCCGGCTGGTAGGGAACCTGCGTTACAGCCGCCCACTGCACAGCATGGCCACAATGGTACCTATCACCAGGCGCCGGACGCGTGGGAGTCATATACAAGAGCCACAATTGCTGGCAGGGCTCATCCCACCTCATCTCAGGATGTAGGGCCACCCTCATCCTAAATTCTTCATCGTAAGCCAACCACGACGGGCCAGGAAAGTCAACCATCACCCTATAAATATTGTCGAGATATTGGACCATCGGGATGGCCAAATCAGGCCGGGCCCTGAGGTACACGGCCATATATATAAGATATGCCGGCAACCAATTGGCCCAGGTACACGGTGGCTTACGACGACGGGACAATTCTTTATCCCGGTCATCCTGTCCCTCCCTCTCCTCCTTAGTGGGCTCACGATTCAGGAGGGAAAAAATATCAACGTACTCCCCTCTCCAAATCTTATCCCTAGTAGCCTGTGAAAGATGATCACCCAGGGGGAGGGAATAACCAGCCGTCGGCAGAGCCGCCGTCGGCACCTGTTGAATGAAGGGTATGTGTAGCAGGCCCTGAATAGCCCCTGCGATGCTTGGCATACCCCTGGGGGTGGACACCCCTGTCCTAACGGTGGGGCCATTCGGTAACCAGAAATTAACAGGGCAGTGTGGAAGCAACTGCCCACCCACAGTAATCTGGCGTGGCCATGGCCACTGCATCCCCCCAGTGTAACTGGACAGTGTCGGTGCACTAAATTGAACTGGATACTCACTGGTCGCACCCTCATGAGCTGCCCCCACCGGGGGTTCCAGCCCACGGCGGGCGTCGGAGCTCGCGGCAGGCATCGAGCTCTGGGGCCACACCTGACTGCTCCCCACCGGCAGATTCGAACATGCGGGGAGCTGCGAGGCGCCAGCTTGGGCTGGCCTGACGGCCTCAAGCAGCTCGACCCTGTTGGCGGCCCGCTGGAGAGTCACAGCCGACGGGTCTGAAAGTGACGAAGGGGCCGTGCCCGAAGCAGCAGACAAACCCCCTTCAGGAGGTGGATGCGCAATGCCCAGCGAAGCCTCTAGCACCGAAATACATGCAAGAAGGACATCGACAGTCTCCGAGCCCCCAGTATAAAGTGGGCCAGGCGGGCTGGGTGGGCCGGACGGCCCTGTGGCCAGTTGTTGAGCAGGAAACCCAAATGGGGATCCAGGGCCTGAGTAGGGCCATGCCCAAAACTCCGGCCCATGGGGGCCTGGAGGAATGGTGGGGTGGAAACCGCCACCAAGTCCAAGCGGGCCACCCTGTCCTGTGCCAAAGAAATCCCGGCCAGGTGCAGGGATGCCCGAGGAGCCAGCCTGAGCCGGCCCAGCCTGGAGGCCTGTGCCCGGCTGACCAGTAGAAGCCTGCTCGGCCCCACTGGCAGCAGCAGGCAGGGCCGTCCCACTGCCCAGTTGGGGGGTGCATCCCGAGTCCTCCGACCCGATGGCTGCTCCCCGGTAGAAGGAGGGGCGGGAAAGCCCTTCCCCTAGGCCGCGGCTTGACCGCCGGGCCTTTGCGCTTGGGAGCCATGGCTCCCAAAGAAGCGATGGATCCCTGGCCAGGGATCAGTTCCCGTGCCCTGAGTACCGCGGTAATGAAGAGGAGCAAACTCCGTTCAAAAGAAAGGTACGAAGGGCGAAAAAGCAGAAACACGGCAGAGAAAACTTCTCCACTCTGTCGCGTTTCTAAAATGGCAGCTTGGCTGCCTCGTGGCCACCCCTTTTATAGAGGGGTGGCCACGCCCCCTAACTCACCCGGATGTCTGAGTCCGGGTGGGGGGGTCTGCAAAAAGCGTGGCGGCCATTTTGGCGCCGCGCTTTCATTGCATGCCTTTTGTAACACTGTTGTTTAGAGGCAATATATGAATAATGTATAGCACCTGCCCAGTTGGTAAATTTAGTCTGGAATCTAAATTACCTTCAGCACAGGAGTTCCTTAACATTCATTCAGTCAAACTCTCATTTCAATATTGTGAGTTTTAGTACACACACACTTCCCTCAGAGAAGAAAAGAAATGCATATCCACAAGACATGAAATTCTGAAGCTAAGTATTGGTGCTTTTGATGACCAATCGCAGTTTCCTGAAATTCAGCCATTTTCTTGGTTCAAACTTTTGCCTATGGTTGCCTAAAATTTCATATTCTGCTTATGTTTTTAGCATGGCATCAGGAAACCTTGGATCACATCCAACTCTTATTCCAAGCCAAGTAAATTAGAACACTTAATCAGACTTATTAAATCAATAAAAGTTCCCTTAATTCAGTAGGTTTACTCTAATTGGGAAGAGTAGAAAATAATTGCGTTTAGCCTACTAAATATGGAACATTTACTGCCAATACAAGGGGCCTCTGTACATTGCTTCATTGATTTAGGAAACAATTCTGTAGAATTAAGCTAGAACATGCAGTTTAGTTCATGCATCCACTCAGAATTGAAACTTCCATTTCTAAAAGAGCTGTCCTTATGCCACATTAAAAATCCCTTTGAAACAGAAAAGTTTCCAAAACAATTTGACTGTGTCACAAGGATATGTGTTTAAAAGAAATGTTAACATCTATGGCAAATGTAAGCCTTTGAACTTGCTTGAATAGCAATTGGTCTCTGAGCCTTGGATTTTAAACCTTAAGCTTTTGGGCAGGGTTTGCCAACCTTTTTAAGTCAGGGGCCAGATCATGCTCCCTCAGACAGTTGAGGGAGCCGGACTGGTCCCCCCCCTCCCAACGCCATTTATGGCTGTCGTAAATGCACTTACAAGGGTGGGGGCAGGATTATTTGGCACCGTGGGTTGCCTACTGCTTTAGGGCATACAGTTTAGTCTCTCAAATGATTCTCTTGGTGCTGAGTGAGAACTACTATGCAGTAATTGCGGCATGATGTTCATGGTATGCATCTAATGTGTTGGAAAATTAGCTCTTGAAAAAGAAATCAACTGATTTCTAAGGTATAATCAGAAAGGTTATCATCATAGTTACTATTTTTAAAAAGTAATGTTTTGTCTTATCAGTGAGTAAACAAAACAAAACAGCAAAAAAGAGACAAAAATGTTGTGTCACCTTAAAGACTAATTGCTGTATTTAAATGTGAGCTTTCATGGATCAAATCCACTTCATCAGACAAGATGGTCCACGAAAGCTCACATTTAAATATAGCAGTTAGTCTTTAACGTGACACAACATTTTTGTCTCTTTTTTTGCTGTTTTGTTTTGTTTACTTTCTGATATGCTTGCACAGACTAACATGGCTACCACTTCAAACATCTCAACTATGTTTTGTCTTGTGACTTTTCAGATGTAAATAAGAGATTTTTATCCAGGGCTGTAGCCAGGATTCTATATTGGGGGGTGGGGTGGGGCATAGCTGTCAAGTATCCCTTACTACCCTCTTTCCCGCCGTCATCCCTTATTAATTAGACTGCAATGCCCTATTGCCACCATTGGAGTGCAGCGCAGGATAAACATAGCTGTCAAGTATCCTGTATTTGCCGGGAAATTTTCCTTATTTCCAAATCCAAAACTTGACAGGTATGGGGGGAGGGAGAGAGATTTTCAGGAGGGGTAGCAATGTCACACATGCATATATAACATTGGCATCAACGGACTGGGTTGTGGGGGTTTTTAGCTTAGGAAGGTTATTTTAGACCTGTTTTAGTAGGAGTAGACATTTTAGTCTATGCAAGTTTATTATATTACAGTATATAAAATATTTTTGATTTGGGGTGTGTGTGTGTGTGTGTGTGTGTGAGAGAGAGAGAGAGAGAGAGAGAAGCTTACTTTGAGAAGTTAACTGTCAGATCTAGGATTTTTTTAAAAATAGAAAATTCTTAAAATAAAGAAGGAAGGGGGAAGAGGAGTAATGATCAGCTTGCCCCCCTTCTGGTTACGTCCCTGCTTTGCAGGCGCACCCCCCAAAGAAAGACTCAGACACCGGTATATGGATAAAGGCATTGGGCCACTTTTATTGAATAATGCCCTAGTCCGAATTATAACTTTCAATTGGTGTATTCATCCAATTGTAATTCTTAAGGCAAGCAGGCCGCAGCAACACTGGTAAGGTTCCTCCAAAAATTGCCAATGGGAATTGGCTACAATGTATCCATTTGTATCAATTTGTTTGTTGACACAAACAAATTGTTGACCGGAGTCAATAAACTATCTACTGACCCCACCCTATGACATGTATCCGTCAAATCACGGGGTGATGCATGCTGAAAAGCTCCTGCCATCACCCCTTGCCTGGTTCGTCGTTGACTGGTCAAAGCTACTACACCTGTACCTGTCTAAGTGTTGGCCAGTCAATTGCGAACCTCCAGGATACCTATGGGTCATAAATCTTTACCTTACCAGTGCTACCCGCCTAAAGTGACCAAAGTCAAGGACAAAAAACCCTTTGCTCAAACACTAGCAACAGTGTGGGATTGGCAAAAAAGCCAGAAACCAAGGGCCAATTGTGGTTCAGGCCAAAAATTCCCACCCGGCCCCGAAGCGACCAAAATATCACACTGTTCACTAGGGAGGGGGTGGAGGGAAAAACTTCTCCTCTCCGTCGCTATTTCTAAAATGGCAGCTCGTCTGCCTCGTGGCCACCCCTTTTATAGAGGGGTGGCCACGCCCCCTAACTCACCCGGATGTCTGAGTCCGGGTGGGGGCCCCCGCAAAGAGCGCGGCGGCCATTTTGGCGCCGCGCTTTCATTGCAGGCGCACCCCCCAAAGAAAGACTCAGACACCGGTATATGGATAAAGGCATTGGGCCACTTTTATTGAATAATGCCCTAGTCCGAATTATAACTTTCAATTGGTGTATTCATCCAATTGTAATTCTTAAGGCAAGCAGGCCGCAGTAACACTGGTAAGGTTCCTCCCAAAATTGCCAATGGCAATTGGCTACAATGTATCCATTTGTATCAATTTGTTTGTTGACACAAAGAAATTGTTGACCGGAGTCAATAAACTATCTACTGACCCCATCCTATGATGTGTATCCGTCAAATCACGGGGTGATGCATGCTGAAAAGCTCCTGCCATCACCCCTTGCCTGGTTCGTCATTGACCGGTCAAAGCTATTACACCTGTACCTGTCTAAGTGTTGGCTAGTCAATTGCGAACCTGCCGGATACCTATGGGTCATAAATCTTTACCTTACCAGTGCTACCCGCCACATGGGGAGGCTTCAATGAAGACTCACCGCCGCCCCCCCCCAGACCGTCAGCTTGGTCAACAGGTCTGCTTGCAAATCTTCCAAAAAGAGGTTCATACCTCTAGCCGACAGGTGGACCCCATCCCCTGCATAAAGATCATAATTTTGTAAACTAATCGTGGGGTGTCGGATGACCATCCCCAAACCCTTGTCTGCCAAGAACTGGGCAACAGCCCTGTTCACCGAGCAGCGAGCGCGGTCAAGGGCACGGAGGTCAATACCTCCCCTGTATGAATGACGCGGTACGATGTCCGACCATAGCAGCCTTGTGGACGGCCACACATAATGCAAATAAGCTAGGTCACTGCAAATCATGAATTTTAAGGAAAGGCCAGTGACCTGGGCGAGGTCATTGCCCCCGAGGTGCAGTACAAAGACATCAGGCGGTTCAGCATCCCTGATGGAAAACAGGAATGGCAACAGTTCCCGCCATCTCATTCCGCGCTTACCGTACCAACGTATGCGTGCGGTTGCATGCAGTCCAAGCTGGGGTCCCCACTCTGTCACCGCAGCATACTGCGCTGCCCAGTGCACGTAACTGTGGCCCACCAGCCATACTGCCACTGGTGTGCGGGGACACACAGGGTCTGTAAAAGAAGAAAAGAGAACAATGACTTAACTGGTACTCATACCTGAAGAGGGCGAACATATAATGCAAAACGCATAGATCCCCATCTTCCCATCCGGCGTATATCAGCCTCAGAGTACCCAAATGCAGCCGCAGTGGATGCAGCACCTATCCTAAATGAATGGGTGCCGTAATGAGCCCCGGGGAGGCCAACACTGGATAGTGCCATACTGGTCACCTTCCAAAATTGAAATTTAGTAAGGGGAGACCCATCCTGGTGGCAGAAAAATGGGTCATGGTGCATGCCACGCACTGCCAAGAACTCCTGTAGGGCACCAACCGGACAGATGTCTGCAATGGAACATCGTAGCAGTCTAACTCCACTGCCTACGCCGTGCTGATCAACCTTTGAGGACCGTATCCTCAACTGAGCCCACTCATTGGTGACATAGACATCGTCGAGTCGCATCTGCCTTAGACAGTAGTACCAACTCACTGAGGCGGAGCACTCCAAAGAAGGCCACCGTGGTAGCCGCGTGAAAAAGAGCCGCCTCATACTTATCAAAACACAGATTATGCCAGCCTCGTGCAAGGTGGGTCAGTACCCCTGGTGAAATTGGGTGGCGAGTGTCCGGGCGGCGGCCACGTTCCCGTGTCCACCCCTCCAAAACATGTCGTATGCGGAAATCATTCACGCAGTCAGCAAAACCCCTCACCTTGGCCATAAATGCCAGTGCCGACAGCCTGGATGCTATAGTGCGAGGAGCCAAACCCTGACTGTGTAAATAAACCATAAATTGTAAAACTTGTTCGACTGAAATGGGCCACACTTCGGGCAACTGAAGTTGCACACAAAAGGTTCTAAATTGAACGAAAGCATGTTGATACGCCTTACGCGTGCGAGGTGCCAAAGACATGCCGATCGCCCGGTTCACCTCTCCTTGCCAAATGTCCAAATCTCAGCCGGGAGTGGCGAGGGGAATTCCTCTGCTTCCGGAGCCAAGGCACGGAACCAGGGGATCTGCAGGCGGGATAAAGCATCAGCGATATCATTATTAATGCCTGGTACATGTCTGGCCTTAAAAAGCAATTTCAGGCGTAGGCTACGTAACACAAACTGACGAACCAATGCCATCACCCTGGGTGACTTAGACATCTGAGCGTTGACAATGTGGACTAACGCCGCATTGTCACACCAAAAATGGACCACAGAGTCGGCCCACTCCTCGCCCCATAGCATCAAAGCTCCCAGGATTGGAAAGAACTCAAGGAATGTAAGATCACGGAGGCGATCCGTGCCCCGGCATGCTGGAGGCCATTGGCCATAAGCCCACCTCCCCTCAAAGTAAATCCCATATCCCAGGGAGCCGGAGGCATCCGACTTGTACTTGGAATCTAGGGGAAACCAAAAGGTCGGATCTCCAGAAAGAGACCACAGTAAATTCCCGCATGAATTTAGGCCAAACCAAAAGGTCAGCTTGCATGCCCCTGGTCAGTTGGACCCTGTGGTGGCGCTTTAACAGGCCAGACATGGCGTCACATAGGCGCCGCGCAAATGCTCTGCCGGGCATCACCACCCTGCAGGCGAAGTTAAGATGGCCATGAAGTACCTGAAGCTCATGAAGTGACACCTTACGTTTGGCCAGCAAGGCCAAAATCATCGCGGAGATCCGGGTGACCTTGTCAATGGGTAACCGGGATGCCTGTGCAACCGTGTCAATTTCAATACCAGAAATGTGAGCGTAGTGGATGGGCCCTCGGTCTTTTCGGGTGCTAAAGGGACACCCAGTTCCCGCATTAGCGTCTGAAATGTAGTGAGGAGACGCGTGCACGTGTCCGAGCCCCGTTCACCCCCGAACAAAAAGTCATCGAGGTAATGGGCTACAGACCGAGACCCGGACCTGCGAACAAAGGCCCACTGAAGGAAAGTGCTAAAACGTTCGAATGCTGAACATGAAATAGAGCAGCCAAAAGACATGGCCTTGTCTACATAGAACTTCCCTTGGAATCTAAAACCCAATAGCTCAAAGTCCCCCGGGTGCACTGGCAGTAATCGGAATGCCGATTTAATGTCACATTTTGCCAGGAGGGCACCAGGACCACAAGAGCGCACCATCCGTAGGGCTTGGTCAAACGACGTATACCTGACCGAACAAAGGTCATCAGGAATAGCATCATTGACAGAGTAACCCGCAGGGTACGATAGATGGTGGATTGAACGGAATTCACCCGGGGTCTTTTTAGGTACTAGCCCCAGAGGGGAGACCTTCAGGTTAGGGAAGGGTGGTTCGGAAAAGGGGCCCACCACCCTCTTGGACTCTACTTCTTTGGCAATACTCAGTGCAGCTACCTCCTCCTTATCCCTCAGGGAATGTAAATTGGGGGCATCTTGGGGTCCCCGCACCCCTTTGAATGGAATACGAAAGCCCCACTGGAAACCCTCCAGGAGGTACCTCACGTCCTCCCTCCTTAGATAAGTTGAGAGCCATCGCTCCAACATATACACATTAACTGGGGAGGGGGCCTTTTGACTGGCTAGCTCCATCCGCAGAAGCTCTGCCCGCTCCCTGTCCACCTCTACCTCTGCCCTGTGACCCACCAGCCCGTGGGCACGCGGCGGCGGCATGGGGGCCAGCGCAAGAGGGACACTCGTGCTTATATCAGCACTGTCGCTTATTGCACACGCCATTAGCCGAGAAGCTCCAACACAGCAAGCAGGCTGAAACCCCCTGCCACGCCGGCTGGCGGGGAGCCTGTGTTGGAGCAGCTCGCTGCACGGCATGGCCACAATGGTACCTATCCCCAGGCGCCGGATGTGTGGGGGTCATGTACAAGAGCCACAATTTTTGACAGGGCTCATCCCATCTCATCTCCGGGTGTAGGGGCACCCTCATTCTAAATTCCTCATCGTAAGCCAACCACGATGGGCCAGGGAAATCCACCATTGCCCTGTAAATATTGTCCAAGTATTGGACCATAGGAATGGCCAGATCAGGCCGGGCCCTAAGGTATACTGCCATATAAATAAGATATGCCGGCAACCAGTTGGCCCAGGAGCGCGGTGGCTTACGGCGATGAGACAACTCCTTGTCTCTGTCATCCTGTCCCTCTCTGTCCCTCGGTGGGCTCACGGTTCAGTAGGGAGAATATATCCACGTACTCCCCCCGCCAAATCTTCTCCCTCGTGACCTGGGACAAATGATCACCAAGGGGCAAGGAATAACCAGCTGTTGGCAAAGCCGTCACCGGCACATTATGTGTAGGGGGCATACGCAGCGGGACCTGGACTGCCCCGGGGGCGGAAAACCCCATCCTCAATGAGGTGCCATTTTGAAACCAAGGGGCACTGGGATAGACTGGTAACTGATGCCCACTCGCCTCAACTTGACAAGGCCAGGGCCACTGAACTCCACCACTGGAAGTGGGCTGTGATGTAGGTGCACTAATTTGAACCTGATACTCAATAGGTGCACCCCCGTGAGCCACCCCCACTGGGGGTTCCGGCCCACGGCAGGCGTCGGAGCTCGCGACCGGAATTGAGCTCTGGGGCCACACCTGATTACTCCCCGTCTGCAGATCTGGACGAACAGGGAGCTGCGAGACACCGGCAGGCACAGGCCGGAGCGTCTCAAGCAGCTCAACCTGGCTGGCCGCCTGGTGCAGCGTGGCGGCCGTCGAGGTAGCCGGTGCACACGAAGGGGCCCCGGCAGAAAGAGAAGCGCCCCCTCCCACAGGAGGCTGTGCAATACCCAAGGATGCCTCCAGCACTGCTAAACGTGCTAGTAAAGCATCCACTGCCACAGAGCCCCCAGCATAAGGCGGGCCAGGTTGGCCGGAAGACCCACTAGGCAGTTGGAACGGGACACCGAAAGGAGAGCCAAGGCCAGAATAGGGCCATGCCCAAAACTCCGGCCCATGAGGGGCCGGAGGAGGAACGGGTTGTGCGCCCGCACCAGGCCCTCCCCCGCTGCCCTGACCCATGGCCAGTAAAGGCGGGCCGAGGGCCAAAGCCCCTGAGGGGCCGGCTGGCATAGCGCCCTGCAGCGGGGGCGCAGCCCTGGTCCTCCGACCCGATGGATGTCCCCCATCCTGCGCAGGGCCAGGGAAAGTCCTCCCTTCGGCCACGGCTACATTGCCGGTGCCTTCCATTTGGGAGGCATGTCTTCAGAGAAAAAGTAGGATCCCTTTCGAGGGATCAAAAACCTAGCGCCAAAGCACGTAGTAGCCAAGCGAACCAAGGCTCTTCCCAGCCAGGAAAGGCTCAAGGGCTAAACAGCTGAAGACTGGAAAACAAACAGCGATGGAGAAAACTTCTCCTCTCCGTTGCTATTTCTAAAATGGCAGCTCGTCTGCCTCGTTGCCACCCCTTTTATCGAGGGGTGGCCACGCTTCCTAACTCACCCGGATGTCTGAGTCCGGGTGGGGGGGGCCCGCAAAGAGCGTGGCGGCCATTTTGGCACCGCGCTTTCATTCAGCTATTTATTAGAAATATCTATCTGAATGCCATAAGCTGTTGTCCTGTAGAACAAATGCACTTCCTTTTCATCTTCCTTATTATTGTTTTTATGCTTAAAGCACTACAAAGCATTGCACAAGCTTGAATTTTATTTTATTGAAATAATTACAATTAATCAATTACTAGGAACTAGTTGTGTGTAACTAGTTACAGTACTTCAAAACTCTGAGGAATTAGAATGACTCTGAGACTCTCGGGCATTGAGACATAAAGATTTTGAGTAGATACCACAAGAATCTAAGACTCAAGATGAATTTTCATGCATTTGATAAAAACAGAATGTAGTTTTAGTCACATTAGTAGCTTTATCTGGAATGCTTCAAGAGAACAGCTGATCATTACTCCTCTTCCCCCTTCCTTCTTTATTTTAAGAATTTTCTAATTTTAAAAAAATCCTACATCTAATAGTTAACTTTTCAAAGTAAGCTTCTCTCTCTCTCTCTCTCTCTCTCTCTCTCTCACCAAAACAAAAATATTTATATACTGTAATATAATATGCTTGCATAGACTAAAATGTCTACTCCTACTAAAACAAGTCCAAAATAAATTCCACTGAGTTCAACAACATTTATTCCAACTAGGTGGGTATAGATTTGTAGCTTTAATCCCTTTCCCAGCAGTGGTAGGAAAGATGTGGCCCTCTGAATGGTGTTGGCTCATAATCCCATTACCCAAGTGACCAGCACAGTGACCAGTGATCTATAACAACAGTGAAGTTCTTCTTTGTGTGTTGTTTCAAATGACACAGTGGAGCCATGTGCACACATTCACTGGCATTCTCCCAGTTACCCCACAAGCCCTCACAACATCATTTGGGGAGATGACTCCCATTCTCAACATTTGCCTGCCTTGCCTGTGTAAAAACATCTTATGCCCCATGGTTTCTAGGTCTAGCCCTATATTGCTGCTGTCCTGACAATCCTTAAACATTAAGATTTAGTGGGGAAATGGCAAGAGTATTTATATGTTTTCCTCTCCATTGCTTCTGTAATTTTCAATCTCATTTCTCCCTTTTTACATACTCACACACTTTCATATCCCTCTTCCCCATGCAGGTGTTTGTGTGTGTGATTTACAGGCTGTTTGAACTGCATACTTTTATTTCATAGAGGATTTGCTGCTTTTTCATTTCTGGTCTGTCCTTGCTTCCAAAAATGAAGAACACAGAGAACTCAAATAATATTATTTAAACTCTTTTTGTCAGACTTTAAAACACTTATGTTGCTGGAATTCCATCTGTCACTGACTTTGAATGCTGCTCCTTGAGGGGATTTTCCTTGCTATATCTTCACCAAAGCCCTATGGCCATGATGGTGAACCTTGGCACTCCAGGTGTTGTTGGACGTCAATTCCCAGAAGCCCAAGTCTCTGTGTATTCACACAAATGGGATTCCAATTCTTGTGGATTCACAGAGACTTGGGCTTCTGGGAATTGAAGTCCAACAACACTTGGAGTGCCATGGTTCACCATCATTGCTTTATGAGATGAATCAGGCCCAAGGTCACCCAAGGAGTTTTACAGCTCAGCAGGAAGTATCCCTCAGATCTTCTAAATCCCAGTCCATTACTCTACACAGCACATTTGCTATACCAATATACGTTCAGTGCAAGCCCAACACACGGTCTGTGTCAGTTATTTCATTTTGCACTGTGTCCAAGGCTCCATACAGGTTTTTTGGTCCCAGACTTTACATGATGTACCTTTCATTCAATCCTGCCTAGTAACCTTTCCTCTACAAAACAGTTTGCAAGATAAGAAGAGGAATAATGCAAGCGCGGCGCCAAAATGGCCGCCGCGCCCTTTGCGGCCCCCCCCCCCACAGGACAGAGAATCCGGGTAGTTAGGGGCGTGGCCACCGCCTTGATAAAAGGGGTGGCCACGAGGCAGCCGTGCTGCCATTTTGCCTCAGCGACGGAGCGGAGAAGTTTTTCCCCCTGCGTCTCCGTCGCTCGTTGGTGCTACCGGGAAGCCTTTTAGTTCCTTTTACTAGCTAGCTTCCCTTTCTGCTGCGGTGAGATGCCTTCCAAAAAGAAGGCTGCTGCGAATGCAGCTCGGGTGGTTCGGAGGCGTAATCCGGGTCGGAGGACCGCGGTGCCGCCTCCCCAGCAGCCACCTTTGCCATCCCCGGCCGGGGCTAGTGGCATGGGGGCTATCGCCCCTTGGCCCGATCAAAGTGCGGGCCCGGAGGGAGCTCCGGCCCGCGGCCCGCGAGCGGTGGGCACCGCTCATCCTCCTGCTCAATCGGTTGGGCCTATTCCTGTCGGGCCGCAGCCTCTCCCGGGGCCCTCTAGCCTTGGGGGGTGGCCCGGCTCCCTGCCTTGGCAGGTTAATCCACCAGCCCTCCCGGGCTTTGGCGGTAGTCAATGGCAATATACGGCCCCTGGGGTGCAGGGACCTGTCCCCATGCAAGGATCAGGTGGGCCGGCCGGCTCTTTACCCATGGTTAATGTGGACTCCTTACTGGCCCGTATTGCGGCCCTCGAGGCGTCTTTGGCCCGGGCCAGTCAGGCAGGTGCCCCTTTTGGGGTACCTTTTGAGGCGCTAACGGCAGCAGGACAACAGCCGGCGGGGAGGGTTGAGCTGCTGCAGGCGGGTGGCGCGGCTACGGCCACTGCCTCGCAGCTCCCCAGCCAGCAACCTGGTGCGGGTCAAGCCCCGGTGATGAGCTCTACATCGGTCGTGAGCTCCGACGCCCCCAGTGGGCCAGAACCCCCGGTGGGGGCGGCCCGCGGGGGTGCAGCATGTGAGTATACGGTGCAAACGAGTACATCTACACATATTCCCAATATAGGGGGGGCCTTTCAGTGGCCTTGGCCTCGCTCGGGTGGTGCGGGGACTACCCCTCTGGTGCCCCACCCGGCGACAACGACTGCCACCATGCCCACGGGGGTGGGCCTAGGCTCTTACACTGCTGGTAATGTCTTGGGGGTGGCAGGGTTAGCTCAGGCTCCCTTTACCAGGCCTGTTGTTCCCTTTTCGGCTTTGCCGACGGCAGGGTATTCCTTGCCACTGGGTGATCACTTGGCACAGGCTACCAGAGAAAAGATTTGGAGGGGGGAGTATCTAGATATCTTCTCACTCCTGAACAGAGAGCCCACCAAGGAAGAAAGGGAGGGTCAGGATGAGAAGGACAAGGAGCAGGCACGCCGCCGTAAGCCGCCGCGTACCTGGGCTAACTGGCTCCCCGCTTATTTGATATATATGGCGGTATATTTGAGGGCGCGGCCGGATCTAGCTATTCCCATGGTCCAATATTTGGACAACATATATAGGGCGATGGTAGATTTCCCGGGCCCCTCATGGCTAGCATATGATGAGGAATTCCGTATGAGGATTCCCCTCCATCCCGAGATGAGATGGGATGAGCCCTGCCAGAGACTGTGGCTCTTGTATATGACACCCACACGCCCTGCCCCGGGGGATAGATACCATTGTGGACATGCAGTCCAGCGAGCAGCTCCAGCGCAGGTTACCCGCCAACCGGCGGGGCAGGGGGTTCCAGCCCGCCTGCTGTGCTGGACTTTCTCGTCAAATGGTTCCTGCAATCGAAAGAACTGCAGGTATAAGCATGAGTGTCCCACGTGTTCTGGTCCCCACGCAGCCTCGGCTTGTCCCAAGTCTGGGGGGGCGCGAGGCAGAGGGAGGGGTGGACAGTGGGCTGGCAAGGCTGCCACGGAGGGAACTAGTTCTCCAAAAGGCCCCCTCCCCAATTAAGGTGGACATGCTGGAGCGCTGGCTCGCATCGTACCCAAAGGGGGAGGACAGAGAGTATCTCATTCAAGGTTTTAAGCAGGGATTTCGTATCCCTTTTATGGGTGTTAGATCCCCTCAGGATGCTCCCAACCTGTTATCCCTCAGAGGAAGGGAGGAGGTGGCTGCGGCCAGCATTAAAAAGGAATTAGACGCGGGCAGGGTCGCTGGACCTTTTCCCGCACCCCCTTTTCCCAACCTTAAGGTTTCACCATTGGGTTTGGTTCCCAAAAAGTCCCTAGGTGAGTTTCGCCTTATTCATCATTTGTCCTACCCAGCCGGCAGATCGGTCAACGATGCTATACCTGATGACCTTTGTTCGGTCAGGTATACATCGTTCGACCATGCGCTGCGCATGGTGCGCTCGTGTGGCCCGGGTGCCTTGCTGGCCAAGTGCGACATTAAGTCAGCTTTTCGCCTCTTGCCAGTGCACCCGGGTGACTTTGAATTGCTGGGTTTTAAATTTAAAGGGGAATATTATTTTGATAAGGCCATGCCTTTTGGCTGCTCCATATCATGCTCGGCCTTCGAGCGTTTTAGTACTTTCCTAGAGTGGGCTTTTGTCCGCAGGTCAGGGTCCCGGTCTGTAGCCCATTACCTGGATGACTTTTTATTCGGGGGTGAACGGGGCTGGGACACGTGTGCACGTCTCCTCAATACATTTCAGACGCTAATGCAGGAACTTGGTGTCCCTTTAGCGCCCGAAAAGACCGAGGGCCCATCGACCAAGTTAGTATTCCTGGGGGTTGAGATTGACACAGTAGAGCAGGCTTCTAGGTTGCCGGGTGATAAGGTGTCCAGGATAGTGACCCTTATCTCGGAATTGCTGGCCAAGCGTAAGGCATCCCTGAGGGAACTCCAGGTGCTACATGGGCACCTTAATTTTGCCTGCAGGGTGGTCGCACCGGGCAGGGCTTTTGCCCGGCGCTTATGCGACGCCATGGCAGGGTTATCCAGGCCCCACCACAGAGTTAGGCTCACCCGGGGTATCAGGGCAGACATGTTCGTCTGGTTGCAATTCCTGAGGGAGTTTAACGGGGTCTCATTTTGGAGGTCGGACCTCCTGGCATCCCCCAATTTCCAGATCCAGTCTGATGCCTCAGGATCCCTGGGTTATGGGATGTACTTCAATGGGAAGTGGGCCTATGGTGGGTGGCCACCGGCATGGGCAGGCACAGGTCGCCTGCGGGATCTCACATACCTGGAATTTTTTCCCATTCTGGGGGCTTTGATGCTATGGGGCGAACAGTGGGCTAATTCGGTAGTGCATTTTTGGTGCGACAATGCTGCCGTGGTACACATTGTCAATGCACAGACTTCTAAATCGCCCAGGGTTATGGATCTAGTGCGCCATTTTGTGCTGCGCTGCCTGCGCCTCAATGTCTTGTTCAGGGCCAGGCATGTCCCAGGGGTTAATAATGATATTGCTGATGCTTTGTCCCGCCTGCAGATCTCCCGGTTCCGCGCCTTGGCCCCGGATGCGGAGGAATTTCCCTCGCCACTCCCGGACGAGATGTGGACTATTGGCAAGGAGAGGTGAACCGGGCGATTGGCCTTTCACTAGCGCCACGCACGCGTAAGGCATATCAACAAGCACTCAGTTCATATAGGGCTTTTGCCACTCAATTTCACTTGCCAGAGACCTGGCCTATTCCGGTGGACCATGTTCTGCGGTTCATGGTCCACCTCCATGCACAGGGCCTTGCACCTCGCACCATAGCATCCAAGCTCTCGGCGTTGGCTTTTATGGCCAAAGTAGGGGGTCATGTGGATACCACCTCTGACTTCCGTGTGAGACACGTTTTGGAGGGGTGGGTGCGCGAGCGCGGGCGTTGCCCGGACGACCGGCACCCTATTTCCCCAGGGGTTCTTACCCAGTTGGCCCGGGGCTGGCCAGGCCTCTGTTTTGATCATTATGAGGCAGCCCTTTTTCATGCAGCCACAACGGTGGCATTTTTTGGAGCGCTCCGCGTCAGCGAACTCGTGATGCTGTGTAAGGCGGATGCAAGTGGTAGGGCACTGGAACTCGGAGATGTCTACGTTGCCAAAGACTGGGCCCAGTTGAGGATTCGCTCCTCAAAAACAGATCAGCACGGCGTAGGCAGTGGAGTAAGACTGCTACGGTGTTCTTTGGCAGACATCTGTCCGGTTGGTGCCCTACAGGAGTACCTGGCACTGCGTGGCATGCACCACGGCCCGTTTTTCTGTCACCAAGATGGGTCTCCCCTTACTAAATTTCAGTTTTGGAAGGTGACAGCCATAGCCCTCACCAGGGTGGGTCTTTCAGGTGCCCGTTATGGCACACATTCGTTCCGTATTGGTGCAGCCTCTACAGCAGCTGCTTTTGGGTACTCGGGGGCTGACATACGCAGCATGGGGAGGTGGGGCTCACAGTGTTTTCAGTTTTATGTGCGCCCACTCCCGCCATGAGTACCAATTCAGTCACCTTACCTTCCTTTTTTCTCAATTTTATTACAGACCCTGGGTGTCGTATTACACCGGTGACACCAGTATGGCTGGTGGGCCACGGCTATGTGCACAGGGCAGCGCGTTACGCTGCGGCGACAGAGTGGGGACCCCGACTGGGACTGGGTGACCACGCCAGTCTCGCATGGCATGGTAAGCCTGGGATGTTAAGGCAGGAGCTGAGGCCTTTCCTTTTTTCTGGCCTGGGGGCTGACCCGCCTGACATTCTAATTATCCACCTGGGGGGCAATGATTTGGGCCAGGTCACCGGCTTATCGCTCAAGCATGCGATTTGCGAGGAACTCGCCTACTTGCACTATGTCTGGCCTGCCACAACCCTGGTTTGGTCGGACATTGTTCCGCGCCACTCTTACAGAGGGGGCGTTAACCTCCTTGCGCTTGACCGCGCGAGGCGCGCGGTCAACAAGGCGGTGGCGCGGTTTCTTACCACCAGGGCTTGGGGACGGGTTAGTCATCACCCCGATATTAGTCTGCAAAATTATGACCTGTATGCAGGGGATGGGGTCCATCTGTCGCGAGGAGGTATGGACCTCCTGTTGGGTGACTGGCGAGCAGGCCTGTTGACCGAGCTGACGGTCTGGGGGGGGGCGTCAGGTCTTCTGTGAAGCCCCTCCGTGTGGCGGGTAGCACTGGTAAGGTAAACAGTATGACCCACAAGTATCCGGCAGGTTCGCAATTGACTGGACAACACTAGACAGGAATAAATTAGTTAAACGTTGTCCGGTCAACGACGAACCAGGCGATGGGGTGATGGTGATTGCTAACCAGCATGCATCACCCCTGTGATTTCACGGATACGCGTCAGAGGGTGGGGTCATGAGTTAGTTATTGACTACGGTCAACAATTTGTTTGTTGTTGACAAACAAATTGATACAAATTGATACATTGTAACCAATTGCCGTTGGCAATTTTGGGGTGGTACCTTACCAGTGTTACTTCGGCCTGCTTGCCTTAGGAATTATGATTGGTCGTTTTACCAATACAAATTTATAATTCGGACTAGGGCATTGAATCAATAAATGTGGCCCTTTGCTGTTATCCACTTTCAATGTTGTCTGTGTCCGTTATTGGGGGGGTGCGCCTGCAATGCAAGCGCGGCGCCAAAATGGCCGCCGCGCCCTTTGCGGGCCCCCCCCCCCACAGGACAGAGAATCCGGGTAGTTAGGGGCGTGGCCACCGCCTTGATAAAAGGGGTGGCCACGAGGCAGCCGTGCTGCCATTTTGCCTCAGCGACGGAGCGGAGAAGTTTTTCCCCTCCACCCCCTCCCTAGTTAACAGTGTGATTATGGTCGCTTCGGGGCCGGGTGGGAATTTTTGGTTGGGACCCATATTGGCTTCGGGTCCTGGCTTTTTTGCCCACCCCACACTGTGGCTATGGTTTGATATAGGGGTCTTTCTCCATTACTACTGTTGACTTTGGTCACATGGGCGGGTAGCACTGGTAAGGTAAACAGTATGACCCACAAGTATCCGGCAGGTTCGCAATTGACTGGACAACACTAGACAGGAATAAATTAGTTAAACGTTGTCCGGTCAACGACGAACCAGGCGATGGGGTGATGGTGATTGCTAACCAGCATGCATCACCCCTGTGATTTCACGGATACGCGTCAGAGGGTGGGGTCATGAGTTAGTTATTGACTACGGTCAACAATTTGTTTGTTGTTGACAAACAAATTGATACAAATTGATACATTGTAACCAATTGCCGTTGGCAATTTTGGGGTGGTACCTTACCAGTGTTACTTCGGCCTGCTTGCCTTAGGAATTATGATTGGTCGTTTTACCAATACAAATTTATAATTCGGACTAGGGCATTGAATCAATAAATGTGGCCCTTTGCTGTTATCCACTTTCAATGTTGTCTGTGTCCGTTATTGGGGGGGTGCGCCTGCAAAGCATTTTTCCAGGGATGCCAGGTATGGATGACAGCACAGAGCATGGACAGCCTGAAGTTGGACTGAGCAGACTGCAAGCTGGCCTTAGAGCAAGCGTCATTCTTCTCTACTTCCTATTGATTTTTGCAGGCTAGAGTCAAGTGCGGTGATCTTTCCTTCACAGTCTTGAGCCTATCACTCCAAGAAGAGGATGGACAGTTCACTCAGCTTGCAAAGATGCTCAGAAAAAGTAGAGGGGAAAGCCTGTGAAATGAAGAATGGATGAAGCATCCATGTTCTAAAACAGCATTGTTAAAAATACATTTCTTCTAGATATACTATAACTTTGATAATTTATTTCCATTGAAAACAATATTTTTTTTAAAAAAATCTTTCTTTCATACCTCTATGATAGTGAACAAAGGCTTGCTCCAGCCTTTACTTATGTAAGGATGCAGATGTGGTTATGAAATTGTTAGCAGGAGGAAATCATATACATTTTACACTGAGAACTGTGAGCTAGCGTATCACTTCGTCTTGCTGGAGGGGGTTAGAGGTAACTGAAACTAAAAAGTTATTTCAGAGGAGCAATTTGTTTCAAAAGGAATTTACATTTCTTAAAAGTAATAACTATGAAATATGATAGAGAACTGTTTAATAGCACAGAATTTGGTTTGAAGTAACAGATAAATGTGAAACAGCTGATACAGCCCTTCAGTTTAGGGGCAGTTAACAGATGCTCCACAGACCAGGCATGGTCTTTTCCCACAGGCCACAGCTTCTTTTTTCAAAATAAAGACAATTTAGTTTCTCAAAGTCTGGGACCCCAAACAGGAGTTAAAATGGATAATCAGACTTTTGCATTATCACATAGGGATGCATTTTTTCAAGTGATGGAGGATAAAGTGTCCCACATGCAGTTAGCTGGCTGTACAATTCCCATACCTGTTCTTGACAGAGAAGGTAATTTTTAAAAATCCAGTTTGTTTTTTAAAAACCAAATATAAAACAAAATGTTGTACCTCACAGAAATAGTACATAATAGTGGCTCAAGTGGCTAAGATGCTGACTGGGAGGTGGAAGGTCAGCAGTTCAATTCCCGAGTACTGCAGGACGGAATGAGTTCCCATCTTTGTCCCAGCTCCTGCCAACCTAGCAGTTTGAAAGCAAGAAATTGCGAGTAGATAAATAGGGACCACTTTGGTGGGAAGGTACAGTGTTCCGTGCGCTACGGTGTCTAGTCATGCCTGCCACATGACCATGGAAACGTCTGCAGAAGCAGACAGCGCTGGCTCTTTGGCTTTGAAACAGAGATGAGCACTGAACCTAGAGTCGGATACGATCGGCTTTCGAGCAAGGGAAACCTTTACCTTTACTAAACTGCAAAATCCTAATATTATAATATAAAATTGAATTTTCTGAGTTTTATCCCAATCTGAAAAAGAAGAGCTGTAGATACCTTTGCTCAGAGATGAATAAAGTTACAACTACTAACCATGTTGGAAGAAATATTCCAGAGACTATAGCCCTTGAAGGGAAAAAATATTCCCCCACATGAAAACAAATCATTATGGATTTGCTGGTTCCCCAGTAAAATTGCTACAGAGCTGGGGAAAAACATTTTGCTTACTGATGTAGGTGATTTGATGGGCATGTACAGTACACAAAACTGAACTTTTTAGTAGCAACTCTACTGGCTATCAAAAAGTGGGGGCATGTAGTCCACATTTCTCAAATCATATGTTTCATCTCTAGTTTGGTGCTCTCCCCATTTTGCTGTAGTAGCTGCAATCACATGACACAGTTATAATGCTGAACAGTGGAAAATTGCAGCTGGATGTGTGTAAATGCACAGTAAGCAATGAAAGCAAGAACCTTGCCAGCAACCTGCATTCACTTGATGATTTGGAGATCGGGGAAACATATACATCTCTTTTCCATTTAGTTTACTATATTGACAGCCAAAGACAGTCAAGAACTAATCTGTGATGTAATTGTTACAGAAATTACACATGAGAAGAAATAGGGTGGATAATGATAAAGTTTTGATTAAAGAGATGTTAATATGTATTACATATAGACTGACTCATCTAGTTAATCTGCATTATATATAGTAAGATTGACTCACCTAATGCAGAGAAATGGAGGTGGATAAAAAGATGTGCCTGAAATTTTACCATTTAACTGGGAGTACATTTCCAAGAGATATTTAACAAAATGGAACATTACAAATACTGTTTCCAGTTCTCTTAGTAATCTGTTTCCCTTTTTAAAGTTTCTGGCTCCTCGTAACAATGACTAGCACCCTGTTTCTGTGCCAATTGAATTATGATGTTCCTCTGTACTTAACCTTTCAAAAATGTGCTCTGATAACATTGCTTAGAGGCTATTATATTGCACTGACCCATCTTGGTGCACAGGAGACATTTAATTGCTATACAAACATGGTTTCATCATCAAGCAACAGACTTCTATTAGAAGTCATTCAGTAGACTGTGTAACCTTTTGTTCAGTTGCTATGGATCTTCCAAATGCTTTTCAAGGTGCTGAGGTTTCTGCCCCCGGGGCAGTGCCGGGCATCGCAGGGACTGTCCAGGTTCCGCTGCGTATGCCCCGTGTACCTAATGTGCCGATGACGGCCTTGCCGACGGCTGGTTATTCCTTGCCCCTTGGTGATCATTTGTCCCAGGTCTCGAGGGAAAAGGTTTGGCGGGGGGAGTACAGTTGATGCGAGCGGGCATCAGTTACCATCTTATCCCAGTATCCCATAGTGCTAAATGGTCCCTCGTTAAGGGCAGGGGTGTCCGCCCCCGGGGCAGTGCCGAGCATCGCAGGGGCTGTCCGGGTCCTCCTGCGTATGCCCTTGATACAGAATGTGCCGTCGATGGCTTTGCCGACGGCTGGTTATTCCTTGCCCCTGGGTGATCATTTGCCGCAGGTCACGAGAGGTAAGGTCTGGAGGGAGATATGCAGATATTCTCCATATTGAACTGTGAGCCCACTGAGGAGGAGAGAAAGGGACAGGACGACAGAGACAAAGAGCTGTCCCATCGTCGTAAGCCACCGCACACCTGGGGCCAACTGGTGGTCGGCATACCTTATATATATGGTGGCATGCCGCAGGGCCTGGCCTGGTTGGGCCATCCCGATGGTTCCATCTATTGCTAATATTACAGGGCGATGGTTGATTTGATGGGCCCATCGCAGTTGGCTTACGACGAGGAATGTGGATTAGGGTGGCCCTTCACCCTGAGAGGAGGTTGGATGAGCCCTGTCAGCACTTGTGCTCGTGTACATGACTCCCACGTGACTGGTGCCTGGTGATAGGTACCATGGTGGTCATGCTGTGCAGCGGGCTGCTCAGACACAGGCTCCATGCTAACTGGTCGGGCAGGGGGTTCCAGCTTCCCGCTGTGTTCGACCTGCTCAGCTGGCGACGGGTGTACTAAGCGCCAGTGTCGTTACTGACTTGGTGTCCCCTTTTGCGCTGGCCCTTATGCCTCCTCTGCGTGCCCGCGGGTTGGTGGGTTACGGGGCAGAGTTAGGGGTGCACAGGGGCGATCAGAGCTCCGTCTGAAAGAACTAGCCTTGTCAAAGCCCCCCCCTCCCCAATTAGTGTACTCAGGCTGGAGCGATGGCACTCAGCTCATCCAAGAAGGGATGATGCGGGGTACCTGCTGGAGGGTTTTCAATGGGGCTTTTGTATTCCATTCGGGGGTGTTAGGGGTCCCAGGATGCTACTAATATGGTTACCTTGAAAGGTAACGAAGAGGTTGCTCCACTGTGCACAGCTATGGGAGTTGGGGCTATGAGAGTAGCGGGTCCCTTCTTGGAACCACCTTTCCTAAGTTGAACGTCTCCCCTATGAGGCTAGTACCAAGGTAGAACCAGGGTGAATGTCATTTAATCCTCCATTTAGCTCACCCTGTAGGTTATCCGGTTAGGGATGCCATTCCTGATGACCTTGTTCAGTCAGGTACTCGTAGTTGGTTCAGCCCCTATGGGTGGCTCACTCATGCAGTCCCGGTGCTTTCCTGGCACAGTGTGCTATGCACTCGGCTTTCAGATTACTGCCAGTGCACCCAATGGATTTAGAGCTATTGGGTTTTTAGGTTCTAAGGTGAATTTTACTTAGATAAGTCCAACCTCTGCTGACTGAGTTAATTCATGTTCAGCATTCGAACGATTCGGGATTTTCATTCAGTGGGCCTTTGCTCGCTGGTCGGGGTCTCGGTCTCTAGCCCATTACCTCGACGACTTTTGGTTCGGGGATGAACGGGGCTCGGACACGTGCACGCGTCTCCTCACTACATTTCAGACACTCAGGTGGGAACTGGGTGTCCCCTTGGCGCCTGAAAAGACCGAGGGCCCAGCTATTAAGCTCACATTTCTAAATCGACTCTGTCGCACGGGCATCCGGGTTATCCATGAATAAGGTGGCTCGGATCTCCGCGGCGATTTTGGCATTGATTGCCAAACATAAAGTGTTCCCTTGTGACCTGCCCTTACTTCATGGCCACCTTAATTTTGCCTGCAGGGTGGTTCCACCTGGCAGAGCATTTGCCAGGCGCCTGTGTGACGCCATGGTTGGCCTGTTAAAATGTCAATACAGGGTCCGGCTGATCAGGGGCATACGGGTGGACCTTCCGGTCTGGCTCAAATTACTCCTGGGTTTTAACGGGGTCTCTTCCTGGAGATCAGACTTGATGGTCTGCCCTGGATTTCAAGTACGGTCGGATGCCTTCAGCTCCCGGACTTATGGGGGTTTACTCTGAGGGTAGGGGGACTTAGGCCGATGGCAGCACCCATGGCTTGGCACGGATCGCCTCCGCGATCTTACCTTCCTTGAGTTTCTTCCCATTTTGGGGAGCACTGATGCTATGGGGCGATGAGTGGGCCTACTCAGTGGTCCATTTTTGGTGTGATAATGCGGCAGTGGTGCACATTGTCAACACCCAGACATGCAAATCCCCCAGGGTCATGACATTAGTTTGTCTATTCTTTTTGAGAAGCCTACGCCTAAATGTGCTGTTATGTGCCAGATATGTTCCAGGTATTAATAACGACATTGCTGCTGCTTTATCCCGCCTGCAGATCCCCCGGTTCCGTGCCTTACTCCAGAAGCAGATGAATTCCACTCGCCACTCCCGGCCGATATTTGGACGATTGGCGAGGAGAGGTGAACTGGGCATGTCATTGGCACCTCGCACGCGTAAGGCATATCACTACTGCGTTCATGCGTCGTGTTTTGGAGGGGTAGACACAGGAACGTGTCCGCCGCCCGGACACACATCACCCCAGTTCCCAGAGGCTGGCATTACTTATGTTCGGATAGGTGTGAAGTGGCTCTTGGTCACACAGCTACCACGGTAGCCTTTTTGGAGCTCTCCGCATCAGTGAGTGGGTGCCAGAGTTGGTACCATCTGTGTAAGGCGGATGTGTCTCGTAGGGCACTGGAACTCGACGATGTCTCTGTCACACGTGAGTGGGCTCAAGTGGGGATACAGTCCTCACAGGTTGTTCAGCACGGCGTAGGCAGTGGAGTCAGACTGCTACGAAGTTTTATTGGAGACATCTGTCCGGTTGGTGCCCTACAAGAATTTTCGACAGTGCCTGCTGCGCGCCCCAGCCTGTTTTTCTGCCACCAGGATAGGTCTACCCTTGCTGAAGTAATGTTACTGAGGGTGACCGGTGCCGCGCTTCGCGGTGTGGGGGCCCGTTTTGGCACCCATTTATTTAGGATAGGCGTCGCGTTGATCGCGGCTACGTTTGGAGTACTCGGAGGCGGACATGCGTGTACGCGCAATTTCTTATATGTACGTGCCCTCGCTGTACGAGTACCTAGTTATGTCCTTAACCTCTTCTCCTCTTTTACAGATCCTGTGTGTCTCTACACACTGGTGGCAGTGGGGCTGGTGGGCCGCAGCTATGTACACTGGGCAGCAGTATATGCTGCGCCGACAGAGAGTCGACCCCGACTTGGGCTGTGTGCATCCACACGTATGCGATGGAATGGTATGCGCGGCACAAGGGGGCGGGAACTGTTGTCATTCCTGATGTCCGTCAGGGATGCTGGACCGCCCGATGTTCTTAATAGGCACCTCAGCGGCAACGATCTTATACGGATCACTGCTGTTACTAAACTGTCGAGGGGCTGCGACCTGGCGTTTTATATCACGTATGGCTTACACACGGTCGCTATGGTCTAACATCGTGCCGAGTCACCAATTTAGGGGAGACGTGGATCTCCGTGGTTCGGACTGTTCCGGCAGTCAGTGGACAGGGCTGTTGCTCAGTCCCTTGCTGAGCATGGCTGGGAGACAGCCACTGGACACCTGAGGATAGGCTTACAAAAATTTTGCCGGTAGGCAGGGGAAGGGGTCCACCTGTCGGCTGGAGGTATGTACCTCATCTGGGTGTGGTGCAAGCAGGCCTGGCGACCGAGCCAGGTCTTGGGGGGGGGGGGGCGGTGAGTCATCATGGACGCCTCCCCGTGTGGTGGGTAGCACTGGTAAGGTAAATATTTATGACCCATAGGTATCCAGCAGGTTCGCAATTGACTGGCCAACACTTAGACAGGTACAGGTGTAATAACGTTGACCAGTCAACGACGAACCAGGCAAGGGGTGATGGCAGGAGCTTTTCAGCATGCATCACCCCGTGATTTGACGGATACACGTCAGAGGGTGGGGGTCAGTAGATAGTTTATTGACTCCGGTCAACAATTTGTTTGTGTCAACAAACAAATTGATACAAATGGATACATTGTAGCCAATCGCCATTGGCAATTTTGGGAGGAACCTTACCAGTGTTACTGCGGCCTGCTTGCCTTAAGAATTATAATTGGATGAGTACCAATTGAAAGTTATAATTCGGACTAGGGCATTATTCAATAAAAGTGGCCCAATGCCTTTATCCATATACCGGTGTCTGAGTCTTTCTTTGGGGGGTGCGCCTGCAATGCTGCAGATACTAGTCATAGACCAGTGACCACTGACCACTGGTTTGAGCTTCTAGTATTTGAAGTCCAAGAACACCTGGAGTGCCAAGGTTCACCATCACTGTAGACATATGGGCAAACCCATTCAGTGTGACATTCATCTTTGTTTCTTGCTGACTGTGGGCCTTGATGTATGTTAGCACAACTTACCAAAATCAGGAAAATGTCCAAAACTAAAAACCAAGCCTAAAGAACTTTGAAATAAAATTCCAACAAAGATGATAGGCTTTATTTTCAAGTAAGCAGCAATGGACTAAGGTCAGCTTCTTCCCCTTCATCTCCTTACAAGATTGTTTCCATGGATCAGCATGATGGTGACCCCACGCCCAAAAATGTTTTTAGATTGCAGCTCACATAATGTATCACCATTGCCTATCCTAGTTGGAACTGATGCAGTTGAAGGCCAAAACCACCCAGAGAGCCCCAGCTGCCCACCGCTCACCTGGAATTCTGTGTTCAGGAGAAGTGGTTCCAGAGAGAAACCAAGAACTGGACATTTTGCACCATGATTTCAGGCACACAGGCAGGAGTCAGTGTGTACTCATAAATATCCCCCATTTAGTTCTGCTGAAATTAATCTGCAGTCACAAACAAGGAATCCTAAGGATTTCCCTTTTCCTGTAAAACATGGAGCATGGCAGACCAAAGAGACTGGTGTATGCCTTTGTACTTAGGGTGTAAAATCAACAGATAGGTAAAGTCAAATGTTGCCCTTGCTCAAAAGCCAGTCATATCTGACTCTAGGGTTCCGTGCTCATTTCTGTTTATAGCCAAAGAACCAGTGCTGTCTGCATCTGCACATGTTTCCATGGACATGTAGCAGGCATGACTAGACACCGGAGTGCATGGAATTCTGTTTACTTTCCCACAAAAGTGGTCCCTATTTATCTACTTTCAATGTCTTGCTTTTGAACTGCTAGATTGGCAGGAGCTGGGACAGAGACTGGAGCTCACTCCGTCATGCAGTACCCGGGTGTTTGTACAAGAACACAAACAGGGTCTTGAGCAACCTGATTTCTTTCAGTTTGGGCAGCACAATGCCTGACACGACAGAAGTGAGTTTAACATGGGGACGATGGAGGAAAAGCACATACACAACCTTGACTGCCTTGCAATTTCTTGCTTTCAAACTGTGAGGTTGGCAGGAGCTGGGACAGAGACAGAAGCTCACTCCGTATGGCACTCAAGTCACAAATTGCTGACCTGATGACCTTCCAATCATCAAGTTCAGTGTCTTAACCACTAAGCCACCACAGTCCCTTAAAATCAACAAATAGGGATCCTCAAATTAGAACATCTCAACTAGAATTGTTAGCTCTCAGGGTGCTGGTTGAAGACTCAGAGATCTGCTATGTTTCTCCAAGTCTCCAGATGGAGAAACAGCTTGCTTAACAAATAGAGCTTTGGGACAAACATGTTTTATTACTGTATGTGAAATGTCTTAAGCTGTGCTAGTGGGGATGATCACCCAGGCTTCTTTCCCTGTTTGCGCTAGGGCTCCCTGATCCAGCATAAAGGCATTTACATGGGTATAATTCTGGCTTCCTTCTCAGCAGGGCCGTAGCCAGAATTCTAGATTAGGGACAAAAAATTTCAGGAGGGGCAACAATGTCACACTCACACATATAACATTGGCATCCCAGGTTGGGGGGGGGGAGCTGTTAGCTCAGGAGGTTTTTTGCCACCCCCGGCCACCCTGGCTATGGCCCTGCTCCCCAGAATTTCCTGCCATGTTTTTATGACATCACAATGATATCACAAATAATATCTCCATTACATCATTAGAATTCACTGTTCTTAGGTTTTGACCTTGAAATCTTAAGAATGGGGTGCTGTTGACCTGCCAACCCTAATCTCAATGTTGTAAATTGTGTTCTGTTCCTCTCAGAAGTAAAAAAAAAAAACTATGCAAGGTCGCAACTCCCCAATATAAAGGAAATGTATTTTTCCTCATGATGGAGTTCTTTAACATTTAAAAATACATTTGGATGCTGTAAAACAATATATTGACATGTTAAAAATTTGCGGGAAGAAATTAATGTAATAAATCATATTAACTGCACCTTCTGAGAGCATTGGATTGCCACAGCCAAAACAAAGTACTGCCATATAATTAAGTATTTATGATAAAAGTTACTAGACTGCTTATTATATAGTCTAACTTTTAATCAGAATTCAGATGTTTTCCATTTTCAACTAGTCACAGCTGTTCTAAATAATAGCTGACAAGTATCCATCTGTGCTCCATATCCCGCTACGCTAACGGAGTAGACCGTACAGCCAGTGACTCAATGCCGAGTGTCAGGTGGCGGTTAACTAATCTGACTCCCCTAAAGGGGCCAACAGCTATGGGTGGATGAGCCCCTTTAAGTGGGGTGATGATCACCCTCAGTGGAGGAAATGCCAATGGAAGCCATCATATTGGGCCCAATGGCAAAATGAGCGGAGGAGGAACTCTGATTCCTAATGGTCATGGAGGTGGAAGAGACCATGCCAGATGGACTGGCTTTCAAGGTGCACCTTTTCCATATCCTCAAGGCTGTGGCAGTCCATTGCAGTCCTGGTTTTAAATCCTGCATGTCATGCTTCATGTGTGCCATGGGTGATGGCTCCAAGATCATAGTGTGTGGGTCACTTCATGGCAAGATTGGTTCCACCTTAAACAAATTCATGCCAGTGACATATTTCCTGCTTCAGGAAATAAATGCATTCTCATATATGAGTTGCAGTAAACGAGTGTGTAGGCACAGGATAACAGCCTTAGAAATGGAAATTGTAATCTTTTGAGGAATGTACTGTATACATGAATTGTACTTTTAAAAAGACAATTGGTATGTTGTCAGGATCAGGTCCTTGTGAAAGAGAGTGTTTTGAGGGTCCCCATCTGCCAGTGAACCCTTTTGATAGCAGCAACAAAAGGTAATAGAATTGCTCTGATTCATAACTGAAAATGAGCCACCCTTTTGATTGTCCATAATGCCTTCCAGCAATGCTGTGTCAGCAGCATTGTCAGAAAAGAAAATGGCAGCTTATTAAATCTAGCTCCATACTGCTGATTAAAAGGATTAGTGTGAGCACCAGAGAGATGTCACAGCCTGACACTATGCATATATATAGGCTGGAACCATAGGCTGGAGTTAGAGAGTCAAATCAAAGGGCAGGCATGTGCTCCTGATGATTTTTAGGCAAGCTATTCTCTCTCATAATTAACTTCTGTCATCCATCAGGATGACAATACTTTACAGAATTGGGAGGATACTGCCAATGATGGGAAACTTAATATAAATGTTTTGTTGTTTAGTTGCACAGTTGAGACTGACTCTTCATGACCCCATGGACCACAACATGCCAGTCTCATATGTCGTCCAACATCCTCCGGAGTCTGCTTAGTCCCATGCCCACTGCATAAATGATACTCAGTTCCTTTGGTTTGATCTGGTGTGTCCTTTTAATTAGCTAGCAACACTAGGTTGCCATTGCCCAGGGTACCCCAGATAGTATCCACAATCTTTAAGGAGGTACTTTCTGTGTACACCGCCCCCCTGAATGATAATGTCTAATCATCTCATCCTCTGCTTTCCCCTTCTTCTTTTGCCTTTGATATTTCCTAGTATCAAGGCCTTCTTCAGTGAATCCTTTCTTCTCATTTGGTGGCCAGAGAATTTGAGCTTCAGCTTCATTTTCTGTCCTTCCAAGGAGTAGTCAGGGTTGGTTTCCTTTAGGATTGACAGGTTTGATCTATTTACAGTACAAGGGATTCTCAAAAGTCTTCTTCATTACCACAGTTCGAAACATACCTGTCAAGATGTGGTTGAGAAAATACGGGAAGCACTGCTGCCTCTGACGGGCATGCATGCGCAGAAACTCCTCTTGTATGTGCACCTCCGCCTCTGGCAGGTGTGCATGTGCAGTAACCCCTTTGTGCATGCACAGAAACCCCTCATGCATGCGCAGAAACCCTTCGCCCATGTGCAGAAACCCCTCATGCATGTGCAGAAACCCCTCGTGCATGTGCACCTCTGCCTCTGATGGGTGTGCATGCACAGTAACCCCCCTCTGGCTGCTCCAAATTCGGGGTGACGGCGGGAAAGAGAGGTAAAATACGGGATTTCCTGGCCAGTACGGGACACTTGACAGGTATGATTTGAAAGCATCTATTCTTCTATGCTCAGCCTTCCTTATGGTCCAGCTATCACAGCCATACATTACTACTGGGAAGACCATTGCTTTAACCTATGCAAACTTTTGTTGGCAGAGTGATGTCTCTAGTTTTTATTATGCTGCCTTGGTTTGTCATAGCTTGCATCCCAAGGCGTAATCCTCTTTTTAATTTTAATTTCATGGCTGCAGTCACCATCTGTAATTATCTTGGATCCCATGAAAGTAAAGTCTGTCACTTCTTCAATTTCTTACCCTTCTATTTTCCAGGGAGTGATTGGGCCAGATGCCATGATCTTGGGATTTTTTAAATGCCAAGTTTCAAGTCATCTTTTGCACTCTCCTCTTTCACCCCCAACAAGAGGCTCTTTAGATCTTTTTTACTATCTGCCATTAAGGTGGTGTCATCTACATATCTAAGATTATCCTACACTCTTAACTTTAAATCCTACTACCAATGAATCAACCTTCAATGAGAGGAAATTTTTAACATGCAGGAGTGCTTTCTATAAGGTGGGACAGGTTGCCAACTTATTCCAGAAACAAATCAAAACAAAACATTGACATTGTGTCACACTATAAAAACAAGAAGAGTATCATTTAAAGATATATTTATATCTAAAACAGATTAATATATAATGTTAAAAGACAGCAGCATACAGAGAGGATATAGTAAATCTGTCACCCCTTAACTAAGATGCCTTTTATAATTTATTCAAGATTGTTCTGTTTCACTGAAACATATAAAGTGGCTGGTGTTATCATGGACAATCCAGTCTTAATTAGAATGCCATACAATATTTCTAGACAAGCTGTGGGAGATAATTAAATAAGCTCAGCTTCATTTAATTCTGTCTAAACTGCTTCAAAAACACTAGGCTAATTTTGTTTGATTTTTATACACTTTATCTGAAAATGGCTAAAATTCTATATTGCCATAAGCCAATGGCAGAAATCATTGTTTATCATTAACACATTGTGTATCATGACAGGGATAAAAGCAGAGACTTGTAAACAAGGAGCAATTCTCTGCTACAGTTTATTCCATTTCATTTACACCATCATCTTCTTCTTCTTTTGTGTCCCAATCAAACCCTGGATTGCCAAAATGAAGCCACTTTCTTAGCTTTGTAATTGACCAAAACTAAATCCTCATTGGTACATGTTTCTGGCAGTAATTGGCAGACCAGCCAATGACACAACATAGTGTATTGTTGTTCACCAGCAGCCCCCACAATCCAAGGTCAATTGCAAAACTGTGATAGGGAAGGAGAAGAGTTCCTTCTGTCTCTGTCCTGATATCGTCCCAATAGTGGTCAATAACTCATGAGTTGAAACGGGTATTCCTTAAATCTTGACAGTGTATGATTATCACACAGAAAATTTCTTTTATTTCCTTAAATTTGTAAATTATTTTGCATTGTTTTGCAATTGATCTTCAGACTAAAAGCAGTCTTCCTTTTTTTAAAGTAAAAATTCACAGTCACAATTCTTGAAGGTTCACATTATTTATTGCTAATGACACATTATCTGTAACATATGCCTTGGCCCAATGGAATCTCCCAGCAGGATGCACAGGCAATTGTGTGAACATCCACTAACTATGCTTATGGTAAAGTTGCAGGAGGAAGTCTCTTCACTAGAGCACAGGACAAATGATATACCTGTAATATTTCCTTAAAGGGGGGGAAATATGCCATAAGAAGATTTAGAGTTTCTCTGTTATTTCGATCCCTCACAACTAATCCACCATTAAAGTTTAATCCTGAACATATTTTGAAATTGTTCAATGTGTAGCTATCTGAAACAGCAAATTTCTAGTATGCATTAGAAACTGGATGGAAAACAGCCCTTTTGGTACTTGTTTTTAAGAAGATGAACAGTTCACAGCCTTAGCTTTCTTCACCTAATTTATGAGAGCTTCATTATAAGCTTCTGCTTGAAGAGTTTGAGATATGGTGGTGGCAAGCTACAAGATAAGGAATTCTTATAAAAACAGAAATTTAGGATAATACACTGTTTAGTTTCAACTAGTTGAAGGTGTTTGGGAAACAACTGGAGGGGATTTGTGTTTGTTCACCAAGGGGTAGAAGCAACTGTTTTGCATCAAAGATAATCAGGCTTAATGAAAAGATTAGGAAAAACATCTTAACAGCAATGGCACTTCAGCAATGAAATGTGTTTCTGTCCTTCAGGAGCTTCTTTCTGTGGTTTTCGAGAAGTTATTACAAGAGCAGTGTGGTATAGTGAATAGTGTAGGGTTGGATTCAATCAATGAAAATTTGGGAAGGTGGCAGTAATATTAAACCATTCCTTGAGAAAATCAACAAGCAAAGACAAATTGACAGAAGGCAATTTACTTCCCTGTAGCAGTTTTGCCTGAATTGTGCAGATACAGAATGTCTGGATGTGAATGTATTCTCAGTCCCAATCTCACATCAAATGGGACAGCAACAGGCAATTTTCCCTTCACCCACATTTATTTTGCACACTTTGGTAAGTTCTTTTTTAAAAAATAAATCAAGCAACTTCTTAGACTTTCTGCAGAGATACTGAGATGTGTTGTCACCTAATCCTAGATAAGAGCCCCCAGCCACCAATAGAAGATCTTCTACAAAGTCTCTAGAAACAAGTGAAATTCAGAGAAGTCCTTGAAGGGCCTGTGAGGTGATAGTATTAGAATTCGTAAGTGTTGCCTCTCTTATCCTTGTACAGAGTAAGTAAAAGGAATGAAGAGCAACTGGAAGCTGAAGCAAGAACTTCCATTCAGTTGTATAGCTTCATCCTTCAGGGGATAGATAAGAAATTTTATGTTGGCATCAGAACTGAGCAAAGTAATAAAAGTTCTGCTATGTCATGGCATGACAATCTATCAACTCTGTTTTTCAGGTTCTCAGAAATAATGGAACTACTTTTAAGCTTTTTTAAAAACTGAATCCCACAAGCTGTTGACGTCTGATAGAAAACACAGTATTTGCCTATCAACCTCATTGTCACCTCATCTATCACAACAGGGCACAAGTTAGAAACATAAGGCACAGCTAGAACAAGCTCTTAAACCATGTGATCTGTACTATTTAGTGAGGATTCACAGGAGAAGGCAATGATGCTAGGAAAGATCAAAGGCAAAAGAAGAAGGGGCAGCAGAGGATGAAGTGATCAGACAGTATTGTTGAGACAGTGGGGATGGAAATGAGCAGACTTGGAGGATGGTGGATGGCAGAGGAGACTGGCATGTTGTGGTCTGTGGGGTCATGAAATATTGCACTCAATTGTGTGGCTGAACAACCACCACTATAAATCTTGTAGTTCTGGAGACTCTCAAAAGTCTTCTCCAGCACCACAGTTCAAAGGTGTCTATTCTTCCATGCTTAGCCTTCCTTGTGATCCAGCTTTCACAGCCATTCTTTACTGCTGGGAAGACCATTGCTTTAACCAAGCAGACTTTTATCAGCAGGATATTGTCTCAACTTCTTACTATGCTGCCTAGTTTTGCCATAGCTTGCCTCCCAAGAGGCAAGCATCTTTTTATTTCATTGCTGCAGCCACCATCTGCAGTGATCTTTGATCCCAAGATTAAAAAAAGTCTGTCATTGCTCCATTTCCTCCCCTTCTACCTGTATTTGCGAGGGAGTGATGGGGCCAGATGCCATCTTGGGTTTTTTAATGTTGAATTTCAAACCACCTTTTGCACACACACTCTTAACCTCATCAAGAGGCTCTTTAGATCATATTCACTTTCTCCCATTAGGGTGGTGTCAACTGAATATTATCTGAGGGTTGTTGATATTTTCTCCAGCAACCTTAATTCTGGCGTATGATTCATCCAGCACTGCATTGCACATGATGTACTCTGCATATAAATTAAATAACCAGGGTAACAATGTGCAGACTTGTTGTACTCCTTTTCCTATTCTAAACCAATCAGTTGTTCCGTATACTATCCTAACAACTGTCACTTCTTGACCTGTATACAGGTTTCTCAGAAGACAGGTGAGGTGGTCTGGTACTCCCAACTCTAAGGATTTGCCACAGTTTGTTATGATCCACACAATCAAAGACTATAGTGTAGTCAATGAAGCAGAAGTAGACATTTTCTAATACTCCCTTGCTTTCTCCATAATCTGATGAATGATGACAATTTGGTCTCTGGGTAATAATAATTTTGTGTCAGAAATTATTCTGGGTTGAAAGGATTTATGCAGAAGAAACTCCACTCAGGGGACGCCCAAATGAGGCTCCTTTCATGTCCCAAAGAGCTGGGACAAAGACAGGTGCTCAATTCATCATGCAGTACCTGAGTCTTGAACTGCCAACTTTCCAGCCTTCCAGCTAACATGGTGAGCTTCTTAACCACTGAGCCATTTCAGCCCCTTGGTCTCTAGGTTCCCCAACTCTGTCGAACTCAGCTTGTTCCTATGGCAGTTTTTGAGCCACATCTAGTACTGCATAAACATAGCTGGTAGGATCTTGAGCATTACCTTTCTAGCATGTGAAATGAGTGCATTTGAATGATAGCTTGAATATTTCTTGACATTGTTCTTCTTTGCAATTGGAACATAAACTGACATTTTCCAGTTCTGTGGCCACTCTTGGTTTTACCAAATTTGCTGTCATATTGAGTGCAACACTTTAACAGTTTATCATTTAGAGCAGGGATTATCAAACTGCAGCTGGTGGGCCAGATGTGGCCCATGGCGCCATTTCATGTGCCCCCCCCCCCACTGTGTCCACCACACCTGGAATTGCCATGTGGTGGAGGAAGGGCAAAATGGCCATCTAGCACTCGAAGCTGTCTGAGGGAGTGTGACCTGGCCCTGGCTTAAAAGGTTTGAGAACTCCTGGTTTAGAGTTTTAAATAGCTCGACTGAAATACCATCATGTCGACTAATTTTGTTGTTGTTAGTAACGCTTTCTGGGGCCCACTTGACTTCAAAGTCCAGGATGTTTGGCTTGAGGTCAGCAATCACACCATCGTTATTGTCAAGAACATTGTGGTTCCATTGTTCATTTAAGAAAGCCTCTTTATCTCTCCTTACTGTTCTCTGAAAATTTGCATTCAGTTGGGTGATTCTTTCTCTTTCACTTTCCTTTTTTCTTCAGCTATTTGTAAAGCCTCATCAGACAAGAGGGTATTCCATCCATAGGACTACGGGATACCCTTTTGTTCAAAACTCCTCCTGAGTGTCAGCTAATTAGGCTCGGATTGGCAAATTCAAAAATTCGGATTGTCCCGGACCTCACCAAACCGGCAACTATGTATCTCTTCTTTATTATGTTTCTACTGGCAAGCTTATTCCATGAAGTGTATATTACAGTCATTGTTTTACCCTTTTGAGAGTCCTTTCAAAAAGATCAGTATTTCAGCTCTTGCCACCAGGATTCCTTCTAGATTTTTTTTTAAAATGTGCGATTAACCCAGTGATGGGATTCTACTGGTTTGCACCACTTTGCGTAAACCGGTAGTAGAATTGGCTGGCCATGCCCATTTGATTTTTATTTTATTTTTTAAACTCACTCAGTCAGCTTCCTCTGCTGCTGCTCTATCCCTTGCTGCCTACCATAAAGAGTTGGCTGGGTCCTCCAGGGTTGCCCCTCTCTATGGTAGGCAGCAAGGGATAGAGCAGCAGCAGAGGAAGCCAACGTGGCGCAGTCAGACACACACAGAGGTCATGTCCATGGAGCATTTGTTTTTTTTTTCCTTTCCCACCTGAGTCCAGGGAGGGGCTGTGTGTCGGTCTGTGTCTGTCTGCACCCTGTCGGCTTCTCTGCTGTCTCCAAGCCACCTCACGTGCCATCAGAGCAACAAAGAGCACAGTGAGAGTGGGCAGATGGGCGGAGGAGAGGTGCCCAGGTGGCAGGCTCTACAGAGCCAAAAGAGGGTGAAGGGCCATGGTGAGGAAGGGGGACTTTGCAGGAGCTTCTGCTTACAGTAACCCTGTGTCCCTGAGAAGAAGGAGAAGGGCTGATTTTGGGGGGATAGGAAGGCAGGCAGCTGGGAAGGTGGTGAGAGGCCACCGAAGGCAAGCTGTGCCCTCATTCCAGACCAGTTAGCTCCTCATTTTGGGGGTGTTTATCATCATCATCATCATCATCATCATCATCATCATCATCATCATCATCATTATTATTATTATTATTATTATTATTATTATTATTATTATTATTGTATGCTGCCCCACTCACAGAGTGACTCTGGGTGGCTCACAAAGACACAAAATATACAGTTATAAGGTTCACAATTCAAAAACATTTCGGCATATCATCATCACAAATCACAGTTTCAAAAAGTATCAAAGCATTACAAAAAGCAAAAAACAAAAAACCTCAATTGTGAAATCCCACAACACTCATATGAGAAGGTCCGACAGTAACAAAGACAAAAGTCACCGCCTTTGTCCTCCACCTGGCCAGTGGGAAGGGATAATTAAACAACACAAAATACAGCATCCAATGGCAGCGGTGGCGGTGGATTCATAGCCGCCCGAGCCGCCCAGCTACTGCTGCTTCCCTCCAGGCCAGCAGGCCAAGGGGCGTCCGGTGGTGGTGGCAGAGGCGGCGGCTTTGTAGCTGCTTGAGCCGCCCAGCTGCTGCTGCTTCCCTCCAGGCCAACTGGCCAAGGGGCATCCAGTGGTGTCGGCAGAGGCGGCAGTTTCATAGCCACCCAAGCCGCCCGAGCCACTCGGCTGCTGGTGCTTCCCTCCAGGCCAGCTGGCCAAGGTGCTTCCGGTGGTGGTTATAATTTTAACGCACAACATGAGATCTTATTTCATCAAAATCAAATGTCAGAAGAAACAAGCTGAATTCAGTGTGGGATTACTACTGTAAACTAACATAACAACTGAGAGGCAGTGTGGTATATGGATAGAATGATAGACAAGGATCCAGAAGCCTTGGGTCTGGATCCCTTCTTGGCCACTCACTAGGTGTAGGATGGAACTGGTAAAACCACTTACTAAATATCTCATACACCTTGAAAACTGTTTTGTTGTTACATACTGTCAAGTCACCCCCAACTTGTAGCAACCTTATGATTAAGGTTGGCTGGGCTCATGTCGATGTATTAGAGCAATGTACTGGTCAGGTGCATTGTCCGAGTATCCAACCACACTTAGACCTGTGGTTTCTGAATGGAGAACTGTTCCAGACTGCTAGCCAATACCTTTGTGCCATGGTTGAACCTGCCAGGGAACACACACCCTCCACCATAGCTATCAGACAGGCAGGATCACTACTATGCCACATTGAGGCGTGAGGTGGGATTTGCAGGGGGAATAATATATACTTTCTCATATAATCAAAGGCTGTGTTGTAGTCTACAAAGCACAGACTGATCTTCTTAAATCCTTTGGTGTGCTTCAGTAGCCATCAGATATTTGCAATATGATCTTGCGTACCTCTTCATTTTTGGAATCAAACTTGAACATCAGGCATTTCTTCTCCATATAAGGTAATGTTTGTACTGGCTAACTGCAGAAATAAATGAACAACAGATTACATATGAACTGGAAAACTTTATTTCTGTGTAGTGATATAGTTTCTTCTTATCTACCTATAGTTTCCTAAATGGAGAAATATTGCACAAAGCACACAAAAACTAGACCAAATGCATCCATTATTGTTCTTTTAGATGATCAAGATCATACCTCTTTCAACAGATGTTTTACTTTCATTCTCAAAACAGGTTACCAGTTACTTCCATCTTTTATTGGATTACTTTGAGGGTAAATAGTCAGGAAACTCTCCAGTGAATCTTACCATCTACTCTGAATTCATCCCATTTAATTGTTAGCTCTTTTCTGGGACATTTGCTTTCTCAAGCATTTAAATACTTTCCAGTACCTTGGTTTACTTCCAGCTTTCACATCCATATGGCAGATAGAAATAACACTAGCATGAAGTTTTAAAGTGCCAAAGGTTCGTATTTAACCTTTTGATTGGCCACATTTCATTTTGGCTGATAAAATGCAGCTTCCATGTTGACAAAAGATAACATTCTTTGACCTTCTCGATGGCATGTACAGTATATTACTCATAAACCCTGTTTAGACATTTTTTCTCTCTATTTATTGAACATGGCATAGCTACATCAAATGATTGTGTGTGCTAGCCTTGCTCCATTCTTACATCCCCTGCTGGCTTCAGCTCCACATTATCCATGTGCTGGGGGAAAAGTCTGAAGAGGGACTGCTGAACAATTTGTAAGCTGTTCCCATGGCAGCTGTCTGTCTGATAATAGACCTTTGAAGTAGCTTACCCAAAAAAATACACCACCCAACAAACATAAAAAACACAGTGACCAGCACTGGTACAAGATTTGAGAACATGAATGAATTCTCTCTAAACTTATTTCTTACCAAAATGGCAGAGGATATTTTCTCTTTTAAATGTTGCTCCCATTTTGACCACATTTGCCAAAAGTTATTTAACTCTCAGTGATAACTGTTAGAATTATTTTAAATTATAAAGGACAAAATGCCATTCTCCAAAAGGTTCAATATTTCTTGTTTTCTCCTTGGACACCTGGAGATAGTTCCTATTTTCTATTCATAGCAGAGTAAGCTGACACAACTCCCCTTTTCTACCAGAGCAAGCTGACATGCTTGCTTAATTCTTACTGGTAAAAGCTACGCTCATACAAGCATCTTAATATGATTGCATTTAATATCAGGCTTAATATATTTGTTAGCTATTGATGATTAAATGATCATTTAAAATATGTCGTTGTATTACATCTTCTATTGGAGTTATATTTTGGAATGTGGATATTCATTTTTGGTTTAATGAGTGTTAGGCACTGAACAACACTTGCCTAAAGAAAGGCATAAAAGTGTAGAGGAGGAAATGCTCAGTACTACCCCACCCCCTTTCACAGTAGCAAGCACTTCATACAGCAAAATAGTTCTAGAAGCAGCTCAAGTTAAAAATAAGATCTTTGCTTACAATTGGCTTCACTGGTTGCAAACCGAAGAATAAAAAAGGTGAAAATGAAAGCGCGGTGCCAAAATGGCCACCGCGCTCTTTGCGGGGGGCCCCCACCCGGACTCAGACATCCAGGTAGTTAGGGGGGCATGGCCATCCCTCTTTAAAAGGGGTGGCCACGAGGCAGCTGAGCTGCCATTTTCTGAAAGTGACGGAGAGGAGAAGTTTTTCTCCGTCGCCCCCTCTCCTTTTCGCCTCTTTCAAGAGGCTTGATTTTGCTAGCCGGCTTTTAGAAGTGACGGGGCGGAGGAATTTGCTCCGTCGCTTCCTCCTCTGTTAGCCTCTGTTTGAGGCTTCCTCTGACAGCAGAGCTGCCATGGCTTAGAGGTTGCAGTTTTGCCTTGTAAGCAGGAGGTTGTTGGTTCGAATCCCCTGAGGGGAGTTGAAATTAGAAGGAGAGTGGGAACGGATATATTGCTCCTCCCTTTTTCCCCAGGCTGCAGCCAAACAGGGAGGAATTTGCCTCTGTGGTTGCATCCCGGTAACCGGGCTGCGCGATCCCTATACAGGGATCTTTCTATCTGGCTCGTAGGGGGACCGCGGTGGCTCAAGTGGCTAAGACACGGAGTGTAAAATGCCTCAGACGCTGGCTGGGGAGTGGAAGGTCAGTGTTTCAATTCCTGCATACTGCAGGACAGAATTAGCTCCCGTTTTCAGCCCCGGGCCGGCCCTTCAGAGGATTCGGCCCTCGGCCCACGGCTGCCGGCCATGGGCCGGAACGATTGGGGGGACGGCCTGGTGCTGGCTCGCAGCCCGTTTTACACATCAGGGGCCGGGATTTTTGGGCATGGCCCTATTCTGGCCCAGGCTCTCAAACTAGGGCCTCTGGCCCAATCCCTAGCGGGCCGTCCGGCCCACCTGGCCCACCTACTAGGGGTTTTTTCGTGGCAGGGGATGCCTGGTTAGCACGTTTGGCTGTGCTGGGGGCATCCTTAGCTAACCAGTTGGTGGGGGCCCCTTCCCTAACTACGGAGCCCCTCGACCGCTGCCACTATGCAACAGGCGGCCAGCTGGGTCGAGCTTCTCATGACAGTCCGGCCTGTGCCCGCCGCTGTCTTGCAGCTCCCCGTTTGTCTGGAACTGCGGCTGGAGTGCGTTGGAGGTCGCCCCAGAGCTCGATTTCGGTCGCGAGCTCCGACGCCCACCGTGGGCCAGAACCCCCAGTGGGGGCGGCTCACGGGGGTGCAACTTGTGAGTATTAGGTTCAAGTTGGATGCACACACATCACAGTCCATTTCCAGCAGTGGGGGTCAGTGCTCTTTGCCTCGCCAATTTGAGGCTGGGGGGCATCAATCGCCATCCTATCCCAGTGCCCCTTGGTTGCATTCTGGCACGACGTTGAGGGTGGGGGCTTACGCTCCCGGGGCGGTATGTGGCGTCACAGGGGCTGTCCAGGTCATGCTGCGTATGCCCGGTGTACATCATGTACCGGCAATGGCATTGCCGACGACTGTTTATTCATGCCCCCCCCCCAGTGATCATCTGCCCCAGATCAGGGAGGAAAAGATTCGGTGGGGGGGGGGGAGTACGTGGATATATTCTCCCTAGGAACTGAGACCCAAATAGGGATAAGAGGTATGGACAAGAGGACAGTGACATTGGGTGGTTTCCCATAGTAAGCCACCACGCACTGGGGTGTCCGCCCCCGGAACAGTGTTGAGTATCGCGGGGGCTGTCTGGATGCTGCTGCATGGGCCCCTTCATACAGAACGTCCCGTCATGGGCTTCGCCGCTGGACGGCTATTACTGGCCCCGGTTGATTATGGGACGCAGGCCATGAGGGGCAAGGGCTGGAGGGGGACATGTGGATATTCTCCCTATTGAACTGCGAGCCCACTGGGAGGAGAGAGAAGGACAGGACGACTGAGACAAATAGATCTCCCATAGTCGTTAGCCACCGCGCACCTTGGGGCCAACTGGTTGTCGGCATACCTTGTACGTATTGTGGTATGCCGCAGGATTGGACCTGTTTGGGCCATCCTGATGTCGAGCAGATGGGCCCAGGACAGTTGGCTCATGGTGAGGAATGTGGACGAGGGTGGCTATATATATCCCGAGGGGAGGAGGGATGAGTCCTGTCAGCAAGGGTGCTCGTGTACATCAGTCCCACGGGACTGGTGCATGGTGATGGGTTCCATGGGGGTCATGCTGAGCAGCGGGCTGTTCAGACACTGGCTCCATGCAAACTGGGTGGGCAGGGGGTTCCGACCCGCCTACTGTATTCGGCCTGCTCAGCTGACGAGGTGTGTACTACGCACCACGGTCGTTACCGACTTAGTGCCCCCCTTTTTGCGCTGGCCTCACGCCGCCTCCGCGTGCCCGCGGTTTGGTGGGTTACGGGGCAGAGGTGGGGGTGCACAGGGGCGATCAGGGCTCCGTCTGAACCAACTAACCTTGCCTTAAACCCCCCCGCCGCCCCAATTCTAGTTAGCCTGGAGGGATGTCACTCAGTTCATCCAAGAAGGGATGGGGCGGGAAACCTGCTGGAGGGTTTTCAATGGGGCCTTTGTATCCATTCGGGGGTGTTGGGGGCCCCAGGATGCTACTAATCTGGTTCCCTTCCAGGGTAATGGTGAGGGGGCTCCACCGTCCACAGTTAGGAAGTTGGGGGCTATGAGAGTAACGGGGGGCCCTTCTTGGAACCGCCTTTCCTCAGTCAAATGTATCCCCTTGCCACTCATACCGAGCTAGAAGAAGGGTGAATGTACTATAATACTCCATTCGGCTCACCTTGTGGGTGCTCAGTTCAGGGATGCCCTTCCTGATGATCTTGTTCAGTCAAGTATCTGTAGTTACCTCGGCTACTATGGGTGGCGCGCTCACGCAATTCTGGTGCTGTTTTGGCACAGTGTGATATGCACTCGGCTTCCAGCTTTTTGCCAGTGCACCTCATGATTTAGACCTATCGGGTTTCTGGGTTTTGAGGGGAATTTTAATTAGATACGGCCAGCCCCCCCTTTCTGACCACGTTAATTCAGGTTCAGCGCCCGACCGATGTGGGACTTTCATTCAGTGGGCATCCGCTCACAGGTTGGGGCCTCGGTCTCCAGCCCATTACCTCGACGACTTTGGGTCTGGGGTTAAACGGGGCTTGGACACGTGTACGCGTCTCCTCATCACGATTCAGACACTCAGGTGGGAACTGGGTGTCCCCTTGGCGCCTGAATAGACCGAGGTCCCATATTCTGACATCACATTTACACCTCGATGCTGTCGTGCGGGCATCCAGGTTAACCATTGATACGGTGGCTTGGATGTCCATGGCGATTTTGGCATGGATTGCCAAACATAGAGTATGCCCTTGGGAATTGTAGTTAATTCATTCCCCCCCTTAATTTGTTTGCTCTGGCTCAAATTACTCCTGGGTTCCGGGGGGTCTCTTATGGGAGATCAGACCTAGTGGTCTGCCCTAGATATCTAGTACGGTCAGATACCGCCGGCTCTCTGACTTATGGGGTTTACTCTGAGGGTGGGTGCACGGGTTGTCCCTGCAATCACCGTAATCATGGTTTCTCCCATTTTAGAGAGCACTGAGGCTATGGTGCAACGAGTGGGCCTCCTCAGTGGTCCAATTTCGGCGTGACAATGCGGCAGTGGTGCACATTGTCAACACCCAGAAATGCAAATCCCACAGGTTCTGACATTAGTTTGTCTATTCTTTTGTGAAGCCTATGCCTAAATGTGCTGTTCCAGGCCAGACATGTTCTAGGTATGAATAATGACCTTACTGCTGCTTTTCCCCACCAGCGGATCGCCTGTTTCCATGCTTTACTCCCGAAGCAGAGGAATTCCACTTGCCACGTTTGGCCGATAGCTGGGCGTTAGGCGAGCTGAAGGGAACCGGACATGTCATTGGCACCTCGCACGCGTAAGGCGTATCACTATGAGTTCATGTGTCGTATCAGGGTAGGGTGGACACGGGAACGTGCCCGCTGCCCCTACACACGTCACTCCTTTTCCCAGAATTTTGACACACCTTGCACGAGGTGGCATTACTTATTTACAGATAGGTGGGAGGTGGCTCTTAGCCACGCAGCTACCACGGTAGCCTTTTGGAGCGCTCCGCATCAGTGAGAGGGTGCCAGAGTTGGTACCAACTGTGTAAGGCGGGGGTGTCTCGTAGGGCACTGGAACTCGAAGATGTCTCTGTCACACATGAGTGGGCTCGAGTGGGGATACGGTCCCCACGGGTGTTTCAGCACGGTAGGCAGTGGTGTATACTGCTACTAAGTTTTCGAGACATCTGTCCGGTTGGTGCCCTACATAATTTTCGACAGTGCCTGCTGCGCGCCCCAGCCTGTTTTCTGCCACCGGGATGGGTCTACCCTTACCATAGTACAGTCCCTGAGGGTGACCGGTGCCGCGTTTCACGGTGTGGGGCCCGTTTTGGCACCATTTACTTAAGATAGGCGTCGCGCTGATCGCGGCTAAGTTTGGGGTACTACGAGGTGGATATGCGTGTACGCGCAATTTCAGATATGTACGTCCACTCATTGTGTGAGTACCTGTTTATGCCCTCACCTTTTTTCTCCTTTTTACATATCCTATGGGTCTCAACACACTGGTGGTGGGGGGCTGGTGGGCCGCAGCTATGTACACTGGGCAGCAGTATAGGCTGCAGTGACAGAGAGTGGACCCCGGCCGGGCTGTGTGCATCCGCACAAAGGCTATGGTATGGTATGCGCGGCACATGGGGACGTGAACTGAGGCCATTCCTGCTGTCTGCCAGGGATGCTCGACCGCCCTATGTTTTACAGGCACCCAGGCGGCAGCGATATGATACGGATCACTGCTGTTACTAAACTGTCTGGGGGCTGTGACCTGGCTTTTTACATCACGTATGGCTTACATACGGTCGCTATGGTCTAACATCGTGCCGAGACACCAATTTAGGGGAGATGCGGATCTCCCTAGTTCGGACTGTTCTGATAGGATTAGACAAAAAGTTTGCTGGTAAGCGGGAGAAGGGGTAGACCTGTCGGCTAGAGGTATGTACCTCGTTCTTGGTGTGATGCAAGCAGGCCTGGCGACCAAGCTGACGGTCTTGGGGGGGAGGGCGGTGAGTCATCATGGATGCCTCCCCGTGTGGCGGGTAGCACTGGTAAGGTAAATATTTATGACCCACAGGTATCCGGCAGGTTCGCAATTGACTGGCCAACACTAGATAGGCACAAGTTGGTTAACGTTGTCCGGTCAACGACAAACCAGGCAATGGGGAGATGGCACGAGCTATTCAGCATGCATCACCCCGTTATTTTACGGATACGCGTCAGAGGGTGGGACAGTAGTTAGTTTATTGACTACAGTCAACAATTTGTTTGTTGTAAACAAACAAATAGATACAAATGGATACATTGTAGCCAATTGCCATTGGCAATTTTGGGAGGAACCTTACCAGTGTTACTGCGGCCTGCTTGCTTTAAGAATTATAATTGGCTGAGTACCAATTGAAATTTATAATTCGGACTAGGGCATGAATCAATAAATGTGGCCCAATGCCGTTATCCACTTATACCGGTGTCTGAGTCCTTTTTTGGGGGGTGCACCTGCAATGAGCTCTACCCACACAGAGAAACTTTCCATGCCCTTGTCAGATGCTACAGGGTACCAGTTGCAGGTGCAAATGGTATACAAGAGAGAGATTAAATACAGGAAATAAGTGGAGCAAAGCAAACTAGAAGAGGAGACATGATTAATGGGAAAGGAAAATCACTCTGGATCCTAAAACCATCTCTCTCACTAATAGGGATGTTAGAAATACAGTACAGTACTAACATTTTCATGGGCAGTGGCATAGAACATTGCAGCAGTCCTAATTTGTTCTTTGCTTGTTTGTCTGTTTTCATTTAGACTTCTATACTGATAATCTATTCAAAAGGTTACTCTGTTTTAACAAGGTTAAAAAAATTAAACATAATAAACTAAACAGTCAAGACAGAATAAGCAAAGCATATGCCTGTGTGAATCCACATGAATGGATTTACTGCAATTCATCCAGCCCGCGCTGCCCTTGTCACTCCCGGAAGCAGAAGTAAAACGTGCCCGTACGGGCACATTTTTACTTCCGCTTCTGGGAGCGACAAGGGCAGCGTGGGCCAGATGAATCGCAGTAAACCCATTTGTGTGGATTCACAGGGTGCTTGGGCTTCTGGGAATTGAAGTCCAAGAACATCTGGAGTGCTAAGGTTCACCATCACGGGCAAGTCCAAGAACATCTGGAGTGCTAAGGTTCACCATCACGGGCATATGCCAAGGTAAACAATTACAGAAAAATAAGGCAGTGAGAAATAACTTAAAGAGGGTGTAAGTGGTTCTCTCCAAAGTCCTCCCTGCATGACAAAGTTTTAACCTGTTTCCTGAAAGCAAGGAGTGATGAGGTTAGCACAGTCACACCAGCAGCAAAGGGTTAGCAGTCACACCAGCGAAGGGTTGTACTCTGCCTATTGACAGTGCAGCTGGCCTTGGCAAGAATTCCAGCTGAAGTGGGATATTGCTAAGGACTGGGCCATGATATATTTATATCACATACCAAACCTAACTCAGCTATTAGACAGAGGAAGGTGATTGCCTTAGGCAACTGGTTTGGAGAGTTTAGAAAGGGAAGGAAACTGTACTTCAATGTGTTACTGTTTGTTGTTGTTGCTGATGCTGTTCTTGTTTATTCATGGACAAGCAGCTCAGTCTCAGGTTACTCCCAGAAGAAATGAATGGTCAACCACCTCTGAATATTCCTACCTACAGAACCCAAGAAAGGGTCATCATATCTCAGAATTGACTTAATAGTATACAATTATCATCATATTTAACAATTATAGCTACCTATCTAAACAGTGAGGGGAGAAATGTGTACATGCCATGTAAGATACTGCACAACATATGTATTATCTTGAACTGGCGTTACAATTAATTAAATAGCAAAGTAAGAATTATAGTCATGCCATCTTTTGTCAAACGATGTACATGATTTAGCAAACTCTATCTCACTGTGCCTTATGATGAAAGAAATTCAATATTAGATACAGCAGGAGAAAAATGAATAGAATAAACAAGTTGGGTGATTTCACTGTTTCTCTTCAGCAAACTGATACAATTCATCTGAAATATCAGGCAATAAATATTGCTGCAGATAGGGCCTTTTCCATGACTCAGCATGTCTGTTAATTATAATGGTACAGCTGACAAAAACAACAGCAAAATAAAATTTTATGGAAAGGACATTGGTATGATAATATAGACAACATATCAGATCTTCACGTGGAGTAGTGAGACCATTAATTTTATCTTTTCCAACTGCCTCTTCTAATTAAGTGAATCATTAACCAGACCTCAAGGGCTCAATTATTATTCTTAAGGGATTTAACTAAAGAGGAGGAAGTATCATCCTTTCTTGCCCTGCCTTTGGTTAACCAGACAAATTAAGACAGTGATCCCTCTCCAGCAGGCTTAGTAAAGCAGCAAGAAGTGTGAGGAACTTTTATCAAAATACTTGTTTAATTTATATTCTTCTAGTGAACCGAATCCATATCTTATGACTGCCTTTTATTTATTTATTTATTTATTTATTTCAATTTCTATACCGCCCACTTGGCCAAGGCCAACTCAAGGCAGTTCACAGTCATAATAAAAAACATGATTAAAAACTGCTTCCTTTCCTTTCCTTATGAATAAATTGATTGGTAGGGAATGGAAGAAGATTGTTGGCACACAAGATATAGGCAGCTCAAATGCTATAGGAACTTGGATGAAAGGTTGAATTAAACTTTGGTGAAGAAGGTAGGAAGGGAACAACAAAAGATGGCAGAGTATTTGTAAAACATCTTCAAAATTCAGATTAAAAGGTTTAATGATACGTGTTTCTAAAAGTCAAGGCTTTTATGGGCCATGCTTACACGTGATGACAAATAGTAATACTGCATTATAAACAAGCTCAGAGCCTTCCTTCCTCAGTATCATTTTCCCAACATCTATAGCAAAATATTCTATGGTCTATAGCAGGGGTCAGCAAACTTGGCTCTCCAGGTGTTTTTGGATTTCAATTACCAAAAGCCCTGATCAGCAGGTATACTGACTTGGGCTTCACTCAAGTTCTTGTAATTGAAGTCAAAGAACACCTGAAGAGCAAAGTTCGCTAACCCCTGGTCTATAACAACCTTATGTAATTTAACTAGCTCTCCACCACCACCAATTATTCTAGTCAGCACAGCTTTTTTATCTATGTGTAATTGGGGTAGGTCTTATCATCCTTGTGTCTATTTCATCAGATTAAGCGAGTATTGCATTTTAGGGTAGGTTGGATCCAAGTGGAGTCAAGTAGGAGTCGGTATAGGGACAAGAAGACAAGCCAGTTAAGGAGAAAAGTTGGTTTGGATACAGGAAAACAGGAAGTTGTATTATACTGAAGCAAAATTCAGCACTTCAGTTTGATTCAGGGTGCTGAATCCCCGTCTGGGATAAGTAATAGACTGGAAGATGACCAATAAACTGAAATGTGAACCAGGAAAGATGGAGCATCCATCATTTTGAGAGGGCTATATATTACCTCCACTATCAGAGGCAGAGTGTCTCTGAATACCAAATGCTAGAGAGCGGAAACAGCAAAGTGCTACTGAAGAATCCTGACTGCAGACCGCCAAAGTTGACTGGATGGCTATTGTGAGAACAGAGAACTTGACTACGTAACCCTTTGGTCTCACTCAGCAAGACTCTTCCTATGTTCTTGCACAAGATCACAGCTTGGAACTACTGTATTTGCTGGCATATAAGACACACTTTCCCCCCTTAAAATACACTAGAAAATGGAGTGTGTCTTGTGTGCCGGTAATCAAAATTCAGTGAGCCTACCTCTGTCAGGTTTAAAAGACCCCATCCCCTGGCTCCACCTGCTGCCAATCACCATGAGCCGTTGGAGGGCAGCTTTAAAAACCTCTCCCCCACTAGTGGGGATCAGCAGGGGAAGAGCGGTCTTTTTGAAGCCACCCTTTCCCAGGACCCAGCTGCTGCCGATTGCCCCCACACACACACCCATTTTTCATTCCCTCTCTCAATCTTTCTCCTCAGCCAGTTTGCCTCACATCTGGAGGGCTGGCAGCCACACATCTGCAAGAGCATGCAGATGTTTGTATGCAGGGGAAGGGGTGGGAGAGATGGGGGTGGACTCCCCTTCCCTCTCCTCTAGGTCATCTTCTGCAGGCTGTCACAAAGGGCCCTGAGCCTGGGAGGGTAGGCAGAGCTTTGGAGATGAATTTCTGGGTTTTTGAAGATTAAAAGATTCCTAAATACATTGTTTTCTAGTTACATTTTTGTAGATATAAATAGCTATAACATTAATACAATAAATCATTTTGGAAATTCATGAAAAAATGTAGAAAATTATTTTCCCCTTAAAAATGTGTATACAAAATGAAGTGTGTTTTATATTCTGATGTGTCTTATATTCTGGTAAATAAGGTATTTTTATCCAATAACAAAAATATTTGTAGCAAATTACTTTCTGGGAACAGTGGGATAAGATTCTGCTCATCATTCAGCTTTGTAAAACAATAACAATCCCCAGATGCAATGATGTTGTACTGTTTTGTCAACGAGGTAATGTTTTTACCCATTATTTATTTGGGAACAGATTATTCCCACAAGTGCACCAGACAGGATTTCCCCAAATGGTTGCTTTCTTTTCATCAAAGTTCTAATAAATAATGGTAGCTTGACAGGGTTTTTTTTTCCATTAGGAGCTTATTAGGAGTTTATTCTGGCAGAAAGGGTTAGACACTTTTAAAGACACATCTTGATCCAGATCCTGCTCATCACCACCATCACTCTGAAGTCTAAAGAAAAGTCTATTGAAGTCTAAAGAAAAGATCTTCATGGCTTTCAATCAAATGAAACATCACACTTTCCAAAAAAAGAAGACATGTTAATCTATGCCAGACAGACTAACATGTTTGGGTGGGCAGGGGGATGAATGAAAGAGAGAATAAAAGGCAGAAGGCAGTCTGAGAAAGCAGTTTTTAATGCATGAAAGCTCACACAGAAACAAATCTGCTAGGCTTCAAGGTGCACTTAGAATTTTATTTTGCAGGCGCACCCCCCCAATAACGGACTCAGACAACATTGAAAGTGGATAACAGCATAGGGCCACATTTATTGATTCAATGCCCTAATCCGAATTATAAATTTGTATTGGTAAAACGACCAATCATAATTCTTAAGGCAAGCAGGCCGAAGTAACACTGGTAAGGTACCACCCCAAAATTGCCAACGGCAATTGGTTACAATGTATCAATTTGTATCAATTTGTTTGTTGACAACAAACAAATTGTTGACCGTAGTCAATATCTAACTCATGACCCCACCCTCTGACTCGTATCCGTAAAATCACGGGGTGATGCATGCTGGCTAGCTATCGCCATCACCCCGTCGCCTGGTTCGTCGTTGACCAGACAACGTTTAACTAATTTGTTCCTGTCTAGTGTTGTCCAGTCAATTGCGAACCTGCCGGATACCTGTGGGTCATACTGTTTACCTTACCAGTGCTACCCGCCACACGGAGGGGCTTCAAAGAAGGCCTGACGCCCCCCCCCCCCCCAGACCGTCAGCTCGGTCAACAGGCCTGCTCGCCAATCACCCAACAGGAGGTCCATACCTCCTCGCGACAGATGGACCCCATCCCCTGCATACAAGTCGTAATTTCGTAGGCTAATAGCGGGGTGACGACTGACCCGTCCCCAAGCCTTGTCGGCAAGGAACCGCGCCACCGCCCCGTTGACCGCGCGCCTAGCGCGGTCAAGGGCCAGGAGGTCAATGCCCCCTCTATAAGAATGGCGCGGGATCATGTCCGACCAAACCAGGGTTGTGGCAGGCCAGACGTAGTGCAAGTAAGCAAGGTCCCCGCAAATCGCATGCTTGAGCGATAAGCCGGTGACCTGACCCAAATCATTGCCCCCAAGGTGTATGATGAGAATGTCAGGCGGGTCAGCACTTCTGCTGGAAAACAGGAAAGGCAGCAGCTCCCGCCACAACATCCCAGGCTTACCATGCCATGTGAGACTGGCGTGTTCACCCAGTCCCAGTCGGGGTCCCCACTCTGTCGCCGCAGCGTAACGCGCTGCCCTGTGCACATAGCTGTGGCCCACCAGCCATACTGTCACCGGTGTAACACGACACCCAGGGTCTGTAAGAAAAATTAAGAAAAAAGGGAAGGTAAGGTGATCGGATTGGTACTCACGGTGGAAGTGGGCGCACATAAAACTGAAAACATTGCGAGCCCCACCTCCCCATGCTGCGTATGTCAGCCCCGGAGTACCCAAAAGCAGCTGCTGTAGAGGCTGCCCCAATACGAAATGAATGTGTGCCATAACGGGCACCTGGTAGGCCCACCCTGGCGAGGGCTCTGCCTGTCACCTTCCAAAACTGAAATTTAGTAAGGGGAGACCCATCTTGGTGACAGAAAAATGGGCCATGGTGCATGCCACGCAGTGCCAGGAACTCCTGTAGGGCACCAACCGGACAGATGTCTGCCAAAGAACACCGTAGCAGTCTTACACCACTGCCTACGCCATGCTGATCTGACTTGGAGGAACGTATCCTCAAGTGGGCCCAGTCTTTGGCAACATATACATCTCCGAGTTCCAGTGCCCTACAACTTGCATCCGCCTTAGACAGCATCACAAGTTCGCTGATGCGGAGCGCTCCAAAAAATGCCACCGTTGTGGCTGCATGAAAAAGGGCTGCCTCATAATGATCAAAACAGAGGCTTGGCCAGCCCCGGGCCAACTGGGTAAGAACCCCTGGGGAAATAGGGTGCCGATCGTCCGGGCAACGCCCACGCTCGCGCACCCACCCCTCCAAAACATGTCTCACACGGAAGTCAGAGGTGCTGTCCACATGACCCCCTACTTTGGCCATAAAAGCCAGCGCCGAGAGCTTGGATGCTATGGTGCGAGGTGCGAGGCCGAGAGCGTGCAGGTGGACCATGAACCGCAGAACATGGTCCACCGGGATAGGCCAGGTCTCTGGCAGGTGAAATTGAGCAGCAAATGCCCTGAAAGAATTAAATGCTTGTTGATACGCCTTACGCGTGCGTGGCGCTAGTGACAGGCCAATCGCCCGGTTCACCTCTCCTTGCCAATGGTCCATATCTCGTCCGGGAGTGGCGAGGGAAATTCCTCCGCATCCGGGGCCAAGGCACGGAACCGGGAGATCTGCAGGCGGGACAAAGCGTCAGCAATATCATTATTAATCCCTGGGACATGCCTGGCTCTGAACAAAACATTGAGGCGCAGGCAGCGCAGCACAAAATGGCGCACTAGGTCCATAACCCTGGGCGATTTGGAAGTCTGTGCATTAACAATGTGGACAACAGCAGCGTTGTCACACCAGAAATGCACGACCGAGTTAGCCCATTCCTCGCCCCATAGCATCAAAGCCCCTAGTATAGGAAAAAATTCAAGGTATGTGAGATCACGCAGGCGATCTGTGCCTGCCCAGGCCGGTGGCCACCCACCATAGGCCCACTTCCCATTGAAGTACATCCCATAACCCAGGGATCCTGAGGCATCAGACTGGATCTGAAAATTGGGGGATGCCAGGAGGTCAGACCTCCAAAATGAGACCCCATTGAACTCCCTCAGGAACTGTAACCAGACAAACATGTCTGCCCTGGTACCCCGGGTAAGTCTAACTCTGTGGTGAGGCCTGGATAACCCTGCCATGGCGTCGCATAAGCGTCGAGCAAAAGCCCTGCCCGGAGCGACCACCCTGCAAGCGAAATTCAGGTGACCATGTAGCACCTGCAGTTCCCTCAGTGATGCCTTGCGCTTGGCCATCAACTCCAAGATAAGGGCCACTATTCTGGACACCTTATCCTCCGGTAACCTAGAAGCCTGCGCTAACGTGTCAATCTCCACCCCCTGGAATACTAGCTTGGTAGATGGGCCCTCAGTCTTTTCGGGCGCTAAAGGGACACCGAGTTCCTCCATTAGCGTCTGAAATGTGTTAAGGAGACGTGCGCACGTGTCCCAGCCCCGTTCACCCCCGAATAAAAAGTCATCCAGGTAATGGGCTACAGACCGGGACCCTGACCTGCGGACGAAAGCCCACTCTAAGAAGGTACTAAAGCGCTCAAAGGCCGAGCATGATATGGAACAGCCGAAAGGCATGGCCTTATCAAAATAATATTCGCCCCGAAATTTGAAACCCAGCAACTCAAAGTCACCCGGGTGCACCGGCAGGAGGTGAAAGGCCGACTTAATGTCGCACTTGGCCAGCAGGGCACCCGGGCCACACGAGCGCACCATGCGCAGCGCATGGTCAAAAGACGTATACCTGACTGAACAAAGGTCATCAGGGATAGCGTCATTGACCGACCGGCCGGCTGGGTAGGATAAATGATGAATAAGGCGAAACTCGCCTTGAGACTTTTTGGGAACCAAGCCTAGGGGCGACACCTTAAGGTTGGGAAACGGGGGTGACAGGAAAGGGCCAGCGACCCTGCCCGCATCTAACTCCTTCCTAATACTGGCAGCAGCCACCTCCTCCCTCCCCTTGAGGGACAAAAGATTGGGGGCATCCTGAGGGGACCTATCACCCATGAAAGGGATACGGAACCCGTACTTAAAGCTTTGAAGGAGATACTCCCCATCCTCCCCCTTCGGGTACACTGTGAGCCAACACTCCAACATGTCCACCTTAATTGGGGAGGGGGCCTTTCGGTGAACCAGCTCCATCTGTGGCAGCCTTGCCAGCCCACTGTCCGCCCCTTCCTCTGCCCCGTGTCCCCCCAGGCCTGGGACAGGCGGAGGCTGCGTGGGGGCCCGAACATGTGGGACACTCATGCCTGTATTTGCAATTCTTCTTATTGCAGGAACCATTGGACGAGAAAGCCCAGCACAGCAGGCGGGCTGGAACCCCCTGCCCCGCCGCTTGGCGGGTAGCCTGTGCTGGGACAGCTCGCTGGACCGCATGTCCGCAATGGTATCTGTCCCCTGGCACGGGGCGCGTGGGTGTCATGTACAGAAGCCAAAGCCTCTGGCACGGCTCGTCCCACCTCATCTCCGGGTGGAGTGGAATCCGCATACGGAATTCCTCGTCATAAGCAAGCCACGAAGGGCCCGGGAAATCAACCATTGCCCTGTATATGTTGTCCAAATATTGGACCATCGGAATAGCCAACTCCGGCCGCGCCCTCAGATACACTGCCATGTAAATTAAATAAGCCGGCAGCCAGTTGGCCCAGGTACGTGGCGGCTTACGACAACGCGCCTGCTCCTTATCCTTCTCATCCAGTCCCTCCCTTTCCTCTTTGGTGGGCTCTCTGTTCAGGAGTGAGAAGATATCTACATACTCCCCCCGCCAAATCTTTTCTTTGGTTGCCTGTGCCAAGTGGTCACCCAGTGGCAAGGAGTACCCCGCAGTTGGTAAGGCCGAAAAAGGCACCACAGACACCGGGAAAGGGGCCTGAGCTAACCCAGCCACCCCCAGTACATTCCCCGGATTGTGAGAAAAACTACCCACCCCGGTGCCCTGGGTGGCAGTTACCGTCGCCGAGTGGAGTGCCGGCTGCTGTGCCACCGCACCACCCGAGCGAGGCCAAGGCCATTGAAAAGCTCCCCCCATAGAAGGAATGTGTGTAGGTGTACTGGCTTGGACCGCATACTCACATGCTGCACCCCCGCGGGCCGCACCCACCGGGGGTTCCAGCCCACTGGGGGCGTCGGAGCTCACGACCGACGTAGAGCTCATCGTCGGGGCCTGACCTGCACTCGTATGCTGGCTGGGGAGCTGCGGGGCAGTGGCCGAAGCCACGCCACCCGCCTGAGGCAGCTCAACCCTGCCTGCCGCCTGTTGTCCTCCCGCCGACGGCGCCGCAAAAGGGACGCCAAAAGGAGCCCCAGCCTGGCTGGCCCGAGCTAAAGACGCTTCGAGGGCCGCAAGGCGGGCCAGTAAGGCCTGCACGTCGATCTGGGGCCAAGGGCCAGCCGGCCCTCCAAGTCCAGGCGCGGGTACAGGTCCCTGTACCCCAGGACCCGAATAGGGCCATTGCCCAATACCGAAGCCCGGTAGGGTCGGTGCAGGAACCTGCCAAGGTAGGGGACCACACCACCCACCCAGGCTAGAAGGCCCAGGAGGAATAGAGGCAGGCCCAACAGGATGGGCAGGGAGAGTAACGGTGTCCACCGCTCGCGGGCCGGGGGCCGAAGCCCCTGCCGCGCCCGCATTCCGATCCCCCGCGTCCGGCCAAGGGGCGATAGACCCCATTCCGCCGTGGGCCTGGACAGGCGGCTGCTGGGGAGGCGCAGCTGTGGTCCTCCGACCCGGGTTACGCCTCCTCACAGCTCGCGCCGCACTCGAGGCTGCCTTCTTCTTCGAAGGCATCTCAACCGCAGGAGAGGGAAGCCGAAAAGAAGATTCGCCGCCAAAAGGCTTCCCGCAAGGTAAGGAGCGACGGAGACACAGGGGAAAAACTTCTCCGCTCCGTCGCTGAGGTAAAATGGCAGCGCGGCTGCCTCGTGGCCACCCCTTTTATAAGGGAGCTGGCCACGCCCTAAACTACCCGGATTCTTCGTCCTGTGGGGGGGGGCCCGCAAAGAGCGCGGCGGCCATTTTGGCGCCGCGCTTGCATTGTCCCTCCCCTCTTTTAGTTTTCTCGACATGCTGACATGATGTGTAGTTTGATTCCATAAAATTGACTTCTATAACAAATTATAGTTCAGAAATATTTCTGTTGAGGGGGGGAAATGCAGGTAATTCAGTTGCATAAGTTATTTTTGCTTTCCTCAATTGCCTATTGCAGGAATGGCCAACCTTGGCACTCCAGATGATCTTGGACATCAACATCCAGAAGCCCTGATCAGCAGGGGTGCTGATTTGGGCTTCTGGTAAATGAAGTTCAAGAACACCTGGAGCACCAAGGTTGGCCAATCCTGGCCTATTGTGTGCCTGACGCATCCAGTCATCCAATCACTTGTGTAGTCATGGAAAACTGAGTGTGCAACAAATGGTGCCCAAAAAACTCTTCCTATTGATCACACAATTGCACTAATGCAACTACTTGTATCTTAGTCTCTAAGATTGTGGCCACTGTTTTATTCATCTGCCATTAATGGAATGCCTTTAGTAATGAATTAAAACCATATATTTCAGATTTTTATTTACAAAAGAAGAGGTAAACAAAATAAGATATCAAAAAAGAAAGTAAAAGAATCAATGGAGGAAAGATCTTCAAAAAGCTTGCAAGCATAAAACAAGCTAAATAAATATTAAATCCTCTGGACAACAAAGGCAAGAAACAAAAGAATAAACTGGAGAGAAACTGCATTCTTTGAAACTGCCTTTATTTCAAAGGATGTCACAATCAGTCTGAGCATGAAAATGTAGATGGGAAGAGCATATATGCTGTCTTCAGCTTCTTAGAGGAGACACAGAATATAAATAATGAATAAATAATAGGACCTGTCCTCTCAAAATGCATTTCTGCAAATGATCCATTCATATATCATGCTATAAATGGTAGTGGAAAAACTTTGTTCATATTTCTCCAAAATATTTTTGCAGTTTGAAAATCATGTTCATTTTTGAACTCTTAGGGGGAAATAATCAAGTTAATGATGTTATCAGCCTTCTACACTGGAAGTTCTACATGTGGGATTTGTCTTTTAATTGCAGTCTGGGGGGGTGGGGGGAGAGACATTATCTATATTCAGTTGTTCATATCCTAACTTGAGTCAGCAGTGAGAAATATGGGTAGGATTCTTGCACATCTGCATAAGTTTTTGCTCAACCACAGATCATTCATAATGTTCTCTAACATTACCATAGGATTGTTAATAGCTGCATATAGTTTTGCTATTCCCCTAGAAACATGTAGCACTTTTAATTCTGTACAGAATGTATTCGTTGTTTTTCATGTCTTTGCTCTTTTTAACATTGAGTTATTTGTCTTAGACAGAAAGATTGGCTCAAACCAAAACAATAATTAAAACTAGTCTTTCCTTATACATTCCTAATAATTAATTTTAAAGCTTAAATTTTAAAAGTTATTCACCCTGGTGTAGGCCTTATGTCAAGTGTCGTAAGGATGTCAAAAGTTATTATGCAAGAGAAAGAAGCTTTTGTGACAGTCAGTTATTTTCGTATCAGAAATGACAATTAAATGGCTGAAAGCTGTAGGCTGAAATGCCTTATTTAGTCATCAAAAATGTCTGAGAGCTAGCATATCTAAGACTGAGTTTTTGTAGAGATCCTTCTAAAGTTAAACACAGGCTCTTTATTCTATCTACATTAAAGAAATAATGTTAGCATTCTCTAGCTTGCTTACCTGTGTTAAGAAAAGTTGGTACAAAACAATTCTGTACAATGGTTTGATACACTGGCTGGGGAACATCACTGGAAGAGGGCAATTGCCCTCATGTACTGCTTGCTTGTGGACTTCAAAACCACTGTGAAGGAACAAGATGTTGACTATCCAACCACTGTGAAGGAACAAGATGTTGACTATAGGCCGGGGCGATTAAAGATGTTGAAAAGAGCCTTGATCTGACCCAGCTGAAAGTTTCTTATAAATAATGTTTCCTCACTTCTAGAATGAAAAAGATATAATTGGCATCACACTTGTCTAAACAAAAGCATGAAGTGTTGCTCAGGATACTATTTTTAGTATAAATGTTTTTTAAATGGCTACAGTCCAGCATGTTGAAATTCTTAGGGATAAGAACCCACATACACACGCTTGGAAAAAATTACTTTTTTGAACAACGGTTCCCAGAATTCTACTACGGCTCAGAATGGAAGCAATTTGCTATTTGCGGAAAGCTTACCAAGAGCTATAGCAACACTGTTGCTGCATGCACAATATGCAATACTCTTCATTATCACAATTGTTGCTATGTGCCACTTAAATTAAGTACTTGCAGCTGCAGTTAAATGCAGTGGCGTGCTATGCTTACATATACAAAATATGGCTGTTGTTTGAGTTTCTTCTTTTTCTTGCCATATGCTCTCTTAGAATGCATTTTGATAATGCTTAGTTCTTCCACCACAATCCAAATTCTAGCTGGCTGCACTATTACTTTATGTATTAATGCTCCCCTAGAGAATGAAGTGGTATTGGTTTTTCTAAAGCTGTGCCATATATCTGAGCTGAGTTCTTCACTTCTATGACAGATGCAGTCATTTACTAACTGTTCCTAAAGAAGCAGGAACTTTTATTTCTCCTCCATAACTCTTTCAGGATGCACAGAACTTGTCTAACAATAATGGCAGGATTTTCTTAGTCTCAGAATCATGCCCTACAACTTTTTCAGTTTAGTTCTTCTTGGATATTCATTCATGATTTAACCTAGAGCTTGGAAAAGTTACATCTTTGAACTACAAAATATCATGCTAGCTGAGATATGCTGATAGTTGATAGGTATCTTTGTCCCATCTCTTGAGAATGATATGTTTTGCTATCATGCCCTGGTCAGAGGAATATTCCAGTAAGGCAAAGGTGTAAAAGTGGATATTAGGAAAGACCTTTCAGGTCCTGCAAATCTCAGACTCTTGAGATTGGGGGTCAAGGGCTGAATCCCAAGAGGAGGCTCGACCCCCAGACAGTCCATGAGAGCAATGTAGGATAAAAATACATGCCTGGAAGAAAACTATCAGGTAAAGGGCACAATTGCAGAGAAAGATTCCTCAGGAAACAGAACCTCTTCTTTATAGGAAGCCAATGAGCCAAACTTTGCAGCTAAAATGATTCTCCAGCAGGCCAAGAGTTGCAGCTGAGAACTATAAGAGCTTGAAGACTATCAGGTACTGTGACAACAATTCACTTTGCTCCAGACCCAGTCTGCTGATTCCTTACTGTAGATTTTATACACACTCTCGCTCCTTGTCTCTGGTGTAAATGCCCTGGGCTTAAACCCAGGCTACATTTCTACATTGTCTTTTGATTCAGGGTAGGACTGTGACCCATGGACTGCTTTGCTCCTAATTCTGGGCTCCCCTGACTGGGATTGTCAAATGCCTCTGATTCCTCAGACCTCACCTTTAGAAGCCAGCCTATCAAGATACAGAACACTTCCTGTGTTTTATTTGTTGCAGGAAATAATTGGGCACAAAAGGGGAAAAATCACTGAATACTGATTTGGACTTTGGAAGGAACAATTAAAATGTTACTTGCATGAAATACATTATCTGTATTTATATGCTGAAACACAGTGGTGGCTACTGACTCCTATTTCAGGGGTGAAATGAATTTATTCTGCAATTTACCAGAGCTATCCAAGGTGCTGAACTGAATGAGTTCACCAGTGTGGATAAGTCCTGTGAAGAGCAAACTAAATCTTGCAGTAGATTCATAGTGCTTCATATACTCGAATTGGCAGCTAGCACTGTTATACTGTTCTTTTGTGCTTCTCTAGGGACACTAATTGTCTGCAAGGCTTTGCAGAATAAATAATTGTGGGAAGAGGAATGGGAAGTTGCCCAAGAAGAATCCCTGGTCCTGGGATTTATTTGTTTTGTTTTGTTTTGTTTTGTTTTGTTTTGTTTTGTTTTGTTTTGTTTTGTTTTGTTTTGTTTTGTTTTGTTTTGTTTTGTTTCTATACCACCTATCTGGGTGTTAACCCACTCTGGGCAGTGAACAAGCAGAGGAACCAATAACAGAAATATTCACAACAAATTAAAGCCCACTACCAACAAATACCTCACAAACTAAACTAAACTAAACTAAAATAGTTGGTGTCTGATGGCATCAGGAGGGAACCTAACTGGCTAATATCAATAAGGGGACAACGCCCTTAAATGCCTCCTTAAAAAAGAGCAATTTAGTTGTTGTTTTTTTAAAAAATAGCCAGTGATGGGGCCAGGCACAGCCCCACCAGTAGTGTATTCCACAGTGTTGGTGCCACCATCAAGAAGGCTCTATTTCTAGTTAAAGACTTTCAAGCCATCCTCAGAGATGCATTGACTGTGATGACTGGGTGATTGGAGCTCAAAGTAAGATGGCCAAACCCCCACCTCCTCAGCTCATCTACTGGGGATAACAGTGCCACCAGCAAGGCCCACCTTGAAGTACCTCACATAAACCCTCATTGACCCAGTTGCAGCAGGAGATGAGGCACATCTTCATTGCCTCCAAGAAAAAAGAAGACAGAGACTCTTCAATGGAATGACAAATTTTACAACACATCTCGTGCCCTCGTTGTGGGCATGTAGGCCCTACTTCCACAGGCCTCCAATCTCAACACCCTCCTGCTTCCACCTGTGAGGAAGACTAAGAGCTGACACCCTCCCTTCCTGTGGCATCAGCATGGAGAGGACATAATAAAGAGAATTACCTGGGACTAATGAAGTCAACTAGGCATGAGTGAAAACTGTTTGCAAGTTAATTCGCTGTAACTTTCCCACCTCCCAGTTTAATAAACCCCATTGTTGGAAATAATCTAGTTGTCAACTCCATGGATGTGGGAATGGAGGAGAGGCCACCCAGGAATTGTGTGCAGGGCTCACGGGGTTTAAATTTTATTTAATTAATTAATTTTGATGTTACCTTTTTCCAACAAGGGGGCATGAGGTGGCTCACAATTAATTAGAACAGTATAATCATATAGCTAAAAACCATATAATATTTAAAAGCAGTTAAAGAGATGATAATATCAATATATTTAAAACTACAATCAAAAATATTTAAAAACATATGGCAGTAGGTAGGTAGACAGACAGAGAGAGAGACAGATCATCTCATAATAACACTTATTAATACATAAATAAAATTGTCTAATTTGCCTAAAAGCCCATCTGAAAAACACTTCCTAAAGGAGAAAAGCCAAACCACCTTTGTGATACCATAGTCTTCTCTTGCTTCCTCATTAAATAATACTGTGAAGCCAGTGGAACAGAGGGAAATACCCCCTCACCCACCCAAGATCTTAAGGGCCAATAAAATTCATATAGGTCCAGCAAACATGTTGGCTGTGAGATTCTGTGAGTAGTAAAAAAAAAACAAATATTTCTGCCATCATTTGAAAACATGTTGTTTTCCTGTGTGTTTTCCCAATTATTTTCCTGTTTTGTAAAAAAAAAAAACCATTTTAATGAATTGTTTTGAATGGTTTTCCCATTTTTACTAGCCAAAATTGTGTTGCACTAGAGTAAACCCCTTGAATTACAGAGAATTTGGCAAGTCAATTCTTCTGTGAGCTCCATTGATTCATATGGGACTATTCTAAATTTGCCAAAGTAAGTCACAATTAAAGTAGCCCCTTTTGAATTAATTGAATTTAGAAAGTAAAATCCCAAATCCCCATTGATTCGGTAACATGATTTTGGTGGTGCATGCAAAGAATAATGTAAGTAACTGTCAACTCCCTGACAGAAAAATGGTATATAAATGTAGTAAAATTTTAACAAGTAGGAGAGCCTTGTCAGGGCAGGAGCAGGGGAGCTTGAGCAGACTAACTAGGCAGTGTTGCCCATCTCTTGTCAATGATGTTAGGCCAAGACTGAAGCATCTTCCATCAGATCCATACCTGTCAAGTTGCCGGTGTCGAAATACGGGAAGGTTTCTGGGTGCCGGCGTTGGTGCATGCACGCCGCTGCCTCTGACATCAGAGGCAGTGACGCACATGTGCAGTAACCCCTGTGTGCATGCGCAGTAACCCCTGTGTGCATGCATAGAAACCCCTTCAGCCAGGAAAGGGATTACTTTGCATGCGTGCCCATCAGAGGCAGTGGCGCACATGCGCAGTACCCCCTTTCCTGGCCGTTCAAATACAGGATGACAGCAGGAAGGAGCGTGACAGAGCGGTGAATTATGAGAAATCCTGGCCAAAACAGGATACTTGACAGGTATGATCAGATCCCTTGGGCAAGGTGAAAGTGGAGGCCACAAGTCATGGTCCGCCTAGCCAGCAGGTGACATGATAGCCAAATGACTATAAAAATTGCATGTAAGTGGACCTGATTTCTCAGGCCCATTTGCATGTGCAAAATGTCATCAAGGAGACATCCACCAATGTGCGGACTCCTCGCTGAATAATGACTCCAAGGTATCCAAGGTATGTTATATTTGTTTAAAAGCATCTTTCAATACCACTTGCCTGGGGGAGGGGGGATCCATAGACAAATGTGAAAGAAAATAATGTTTATGTGGACTTTTCTGGTAAGAAGTGATGTATATTATTGCGGGGGTGGGGGTGTTGTTATGAAAAGGCCAAGATGGCCTCAGACTATTTGCACTGAAAAACACTTCTCCTCTGTATTTGCAGGTTGGCAAGATGCAGTTATACCCTATCCAGAAATGATTCCAACCTGCAATGGCTGCCAATCAAGACAGATTGATGTGTTAAAACTGCAACCAGGATCTCACTATGTAAGATTTTCATGTATACCTAGATGCATAGAGCATCAAGAACAGGTTTGTGCAGAAGATCCCTCCAATTAAATCAGTATACAGTATCTTCTGTAGTAGTAACTACGGCCACCATGCATATTTATCATAGACAGCCTGATCACTCTCTCCATAGTCAGGGAGTACAGTAATGCTGGACCTCAAAGCCAGTATCACTAGAGAAAAAGGGAGAATATTTTGTGTGAGAGAGTATGGTTCCCCACTGTGCCTCCTAGGAGAAGAACCAGGCTTTGCAGTTATGGGTAAGCTGCACAAGTCCCAGGAGATCCCCAGAATAAGGGAATGGGAAACCGCTTCTGTGCATTCTCTACCTAGAAAACCCTGGAAGAAGTCACCATAAGTGTGGATCAACCTGATAGCATGCAATTATTATTTTAGACAGGGTATAATTAAGTCCTGTTTCAAAAGTGACATGAGAGGGAATTAATTTAATCCACTGAGGTAGTAATAGAGTTTTCCAGTTAATTCTCAACATTGCATTTTAAGAGTATTTTCCAGGAATTTTATGGGGATTTAGGGAAGAATTTTATGCCATCTTCTTACTAATAATACATTGGTTTAATATGGAAAAAATAACAGAAAATAACAGGTAGTGTGGCAAATTACTTTCTAAATCCAGTGATAAGTAACAGTGATAAATTTTGACCTAACACAAAATTATGTCTATGTTGAGTCCAGCGCTTAAGAAGAATTCAGACCAGCAGGATCGGGTCAAACATAGTGATTTATTGTTCAGCTCATAATACCGGACTGGGGAACACATACAAGGTGGCTGTCTTATATACAGTGGGAAAGGCAGTTACACAGGTTGACACATTTTGGCGGGCTTCCGAGGAAGCGGGGAAGTTTGTACTGATGAATCAGCTAGTTTGACAGACCTTTGAATTTGGCACCTTTACAAAAGGCGCACAATAGCACCGTAGACATTATGATGCTCAAGCTGTTATTAATAAATAACGCTTGGACACAACAGTCTATCTGAGGTTAATGAGGAAGGATATGCCAATAATCCATAGCCAGGGCAATACATTTTTCTCAGCACTTGGAATATGTGACCATTCAGCCTGGAGGATTCTGGGAGTTGTAACTCCAAAAAAGTAACTGTTTGTAGAAATAAATTACTTGAAATAGGCAACTTTCTGAACACTGTCTGTACCATGCTGAGTTGCTGAACACCCATCTTATCCCTGAGGTGTCCTTCTGCATACAAAGATCAGGCATGGGCCTAAATGCTTTCTGCAGATGAGCAGTTGTGTTGAATGGGTAAGAAACAAATGCCCCCAAGTGTGTCTTAGACACACATTGCATGCCACATGTTCCAATTGCCCAAATCAGAGCAATTGTCCCTTTTGAGGGCAGTTCCATTAAGAAACTACTGTGCCTCAGTCGGAGTATTGATACAGAATTATCATTGGATTCTGAAGACTTATTTACCAGGCTGGGGAGTGATTCAGCACTATTAAATGAAATGAGATGAAGATTACAGCCACAGTCTCAGTGAAGCCAACCATAGTTATTGTTATCATGACACTTTTTCTACCTTGCTGAGGCAGGCTCTAGAATAAGAGGTTTTTTTCCCTTCCTGCTTATTTTTTGTAGATTGACATATGTTTTGTTGATAAATGCATGGGGCTTTATAGTTATTTTTGGCATGTACACTCTGAAAGTCATCTCTGATACAGTTGTACAAAGCTGAAAGGATAAATATTACAGGGAGCTGTGATTTAGCAGTGTGATCAAAATTAGTTAGTTTGTCATTATCTGTAAATCAGGCTGTGTCTGATAATATATATTTTTAAAGAAAACCATCTGTGCTGTTCTATTCTGTACATGGATTTTGTTTATAGCAAAATAAAGAAAATATGTTTTAGTCAGGAGACCTCTGTATAACATCTCAATAGCCTGTGGTGGCTCAGTAGTTAAGAAGCTTGCCTTGTTAGCTGGAAGGCTGGCAAGTCAGTAGTTCAAGACCCAGGTACTGCATGACAGATTGAGTGCCTTTCTCTGTCCCAGCTCTTGGGCACATGAAGGGAGCCTCATTTGGGTGTTCCCTGAGCAGAGTTTCTTCCACAAAAATCCTTTCAACCCAGAGTAATTTCTGACACAAAATTAGTATTAACATCTCAATGTTTTAAAGCTGCTCCTTAAATAGATTCTTTGGTTACCATATGTAAAAAAATCAGAGTTTGTTGTATAGCCAATATAGCAGATTCCCTGGCAAATACCTGGCAATTTCTCTTTTAGAATGCCTTTCTGATTGAACAAACTGAAGCCACTTGCCACTGCAGTTTTAAAGCCCATAATTCTTACAGCACTTGATCTGTTATAAAAGCATCATTGTATTCCAGAAGACAATATTGTACAGCCCTTTGTTCCACAACATTGTTTTCAGTTACAACATTGTTTTCAGTTACAACATTGTTTTCAGTTACAACATTGTTTTCAGAAAGGGTCTATTGTAGGTGATTTCCATCCTGGAATCAAGTTAGAGACATTGGAATCTTTAGCAAATCTCAAGAGAAATGTTTATTTATTTATTTAAGGACTTATATTGCCGCTCAATTCCAAAGACTCTGGGCGGCGTACAGATATTAAAACCATCACAATTTTAAAATCACAATTAAAAACCCAATAAAAACTACCACAAAACATTCCCTACCCTCCCATCAGTTTAAAAAGAGGGGGAGAGCTTTCTTAAATCAGCCAGCAGGCTGGGGCTTCAGCACTGCCGGTGCCCCACACCTGCTCTGCCAGCCAGGTTTTTTAACCTTTCCTGAAGGGCAGCAACTCCATCTGGAGACACAACTCAGTTGGCAAGAGGTTCCATAGGGCCAGAGCGGACACTGAGAAGGCCCTGCTTCTAGTGCTAGAGAGACATTCCTTTTGGTCCACTCTGGTAGGACGGACAGATGCTCTTGGAGTGATGCGGTCTCTTAAGTATCCTGGCCCACTACCATGTATGGCTTTAAAGGTAATAACCAGCACCTTGAATTACACCCGGAGGCATACCGGCAACCAGTGCAGCTCCCGAAGCAGTGGCGAGGCACGGGCATACCGCCCGCACCCCATCACCACCCTAGCAGCCGCATTCTGAACCAGTTGCAGCCTCCAAATGGTCATCAAGGGCAGCCCCATGTTGAATATTTATGTATCTGCACATTTCAGCCACTCGCAGATACTTTCTTCCCATGGAAAAAACAAAGGCTTTCAAATAGATAATTAAGAACATAAGATGCATTTTTGCCGGTTCAGAACAAACATCTGCCATTTTGTTTCCAACATGTGGCAAGCCAGAGCCTTGAAGCTTAATTACATGTCATGAGGCAAAATGGGTGTTGGTGATGAAAAAGCTGTGAGAGAAAATGGGGTGGTGGCAAAAGAGCTGTAGCACATCCTTTGTACACAGCAGGCCCCCATTTCCTTCTGTGGCATCTCCCGATATTTCAATATGTATTGTGAAGTTGTTTCTGCCTTATAATAATCATCTGAATTAATGATCTCCAAAAATAGACTATAGCCATCTTGCCCAGATTGTATCCAGGTAGGGATAAGAACCCAATCCTGCTGAACTCCTGGGAAGCTTCTTCTAGTTACTGTTGGCAGCTGTAGGTTGCCCCAAGTTTCTAATATTGTTATTTATCTTCAGCATCTGTGTTTATGGTCCAAATTAGCTACCATTGGCTTACGGCTACCCTCAATGATTTTGGCTCAATGTCCCCTTCAATAGCACAATTTAGCTAGAGTTGCCTTATGCCACGGAAAAACGTGAATTTCACATTTTGTAACTGTCCCACATGGTTCCATACAAAGCACTGAAAATTCACAGTTTTCAAACCACTTGATTTGGAAAGAAAAAACACGGATTTTTCCTGCACTTCTATTGGAAATACCAGCAGGTGGCAGCAGCTTGGTGAACAAGGAGTGTGTGGGGGGGGAGGGACACACAGCTTTTTCTATCTTGTGGTGTCTCTGTGTAGTAGCACTTCAACTGAATACTGCAGGACGGAATGAGCTCCCGTCTTTGTCCCAGCCCCTGCAAACCTAGCAGTTCGAAAACAAGAAATGGCAAGTAGATAAATAGGGGCCAAGTTCGGTGGGAAGGTAAACAGCGTTCCATGCAGTGTCTAGTCATGCCTGCGGCTGGGTTTTATTTCCTTCTCCCCGTCTCTCCGCCCCCACCCCCCACCCCTTTGCATCCAAGGCTCCTGCTGCTGGGAGTGGCGGGGGGAGGATGGTAGTGCAGAGCGTGTGCCCCCTCCCCCACTCCATGCGTGCACTCTCAAGTTTAGACGCCGAGCCAAAGGACCTAGTTTTCTCACTCCCCCCCCCCCCCCAAGAAAGCAATCTTTGCTTGGGCCACTTGCGGAATGTTGGGACATCAAGAGGGCCTATGAGCATGTGTGGATGGCCTTGCCTGGCAATTAGCAATTACATTTTTCCAATGCTCCGGTGTCTAGTCATGCCTGCCACATGAACACAGAAATGTCTGCAGAAGCAGACAGCGCTGGCTCTTTGGCTTTGAAACAGAGATGAGCACTGAACCCTAGAGTTGGATACAACTGATTTTTAAGTAAGGGCACCCTTTACTTCTGTCCCGTTTTTGTGAGAGGGAATTATGATAGCCCTAAATTTAGCCATTGATTATTCCTTTTTGTTTTGTTTTATTTTTAGTAATAACATTTCAATAACAACATTATTATTTATTATTGTTTATTATACATGACATTCTCATAGGATAAGTTGACTGAAGCATGGCTTAAATGGCAGCAGTCCAATGTTTAGCTGAACCATTTTGCAGGTCAAGTAGTTTTTTGTTTGTTTGTTTTTTGCAAACAATAGCTCTCTGTGACAGGAAGCATGCACACCTTCCGAAATGTGTTACGAAGAGCCAATGATGAGCAAATTAAAGCAATCAGGTTTGCAACAGCAATTGCCACCATTCGCTTAATTGTTTTCTGGTTCTCTTCTCATCCACCTTCCCTACCTAAAAACAGAGTCCTTGTATATCTGTTTGTTCTACCTGCCCTAAAAGAATTAGAAAAACAAGCAGATGTCCCTATGCCTCTGCTTTTAAGAGCTGAGTGCAAAGTGAAGCAACCTTTCCCCCTCCCCCAAGAATAAACAAAATCAAACCTAGAGAGCCTCTGGCAAATTAAAAACCCAGAACAGAAGAAAGTGATTATTTATAGACTGAACCTTGGATTTTCTCCTCCTCCTTTTGGCCTAGTGAACAATTACTGATTGAAAAGAGAGACACAACAATAGCTCAGAATTATCTCTGGACCTCTGATCTTCACACAGACACAAGAGTTGCTCAGAAATGGCAAGATAAACTTAGAAATACAGAAAATATACTATTTTTTTGATTCAAGGGAGATTTTAATAGGACTGACCCTATCCTTTAGCAACATGGAGCAATCACTTTGCCTTGCAAGTGCTCTGTAGTAGAGCCATCACAAGGTAGGGGTTACACAGAAAGAGCCTCCTCAAAGACTGTGGCATTCTTGAACCACAATCGGGGGGGGGGGGGTACCCTGCTAATGGCAACCTTATGTTGCTGGTTAATCTTTCTCACACTAGGTCAGAAGAAGGGAACTGCAGAATGAACTCACAAAAGAGTGCCTTCATTTTGGCAACTTCACATCTGGTCTTAAAACATAATTAGTTTAAATGGAAGAGGGAGACACAAAAATTCCGTGGTTTTTCTCATGTTTCTCTCTTTTGTTACCTTTGCCTGTCAAATTGCCCAGGAAATTTTGTATCCAATAACTTTTTACAAGGGCTGCTATCAGAAGCCAATCAAAGGGGGGAAAGGGGAATTTTGAACCCAATGAGAAATGTGCTTTGCTCCAGTTCTTCTTGTGGGAATCTGTGTACTAGCCCCTTGGTGTCCTCCATGATGTACTGTCTCTATCTTAGCTGCTAGACTCAGAAGAGAGGACATGAATTTATTTTATTTATTTATTACATTTTTATATTGCCCATTTGAGATATTTCCCACTCTTAGTGTTGTACAGGCAAATAAACAAAGCAACATAATAGAACAAACAACCAAATAAAATAAATGACAGAATAAATACATGAAAAAATAAAAATAGAATAAGATACCTGGCATATGAGGGCAAGCAAAAAATGGTATAGGAGAGAGGAATCACCACATATTCTAGTAGATGGAAAAGGGGTCACATTTTTTGCCTTCATTTACTTGCTTGCCTTTCCTGGTTTTGGCAAAAGGGAGTTTTGTTTTTGTTTATTGTCTGCTTGTTCAACTATTTTTCCCTTTTACTTTTTGCACTACAACTACAGCTGAGGATTTTTTTTTAACATCTCAGACCTAGGTTTTGCAAGCTGTGTCAACTCATAACTAGCTCCAATATTTGAGGTTAATTCATGATTCATTCATTCTCAGTCAACATATCCTGAGCTAATCTGAGATAACTAAAGAGGTGTGCCTAGAGTTTCTAATTTCCTTCCAGTCTCCATTTATTTAAACATACTGTAGAAACTTGTATTTGCAAAAGCCATGGTGACCACACCTGCTTTCAAGTAGTAGCTCTTAATAAGGATTTAGGTTGGTCCTGATTATTTCAGGCAATGTTTCTATTCCTGAGGGAATCACAGGCCTTCTGCAAAGGGCCTTCCATTCTGCTCTCAAAAGTTTAATATTACCCCATAAAGTTCTAAGAGGATGCTTTGATTCAACATCAAATAAAGTTACCAAGCAGCTGCATCATTAATTTGCTGATACATTGCTTTCTTCAGAAATAAAATATTCCAGTTAAGACCTTTTAGTTTGGGGGGGGGAGGGTGATTGAATGTTCATTATACCATCTTTTTCCTGATGATGAGACCCAAGGCAGCTCATAAATGAATTAAAACACATTAGACTAGACAGGATAAATTAGAAGTTTTTTTAAAAATTGAAGATATAATGGTAAGTAAAATCTAACATTTAAAAGCTTTAAAAACATGCTTTAAAATAAGAAATGCACAGCATACAGAATAAGGAGAAAAGGACAAGGAGGAATATAACCTTCCAAGGGAAATAATTCCACAACTTTTGAAGCAGCCACAAAGAAGGACCTCCCCTGTGTCCCAGTCAAAAGTACTTATGAGGGTGACTTGACCAAGAGAAAGGCTCGTGTGGAAGATCTGGACCTTAAAGTCTTATAGTGCTTTACAAGTCAAAAATAGCACTTTGAATTGGACCCAGAAATGCTTTGGAAGCCAGTAAACCTGATGTAAGAGGCATATGATATGCTCCATTTAACCAGCCTCAGTCAGCAACCTGACCACTGTAATTTGAACCAGGTTAAATTTCTGAACTGACTTCAAAGGCAGCCATATGTTGAGCTCATGGTCACTCACGCTCTGGTCACCTTCAGACTAGATTATTGCAATGTGCTCTACATGGGACTGCACTTGACGACCATTCGGAGGCTACAGCTGGTCCAGAATGTGGCAGCCCGGGTGGTGATGGGGTGTGGGCGTTATGCCCGTGCTTCGCCACTGCTACAGGAGCTGCACTGGTTGCCAGTTTGTCTCCGGGTGCAATTCAAGATGCTGTTTTTAACATTTAAAGCCCTATATGGTAGTGGGCCAGGATACCTAAGAGACCGCATCACCCTAAGGACATCTGTCTGTCCAACCAGAGCAGAATGGGGGGGGGGTTGTCTCCCTAATTGTTCCATCAGCCAGAGGTGCTCACCTCTCTGGCACAAGGAGGAGCGCCTTCTCCATGTCTGTGCCGGCCCTCTGGAACCTCCTGCCAACAGAACTATGTCTCTGGATGGAATTGCTGCCTTTCAGAAAAGAATTTAAAACCTGGCTGGCGGGCCAAGTGTGGGGTGCAGATGGAAGGGTAATCTCCATTGGGTGGCTGGTGAAGAAGAAACTCCTTCCCCATGGTGCCTTCGGTTCCTGCACCCCTTGTTTAGGGGGTGGGTAGTTTTAATTGTTTTTAACATATTTTTAATTGTGATTGTGACCCGCCCTGAGTCGGCCTTGGCTGAGTGGGCAGTATATAAATTTGACAATTAAATTAAAATTAAATTAAATTGTCACAATAATCAAAATGGATGTAATTAGGGTATGTGTTACTATAGCCAAACATGGTGATTTGTGCAGTGTGATTACAAGGTAAAAGTCTCATTTGCAAGCGCACTTAATTTCAAATGATTGATCATAGATCTTGCAATTTAAATTTTCATATTTTCCCTGTTTCCTCACAGTTCACAGTGACATTGTACCAGATTAACAAGGGAGCTATGATATCATAAAACATAGACCTAAATCCTGTTTCTAATCCCAAAGAGAACAGACTTGAAGAATCAACAGAATTTACAATGATATTGACTTGCGATTCAATGGTTCTACTCTAGTAGAGTCTAACAGTCATATTAGGCCCCACTGTTATAAGCGAAGGTGAGCATATCAGAAGAAGTAACTACAGTAGTTGTGAAAGAAAGATCCCAACATCTCAAAACAAGAATTCTGTTTTTGGAAGGGTAATCTTTTAAAAAAGAACAGTGGGAGTCCAAACAGATGTGATATTGCATCTTTGATTGGATTCAACGTATCTATTTTGGAGCTGTTGTTCTTCAACAATAGTGGCAATTTGCTTACTGCAGTCTGAATGGAAAATTCTTTCCTTCCAAGGTTGTTATTTGCCCGGCATGGCAAAATTTCACAGGCAACATCATTTTTGGCAGTGGTGGGATTCATGAGGATCACAACAGATGGGAGAAGTTCATTTCTAATTCCCATGTCCTACAAGCACGTCTGATGCATACCTTCACAGCTGTTATTTAGAAGAAGAAAACAAAATAGACACAATAAATGCAATCCCACAGTTAATATCACATTTGTTTCACTTTAAGTGATGAAGTCCTTCTAAATGGATTAGACTGGAACATTATGTGGCTTAAGACCAGAAGATCAGCACAGTCTTGAGGACAAATAGTATATTTTTCCTAAGAGATACAAAAAGATATGCTATTGGGTATTGTAGGATCCTGGGGGAAATGTTTGTGTGTGTGTTTTCTCTAAACTATGTTTCTCTTTTTCCCCATAGGTGTCTTTATTAGTTAAAAATTGCCTCAAAGGGAAGCATGGATTTCCTAAACTTTACTGAACAAAATTATACACAGGAACAGAATAATACATCAGAAGAACTAGATAAAAAAGTTACATCCAAGATTCTGGTTTCTCTCACCCTTTCTGTGCTAGCAGTAATGACAACTGTCATAAACTCTCTCGTAATGACAGCAATCATTGTGACACGAAAACTCCACCATCCTGCCAATTATTTAATTTGCTCCTTGGCTGTCACTGATTTTCTGGTTGCCATTTTAGTCATGCCTTTCAGCATAGTCTACATTGTCAAAGAAACCTGGATCATGGGTCAGGTGATGTGTGACATCTGGCTCAGTGTTGATATGACCTGCTGTACCTGTTCTATCTTGCATCTCTCAGTTATCGCTTTGGATCGCTACCGAGCCATCACTGATGCAGTGGAATACGCAAGGAAGCGAACGCCTCAACTTGCAGGCATCATGATTGCCATTATTTGGATCATTTCCATCTTCATCTCCATGCCACCTTTGTTTTGGCGGCATCAGGCAGCCAACAGGGATGATGAATGCATCATTAAGCATGATCACATTGCTTCCACCATTTACTCCACATTTGGAGCCTTTTACATCCCCTTGGCATTAATTCTGATCCTTTATTATAAAATATACAAGGCCGCCAAGACTTTCCACAGAAGGAGTGTGAGCCGGGTTCTCAAAGAGGAGGCAAATGGACAGGGTCTCCTGGAAGCAGGTGAGAAAAGCTGCCGGCTAAGCTCATCAGCATCAAGCAATAGAGATAAAAAATCTAACCCTTCAGGAGATTTGGACAGAATCCACATCTCTCTGCGAAGCCCCGACTCTGAATCCAAAAATGAAAAGGGATGGAGGAGACAGCGAATTTCTACCACAAGAGAACGCAAGGCAGCAACTACCCTTGGATTGATTTTGGGTGCCTTCGTTATCTGCTGGCTACCCTTCTTTGTGAAGGAAGTGATTGTTAATACTTGTGAAAGGTGTCAAATTTCAGAAGAAATGTCTGATTTTCTGACATGGTTGGGATATATCAATTCTCTTGTTAATCCACTGATTTACACAATCTTTAATGAAGATTTTAAGAAAGCATTCCAGAAACTTGTCCAATGCAAGAGTTCTCTTTGAAAAAAATGAAAGAAGAACAATTACCGTATAAAAGCTGTTTTTGAGAAAAGATCCACAGTTCTACTCATAGTGGAGCCACACCACTTTTCCTGGAAATATCACCAGTGAAAGTCCAGAGGTGGACTGCAGAGGCATACAGTGATATCACATAATCACCGCACTGTGCTGGAGGCATAAGCATTGCTTGCAATATCTTTGCCTCAAGCTTTCCCAGAATGGTTCTCCAAAAATGCTAGAATAAATTGGATTTAGTCAATTCTGGTGACTGGCATTGCATGGAAATCTGGAGAGACACACATCCAACTCCAGCAAACATTTTCTGGAGCAGATCTTTAATATTTATGTAGTTGATGTTTAAGAAAACTAGCTGTGCTTTTAGGAAAGGCATTGAGATACCCACTTATAAACTGCCTTTGTTTTGTGTCATTAGCACTGGACCATTAATGTTGTCCTAATGTATAGCCATGTATTGGAGAAGGGAGAAACTAGATGCAGAGAAAATAATGTAGGATGATAAAAAAGTCTAATTTTTAAACAGATGGATACTTGGGATTTATCCAGAAAGTAGAAGAGTTTGCTATTGACTAGGTGTTGTAGCACACAACTAGGTATACAGAAATCTGTGTCCTGGGATATCACTTCAAACTAAGAGGATGTGCAAGTCTTTTCCAAGGTAACATCACAGAATTATTCACTAATCTAAGGATTGCTATAGGGATTTAAAACTGAAGACCTGCTAGAGAACAAATCAATCCCTCATTTTAAAAAAAACAGATGAGAAAGTTAGTTTATAAAACATAAAGAGGAAATGAAAAAGAGATCTTATCATTAAGAGTACAGCCATATCACTTTTCTGAATCTGAACCAAAATAAAGCTGTTCATATTAAGGAAATATGGGTGGTGAGATACTGTTCAATGGAGATTTGGTATTTTTCTGCTTGTATTACCGTAGTCAAATCACTCATGCTCAGAGCTTCCAAAAGTTATTTTTTGGAGCTGCAACACCCATAATTCCCCAAACAGAATGGCCACTGGCTATGTTGGCAACAGCATTCTAAGCAGTTGTGTTTTTTCCAACTGTTTTCCTCAGTTGTCAGAGCCCAACTGAAATATGGGCATGACGTGTGCTAATGATTGTTATCCCAAACAATTAAATGCCTCCCTTCTGACGTGAGGCTGCCCTCCAGCATAATTATATAATCCAGCAATCAGCATTTCTGGAAACCAAGGAAACAATGGGTAGAACAATAGGACAGTATCAAAGCTTCAAAATTGTTAGGTGAAATTAAACCAAGAGGGGAAACATGAACTAATGGCGCATGGACACAAAGTAAACAGGCAGAAAAGTAAACAGGCATCACTGATAAAAAGCAGTCATATGCTAACAAGGGTCTGAAAGAGCAATATATAAAATATTAACTGTCAAATCAACAGGAATTCTGCTGAAATAAGAAAAGTTTTTTAGCTGCTTCCAAAAAAAATTATATTAGGACTGGCTTGGAGCAGCCTCCTTAGGAGGGCAAATCTCATAAGCAATTGTGTAGGATGGCTATGACTCTGATTAAAAGCTCTCAGTAGTGTCCTTGAAACCACATTGACTCAGAATCATAGAATCATATCAAGGATAGCTACCTCTCTCTTTTTTCCCTCCACTTTTTATAGGAGAAAATTATCATCTTCTCCTTGGTTGGGTGGTCAATAGTAGACTCCAACTACCATGTTCTTTTGTTCCCCACCCCTATCATATTAATCCAGATGTTTTCTATGGGACGTGCCATCTCATCCTCCTGTATTTCTATGCAGAGGCATGTGTTTTTAACATATACTGCGATTCCATCTCCCTTTTTGCCCTGTTGGTTCTTTTTGAACAGTTTATAGCCTTTAATTATTGTGTTCTACTCATGGGATTTTCATCCCACCAAGTTTCTGTTATCCCTATCAAATCATATTTCCCCTCCTGAACTAAGAGTTCCAATTCTTCTTGTTTGTTTCCATACTCCTTGTATTTGCATGTAGATACTGAAGACAGTGTGACTTGCCACCTGCTATCCTTTCTCCCTTTTTACAAAAATTAGTCCCCATTTCAGATACTCGGTCTGCTCCCCTTATTTTACATAAGCATTCATCTTTCTTTACCTTTGATTTTACATCTCCTTCCCCCTTCCATTTCAATTTAAAGTCCTCCTGATGAATTTCTTCATGCTGTGCCCAAATACATTCTTCCCTGTTCTTATGAGGTGCAGCCTATTCCTTGCCAGCAATCCATCTTCCAGGAAGTGTCATCTTCCAGGAACATGTGTGATCTGGTTCACAAAATTAGGTGTTTCATTTTAGAAGACTAGGTGGATACTTTCAGTTGGAGTTGGATAAGTCTCCCTGCAAGGAATGTAAGATTTCATGGGGCCAATTTTAGCAAGCTGGAAACAAGCACTGTTTGAGGACACTCTCATGCAAGGATAGACAAAATGTGGTTCTCCAGATGTTGTTGCATTCCAACTCCCAGCACCCATAGCCAATACAGCAATGGTGATGAAAGCTGAGAATCATAATCCAGTGTTATTTGGCCACCTTTTGCTTACCCCAGATCTTAATAACAGCCAAAGATCCAGCAGGGACTCTCCTTCTAGGGGGGGTTCAGAATATCACTTTTTTTCTCCCCTCAGTGTACAGCAGTTTCAGCTTCAGGGGGATTTTTTTCCTTTTAATTTATACAAGTCAAATAGATTGTCTGACCACCACTACTAGTATTACTTCTTTTTCTTCTTCCGTGTCTAGGCCAGACATGAAACAGCCAAAATAAAGGCACCTTTTGGTGGGTTCCTTCTGCAGTTCCTTTCTCCTGACCTAGTGTGAGAAATATTAGCTGGCAACACAAGGTTGCTGTTATCAGGGTACACCCAATTGTAGTTCAAAAATACCACAATCTTCAAGGAGGATCTTTCTGTGTACCCCCACTATTACTACTACTATTATAGAAATATTAGAAAACAAAAATAAAAACACTGCAGCACTTTAAAAATTGACTGCTATATTTTTATTGTGAGCTTTCGTGGTCAAGTCCACTTCTTCAGACAAAGGAGTAAAGTTTCCAGGTATGGTTTATATACACCAGATGCAGGGGGCAAGATGTTACAAGGTAAATGGGTTACAAAGTAATGAGGTAAAGAGTAATCAAGCCAAATGACAGATAAGCATGCATATCAATACAGCTTACTACAGTAATAAATGATTATTCAGATTAGTTTTAAATGCCCCCTTTTCAATCTTAAAATTGTGAAGTTGCCAATCAGAGCATATGCTAATGAGTTTAACCTCTTACTTCATTAACCTCTTACTGGTTTAACCTCTTACTTGTTTGGGCACAGCCTGTTGTGCTCATGTTGTAAAAGATAATTTGCAGGAAAGCTAGTGAAGGTGGTATAATACACCAAAATATAGTATATAAAATATCTAGCAGCATATAGCAATCTGTGTATCAAATTTGATAATGTCCCAGAAACCCTTGGCTAATATTTAAGCCTCTGCAAAGGGTGTCCAACAGATGAATGTATTTGATTTCTGCTGTCACTCCTTGGATCCTAGTTTTGTAATTTCTCTGTTCCAGAATTGCAACTTTCAGGTCTTGGATAGAGTGTCCAGGTAGATTGAAGTGATTTGAGACAGTTTTCTCTGTGTTGTCATTCCAGATGTCTGATTTATGTCCAATAATTCTTTTACACAAAGATTGTCCTGTCTGATATGCCTGAACCACAGACTAACACAGTACTATTATAGAAATGAAGTTTATTAAGGAGGTTTCAGAAGAACCTTTGTACAATGCTGTTGTACCTCTCTGCACATCCTACCACCACATCCAAAGCTCCAGTTCTGTACAGATACCCTACCGCTTGTCTTTATCTGTTGTACATGAGGCACCACCCACCCTACCTGTGAAGCTGGCTTGGGGAAAATACCAGTACATTGAGAAAAAGTACAATATGTACAATGGCAGCTTCTGCCTATGATGACTGACTCAGGTGAGTTTTCCCCCATCCAAGGAAGCTATACTGTTTAAGAAATTTAGAGAAAGGAGAAGTAAAGCTGTCTATTCTTGTACCTTGGTTTTAATGTGCATTGTTCCTGCACTCTAAGTAAACATAAGGAGACTTGTCATTTTCACAAACAGTTAAAAATCAAATTGTTTTCCTCAAAATTCCTGTGGTATCTTCTTTGTAGATGGACCACATCTTTTATGTGTATGGTACCATATATACTCGAGTATAAGTCAAGTTATTTAGTCCCAAAAATGATCCCCAAAAAGGGAACTCGGCTTATACTCGGGTCAATGACCATGAGGGTCCCAGAACCATGCCAGATTGAGATGTGCCAACAATTTAATTAATTTTACCATATTTTCATGTATTTTTATTATAGAAATTCACTAGCAGCTGCTGCATTTCCCACCCTTGGCTTATACTCGGGTCAATCTATTTTCCTGGGTTCTCAGGTTAAAATTAGGTGCCTTGGTTTATACTCGGGTTGGCTTATACTCAGGTCAGCTTATACTAGAGTATATACAGTAACCTATATCTTGTTCCCCTCCCCAACACCTTTTCTCTTTGATAGTTTCTTCTCTTGCCACTAGGCAACATAATCTTTGAGCTGTGAATCTTGCACCTTCCTGGAGCTCTGTGATAGGTTACAGCCTTTTGTGACAACAACCCACCCAGTGGTAGCAGATTTGGAAGTGAAGACACTTCATAGCCTGCTTCTTTCAAGAGCTTTCAAATTCAAGCAGCTGGATTGGCCCATAACAAAAAAAAATGGGAAGCAAATCTTCTGTAAATCAAATAGGTTTTAATTGCCCATTTAAAACCCACACCACCCTCAGACAAACATTACAACTACAGGATTACTGGGAATGATAAACTATTCAAAAGGAAATGATTTTTCCCCAACTGCTGAAAGGATTACAGCTAAACCCAGAGGAAATTGTAAAGCCTAGGACTAGAAATAACATATGATGTAATAATTCCTGCCTCTCAAAAAGTTGTAGAACTTCAGCTTTTCAGAACCTGGTCCCATTATACTACTGGATGCACCTGTAGTTTAAGCAACACTGTGACAGCATTTGAAAGACAATTATCCATGCATGACCAAGATCCATGATTACTTGAGCCATTAAGCCTGTCAAATTACCCCATATGAACTATGTTGGGTTCTCCTTAAAGCCATATATTTTAGCTATTATTACATAGACCTACACAAGTATTGTCTTCATGAGACATTGCTGAATAAACCAGTTGTGAGTTCTTGTGCACTTAACTACCATTCACATAACTACCACATTAGTTTGACATGACTGTAATCTCGCTGGTTCTTTTGTGTTCCACAAATAGTTAATGAAACCAGATGCTCAAGCCAAAAAAATTACTACAAATCACATTTTCTAAAGGAGTTTGTTTGGATATTGTAAAATAATTATGATTCAGGACAGACAATGTAATAAAAATCAGACTATGAAAGTTAAAAAAAAACTTTTGAGTTTGAAGCTTATTGTGAATGTAAATCATTAAGGTTCAGCCAAGAAGAAGAAAATGAGGAGGAAAGGTTGTTTACTGATATTTAGGTGTAGGTCATACCAAACAATATGGAGCAAGGCCTGAGAAACAGCAGCCTCCATATTTTGCACTTACTGAGCTTTGTTTAATGATACATCATTGGAAAGTAAAAGTATAGGTTTAGTTTGAGCATCTGATGGATGCGGCACAGTATCCCTTTCATCACTGGAAGAAAAACATGTTCACTACAGGAAATACATATTCTCTAATTTGACACTGAGATCAAGGGCTGCCTGACAGGGGTCCTGCCACCGGCAACCATAACTGTGACATTACTGGGGGGGGGGGGTAGGATTACTCAGCATGGGGGCCAGAAATTTCTGATGGCAGCCCTGCTGAGATCAGACACAAGCATAACATAACCAAGTAAAATTGCTCACTGCTGTGTCTTGTCCACTTACTTTTCTCCTTCCTTTTTCACTACATTTGTTTACAGGTTGGATATGCAATTTCATTTTGTTTGCCCAAAGTGAGGTTCCATAACTTTTAAGGGACAGGATTAATATTGTTTTGTATGTAAACATTTCTGGTGTGCAAATTTAACTCGGACCACCTTGCCAGAATGACAGAAAGTGCTTTTTAGATGCCATAGCTACTGTGTTTCAGCCTATTAAGGTGACAGGAAATGGTAGAAGGGGGATTTGCTTGCACTTTGTTTATTCTTGATTTGAAATAGGCCCATGAAATTGCCTTTCCTTGAACATGATTACCACAGAAAGGGATCTTTGTGTAAATGTGTCAACTAAGGGATTTCTTGTAACTGCAGCACTATCTTTAAACCAGTTTGTCCAAATTCGATGTCCTAATGTAGGATGTAGAGCTGGAAGCTTTTTAGCTGGTGAGTCACAGCATTGACAATTGATTTATATGGTCCATTTTCATAATAGTTGCTAGGTGCAAAAGTATTATATTGTCATTACAGTACTGTATTTATAAAACCTTGTGGAGCAGAATGAAGGCTGAAGGGAAAGCATTACTGTTCAGAAAGAAAATTTTGAAAGTTATCATGCCTACTTGTGGTGGCTCTGGCTCAGAAAATGGATCAATATGTGGACAATAAAGAAAGAAAATGGCTGTTATGTTTTACATTGCTTGCACATGTACTTAACAAACATTAGTTAAGTTACCAGTGCAGTAAGGAATCAGATGGAGTCCTCTAAGTTGATTCCAATCAAACATACCTCAAATAGCAGCAGGAGGTTATCAGATACAACATATAGAAATGACTGGTAAGTAGCTTTTAAATATTGTTTGAATAACAGACTTTTTTGTTTGTGTATTATTATTTTACACCATTTGAGATTATCTGCCAGGATTCATGAACTAGAAGTCAGAGGTGAGGTCTACTGTGACATCCAAAATGGGAGCCATACAAACTTTTTTTCTGTAGGGTTTATTCAGTAGAAAACAAGGACAAAGAGGCAGGAGGGACTTCCTCAGGCAGGTGAACATGACAGTGGATCTAACTTGCTGAATCAAATGGCTGTTAAGAAATTTGGCTGGACATTTTCCTGGTAAAAAGAATGTTCTGACAATGGGGGTGGGATAAACATCACTTTTCCATTCAGATGCCATTTAGTCCTAAATCAAGGATGGGCAATGTGTTGTTCTGCCGATGCTGCTAGCCTGCTTCTCAGTTCTCAGCATTAGCTATACCAGCCAGGTGGGTTACAGAATTTTGCTATTATTACACTTCAGAAGTATCTGAAGGTCCACTCATTTCCTCTGTCCTAAATGAAACTATGACCCTAACATGACCAAACTGTAGACCTCCAATTGGTCATTGCATCAATAGACTATAAACAATGGGAATCATTCCCAAAACACTCTCAATGGGGGGAAATGTCAGTTTAAAAACCAGTGACTGGAAAGAGTTGAAAGACTAATTTAATCTGAAAATAGGAACACATTTTCTCATGCGCACACAAAAATAATTTATGTATGAACTTTCCAGGTAGATGCTCCATCACTTCACACTGATCATTTCTAGATTGGATATGTATCTCTATATACTCATAACCTATGGTTGTAGCCTTTATTCCCTTAATCTTACTTGATGAAATGCTGCATGCTATTGAAACTCAAAACGCTGCAGAAAATCTGATATTTGACATTAAATCTGTAAAAAGTACCTCATATGCCACATGTGAACAATGAGAAATAAGTTTTCTATGAACCAGTTTAAGTTTTCTTAACTCTAACGTATCAAGACAGTGTCATTGTTGTGAATGCATCTGCTTTGAAGATTGACTTATCATTGAACAAAACTTGGACCAGCAATCAGTTGTGCCTTTTTTACTAAAAAAATATATCTCATTTTCAGAGGACCGACTTTTGTTCACCTTTTAACATTAATATATGAAATAGCTGCAATGCAAGCGCGGCGCCAAAAAGGCCGCCGAGCTCTTTGCGGGGGCCCCCATCGGACGAAGGCATCCGGGTAGTTAGGGGGCGTGGCCAGCTCCCTTATAAAAGGGGTGGCCATGAGGCAGCCGAGCTGCCATTTTGCGAAGCGACGGAGCGGAGAAGTTTTTCCCCTCTTGCCTCCGTCGCCTTTACCTTTACCGGGAAGCCTCTTGGCTGCTGAATTTTCTCGTTTTCGGCTTCCCGTCGTTTGGCTGAGATGCCCTCGAAGAAGAAGGTGGCTGCGAGCGCGGCTCGTGCGGTTCGGAGGTGCAATCCGGGTCGGAGGACCGCGGCTGCGCCTCCCCAGCAGCTGCCTTTGCCTGCACTCACAGGGACCGGTGGGATGGGGTTAATCCCCCCTTAGCCGGAGACCGGGGGCCCGCGCACGGGCCCAGTAGGGGCTGCGGCCCTCGGCCCGCAAGCGGTGGACACCGCTCCTGGTGTTGCCCATTCCGCTGGGCCTTCCTTCATAGGGGCGCAGCTCGCTTAGGGGGCTTCCAACCTTGGGGGGTGGTGTGGTCCCCTTCCCTGGCAGGTTGCTCCATCGGCCCTACCGGGCCCGGGTTTGGGGTCGTGGCCCTATTCGGGCCCTGGGGTACAGGGGCCTGTACCCATGCCTGTAGTGGGTGGGCCGGCTGGCCCTTTGCCCCATGTCAGCGTGGAGGCTCTACTGGCCCGCGTTGCGGCCCTTGAGGCATCCCTGGCCCGGGCTAGCCACCCTGGGGCCCCTTTTGGGGTACAGTTCGATACGTCGTCTGCCGGGCAGCGGCAGGCGACGGGACGGGTCGAGCTGCTTGAGGCACGTGGCACGACCTCGGCCACTGCCTCGCAGCTCCCCAACCAACAGGCCGGTGCGGGTCAGGTCCCGTCGACGAGCTCCACGGCGGTCGTGAGCTCCGACGCCCCCAGTAGGCCGGAACCCCCGGTGGGGGCGGCCCATGGGGGTGCAGCATGTGAGTATGCGGTCCAAGCTAGTGCACCTACACACGTGGCCACGTTGGGGGGGGCCTTTTCAATGGCCTTGGCCTCGCGCGGGTGGTGCGGCGGTCCAGCAGATGACGCCCCACCCGGCGACGTCAATTACCACCCAGGGCCCCGTGGTGGGGGGTGTTTCTTACCCTGTGGGGAATGTTTGGGGGTGGCCGGGTTAGTCCAGCCCCCTTTCCAGATGCCCCCAGTTTCTGCTGTACCTGTGTCGGCCTCGCCGACAGCGGGGTATTCCTTACCACTGGGAGACCATTTGGCCCAGACCACCAAAGATAAGATCTGGCGGGGGGAGTATGTGGATATCTTTTCCCTCCTCAACAGAGAGCCCACCAAGGAAGAGAGGGGGGACAGGATGAGAAGGATAGGAGCAGGCACGTCGTCGCAAGCCACCATGTACGTGGGCCAACTGGTTGCCGGCCTACCTCATATATATGGCGGTATACCTTAGGGCCCGGCCGGGTTTGGCGATTCCGATGGTCCAGTATTTGGACAACATCTATAGGGCGATGGTTGACTTCCCGGGCCCGTCGTGGTTGGCTTGTGACGAGGAATTCCGTATGCGGATTCCCCTGCACCCCGAGATGAGGTGGGATGAGCCCTGCCAGAGGCTTTGGCTTCTGTACATGACTCCCACGTGCCCCGCGCCTGGGGAGAGATACCATTGTGGACATGCGGTCCAGCGTGCGGCCCCAGCACAGGTCCCCCGCCAGGTGGCGGGGCAGGGGGTTCCAGCCCGCCTGCTGTGCTGGACTTTCTCGTACGATGGTTCCTGCAATAGGAAGAATTGCAAATACAGACATGAGTGTCCCACCTGTGCTGGCCCCCATGCGGCCTCTGCATGTCCCAGGCCTGGAGGGATGCGGGGCAGAGGGAGGGGCGGACAGGGGGCTGGCAAGACTGCCTCAGGTGGAGCTGGTTCACCGAAAGGCTCCCTCCCCAATTAATGTGGACATGTTGGAGCGTTGCCTTGCATTGTACCCGAGGGGGGCAGATGCAGTTTACCTGCTTTGGGGTTTTCGACTGGGGTTCTGTATTCCTTTCATGGGTGGTTGGTTCCCCCAAGATGCCCCCAACCTTTTCTGCCTCAGGGGAAGGGAGGAGGTGGCTGCTGCCAGCATTGCTGAGGAGGTTAATGCGGGCAGGGTCGCTGGCCCTGTCCCTGCACCCACGTTCCGGGGAGCATATTATTTCGATGATGCCATGCTTTTTGGCTGTTCCATTTCGGGCTCGGCATTCGAGCATTTCACCACCTTCCTAGAATGGGCTTTTGTCCGCAGGTCAGGGTCCCGGTCTGTAGCCCATTCCCTGGATGATTTATTCGGGGCTGAACGGGGCTGGGACACGTGCACACGTCTCCTCAACACATTTCAGACGCTAATGGAGGAACTGGGTGTCCCTTTAGCGCCCGAAAAGACCGAGGGCCCATCTACACAGCTAGTATTCCTGGGGGTGGAGATTGACACGGTAGCCCAGGCTTCTAGGTTGCAACGGGATAAGGTGTCGAGGCTAGTGGCCCTTATCTCAGACTTGCTGGCCAAGCGCATGGCATCACTGAGGGAACTGCAGGTGCTACATGGTCACCTCAATTTCACTTGCAGGGTCGTCGCACCGGGCAGGGCATTTGCTCGGCGCTTGTGCGACGCCATGGCAGGATTATCCAGGCCCCACCATAGGGTTTGACTTACCCGGGGTATCAGGGCAGACGTGCTTGTCTGGCTCCAGTTCCTGAGGGAGTTCAATGGGGTGTCATTTTGGAGGTCTGAGCCCCGGGCTTCCCCTCGCTTTCAGATACAGTCCGATGCCTCGGGATCCCTGGGTTATGGGATGTACTTCAATTGGAAGTGGGCCTATGATGGGTGGCCACCAGCCTGGGCAGGCACGGGTCGCCTGCGTGGTCTCACGTATCTGGAATTTTCCCTATCCTGGGGGCTTTGATGCTATGGGGCAAGGAGTGGGCCAACTTGGTCGTCCATTTCTGGTGTGACAATGCGGCTGTTGTCCACATTGTCACCTCACAGACTTCCACATCGCCCAGGGTCATGGACCTAGTGCGCCAGTTTCTGTTGCGCAGCCTGCGCCTCAACATCCTCTTCTGGGCCAGGCGTGTCCCAGGGGTCAATAATGATATTGCTGACACTTTGTCCCGCCTGCAGATCTCCCGGTTCCGTGCCTTGGCCCTGGATGCGGAGGAATTTCCCTCGCCACTCCCGGACGAGATATGGACCATTGGCAAGGAGAGGTGAACCGGGCGATTGGCTTGTCACTAGCGCCACGCACGCGTAAGGCGTATCACCACGCATTCATTTCTTCAGAGCATTCTGTCCCCAATTCCGGCTGCCAGGAACCTGGCCGATCCCAGTGATCCATGTACTGCGGTTCATGGTTTACCTGCATGCCCAGGGCCTTGCACCTCGCTCCATAGCATCTAGGCTGTTGGCGTTGGCTTTTATGGCCAAGGTGGGAGGTCGTGTGGACAGTACCACTGACTTCCGTGTGAGACATGTTTTGGAGGGGTGGGTGCGGGAGCGTGGGCGTTGCCCGGACGACCGCCACCTGATTTCCCCAGGGGTTTTTACCCGATTGGCCCGGGGCTGGCCTGGCCTCTGTTTTGATAGATATGAGGCAGCCCATTTCATGCGGCTACAACGGTGGCCTTTTTTGGAGCGCTCCGCATCAGCGAGTTTGAGATGCTGTCTAAGGCGGATGCAAGTCGTAGGGCACTGGAACTCGAAGATGTCTGTCTGGACAATATTGGGCTCAGTTGGGGATACGCTCCTCTAAAACGAATCAGCACGGCGTAGGCAGTGGAGTAGACTGCTACGATGTTCTTTGGCAGACATCTGTCCGGTTGGTGCCCTACAGGATCTCCTTGCACTGTGTGGCACGCACCATGGCCCGTTTTTCTGTCACCAAGGTGGGTCTTCCCTTACTAAATTTCAATTTTGGAGGGTGCCGGGAAGGCACTAGACAGTGTTGGCCTCTCTGGGGCTCGCTGCGGCACCCATTCGTTCAGGATAGGGGCGGCTTCTACTGCAGCTGTTTTTGGGTACTCCGGGGCAGAAATACGCCGCATGGGAGGGTGGGGATCACAATGTTTTCAGTTTTGTGTTCGCCCTCTTCAACCGTGAGTACCAGTTTAGTCACTGCACTGTTTCTCCCCCCCCCTTTTTTTCCTTGACAGACCCTGGGTGTCGTTTTACACCGGTGACAGTATGGCTGGTGGGCCATAGCCACGTGCACAGGGCAGCGCGTTACCCTGCATGGGGCAGCGCGTTACGCTGCACAGGGCAGCGCGTTACGCTGCACAGGGCAGTGTGTTACGCTGCGGCGACAGAGTGGGACCCCGACTGGGACTGGGTGCATCCGCACGTCTCAGGTGGTATGGTAAGCGCGGCATGTTATGGCGGGAACTGTTGCCATTCCTTTTCTACATCAGGGATGCTGACTCGCCCGATGTCCTGGTTATGTACCTTGGGGGCGATGGCTTGGGACAGGTCACTGGCCTATCGCGAAGCTTGCGGTTTGCAGTGACCTGCCCTACTCACATTATGTGTGGCCTGCCACATCCCTCAATTGGTTGGACACGATACCACGGTACGCTTACAGGGGGGCGTTCGGCCTCGAGGCTCTTGACTGAGCCGACGCCCCATGAACGGGGCTATTGCCCGGTTCCTTTTCAACAAGGGTGGGGGACGCGTCATTAGCTTGCCCGCCATCAGTCTGCAAAATTACGAGCTTTACTCAGGGGATGGGGCCCATCTGTCACAGGGAGGTATGGACCTCTGATTACTGGACTGGCGAGCAGGCCTGTCGACCGAGCTGACGGTCTTGGGGGGGGCGGTGAGCATTTTGGGAAGCCTCCCCGTGTGGCGGGTATCACTGGTAAGGTAAACATTTATGACCCACAGGTATCCGGCAGGTTCGCAATTGACTGTACAACACTAGACAGCCATAAGTTGGTTAAACGTTGTCCAGTCAACGACGAACCAGGCGACGGGGTGATGGCTACAGCTAGACAGCATGCATCACCCCGTGATTTCACGGATACGCGTCAGAGGGTGGGGTCATTAGTTAGATATTGACTACGGTCAACAATTTGTTTGTTGTCAACAAACAAATTGATACAAATAGATACATTGTAACAATTGCCGTTGGCAATTTTGGGTGGTACCTTACCAGTGTTACTTCGGCCTGCTTGCCTTAAGAATTATGATTGGTCAATTACCAATAGAAATTTATAATTCGGACTAGGGCATGAATCAATAAATGTGGCCCAATGCCGTTATCCACTTTTACCAGTGTCTGAGTCCTTTATTGGGGGGTGCGCCTGCAAAGAGCATATGCAAAAGGTAATAACTTCAGTAAAAAGGAGGCATTTTTAAAATAGGCAATTTTCTTCAATCATTTCTTTTCCCATTTCTTTCCTATAAGACATCTTATAATTACCTCAAGCTTCACAAAGACCCATCACCCTTTGAACAACATTTATTTCATGCTAGAGAACTTTCCCCAGTGCTCAATAAATACTTTGTACATTCTTTGCACTAAGACCTCTTATGACCATTTCCTATGGCCAGAATCCTACTCACTTCTTCCTGAAATTAAAACCCATTAAACTCAGTTGACAGAGTTCAGTAGGTATCATTTAGTGTGATGTGGAATTTGCACAAGCAGCTGTGTAGTCTTATAGGCCAGTGATGGCTAATGTTGGCACTCCAGGTGTTCTTGGACTTCAATTACCAGAAGCCCAGGCCAGAATTCCTGCTGATCAGGGCTTCTGGGAATTGAAGTTCAAGAACATCTAGAGTGCCAAGGCTTGCCATCGCTGTTATATGCTGCCAAATGCACCAAATTGTGCATTTGGTTGGCTTTGTGCTTCATTACACATCTGGGTATGTGACAGATGGTTGGCAAAATGGAAACACAGCTTACACAATTGCAAATACACATGTAATGTTTCATAGTAAGATTTTACTTTTCAAGAGACATAAGACAGGCCTAGAACTACACTGTGTAACATTTTCTAGCTCTGATATATTGTATCTATCATGTTTAGCTGTATTTTGATGTTCCTATCCTCCACAAATTTGCCCAAACCCCTCTTAAAACCATCAGGAGAGAAGAGGAGGGGGCTTTCACTATGTCCAGTTATAGCATATGCCAGACTATGAAGAAATATTTCCTCTTACGATTTACCATTATATCAGAATCCCATGATAGTCATAACATCACATTCTGAAAGCAGCTATGAGACTGGCGCAGGGAGATAATTTAGCTGTCACTCTTTTACATTCAGGGTCATGGCTGGCTGCTTCAGCACTAAGGAACTATTGCACCTTGAAGATACCAAGGTAGTACAGTATTTGCTGCTTCAATCGTTTGGATTCTATGAAATGTTTACTCTGTCTCCAGCCCCAAAATCAATCCTTGGAATCAACCATTTCTACATACAGTATGCTCATATTCTCTCTGGGTCAATTCCAGTGTGATCTTATCCATGTGTATGTATCCAATTTCAGTGCACATGTGGGTTTCAATTCACATTCTCTTACACCTAAGCACTCTCCTGAATAACAACCTGTCCCAGCATATATGAAGGGTAGGAATGTGATATGTCACTCTCTTTTAAAAATGTTAAACTTTGGAAATGACAAATAGAAATGGTCCCAACTGATAGAGAAACCATTTGGATTCAGAACACTGTTGTGGATGACTCAAGAAAGACATATGATGAGTGCCAGCTCTACAACAAGAGAAGAGTGAAAAACAAAGATAATAGATGGTAGGACTCCATGCTGTTTAGGCTGCTTGTAGACAGGCTAAGGGCAAAGTTACAGTCTGAGACTTCATTCAGATGCAGGAAAAGCATATGCAATATTTCGATTGCCTCCACTACATTGATTTTGGGGCATCTGCAAGAAAGTGGTGCTGTCAGAGTGAGCTCTTTGTAATATCTTCTGCACAGCTGGAACCTACAAAGTGTTAGCAGAGGAAATTGGGTGCATTTTGGTCACACACAGAGCTCCAGTTGTTTTCATAAGTGATATATTTGCCAGCTTTTCCTAGGATACAACATAACCTGCTGATAAATTACTCCTAAATAATCTTGTCTGGGACTCTGTTATGCTATTATTCTGAGCAGACTACAGATGGAACATTTGCAAGGATGTCTGTTAGCACCACAACCCATGACCCACACTACAATTTGTCCATTATAAGTGGAGATAAACTTATGCAACAGTTTTCTGTACCTGCTTCTTTCCTTACTTTCATACTAGCTACCATACCTGAATTTAGTCCTTGCTGTGTCTTACACATCTGCATTGCTTCAGTCCTTCTTCACTTAACCCCAACGTATTAATGTATTCAGAATCAGCTTTGTAGAAGTGAATGCTTGGAAGTGTTCACATTTAAGTTCTCACTTAATTCCTCAGCAACTTGAGCTCCAACATGAATACTGTACCAACTTTTCCATCTGAAAAAAATCTAATCAGAGTCCTAATTTGGATGCAATGCAGGGCTTTCCCACTGGCCACGCCCATCATACCACGACCACAGAGTAGGTAGTAAAAAAAATTTGAATCCCACCACTGAGTATGACCACCAAGAGCCTGAATGTCAAAAGAGAGGTCTAACAAGGAAATAAAGAATCAAACGTCCACTTTTAATCAATTTTCAGCTCTCATTTTTTTGGTGTGGCCAATAATTCAAAATGGCATGCTGTTGTGTCAGTTCTGACTTGTGGTGACCCTTCCCAAAGTCTTCTGAGTGCAGGGTGTTCAGAAGTGGTTTGCTGTTCCCTCCATCTGGGGATGCCTTGGGACTGTGCAGCTTGCCTAAGGTTTGTTTCTCTCAGGAGGCACACTAGAGAACCAAACTCCTAACCCTGGGATCTGCATCCAGATACCTGACTCACTGAACCATTTAGTCAACCATTTAGGGCTAAATTGAATATTATGTTAATCACATTATGTGATATTAAGTGCAGGATTTTGCTGTCACAAATGACACAAAGTACACAATGTTCCAACATATATTAAAGTCCCAGTCCAGTCTATGTAGTCTGTGTTGGCATTTTCTGAAAGAAGAGCCCTATATTTAAGGACAAACCGTGGAATTAATGTCACATATACTTTGGTTTTTAAAACCAACTCTTTAATAATCTGTCAAGTGTCGCAGTTGATCTGGACAATTGCAAACCACACCGCAATATATCAGCATCTTCGTCCTGTGGAAATCTAATCATCTGGAACATTCTTTGGAAATGGAAGACTTTCATACCAGCAAAAATTGCTCTGTTCCTATTGATTTTACCAGACAACAGACAGTAGTACTGGGTATGCCACAGAGTTATAGTTTCTAAGTAACTTTACATCATATACGGGTTCCAAAAGAAAAATGATCACCCCTACCAACCACTCTATTTAAAACATTACTTGAAATAGGGAATGGAATTCAGGCAACAGGGAGAAAGCCATGACTCGAACACACAAAAGTAAGCATAAACATTTTAAAATTGCCATAATCCATTGAAACATTTATCTCCTCCCAAACTTCAGACTATCTCATACAAAGTTACAACAAAACACAGTAATTCCTCAAACCATTTCCTACTGATCTAGTGAGGGCACTGTACCATTATGAAATAGAAGAGTATGATGAAGGACAAACCATACCAAAAGAAGGCTCCCCCAAAAAAAAAAAATATTAGAGGATATTTTGGGGGTAAAAGTTGCATATGCTAATGTAAACTAACTATCCAAATATTACCACTATAAGACCATATTACTTTAGTTTAAGTGAAAAATGCAGTAATGCTCACCATATTGCACATGAGTGTGACCTTGGTGTTACCCCAAATCTGAAAATTACCCCTTTTATTATTTTTTTATACTTTTATTTTCAAATAAAATTGCTTTTACTCTTTATTTTTTATTTGCCCTCCACGTCAAAGTTAGGCTTATGGATACATAAGTACCACACTAACACATGCATCCATTCAAAACACTTTGGAGATAAATAACTGCAAAGACCTTTTTTTAAATCAATTTTTAAAAGATCGCAATTGTGATCCTTTAACCGCTCCAGAGTACATTCAACTGCATGGGAGTAGACCGAGCCTCGCTCTGGAAGCGAGGCTTCGGTCAATGCAACTATGCAGTTAGATGGAAGTAGACCAGCTGTCTTGAAAAAGAACCAGGGTAGACCAGGCTCCATTTTTAAGCGGAGCCACAGTTAATTGGTCAATGCAACTGAATGAGGGTAGACCAACCCTCTTCAGAAGAAGGGACAGGATTTCTTCAGGTGAAAAAGAAAGTAGACTGGGCAGTTTTTCCAGACAATCGTATTCATTTGAAAATAGCAAGTAGACCAAACCCATGTCCTCGGATAACCCCTGGACTTACTTGAATGGGATTCCAAATATGCTAGTTCAAAGACTTCAAAGACTATAACTTTGAAACATTGTATCCAGTTGACTGACTCAATCAGGACATCAAAAGACTTCAAAGAAATAGTTACTTTCCAGGGATTCTTAGATAGCGCCGCAATCGAAAAATAATACTAAAAATTCAGAGCGATTGGGGAAGACAGCGGAGGGGATCTAAGGATGAAAGTTAACCCTTTAAATGCTGAATTAAACTTTGAAATAATTATTTAAAAAATCATGTCTTCACTCCCAGAGCTTGGCTGAGCCCCAGGACTGGTTGACCAGTCAAGGGCCGGTGGTAGAACGGACCAGGGAAAGGTCTCCTCTGGAGTAAGCTGGTAAAAGTTTCTTTATTTCTAATTGGCTCCAACTTAGAAAGTGCGGGCTTTTTGAATCAGATTTCCTCTGCCTGCAAGCGCAGCTGCAGCATGAAAGTAAATTTAGGCTTTAAAATGATTTAAAAGTATTTGTGGTTTGTGTTAAAAAGCATTTTTCTGGTCTTTGGAGCCATGCTTGACCATAGGCATGGTGAACTTAACCCTTTCACCCCTGATTGGAGTTTAAATAATGGTTGTAATTATAATGTTCAAAAAACCATTAAAAATACTGAAATGAGATTCTAACATGTTCTATTTTGTATTTTTAAAGCAGGAAACTTCCACAATATTTTCTTTAATTTTGAGCCTGTCTCGAGAGACCCAAGAGGAATACCACATTCCAAAGGAAACATTCTATTTACACCTGGAGCCCAAAGACCATGAACCCATCTCCACACATCCTGAAAAGTCTACAGCAAATGTCATAGCCTTGATTGTTTTAGGGATTAATCTTTCACTCTGTGTGTGTATTTTGAGTCTTTGTTTCTGGGATCTGTAATTAACACATATACATAATGCTGGTTGGGTTTTAATGTTGCCAATAAGGTTTTCCACCTGAAGACAGGATAAGATTATTTGGATGGGGAAATGCCTGAGTACTTCATCAAGTGAAGATCCAACGATGTTGACTGGTCAGTTGAACCTCCTGCCTCGGACATGCAGTGTTCCTGATTGGTTCCTGGATTCAAGCTAAGCATGCCCATTGGTGACAGACTCCACAAATGAACTCTGCCATTGGTTGCTGCATTATCTTCACCTTTACCTAATCCCCAATCTCCTCCCTCTATTTTCCTGGAAATTGTAATCTTTTACCATTACCATTTATTTGCATAAATATTTACTTTTGTAACCCAAAAATTGATTTACTTATCTATGAAAAGACCACTGCTACAAGTTTTGTGAAGCATCTCCAGTGATTTGCAGGTCTCCGCTGTGCTCTGACTTGATCTGTGACAGAAAAAAGGGGATAGCAGTTTTTCAGGTAACATTGGGACACATCATTTGAGATAACAATGGAATTTAAGCCAAATAAATAACTTTCTGAAATGCTCTGTGTCTTGTACTTTCTGCAGCTTTTTATATAGAAAGAAAATAATCAGAGGTCACTCTAGTTTTACTGAGCTTTTTAGCAAAGCAGCTACCAAGTATTTCAAAGAGATGGTCTGAGAAGTGCTTTCCAAACAGCCACCCCTGGGACTGACCTCACATCTGACATGCTGAATTGCCATGCCATGCTTTCTTTTTCATGTTACTCATTAGTAGTGTATGTGCATGAAGTCAACATTTACTTACTGGTGACCCTTCACACTGCAAAGCTTGATAAATATAAGTTACACTAGCATATTTTGCCCGGTGGTGCCGGGCTCTTTAAAATGGTTTTGGAAGGTTTTTCTTTTATATTTATGCAAATGAGGTTAGTTTTTAATTGTGGTTTTTTAAATTTTTATTTTTACGCATGGGCTGTTATAAACTGTGATTTTTTTATTTTTTGTTTTTGTTTTGTGTTTTTTAAAAAGAGGAAAGGATGATATAATTTTTTATAATTATTGTATTTAACCAAATAATGTGTTACTATGTGAATTTTTTTAAATAGTTGTACCTTGGATAATAATTTTTAAAATGTGTAAGAATATGGTTTTTTTTAAATCAATGTTTCTATACTGTGTTTAGATGTTTTGTTTTTTTGAGTGAAAACTTATTTTTTATGATTTGTGATTAGTGTGAATATTTTTGAATGTTTTGATAACTTATTTCAATAATTTGGGAATTATTTGTAATTATTTTGAATATTTTTGAATGTTTTTTCTCTTATGGCCTCTGGGTGGGGCTGGTGAGCTTCTCTTGTGTTTTACTATTTTTCTCTACTGTCCTCTGGGTGTCGCTTCTTCTTCCGGTAAGTAGCCTCTTTCTTTCCTCAGTTTAGTTCCGGTCATCATGGAGTGAGGACGTCTCCTGGTAAGGTCTCTGGTTTTATTGGGGGGGGTGTTTTGGGTTGGGGGGTCTGTGTGTTTTTTTCTTGTTTGTTTTTGGATGTTTTTGTGTTTCCTTTTTCTATTTTTTATTTTTTGTTTTGATTATTTTTTACTGTTTTTGGATTGTGTTTTTGGATGTTTTGTGTTTACTTTTTCTGTTTTTATTTTGGTTTTGATTATTTTTGACTGTTTTTGGATAGTGTTGTTTTGTGTTGGGGTGGGGGTATTTCTGTGGGCCGGTCTCGGGGGCTGGACCGTGGAAATACCATCACCGCTTGATGCAGCATTGGGGTGGTGGTATTTCCGTGGTCCGGCCTGGGTGGCCGGACCATGGAAATTGCCTCGGCGCTTCATGTGGTGTTGGGGTGGGGGTTTTTTTGTGGGCTGGCCTGGGTGGCCAGACCACGGGAATTCCCATCGCTGCTTGATGCGGCGTTGGGGTGGGGGTATTTCCGTGGGCCGGCCTGGGTGGCCGGACCACGGGAATCCCATCACCGCTGTATGCAGTTGTGGGGGATGGGGGTTTCGTGACCTGCCTTTTTTTCCACGCACCGGCTGCCTCAGCGTTCTGCGCACTCATTATGCACAGGATGCTGGGGCTTGTAGTTTGGCGTGTGCGTTTTTTGCTTGTGTGTCATTTTTTCTGCGGGTTTGATTTTGATTGGCTGTGGCACATTTCCGAATGTTCCTTTTGTTCGCGCCGCTCAGCCTGATTGGCTCTGGTGCGGCGCGGCACAAGGAACATTGGGAATTGAAGTTCCCTTTTTTTGTTTGCGTCCAGGGGGCTCCTGCCCCACTGGCGCAACATTCAACCCAACAGTTATCTGTGAACCCCGGTCGGGTGAGTGCACGGAGACTTGGATGGGGCTAGTGGGGCCTGGCTAAACATCCTTTGTCACATTCCAACGGTTAACACACCATTTTATAGGTATAGATGTGTAGCCTGATAAATGAACTAGCATACTCAGCATTTTTCTTTTCATTTTTCTGTATGGTAGAGTTGGTTAGATCCATTAGGAAACAGATTTTTTAAATAAAAATAAATCTGAATTCAATTTCAGCTACAGCTAAATCATTTTATAAACCACAACTTTATTTGCTATAATAATGATTTGAATAAAGATAAAAGGTAAAGGTCACCCTTGTTTGAAAGTCAGTCATATCCAACTCTAGAGTTTAGTGCTCATCTCTGTTGCATAGCCGAAGAGCCAGCGCTGCCTGCTTCTGCAGATGTTTCCATGGCCATGTGGCCGGCATGACCAGAGCAGATGGAATGCTGTTAACCTTCCCACTGAAGTGTTCCCTATTTATCTACTTGTAATTTCTTGCTTTCGAACTTCTAGGCTGGCAGGAGCTGGGACAAAGATGGGAGCTCATACCATCCTGCAGTATTTGGGTATCGAACTGCTGACCTTTTGCCCTCCAGTCAGCATCTTAGCCACTTGAACCACTGCAGTTCCTAATGATTTGAATAAATGAAGCTAAATATGTACACAGTATATACATAAACTTAAAGCAAGTAAATAAGACTCAAAGTGGAAGGAAGGACATCAGCATTTGTAGACACTAAGCATTATACAAATAAACTTCTCAAAGTTACTGACCTTTAGGAAATCAGCATGATTTCAACAAAGCCATTATTTCCCCCCACTATACAATGCATTAGGAATATTGTAACCTGCAAAGGAAGGCATTCTGCCTTTTAAAAAAACCTCTTCAGACCTCTTCTGGGTTTTCTCTTTCTTCTTCTCTGTATCTTAGCCTCCTCAAATACCACCTTTTAAAAATGTTTGAAATGATAGCTGTGTTAGTCTGTGCAAGCATACCTGAGAGTAAACGAAAAAAGAACAGCAAAAAAAGACAAAAATGTTGTGGCACCTTAAAGACTAACTCCTGTATTTAAATGTGAGCTTTCATGGACCAAGTCCATTTTATCACACATAAGAGTGAGGCTTCATGGCATCAATTTATATACATATCAGGTACACAGGTACACAGTAATTGGCCAGCCTCATCATCGACTGCAACTCGTATCTGAGAATACATTTTTTCCTGAAACAGGAAAAATGTCATTGACATGAATTTGTTTAAGGTGGATTCCAGCCTGCCATGAAGCAACCCACACAGTATGATCATGGAGCCATCTCCTGCAGCACACATGAAATGAGACATGCAGGATTTAACACTGGGACTGCAATGGACTGTCGCAGCCTTGAGGACATATCAAGACATGTTTTCACAGCCAGTCAATCTGGCATGGCCTATTCCGCCTCCATGACGGTTGGAAAATGAGTTCCTCCTCCACTCATTTTGCTGTTGGGCCCAAAATGATGGTTTCCAGTGGAATTTCATCCACTGAGGGGACCATCACTCCACCTAAAGCCGTTGGCCCCTTTAGGGAGTCAGGTTAGTTAACCACTACCTGATACTCAGTGTTGAGTCACTGGTAGGGATTCCATACATTATGGTTTTCTTGGAATTTAATGGGTTGGAAATATCCCGTCAGGTTCCATAAAAAACATTGAAAATTCACGGGGGGGTTTTAAGACAAAAAAATCACCCCTTGCACTTCTATTGATAAACCAGCAGGTGGCAGCAACAGCAGCTTAGTGGCCAAGGATGAAAGAGAGGGGGGAAGAGCCAGCAGGCAGCGTCTGTAGCAGCAGCCGTAGTCACAGCAGAGATCTCACAGCAGAGAAGGGGTAAACTCCTTCCTAGAATTGGAAGAAAGCTCTAAAAAGTCTCGAACTGAAAAATATGTAGAAAGCTATGGGACATTCCTTCAGACTGCAAAGGGTTAAATGCAGAGTCAGCATTTCTAGAGATGAAGGTAACACTATAATGTATAGGAAGTGAGAAAGACTTTCCTTCCACTCTAGGAATGCTGACTGTATGCATTTGCAAGCGCGGCGCCAAAATGGCCGCCGCGCCCTTTGCGGGCCCCCCCCCCCCACAGGACAGAGAATCCGGGTAGTTAGGGGCGTGGCCACCGCCTTGATAAAAGGGGTGGCCACGAGGCAGCCGTGCTGCCATTTTGCCTCAGCGACGGAGCGGAGAAGTTTTTCCCCTCCACCCCCTCCCTAGTTAACAGTGTGATTATGGTCGCTTCGGGGCCGGGTGGGAATTTTTGGTTGGGACCCATATTGGCTTCGGGTCCTGGCTTTTTTGCCCACCCCACACTGTGGCTATGGTTTGATATAGGGGTCTTTCTCCATTACTACTGTTGACTTTGGTCACATGGGCGGGTAGCACTGGTAAGGTAAACAGTATGACCCACAAGTATCCGGCAGGTTCGCAATTGACTGGACAACACTAGACAGGAATAAATTAGTTAAACGTTGTCCGGTCAACGACGAACCAGGCGATGGGGTGATGGTGATTGCTAACCAGCATGCATCACCCCTGTGATTTCACGGATACGCGTCAGAGGGTGGGGTCATGAGTTAGTTATTGACTACGGTCAACAATTTGTTTGTTGTTGATAAACAAATTGATACAAATTGATACATTGTAACCAATTGCCGTTGGCAATTTTGGGGTGGTACCTTACCAGTGTTACTTCGGCCTGCTTGCCTTAGGAATTATGATTGGTCGTTTTACCAATACAAATTTATAATTCGGACTAGGGCATTGAATCAATAAATGTGGCCCTTTGCTGTTATCCACTTTCAATGTTGTCTGTGTCCGTTATTGGGGGGGTGCGCCTGCAATAACCATTTGCAGTCTGAAGGAATGCTCCATAGCTTTCTACATATTTTTCCGTTCCAGACTTTTTAGAGCTTTCTTCCAAGGGATCCTCGTGTGGGGTTTGAAGGTGAGTCCAACTCAATAGGGTAGGGGTGACCGCAGGGAGAAGAAGGGTCAGAGTTTGCAGTGTCTAGTCATGACCAAATGACCACAGAAACATCTGCAAAAGTAGACAGCGCTGGCTCTTCGGTTTTAAAACAGAGATGAGCACTGAACCCTAGAGTCAGATATGACTGGCTTTCGAGCTAGGGAGTCCTGGTTTGGGGGGGGTAGAATTATGGCATCCCTAGTCACTGGCTGTACGGTCTACTCCATTACTATAGCAGGATCTCTGGCCAGCCTAACAAAATAGTATGTTGAGGATTTAGGAATGGTTTTACTGAAAATGACCACAGACGCCAGAATATGTTTAGAGGCTTTATTGATTACACATCTCCTCTCTCACAGTGTCCTCAGGGAGGACGCCATTAGACTGGGGAGCCTCATGGTGAGGTGAACCTTATTTTATAACCTTCTTTCAGGGAGGAGGGGTTAGGGTGAAGGGTCAGAGGGAAGATGAGGTCGGAGTTCAGAGGGTAATGGTGCATTGTGGTCATTGGTGATGAAGGGCAGTGAGGCATTATTTATCTGACAAAATCCCCTTCTAATGCCTCATTGCATCTTCATCTACAGTTTTCAATTCTTCTCTCTCGATGATAAGTCCCATCTTGTTTGCAAGATATTGATGTTGGTCCGATGGGAGAGGTTTGGTTAAAATATCTGCAATTTGTCTCTTGGTGTCACAGTAAGTCATTTTAATGAAGCCTTTTTCGCACATTTGCCTTACATTGCAATACTTGATATCAACGTGCCTGGATCTGCGCCCTACCGCGTATGCTTTTGAGATTTCAATTGCGGCCTTATTATCTTCATGTATAGGAATGGGGAGAGTGGGTTCATCCCAAATTTCGGATATTAATTTATTGAACCATATCAAATCATTCGCTGCATCGGATAGGCAAGCATATTCTGCTTCTGCTGTGGAAGTGGATACTGATTTTTGTTTCCCCGTGCACCAATATATGGGACTGCCATTTAAAAAAATCACGTAACCGGATGTGCTTTTCCTCTCTTCAATGTCTCCAGCCCAATCTGCATCTGCATAGCATGATAGGGTGGGTCTCTCAGTTATTGAGGGGACAATTGACAGTATGGCGCCCTTGGTTTTCTTCAGGTACCTTAATAGTCTCTTAACTGCATTCCAGTGGTATGTCTTTGGGTTGTTCTGATGTCTCGATAAAAGGTTCACTGCTAGATTTATGTCCGGTCTGGACCAATTGGCCAGGTAGAGTAGTGACCCTATGGTGGATCTGTACAATGTGTTATCTCCAAAAATTTCATTGCAACTATACGTGTTCCTTAAAAAATCAGTTTGCATTGGTGTATCCGAAGGGGCGGCATCAGCCATGTTGCATTTCTCCAACAGTTCAGTTATCTTGTCTTCTTGTGAAAGGGAAAAACCACCAGTTACTTCGGATATTTTGACTCCCAAGTAATTGTTTACCTTCCCTAGTAACTTCAGAGTGAATTTTTCTCGTAAATTTTGTACAAAGTAGTCACATTTGACCTTACTTTTCCCTGTACAGAATGTCATCAACGTAAACCAGTATGCTTTCTATATCCCCTTCATTTCTCTTGACAAAAACGCATCTGTCGGCTTGGGTGTGTGAGAAACCCATCTGTTCCAATGCATTAGACAAGCACTCATACCACATTTTGCCAGATTGTTTTAATCCATAAAGACTCTTGTTTAGCAGCCAGGTCCCACCTTCTCTCATCTCAATTCCTTGGGGTGCTCTGACGTATATTTTCTTGTCTAAGGCCGCGTACAGATAGGCTGTTTGCACGTCGAACTGGTATACGTACTCTTTTTGGATTGAAGCTAAGGCTAGTGCAGCCTTCACACTTTCGGCCCTAACGGTCGGCGAATACGTGTCGGTGTAGTCATCTGGGAATCTCTGTGCGAAACCCTGTGCCACGAGCCTGGCCTTGTAAAGGATTTCGTTGTTTTCAAGGGTCTTGACCCTGAAGACCCATCTTGTGCCTATGGTTTTCTGTCCTTCTGGTGGTTCCATCGGAGTGTATACATTGAGCTCCTTGAGGCTGTCCAATTCCTTTTTCATCGCTTGCTCCCATTTTATTTGTTCTTCAATTGGTAACTTTTTCACGTCGGCGTAGTTGTCGGGTATGCCAGTCGAATCGCCTATGGACATCACGTAGTCTTCCAGGCGCTTGGGGGTTTGGCCTTTTGTAGCTCTGTTAGACCTCCTGTTTGATGCTTTGGTGGTCTCCCTTGTTCCTTGACATTCACTTGTGCCGTCATTTGTGTTGTTTTCTTCAATCTTACATTCTCCAGGAAGACTTGGTGTATCTTGAGTACGCCTATCAGTTACTACCTCATTTGAGTGTAACTTCATCCAGTTTGCATTTTCATGGAACGCGGCTGATCTGGAGATGGTTACCTTGTGATACTCATCTATGAATCTGTATGCCTTTGAACCTGGTTCATAACCAACAAATCTCAGCCTCTTCGATACCTTGTCCCCCTTTCTCCTTAGTTGTTTTGGTATGTGGACATCGGCCATTACCCCGAAAATATGGAGGTGGGAGAGGCTAGGCTTGCGCTTGTACAGCATTTCGTATGGGGTCTTCTCTACTACACTTGACCAGATCCTGTTGAGGGTGTAATTTGAATACATTAATGCTTCATCCCAATAAGAGAACTTTAGTCCAGCATCTTCGAGTACACATCTCATCATGGTCTGTAGTACCCCATTCCTGCGTTCAGCTATTCCATTTTGAAAAGCCGAAAAAGGTGCGGTGGTGGAGTGCATCATGCCTTGGGAAGTGATCCATTCCTTGAATTCCCTTGAGAGGAATTCAGAACCCCTGTCTGTCATTATTTGTTTTATTTGTGAGTTGTGTTGCGTTTGCACTCTCTTGCAGAATTCCTTGAACTTTGTAAAGGTTTCACCTTTGTCTCTGAGCATGTAAACAAATCCATATCTGCTGTAGTCATCAACGATGGTCAGAACGAATTTCTTTTTGTTTATAGAGGTGGGGAGTGGCCCCACTAGGTCCATGTGTAGGAGTTGAAAAGCCTGAGATGTGCTTCTCTTCGACGTTTTTGGTCTTGGCATTTCCTTGGACTTTGAGCTTAGGCACACAGAGCATTCCAGGTATTTGTCACAGTTTTTCACCTTCAGACCTTCTGCATGTTCTTGCATTTTTTGACGGTAGAGAAACTGGTGTGTCCTAATCTTCTGTGTAGCAGGTGAGCGCAATCGTCGTGCATGAGTTTCCCTATGGAAATGACAGTGGTGCTATGGGGATTTGTCGCTTTAGTATACTCGATGTCTGAATTTTCTTCCCCCTGTAGTTTTGCAACACTTGCTTCGGCGTGACTTTCGGAGATATTATGTCTATTGTTTTCCCCTTCTATTTCCTCTGTTTCTGTTTTGCATGTACTAGCGTGATCCCTTTTATCACCCTCTCCAGTGGGCACGTAGTAGGGCAGACCGCCCACGATGATCACTTCCCCGATGTTTCCTTCTTTGTTGGTGATGGATACTCTACCTTTCTTAAAAAGCAATTCTGTGGCGGTGTCTTCACATAGCTTGAATGCGGCCAGTATGTTGTATGGAATTTCAGGGATGAATAAGACTCCATTGATTTTTCCCAAACCTGGGATGTTTATGTCTCCTTTTCCCATTACGTGAGCTTCCTTTTGATTTGCAACCTTTATTCGGAAGGATGTTTTTGTGAATGAGTCAAATAGGTCTTTGTTGCATGAAGTGTGTATGGTTGCCCCTGAGTCTATTAGCCAATATTTTTTGTTACCCAGGGCGCCGGTGGAGTATACCCCGTCTTCTGTGTTGTTTATGGAGTTGAATTCATGCTTCTGTTATCTGTGTTCCCTTCCGGGGCTGGGCGACCTATTCCGTCTGTGTTCATATTTGTATCTTGCGTTGTTTTCAGGTGTGTATTTTTCCCTTTGCGTGTGGTCTTCCTTTCCTTTTATTTTGGGGCAGTTCCGTTTGGTGTGGTCCCTTGAACCACAGAAGAAACAGCCTTGTTGCTGGCTGGTTGGCTCCGTGAACTTCACCATTCTACCTGGTTTGGTGTCTCTGTGTATGATTGATCTGTCCCTCCTCATGTTATCATGCGCTATGAGTTTTCCTGCCAATGTGTCCAGTGGCATGTTTTCACAGTCTATTGCGTCAAGCTGATCCAAGAAATTATTCTAGCTGGGGTCCAGGGAGTTGAGTATTATGCTGATCATGCTTTCCTCAGCGATTGCTTCACCACGCTGTAACAGCTGGGATCTCATGGAGTTTAATCTCAGGAGGTGCTCACCCATGGGGGTGCTGGGTTTTAATCTCACAGAGTGGAGTTCCCTGGAGATCCGGCTGGTGGTGCTTCTGTTGCTGCTGTGGAACAAGGCATTCAATTTGTTCCATATATCAAAAACTGTCAGTTCATGGGGTATGCTTGGGAAAATGGCTGGCTCAATGGAGCTTAGGAGTAGGTGGAAGGCTTTATGGTGTTTGCAGTCTGTTTCTATGGACCACGGTAATTCAGGAGGGTCTAGGATAAAGTACAGTGCATCATGACCCATCAGCAGAATTTGAAATTGTTGTGCCCACTCTGGCAGATTTTTCCCAGTAACACTTAATTTTGGGAAGTCATTGGGCAGGTTGGTTTGCTGGTTGGAGTTATTCTTGGATTCGGTCTGTTGTTCTAGGTGTCCCTTTTGGTACTGAAAAGGGCAGAAAGGCATAGGTATGCAAGCGGCCGCCTTTGGGTTTCCCATTGGTCCTTTTTGTCTGTAGGTTGCTGTTGGAGTTGACTGCGCATGCGCGGCCCAGCGTGCATGCGTGAGGGTTATTTTGCTCAGTTCTTCATTGGGAAAGTACCTCTGCTCTCCTGGTCTAGGATCCGAGTGGCTGGGTAGAAGGTGGTGGCTAACGGATGCTCCTCGGGGCTTGGAAAGTGGTGGTAGTGTTCTCTCTTGGTATGGTGGGGGGGTGCCCACACTCCGGGGTTCATTTTCTGAAGCCTTTGGGGGTGAGTAAGTTGGTGTGCAGTAAGGTAGTACTGGGTTGTTTGGAATGCCTCTGTCTTCCGATGGGGGCCATGGGGGTGTCTGTCCCTGGCTGGATCTATGGCTCATATGTTGAGGGCTGCTGCGCTGTGGGGTTCTTTGTGGGGGGTTGTTTTCATGTGGAGAGTTTATGCGTGGAGGGCCGAGGACAGCTGAAAGTATTTCTATGGCTTTTGAAACTTCTGCTTCTGGGTAGGGTCCCCTATGATCTCTGTTATATTTCTCTTGTCTGGCTTTATACAGTTCCCAGAGATCATTTCTTATTTCCTCCACTTCATTTTCTTCGCTATTGCTGGGTTCCCCTTCTGTGCTCTGTTGCCGCGAGGGGGAGGGTGTCTGCCCCTGACTCTGGAATTTCCCCTCCCTCCCGGCTAGGCTGTTTTGGAGTCCGGCAGCAATTTCCATTGATTGCTTGGATTCCATTGTTGTACCGTCGCTTCCCCTCTTGGGGTGGCTTACCGTAGTTCCTCTTTGGATCTCCATTTCAATCTGGTCATCTCCGAGCAGGCTCTCTCCCCCATCCTCTCCTTCGCTTTGAGTTAGATGGGCGCTGATTTGCGTGTGTTGTTGGAGAGAAAGCTCTCGGATGCTTTCTTCCACTTCGGCAAGTTTTATTCGAATTTCCTCAGCCATTCTCTGGACCAGATCGCCCCCTCCTGTTGCTTTGTCCAGCTCTCCTTGGGGGCTGGTCTCTTGGGGTCGATTCTTTTTTGACCTCTTTATTCTGGGCATTTTGTATTTTTGTACGTTTTGTGGTTCATTCAGCAAACCATCCTCTTGCTACCGATTGTTGAGGATTTAGGAATGGTTTTACTGAAAATGACCACAGACGCCAGAATATGTTTAGAGGCTTTATTGATTACACATCTCCTCTCTCACAGTGTCCTCAGGGAGGACGCCATTAGACTGGGGAGCCTCATGGTGAGGTGAACCTTATTTTATAACCTTCTTTCAGGGAGGAGGGGTTAGGGTGAAGGGTCAGAGGGAAGGATGAGGTCGGAGTTCAGAGGGTAATGGTGCATTGTGGTCATTGGTGACGAAGGGCAGTGAGGCATTATTTATCTGACATAGTAACATTGTAGCTTTTTACAACTGACAAAATCCTCTGTCATTATTCAAACCTGCTGCAAAGCCTGGCCCTATTGCAAATGGTTGCAAAACAAACTTCTCTTCCAAGCTGATGCATCACATCCAAAGGGTGGATGCAACAAATATTATGCCATTACACATTTGCCACTGAATTAGCACCTATTGACAATGGTTTGAGTGACCCAGGCAAAACTACAGCATATAGCAACCTGTTAGTTGTGGTGCATAAAATTTGATAATGTCCCAGAAACCTCTGACTGATATTCAAACACAAGAGATGTGTGTCCAGCAGGTGCATGTACTTAATCTCTAAATATAGGAGTTAGTCTTCCCCAAAAAAAACCTCAATGACCAGAATTGTGTTGGGAATTTACACTTGCATAAGGGAAATCAGATAAAACATGGCAGCAAAATGCCACTCATTAACAAGTTGTTGTTTGCCTTCCTAGATGCACACATGGTTGTTCCATCTGGCACATGCCAGGAATGCAATCAGCACCTTGTTAATCACTGGCAATTTGTTGCCACAATTTACGTGATTTTCCTCAAGCACAAATCTCTAATAGGGTTCTGGCCAATAATCATATTGTCTAGTTTGGCAATTGTTCAACATTATTATTAAATTATTAACCACAAAAGCTCTAGTTCTGTTCCCTTGAGAGTTGTACACACACACACACACACACACACACACACACACACAGAGAAGACCTAGAGCAAAAATGAATATTCATGCACACCCACCCCATCCATCACACACTGGAATGCAGAGGCAACCAGGCAAGGTTTCACACACACACACACACACACACACACACACACACACACACACACACACACACACACACACACCAGAAGGGAACAGAGACTGGGTTCTGATTCACAGTTTCTGATTAGAGGGTAAGCAAGAATGTTTTGGGGCAACGTCCATAATGTCCTAACAGATAGATCACCACAGGCAATCACACAGTTTGGATAGATTCTTTCAGTTATACCCTTGATGACCATCCAGAAGCTACAGCTGGTTCAGAATGCGGCTGCCCAGGTGGTGACGGGGTGCGGGTGTTATGCCTGTGCTTCGCCGCTGCTACAGGAGCTGCATTGGCTGCCAGTATGCTTCCGGGTCCAATTCAAGGTGCTGGTTTTGACCTTTAAAGCTCTTCATGGTAGTGGGCCAGGATACATAAGAGACCACATTGCCCCAAGGTTTGGGGCATTGACCCATCCTACAAGGGAGGACCGTAGGGGCTCCCTGGTGGTCCCATCAGCTAGGGAGTCACACCTCACTCACTGGGACCAGGAGGAGAGCCTTCTCGGTATCTGCCCCGGCCCTTTGGAACCTCCTGCCACCAGAACTGTGCCTCCAGGCAGAATTGCCCCCCTTCAGGAAGGCTTTGAAAACATGGATTTGCCAGCAGGTGTGGGGTGCATCTAGCACCACAACCCAGCCCTGCTGGCTTATTTAGCCCTATCCGAGGTTTTAAAGGGTTTTAATGGGATCAGGGATGTTTTATGGATATTTTAAATGTTTTATAGTTTATTTGGTTTTTATGGTATGAGGGATGAGCTTTTAACTAATGTGAACTGCCTTGGGTCACTGAGGCGAGGAAGGCGGCTATACAATTATTTTTATTATTTATTATTTATTATTTATTTCAGTTTCTATACCGCCCTCTTTGCCAAGGCCAACTCAGGGCAGTTCACAGCATAATAAAAATCATAATTAAAAACATAGTTAAAACTGCTTTAAAAACTGCCCACCCACTCACTAAAAAAAGGGTGCAGGGGCTGAGGGTGCTGGGATTCGCTATACCAGCCACCCCGCAGAAGTCACCCCTCCACCTGAACCCCATACTTGGCCTGCCAGCCAGGTTTTAAGTTCTTTTCTGAGGGGGAACAATTCCATCTGGAGACATAACTCTCTTGGTAAGAGGTTCCAGAGAGCCGGTGCGGACACAGAGAAGGCCCTCCTCCTTGTGCTGGAGAGGCAAGCCCCTCTAGCAGATGGTACAATGAGAGAGCCCCTCAGGTCCACTCTGGTTGGACAGACAGACGTCCTTAGGGCGATGCAGTCTCTTCGGTAACCTGGCCCACTACAATGTAGGGCTTTAAAGGTCAAAACCAGCACCTTGAATTGCACCCGGAGGCAAACTGGTAACCAGTGCAGTTCCCAGAGCAGAGGCGAGGCACGGGCATAACGCCCGCACCCCATCACTACCCGAGCCGCCGTGTTCTGGACCAGCTGCAGCCTCTGAATGGTCAACAAGGGCAACCCCATGTAGAGCGCATTACAATAATCAATTCTGGAGGTGACCAGAGCATATGTGACCATGAGCAAGGAATCCCTATCCAGGAGCAGGCACAACTGGCAAATTACACGAAGTTGTGCAAAGGCCCTCCTGGTCATGGCCTCCACCTGCTCTTCCAGCAGCAGACATGACAAGTCCAATATATAAATAAATAAATAAATACCCTTTGGCTTCTACATCCCAGACATACTGATATCATTGGAAAACAAACCTGCTCACCTCTAACTCCATACCACTTCTTAAAAACCATTCAAAACAATTTAAAAACCACTCATTCTGGTACAGATCCTTGGGGAACCTTTCTCTGTACATCCCTTCTCTTTATGAACAGTCCATGTCTTCCTACTCTCTGCTATATGGTTGGTTCAAGATAGGTTATTTTTGAAGCCAAGGACAAGATAATGTTCCATTCTGCATACAGAAGCTGTCTAAGCTGGCAGTTTTTTAAACTGACTTCAACGCATGACTTAGAAGAATATCCACCACTGCGCTGGAGATTGCAGATGAGTTTAAAAAATCCAGAACGGGTTATGACTCACCCAGCTTGTTCCATCAACAAAGAGGAAAGGCCAAAGAGAGAAGGAAGACTAGATGAGAGGTTGACTTTGCTGCCTTGTAACATGTGCCAAAGGAAGCAGGCATCTCAGTCTATCGAAGCATAGGGCTGGCACCACTCTACTTCCTGTGCTTTAACTAGTCAGCAGTCATAAAACAGTCAATCCAATACTCCCATAACTGTTATGTTCTTAACAATAACCAAACTAATACTCCTGAGACACCCCAAACATACCTGTATACAGTTTACAGGTTTGACTTAACCTTTAAAATGTTCCTGTGGTTTAGTTCATTTTCATTTTCCTATCTTATTTAGTATTCTATTAAGAACACATCAGCCTAAAGCATGAATGCAGGCAGACACCTACATTTTATGCCTCTGTGCCAATGTTTTATTTAGTCTTGGCAGTTGCCTGGGGACATTATGTGATAGTCTGACTAGCAACAATGATACAATAAGAACGAAAAACATGCTACAGTTCCCTTTGCCTTATCCTAAATTATGTCAACTTGTTTTCCAATAGAAGCACATTCAAGTTGCACTCACTTTCCTTTCTGCTTTTTTGTCTTGTCTGGAGATACAGATGTTGAAAATTCACTTTAAAATGTCTAAAATCTGCAAGGTTTTTGTTTGTTTGTTTTTGCACTTCAGTGAATATAAATAGAGTAACACTTCCCTAAACCGGCTCTTCCATTTACCTAAGCACCCTGCTCTTATTATATCCACCCACAGTCAAAGGCATGCAATAGATGAAGTAGGAGAATGAGCTAAAATAGAAAGAGGGATGATTTCTTCTGTATAATAAGACAAAAGATGACTGAGGGTTCAGTGGATGAACACAGGAGCAAAGAGAAGCTGAAAGAAAGGGAGGTTGCTATAGATTCCTAAAATGGTCATGTGGAGATGGCATCCACAAAGACGAAAGAAAATCAGATTAAGAAATAGTAGAAGCTATATAAAAAGTAGAAATGCTAGTGATACCATGACTTGGGAGAAGATGGGGTCAAGGAAGCATGTAATTCATTCGCATTTTCCAAAATTATTCTAACAATAACTATATAGCAATATAGCAATGCAGGTTAAAAACGAGCTGTCTCAAGAACAGTTTCTTCTCTAGAGCAATTTTGGCCTTAAATGGAAAGTCTGGAATCTGAAGTCATCTTATCTTATTTTAAATTTTAAATTTTTATATTGTACTGTATTGTACTGTCTTAATTAGTGTTTCTGCAATTGTTTTAAATTATGGGGTATGTCTTATTTTGAGCTGATATAGAGCAACCGAGAACTTCTGTTGTTCCCAAAAGGGGACAATGACAATCAAGATTTATCTATCTATTATCCATCTAATAACACTTATATACTGCCCCACAGCACTCAGAGCACTCTCTGGGCAGTTCACAAGGTAATTAGCATTTTAACCCGAAGTATACTGAGTACTCATTTTACTGACCTCAGTAAGATGGAAGACTGAGTAATCTTTAAACCCCATCAGGATTTGAACTTGCAACATCAGCAGTTTTGGCTGCAGTACAGCAGTTTCATTGTCAGCTGCTACTCGTATCTGAGTATATTTTCACAATGACAAACAGAAAAATAAATGCCATTGGCGTGATTTTGTTTAAGGTGGATCCCAGCTTGCCATGAAGTGACCTACACACTGTGATCATGGAACCATCCCCTGTGGCACGTATGAAATGAAACATGCAGGATTTAACACTGGGATTGAAATGGACTGCTGCAACCTTGAAGATATTAACAAGGTGCACCTTCACAGCCAGTCCATCTGGCATGGCTTCTTCCAGCTCCATGACCGTTGGGAATAAGAATAGTGAAGTGGTTCCTTCTCTGCTCATTTTGACACTTGGCCAAAAATGATGGTTTCCAGTGGCATTTCCACCACTGAATGGGCCATCACCCCACCTAAAGGGACTCATCTACCCATAGCCATTGGCCCCTTTAGGGAGTCGGGTTATTTACCACCACCCAACACTTGGCCTTGAGTCGCTGGATGTACAGTCTACTCAATTACCATTGTGGAATGTCGAGCCAGACATTTACAGCAGTTTAACCACTGCACAATGCCATGGAGCCATTGCCATTCACTTTTCTCCCCTTGTTGTGCTTCCAATCATCTTGTACATACATGCACCTGCACAGACAGTAAAATCTGTGGAGAAAATCAAATCCAGTAAAATTAAAGTGTATCCTCTCTTTTCCGAATCCAGTGTTTATCTGCATCTGCATGCTTCCTCTGACCCATTTTCCTTCTCATCCTCCTTCACAAAATATGAAGGAATGTATATTCTTATTAAAAACCTAATGGAAATGAGATACTCATCCAGGAACTTGATCTGAAAATCAAGTGGCCATACATGACGTCTCCTGTTCCTCAATAGATTTAGCCACACTCAACAGATCCTATAAAAGTGTTGTAGTAAGTACATACCACTTCTTCGATCTTAGAACACAGAGCTGAGTTAGTGGAAACAAGTGCTTCTAGTAGGCTGCTTGCAACCCTCCCCAGTCATGTCTGAATAAGGGGGCATAACATGGTGTTTTGACCTCTCCTGTGCCCTTTCGGGCACACTAACCCAGTCCTTGACCAGGTCAATCATGGTGATTGTGCATTCTCACTTCCCAGTGAAAATCCTCATTCCCAAAACTGGGAAATGCAAACAAGGCTGAATGGTGAGGACAAACCATAAGGGCTTTCTGCTTAAGTAGGTATTCTGTTTTGGTTTTAATATTTACTCAGTCACCAGGATAAAATTCTGAGCAGCTTCCTAAGGCAGACATAAGGAAGGGAATGAGTAAGAGACTTTAAAAGGAGGGGAGCACGCTTCTATTTTATTCCTTCCTGCTCTTCACTGCCCTTCATGTCCTTTCTGTCTGCCTCTGCCTTTCCCCTTCCTTGAAATTAGAGGTGCTGCAGCCACATAATAGAAGTTACTGATTTAATCAATTATTATTGCAGCATAAAGGACAAGAAAGATTCATTTCTAAGGCAAGGAGCACATTCTCCTCTTCCATTGCTGTCAAATGAGTGTCTTCCTCAATTTTTTTTTTCTTCCTCTTTCCCCACTTCCAACTGCAATGCTGAAATGCTAGATTTTACACAAGGGATCAGGTGAAATGCTTTCCTCCATATTAATATTTTTGGCCTCTTTGATACATCATGCAGTTCCCTTGGAAATGCACAAATACTCCATTTCATTTCATACATTGTGCATCTCTAATTAATAATATTAAAGCCTTTGCTCGGGCTCCCATCCCATGACGTTTTCTGGGTGATCACCCCAGTTATGTCACACTGCACTGGTGAAGAGTCTTGGGATGAGGAAGTGGGAGGAACTTAGAAAGATGCCACCATTTTGTGAGACAGGTCATGTGGCTAAGCAGCTGTACTAGGGATAGATATATTTTATTTATTTATATTATTTATTAAATTTCTATACAACCCACTCTGGGTGGTGTACAATAATTAAAACCAGAAATATATACAAAATAACAATATATGGTGTGTGTGTGTGTGTGTGTGTGTGTGTGTGTGTGTGTGTGTGTGTGTGTGTGTGTGTGTGTGTGTGTGTGTGTGTGTGTGTGTGTGTTCTTTACCTCATTAAACGTGTTGTTGGTTTTCCTGCAACAGTGGGAAGGGGGCACAGGTTATCTGACTATTATAAAAGAAGCCTGCAATTTGGTATCAGTAAGGAAACATTGTTGTAAAGCAATGGTTCCCAATCCCAACCTATAATTATACTACAGCTCCCAGAATTTCTCAACATTGGCCATGCTTATGAGAGTCTATGACAGTGATGGCTAACCTTGGCACTCCAGATGTTTTTGGACTTCAATTACTCGAAGCCCAAGTCAACACTCCTGCTAATCAGGGCTTCTGGGAATTAAAGTTCAAGAACACCTGGAATGCCAAGGTTAGCTATCACTGGTCTATGAGAACTGATATCCAGTAGCATCTGGGGGGAAGGCACATTTGAGACACCCTGATCTAAACTATTCATGTGTCTATCTACCCTTTTCAATGTTTTTCATGTTTGTATCCTTGTTGACTGGTGACCAGTATGATATCAAATTGTTTATAATAATATTCTTAGAACTGCAGAGCTGGAAGGGACTCTATGGATCATCAAGTCCTGTCTCTGACAAGGAGGGACAATGGAGAATCCATAGCCAGATACCTAAACCTCTCAGAAATGTAACATATTTGAAAAATCATGAGAGGGTTTCTTCTTTGTCATAAGGTTACCAAACACTGGGTCAGGTTTTGTTAGGATTTCAAAGTGTGGTGTCACTGTGTGTGTTCCACAAATCTTTTGTCCTCTGGATCACTGTTAACAAAACGGACTGTGGCCAATAATCCCATGGGTAACAGCCAGCTGAAGTAAATGTACCTGTATATCTCCTTTGGCAGGAGCAACAGTTATGTTAAATTTTCAGAGTGGGGCTCTCTGGTTTCGTTCTTGGGCTGCCACTTCCCCCTAGTGGCTAATCATAAATATGATGTACACTATTTGCAAAATCTGTCTTTCATAATCAACATATATAGCAGGGGTGCCCAAACTACGGCCCATGGGCTGGATACGGCCTGAAGCACCAATTAATCCAGCCCATGCCACCCTCGCCACTCCCAGAAACAGAAGTAAAGCATGCATGCACATTTTACTGCTACTTCTGGGTGGGAGGAACCATGTGACTGGCACACTCGACCACATGACCGGCCTGCGGCCCAAAAGGCTTGGGCACCTCTGATCTATAGGTATTTACAGTCAACGGGATGAAGTAATGTTTTTGTTTTGCACCAGTTTATATCATAGGACTATGAAACTGTCATTGGCTGAAATGTGTAACTGCATTTTCTCCCACATTAACAATAATTGAGCAATGACAGGAAATGTGTCTCAGTTATCTGGACAATGAGTTTTCTTTTTTTTTTTAGGTGAAATGAACTTAAAGAAATATGTCACACGTGATGACTCTCGGAAAGTATGTACCTTTGGATATTTGACATAAGAATTTGCAAATATAACGTCTATGCATAAATAGGTACCACTTCGTTGGGAAGGTAACAGCATTTCTCAGGCACTGGTGTCTAGTTATGCCTGCCACATGACCATGGAAACATCTGCAGACACATACAGCACTGGCTCTTTGACTGTAAACAAAGATGTGCACCGCACCTTAGAGTCAGATGAGACTGGTTTTTGCTCACGGGCAACCTTTACCTTTACCTAATAGATTATCTGCTCTAAGAATTAGAGTAAGAATTTTTCTTAAATTAGAAAGGATTAAGTCTAAAGCCACATAGAGTTCAAAGCTAGATTAAGCCATTATGTTACATGCACTCCCACTGGCAGGCCTTGGCTTTGTCATCTGTTTTGTGCATGGGGAAAGTGCCAGAGCCTTGATTTGTGACTGATGAGAAGATTCAATGTCTCCATTTCATCCAACATGGGACATTGGTTTGTTTATACAAACCACATTTAATTTTCAAATGAGGCCATTAAAAAAGAATCAGATACTGATTTCATATCCTTCTTTGTTTTTAAATAAAACATGATTTATCCCAACCATGGCATTTTACTGCAAATCACAATAGAAGTTTTAAATCCATTCCCCTCTCACACAAAAGAGAAGGAAGAAGAGGAAGCAAATGCAAGTGCGGCGCCAAAATGGCCGCCGCGCTCTTTGCGCCCCCCCCCCCCCACCGGACGAAGGCATCCGGGTAGTTAGGGGGCGTGGCCAGCACCCTTATAAAAGGGGCGGCCACGAGGCAGCCGAGCTGCCATTTTGCGAAGCGAACGGAGATGAGAAGTTTTTTCCCTTAGCTCCGTCGCTCTTACCTATCGCCGGGAAGCCTCTTTGGCGCAGCGGTTTTTCTTCCTTCTTCTTCGGCTTCCCAGCAAATTGAAGCAATGCCCTCTAAGAAGAAGGCAACGGCGAACGCAGTTCGTGCTGCTCGGAGGCGGCAGCCGGGTCGGAGGACCACGACTGCACCTCCCCAGCAGCCTCCCTTGCCGGGAGAGCCCACCGGGACCGGTGGGATGGGGTCGATTGCCCCTTGGCCCGAGCCGGGGCGGCCGCATACTGGCCCGGCAGGGGCCACGGCCCCCGGCCCGCAATCAATGGCCGCTCCCCCTGGCCTGGTTCATACGGGGCCTTCGCCCCTTGGTCCGCAGCTTCCTGCGGTGGGCTTCAGCCACGGGGGGTGGTTGGGTCCTCTTCCCTGGCAGGGCATGCCTCCGGCCCCCCAGGGGCCGGGACTGGGCTCGTGGCCGTATTCGGGCCCCGCAGCCCAGAGACCTGGACCGGCGCCAGCCACCAGTGGGCCGGCTGGCCCTTTGCCCCCCCCCTTAGCGTTGGGGGCTATGTGAATGTGGATGCCCTTCTGGCCCGCATAGCGGCCCTCGAGGCATCGCTCGGGATGGTCAACCCCTCAGGGGCACCTTTTGGATCCCAGGTCGACGCATCTTCTGCCGGGCAGCGGCAGGCGGCAGGACGGGTTGAGCTGGCCGAGGCGCGTGGGCCGACATCGGCCACTGCCTCGCAGCTCCCCATACAACAGGCGCCGCAGCCGGGTGCTGACCAGGCCCCATCGACGAGCTCAGTTCCGATCGTGAGCTCCAATGCCCACAGTGGGCTGGAACCCCCGGTGGGGGCGGCCCATGGGGGTGCAGCGCGTGAGTATACGGTTCAATCTAGTGCACCCACACCATTACCTACATTGGGGGGAGCATTCCAGTGGCCGTGGCCTCGCATGGGTGGCGTGGCGTTTCAGACGCCGCCGGCCCACCCGGCGACTGCACCTCTAACCCAGGGCCCTACTTGGGGTGGGGCCTCCTCTTCTGTTGGGAACTTGCTAGGGGTTACGGGGTTGGTTCAGGCTCCTTTTACTATGCCCACCGTTCCCACCGTGCCGGTGTCGGCATTGCCGACAGCAGGGTATTCTTTGCCCCTTGGGGATCATTTGGCCCAGGCTACCAAAGAGAAGATCTGGCGGGGGGAGTATGTGGACATCTTCTCCCTTCTGAACAGAGAGCCCACCAAGGAGGAGAGGGAGGGGCAGGACGAGAAGGATAAGGAACAGGCACGTCGTCGTAAGCCGCCACGCACGTGGGCCAACTGGTTGCCAGCGTACCTCATATACATGGCGGTTTACCTCAGGGCCCGACCGGATCTGGCCATCCCGATGGTCCAGTATTTGGACAACATCTACCGGGCGATGGTTGACTTCCCGGGCCCGTCGTGGTTGGCTTACGACGAAGAATTCCGTATGCGAGTGCCCCTGCACCCAGAGATGAGGTGGGATGAGCCCTGCCAGAAGCTGTGGCTTCTGTACATGACCCCCACGCGCCACGCGCCTGGGGAGAGATACCATTGTGGACATGCAGTCCAGCGAGCGGCTCCAGCACAGGCACCCCGCCAGGTGGCGGGGCAGGGGGTTCCAGCCCACCTGCTGTGCTGGACCTTCTCGTCCAATGGTTCCTGCAGTAGGAAGAATTGCCGGTACAAGCACGAGTGTCCCTCTTGCGCTGGCCCCCATGCCGCCTCCGCCTGTCCCAGGCCGGGGGGAATGCGGGGCCGAGGTAGGGGTGGACAAGGGGCCGGCAAGACTGCCGCAGAGGGAGCTGGTCCAGCGAAAGGCCCCCTCCCCAATTAATGTGGACATGTTGGAGCATTGGCTCACATTGTACCCGAGGAGGGCAGACGCAGCTTACCTGCTTCAAGGTTTTCAAATGGGTTTTCGCATTCCTTTCACGGGGGACAGGTCTCCCCAAGATGCACCCAACCTTTTGTCACTCAGGGGACGGGAGGAGGTGGCTGCCGTGAGCATTACTAAGGAAGTTGATGCGGGCAGGGTCGCCGGCCCTTTCCCTGCACCCCCGTTCCCCAATCTTAAAGTTTCCCCCTTGGGCTTAGTGCCCAAGAAGGCACAGGGCGAGTTTCGCCTAATACATCACTTGTCCTACCCAGCCGGCCGATCGGTCAATGATGCTATCCCTGATGACCTTTGCTCGGTCAGGTATACGTCTTTTGACCAGGCGCTGCGCATGGTGCGCTCATGTGGCCCGGGTGCGCTGTTAGCTAAGTGCGACATTAAATCCGCCTTCCGTCTCCTGCCGGTGCACCCGGGCGACTTTGAGTTGCTGGGTTTCAAGTTCCGGGGTGCATATTATTTCGATAAAGCCATGCCTTTTGGTTGTTCCATCTCATGCTCGGCCTTCGAGCGTTTCAGTACCTTCCTGCAGTGGGCTTTTGTTCGCAGGTCAGGCTCTCGGTCTGTAGCCCATTACCTGGATGATTTCTTATTCGGGGGTGAACGGGGCTGGGACACGTGCACACGTCTCCTACACACATTTCAGACGCTAATGGAGGAACTTGGTGTCCCTTTAGCGCCCGAAAAGACCGAGGGCCCATCTACTAAGCTCACATTCTTGGGGGTGGAGATTGACACGGTAGCGCAAGCATCTAGGTTGCCGGGGGATAAAGTGTCGCGGATCGTGGCCCTCATATTGGACTTGCTTGCTAAATGCAAGGCGTCCCTTCGTGAGCTGCAGGTGCTGCATGGTCACCTCAATTTCGCTTGCAGGGTGGTCGCACCTGGCAGGGCATTTGCTCGGTGCTTGTGCGACGCCATGACAGGCTTGTCCAGACCCCACCATAGGGTAAGACTCACCGGGGGCATTAGGGCAGATATGCTTATCTGGCTCCAGTTCTTGAGAGAGTTCAATGGGGTATCATTTTGGAGGTCCGACCTTCTGGCTTCTCCACGTTTCCAGATACAGTCTGATGCATCTGGGTCCCTGGGTTATGGGATGTACTTCAATGGGAAGTGGGCCTACGGTGGGTGGCTGCCAGCCTGGTCGGGCACAGGTCGCCTGCGCGACCTCACGTATCTGGAATTTTTTCCCATTCTGGGGGCCTTGATGCTTTAGGGTGAGGAGTGGGCCAATTCGGTGGTACATTTCTGGTGTGACAATGCGGCTGTTGTCCACATTGTCAACTCACAGACGTCCAAATCTCCCAGGGTCATGGACCTGGTGCGCCAGTTCATTTTGCGCAGCCTGCGCCTCAATGTGCTATTCAGGGCCAGGCATGTTCCAGGTATCAATAATGATATTGCTGACGCTTTGTCCCACCTGCAGATCTCCCGGTTCCGTGCCTTGGCCCCGGATGCAGAGGAATTTCCCTCGCCACTCCCGGACGAGATATGGACGCTTGGCAAGGATAGGTGAACCGGGCGATCGGCATGTCGCTGGCGCCACGCACTCGTAAGGCGTATCACCATGCATTCATTTCCTTCCAGGCCTTCTGCGCCCAATTTCGGCTGCCCGAGACTTGGCCTATCCCAGTTGCCCACATCCTCCAATTCATGGTTTACCTGCATGCACAGGGCCTTGCACCTCGCACCATAGCATCCAGGCTGTCAGCGCTGGCATTTATGGCCAAAGTGGGCGGTTATGCAGACAGTACTACTGATTTCCGTGTGAGACATGTTTTGGAAGGGTGGGCGCGGGAGATCGGGCGTAGCCCGGACGACCGCCACCCAATTTTCCCAGGGGTACTCACCCAACTGGCACGGGGCTGGCATGACCTCTGTTTTGACAGGTATGAGGCAGCCCTGTTTCATGCGGCTACCACGGTGGCCTTTTTTGGAGCGCTCCGCATCAGCGAGCTTGTGATGCTGTCTAAGGCGGATGCAAGTCGCAGGGCACTGGAACTCGACGATGTCTATGTCTGCAAGGATTGGGCTCAGTTGAGGATTCGCTCCTCTAAAACGGATCAGCATGACGTAGGCAGTGGAGTAAGACTGCTACGATGTTCCTTGGCAGACATATGTCCGGTTGGTGCCCTACAGGAATTCTTTGCACTGCGTGGCACGCACCATGGCCCGTTTTTCTGCCACCAAGATGGGTCTCCCCTTACTAAGTTTCAATTTTGGAAGGTGACCGGTAAGGCATTGGCCAGTGTTGGCCTCTCTGGGGCACGTTACGGCACCCATTCCTTCAGGATAGGGGCGGCTTCTACTGCGGCTGCCTTTGGGTACTCCGGGGCTGAAATATGCCGTATGGGGAGGTGGGGATCACAATGTTTTCAGTTTTATGTCCGCCCTCTTCCGTCGTGAGTACCAGTTTAGTCACCGCACCTTTTCTCCCCCTTTTTTCCTTGACAGACCCTGGGTGTCGTTTCACACCGGTGGCAGTATGGCTGGTGGGCCATAGCTACGTGCACAGGGCAGCGCGTTAACCTACGGCGACAGAGTGGGGACCCCGACTGGGACTGGGTGCATACGCAAGTCTCACATGGTATGGTAAGCCCGGTATGTTATGGCGGGAACTGTTGCTGTTCCTTTTCTCAGGCAGGAATGCCGACCCGCCTGATATTCTGATCATACACCTTGGGGGCAATGATTTAGGACAGGTCACTGGCCTTTCGCTGAAGCACGCGATTTGCGGTGACCTCGCCTACTTACATTATGTGTGGCCTGCCACGACCCTCGTTTGGTCAGACATGGTACCGCAGCACGCTTACAGGGGAGGGTTCGACCTCCAGGCCCTTGACCGTGCTCGGTGCATGGTGAACAGGGCTGTTGCCCGGTTCCTTATCGACAAGGGCTGGGGGCACGTCATTCGGCACCCCACCATCAGTTTGCAAAATTATGAGCTTTATTCAGGGGATGGGGTCCATCTGTCGCAGGGAGGTATGGACCTCCTGTTAGGTGATTGGCGAGCAGGCCTGTTGACCGAGCTGACGGTCTGGGGGGGCGTCGAGCCTTTATTGAAGCCTCTCCGTGTGGCGGGTAGCACTGGTAAGGTAAACATTTATGACCCACAGGTATCCGGCAGGTTCGCAATTGACTGGACAACACTAGACAGGCATAAGTTGGTTAAACGTTGTCTGGTCAACGACGAACCAGGCGACGGGGTGATGGCAAGAGCTAGACAGCATGCATCACCCCGTGATTTTACGGATACGTGTCAGAGGGTGGGGTCATTAGTTAGATATTGACTACGGTCAACAATTTGTTTGTTGTCAACAAACAAATTGATACAAATAGATACATTGTAACAATTGCCGTTGGCAATTTTGGGTGGTACCTTACCAGTGTTACTTCGGCCTGCTTGCCTTAAGAATTATAATTGGTCAAATACCAATAGAAATTTATAATTCGGACTAGGGCATGAATCAATAAATGTGGCCCAATGCCGTTATCCACTTTTACCAGTGTCTGAGTCCTTTATTGGGGGGTGCGCCTGCAATGCAAGCGCGGCGCCAAAATGGCCGTCGCGCTCTTTGCGGGGCCCCCCCACCGGATGAAGGCATCCGGGTAGTTAGGGGGCGTGGCCAGCACCCTTATAAAAGGGGCGGCCACGAGGCAGCCGAGCTGCCATTTTGCGAAGCGAACGGAGACGAGAAGTTTTTTCCCCTCCACCCCCTCCCTAGTTAACAGTGTGATATTTGGTCGCTTCGGGACCGGGTGGGAATTTTTGGTTGGGACTCACAATTGGCTCTTGGGTCCTGGCTTTTTTGCCCATCCCACACTGTTGCTATGGTTTGATATAGGGGTTCTTTCTGCTGATATTGACTTTGGTCACATGGGCGGGTAGCACTGGTAAGGTAAACATTTATGACCCACAGGTATCCGGCAGGTTCGCAATTGACTGGACAACACTAGACAGGCATAAGTTGGTTAAACGTTGTCCGGTCAACGACGAACCAGGCGACGGGGTGATGGCAAGAGCTAGACAGCATGCATCACCCCGTGATTTTACGGATACGCGTCAGAGGGTGGGGTCATTAGTTAGATATTGACTACGGTCAACAATTTGTTTGTTGTCAACAAACAAATTGATACAAATAGATACATTGTAACAATTGCTGTTGGCAATTTTGGGTGGTACCTTACCAGTGTTACTTCGGCCTGCTTGCCTTAAGAATTATAATTGGTCAAATACCAATAGAAATTTATAATTCGGACTAGGGCATGAATCAATAAATGTGGCCCAATGCCGTTATCCACTTTTACCAGTGTCTGAGTCCTTTATTGGGGGGTGCGCCTGCAAATGACTGCAGACAAAATTCTATTAATTCTATTAATAGCAAGACACCACCAAGTCTGAAGTCACTTCTAAATGAAAAGGACCAGAGATTCCAGGCCATCTCTTACCTTTCTCCGGAAGGAGAAAAGCAGAAGACAGGGAGGGACTTATTTTGGAGGTGGACCTTTGCAATGAAAGACTCTTCACATTCTGTCCACCCTGTTCCCTTCCTCTATAGGAATACCTACCCTATGCAATTAACCCTTTGTTGTCGCGTGAAGAAGGAATCCTCTGTCCCAGTGTATGGTGGAGGTTTTGCTTCTTAGATATGGGTATTTCTTGCTCCCTTCCAGCTTTTGAGGAAAGGAGCTGAGAATGAATCCTTGTCCCCCAAACTTCAAGGTGAGCCAAGGGATTTTTGCAAAGAGTTATTTCACTGTCTCCATATCTTTCTTTCAATTATCTCATTTACAAGTGTCTCCCCTCCCCGGTGGGATTCTCAAGGTGTTGTTTTGCCTTCACCGCTTTCAAGCAGGATAATTGAAAGAAAGGCAGGAAGGCAGTGAATTAACTCTTTGCAAAAATCCCTTGGTGAGGGGTGATCTTGCTTCCTTTGTTCAAATTTAAAAATCCGGGACTTTTACATGTTTTTTCTTGAACCAGCTGGGACAGCTTGAATCCAGGAAAATCCTGGAAAAACCGGGACATATGGCAACCCTAAGGCAACATCATATCTATGTCAGTGCATTCTGTGCCCCTCAACACGTGCTATGCAAGACAGCATTAGCTTAATGGTATAGCTTGATGATATATATGGTCAAAAGTTCTTGATATTGTTCATTTTGGGGTTAAAAGTATGTTATACAGTTATTAACAAAGACCCATCCCTGTCCAAAAAATTATAATTACATGTTATCAAGTCAAATTTTATTTTTTTCCCTTTCTTTTCCTTTTTTAGGTATAGAGCCATGATGGCAAACCTTGGCACTCCAGATGTTCTTGGACTTCAATTCCCCTTCAATTGCACCTATACAGGCGTGTTTTACTTCCACTTCCAGGAGCGACGAGGGTGGCGTGGGCCGGATGAATCGCAGTAAACCCATTCATGTGGATTCATGGGGGCTTCTGGGAATTGAAGTCCAAGAACATCTGGAGTGCCAAGGTTCGCCATCACGGGTATAGAGTATCCACAGAAATGGTTTAATTATGCCCTTCTTATGTGGGAGCTCTAGGACTGAAGCTTACTCATGACTGCACAGGCTAGTTCCTCTCCTATCAGGCACAGTGTGGTAATCCAACTCCTGTCCTCTGGCTTCGCAACCAAGCATCCAATTCACTGACCTATCCAGGCAGTTATACTTCTTAGTAAAGGTAAACGTCACCCTTGCTCAAAAGCCAGTCATATCCAACTCTAGGGTTTAGTGCTCATCTCTATAGCCAAACAGCCAGCACTGTCTGCGTTTGCAGACATTTCCGTGGATTTGTGGCAGGCATGTCTAAATACCAGAGTACACAGAATGTTGTTTACCTTCCCACCGAAGTGGTACCTATTTATCTACTTACAATTGCTTGCTGTCAAACTGCTAGGTTGGCAGAAGCTGAGACAGAGACGGGAGCTCACTCCATCATACAGTACTCGAGTCTTGATCTGCTGACCTGCTGACCTTCCAGTCATCAAGTTCAGTGCCTTAACCACTAAGCCACCACAGTCCCTCATTATATTTCTTACCCTATGATAAAATTAAGTCCAGCCAAAATAATTTTTGCTGCAAAAAAGCAGAGCAGCATATGGTGCCCAACACACCCACCAAACTCAAAGTTATTGTTTTGGTGCCTGATGCAGAAAGTCCCACAAGAAAAACCTCTTCCTTTCTGAAGCAGCAACACTACAAGTAAAATAATTACAAATTTGCTGCCACTGTATGACACCCAACAGGCTGGGTTTCATTCTGCTTAATGATATGGTTGATCTTGGATAAAACCCAAGTGCAGTGACCACAGACATTCAACAGCAATTTTATTGAGAACATAATGTGATCTGCTAAGATGGGTGGAAGCCAAGAAAAGAAGGTTCATTTCATTCTTCAAGAATCTATCAAAAATTAACAGAAGATATTAATTCCCTAACAATTTTGGATAGTAGGTGTTTTGTTTATTTGGTCACCTCCACAAGGTCCAAAAGAGATCCCTCAATGAATCCTCCCTTTTCAGTCATCTACAAAGATGCACTTTGCCTGTCAATAAATATTATCATGTATTCTTTTTCTAATTTGGAAGGGTGACTTCACAGTGACACATATGCCGCCGTGAAAAGAACTCTCCTGTTCTCAACTGGCCCCAGCAACTGATTCCAGTCACCTTCCATTTGCAACCCTCCCATGTTTTCCTTCTTCCTCTCACCCTTTTCCTCTCCACCCAAAATCCTTCAGGAGATACAGACAGATTTTGGATACAGTCGTTTTGATAGGTAGTGCTACATGTTGGCCAGAAAGAACCCTGGAGAGATGTGGTTCTGTTCATAGCTTAGAAGGAGGAGAGAACTTTTAGGGGGTGGGAGCTTGTGAACTTGATAACACCATCTTTCCCAAATAATAATAAGTTTGAGGCTGGATGCCAAAGTTTTCTATTTGGTTACATGTCAATCTATGCTGGCTGCAAAGACAGAACTTTTTGATGTGGCCACTGTTAACATCACAAACAATTGTGTAGGATCATTGGCAGTGCATTGGTGTGGCAATAATCTCTTATGTCTGAAGTTTCTTTCTCTTTCTCCCCCTTTCTTTTGCTCTTTCTTTTGTTGTTCCTTTCTTTTATCCAGACTTGTTATATGTGGTGATAGAGTAAAAGCACTTCCCCTCCAATATTTTCAGGTTGGACACCCACTTCCCTGCAAACACCAACATTGTGAATGTAATAATCACCATACGGCTCTATAGACTAGTGCCATGATGGTGAACCTTCACACTCCAGGTGTTCTTGGACCTCAATTACCAGACTCTCAAGTCAGCACTCCTGCTGATCAGGGCTTCTGGGAGTTGAAGTTCAAGAACAGCTGGCATGTCAAGGTTTGCCATCACTGGACTATTGGTTGACTGGGCCCAAGGTAGCTTCAGTGTGAGGCCAACTCACACAAGACCAGCAAGCGTGCAGTTTAAAAGAAGGAAAGCAAGTCTTTTGAGTCTGTGTTAACTATCACTGGTTTCCCAGGGGAACTGGCAGAGCGATCTCTGCAGCTGATTTGCTTTAACCTTTGTATCAGGAAGCTTATTTTAACTGTTATGATTCATTGTTCCTGAGATATATCTAAAGCTGTGCAGATTGTTGCATGCTGAAAAGAGGGGACTCTTTCACTGTGAAAGCACAGTGAGAGGCCAAAGGCTCAATGAAGTAAACATAGCACAGCTGTTTTTAACAGCATATATTTCCCCATAGGATGACTAAAATGAAGGAAACTTATTTGTCTTCAGCCACAAACTCTGAGAAAGAACTACTGTTTTTAGGGAGTGCTTTCATTTTAGACGGGTTTAGTTGTTAATTATGTGTCTTCAGCTTATGGCAACCCTATGTGCCAATGACTTCCCAAGAGTCCTATTCATTAATAGCCTTGCTCTGGTTTTGCAAATCAATGACTGTGGCTTCCTTTATTGAGCCAACCCTTCACTTATTAGGTAGTCTTTTCTATTGCCTTCTGCTTTTCACTGTTCTTTTCAGTGAATTTTGTCTTCCCATAAGACATCCTTAGAGTTCGGTGCTCATATCCATTTATAGCCAAAGGGCCAGCACTGTCTGCATCTGCAGCCATTTCCATGGACATATGGCAGGCATGACTAGACACCGAAGTGCATGGAATGCTGTTAACTTCCCACCGAAGTGGTACCTATTAATCTACTTGCAATTTCTTGCTTTCCAATAGCTTAAATTTAATTATTTTAGCTTCCAATGAGAATCCAGGCTTGATCTGATTTAGAACTCACTCTCTTTTGTTTTTTGGCAGTCATTGGTATTTAAAGAACTCTCCTCAAACACCACATTTTGAATGAATATATTTTTGCTGTCAACTTTGTTCATTAACCACCTTTCACTTCTATACACAGTTATCAGGAATACTATAGCATGCATGATATTTATCTTGGCTTCCTTACACTTAAGAATCTTTTTTAATTCCTTCACAACCATCTAAAGTTTTATAATGAGCTAGTACAAATAGGGATGCCATACGTAACGGAAAACAGGGAATTGCATGTGTTGAACCTGTCCCGGCCCGGTTCCAAAATAATCATTTTAAATTCCTGCTTTTCAGACCAAGGGGGTTTAAAGAAAAAATATGCACTTTTTTCTTGCAATAGAGCTGCGCTTCTGTTGTACACCAGCAAGTGGCGCACCTATAGCAAAGGAAGACAGAAAAAAACCACGCCATTTTATTGCTGCCTCTATAGAAGTCGCAGCAGCAGCAGCTTGTAGAATGAGCTCCCGTCTTTGTCCCAGCTCCTGCAAACCTAGCACCTTGAAGGCAAGAAATTGCAAGTAGATAAATAGGGACCACTTTGGGGAGAAGGTAAGCAATGTTCTGTGTGCTCTGGTGTCTACTCATGCTTGCCACATGACCACGGAATATGTCTGCAGAAGCAGACAATGCTGTCTCTTCGGCTTTGAAACAGAGATGAGCACTGACCGTAGAGTCAGATATGACGGGCTTCCGAGCAAGGGAAACCTTTACTTTTACACATGGCAGTCCCGGTTTGGGAGGATAGGATTATGGTAACCCTAAGTACAAAGGGCTTATATTTTCTAAAATGTCTCAAAGAGATTTGAACAGCAAACCTAGAATTACATATTTGTAGTAACAATTGAAGGAATCAGGGCCACTGAGGGCCGGGGAGCCCGAAGGAGGACTGATCAAGTAACGACACGAGGCAAGGAAACAGGATCAGATCAGTACTTTATTGAGAAAAGGCAACATCATTTATAGGGAAAAAAGAGCAACGGTGGCAAGCTGTCATCTGACAGGAAAATTACCTCACCCACGTACCCGGGTTAATGGGGAACACCTCAAAGGGAAGTTAATTAACTGGGGCAAACATGGACTTAGGAGTCCCATTGTTCAGGGATTAGGCAGGGGTAAACATAGCCCTTATTTGCACCGGGCATAACCTTGGGTAGGAGATAAGTCATTACTCTAATGGGTAACTGGGGTCAGTGAAATGCTCTTCCCGCAGAATCGCTGGTCAGGCAATAAGCGGCCGAATTAATCCCTACTACTAATTCACCCCCCTTGCTCTCTGACAGGGGCCAGAGGCCAGGAGCCTGCCCGCTGGTTTAACCTCTGCCAGAGGCCACCGATGCCCAACCGGGCATGCGGAATCCTCATCTCCCCTTTCTGTTTAATTTAAGAGCCTGACTGGCAACTCTGCGTAAGAGGGGCATCAGCTGATGAGCGGGAATGGTGCTTCGGGGTTCCCCCCATGGGGGACATCTCGATAGCAGTGAGGGAATACATTGCGCAAAACAGCAGACTGCAATGCCTAGTATGACTACCCCCACCACCACTTTAAGCACCGTCTGAAGCCACCCCCATGGAATCCACAACCACAGGGAGTCCTGCCACCCCCATGAATAATCCTCCTTGATGTCCCTAACTGGGGTGTGGAGGTCCGTGAGCTGGCTCTGTATCTTGTGGGTATAGTCTGTGAGGTTAAAGCAACACATGCCATGGACAGACTTGCAGCCCAAATGATGTGACTACAGGGGATAATCGATAGCTGCTTGATTATCCAGTATGGCATGGCGAAGCTCTGTCTGCTCCTGGCTGAGCAGCGCTATTGCTGAGGAGGTGTGGTTAGTGGCTTTTGCAAAAGGCAAGCCAATTGACCAATTCATTCTCCGAGCGTTGCTTATGGCTAAGCCTGGCCCACTGAATATAGCCAGGCAAGATAACGAGATGTGTCATTGATCTCTTACTGTGACCTGGGGAGATTCTAAGCTATCTCTGCAGCTTCTGGCATTGTGTAATTGTCTTCCTAGCACCTATGGGGAGGTGTGAAACTAACTGGGGATTACCAGCTACCGGGTACTCAATCTTTCCAAGCAATGGGCCGATGCAAAACATGGGCCGGTCTGGCTTCCTTTGGTGGAAGCTGGCCGTTATTAGCAATATACAGAAATTCAAGTGTCCCTTGCAAATCCCAACTGGAGCATTGTACAAGGCATGAATAAATAATAGCAACTACAGATAATAATAGCAAGAAAAGACATTCAGCAGCTTTTCCGGAGGTGAAGCTTCCCTTCTTGGTGGGGTTTCCTGTGTAACTTGAGTTTGGAGAAGTCTTGTTTTGGGGAAAAGCATGATCCTCAGAAGTAGCACTGAGTATGCAAAAATGTTCATAGAAATGTCTTTGGAGATGTAAGTCATAAAGGCAGACAGACAGCTGATGACATCCAGGACAGTGACTGGTGCTGCTCTTTGCAATCATCCGGGTCTGATTCCGACCTCTGGGACCTGCATGGGGAAGAGACTTGTTTGGGAGATAAAAATTCTGAAAGAGTTAGTTGGTTTTTGCACTTATAGGATAGCAATTGCTGTGCAACTATGGGACGTGGTTTCCCTCCCTTTCTGTTTGTTTGTCAATATAGGACTTAAGCGTCCGATAGACCCGTTCCACAATCGCTTGCCCCTGTGGGTCGTAAGGAACGCCAAAAGTGAGCTTAATGTCCCAGGTGGCCCTGAAGGTGGCCAGCTGCCTGGAGCTATAAGCTGGGGCGGCAACGGACGTCGTGCGCCGACGTTCGCCCTTGGCCGTGGGAAAGGAGATGCTGCTCCACATGGGGAGCTGTTACTCCCTTCTGTGCTGTTACCCAAACAAACTGTGGGAAGGTTTTAACGCAAACGTCCATGTACTGCCATTTGCCAAAATGTGGGGATGTGTGACGTCCATTTGCCACACCTGAATGGCCTCTGTCCCTCGTGGGTTGACCCCCCCCCCCCGGTGCCCCTGCACGATGCAGGCAGGGACGGACTATGCCTCGGGCTAGGGAAAGTGGCAGGTTGAACTGCCTTGCAAGTGCTTGGCAGTCTGAATTGGGAATGCATGACTCTGAATTGGAGTTGTGAGGAACAAACTTAGCAAATTGTTGTCTATCACAGGAGTGATGTATGCTCCCGGTAGACTGTGAAGCAAATTCCTAGGAAACTGGCTGTCAGCAATTACGTTGGAGCGTTCTTTGGCAAAGGTGCGCAAAGCAAGGTTCATGGCTGCCAACTCTGCCCGCTTGCGGAAGAGTCAGGAGCGTGCGCCAAGCTTGGTCCTCTTGCCAAGTAAGAACCTAATATGTGCGACCCCCATAAGTGAAAACTGTCCTAGCCCCCCCAAAGGGGAACCAGTGACATTCATCCACACAAGGTGACTGTCTGCGTGTGAGACGAGTCTGGGGTCTTATGGCAAACCTTGGCGCATGAAGCGCCAGGCTTCCCTTGGGTAAATTTCTCAAGAAGGCCCCCCCCCCCCTGCGCACATCCATCCATGGTGTGCGTGCACACTTTCACTGGAGCGATTTTGGTGCTCCTGTGAGAAGGGTGCCAGATGCTGGCTTAGCTTTTTGCCTGTGCTTAGACTAGCAGCAAAAAGGGAAGGGGTGGCCTAAAAATGCCTGTATCCAATTGAGGGTGTGACCTGACTGCACTCTTAAAATTGTCCTAGGCTGTCCTGACTAATGGGTGGCACTCTGCACATGCTCGGGAGCTCAGGGACTAATCCTTCCTCTGTGCCCTGGAGTTTGTGAAATGTGTCTGCTCACTAGAGAGGGTGCTGTGGGCCAGGTGCCATACTTAAAATGACCGACTAAGACTTATTAAAGACAAGCCAGCTATGACGTGCCAGCTGTAAGGAAATAATACACAAAAAACGAAAAGACGCACAAGTTAAACATATTTCCAGCAGAGAGTTCCACTGGCGAAAGGAGAAAAGGAGGAAAGACAAGTCAGAAGTTAGCACAATGAGAATGCAACAACTCTTATCATAACGAAATCAGATTAGGTCAGGTAACCATGGCAACTGGCTGGGATCCTCCTGTTAATTAATCCTGGAGCCTGTGAAAGGAAGCAAGTTAAGGCTGTAGGAAGAAATGAATTGGTTACAATTAAGGCCTGGAGAGGAATTTTATTCCTGTAAAAAGGTAAGCATTTTCTGAAGATACAGAGCGCAAAAATGTTTGCGTGCTTTTTCCTGTGAAAGGGGTACAATGAGTGAATTACTGATTACAGTCAAAATGCCAGAACAGTATCTTTCCTAAGAGAATGAAGGAGAGTTAGAACGGTTCTCAACCTGCGGCCAGATGTGGGCGAGTGGGCCAGATGTGGCCCATGTTGCTCTGCCACTCCCCCCGCCAAGCCAAGAAGGGCTGTGTGGTGAAGGAAGGGCAGGATGACTGTCCGGACCCCAGAGCTGCCTGAGGCCCCGGAATTTGGCCCCTGACTTTAAAGGGTTGAGAACCGAGATTACAAGATGATAACATGGTACACACATAAAGACAATGCAATTCTCTCACTACTAGTGAGATTCCAAGACGCTAAGAGACATTCAAAAAACCTTAAAACACAGTGATGGAGTTTTGAGGAACACAGACGTAGGGAGGGGCCCCATAGCTTATGATACAGTGAGGAAAACTCATAGAAGTGATTTTTTGTTTTCAGATTGCGCTTCTGAAAAGAAAAATCTGTTTTCCTGATTGCAAAACCGGTTTCCAAGAGAGGCTTAATCCTTTGACAAAGAGAAAAGTCTCAAGGGAAGGAGGCCTATTGTAGGTTAGGATTCCCCCCCTCCCCTCTCCTGCTCAAGCTGCCAAGCAGGCAAGGCAAAGGGTCTTGCTCATCATGCTTCCTCAAGCTTTAAATAGCTCCTGCCCATGAACAGAGTGCAAACTGTTTTAACACATATTTCACAGTGACATTACCACGCAGTTACACACAAGGAACACTTTTTCAGTCATACTGTGGTCATAGAGACAAGGCTTTTGCAATCATACACAGTTCTTGCAGACATACATTCAGTGGTGCACCACACATACACACATCTATTTACGCATTCGCACATTCCTCCCCTGATCTGCAGTGTCCAATACTACACATGAGGAGATGGCTAATACACAGCTGGCTATTTTACAGCCATCTGGGTGCTTTTACTTAGGGGCAAGTTTCTCTGGGCTACTCCCAAGGTGAGACAAGTAGGTTCTGCCTGTGCCCTGGGGGAACTCGGGGTACTATTGTTGGGATGGTTCTTCTGGCATAGCCAGGGCGATGGCTGCCTCCTTTCTAGCCTGGGCCAGATGCATGCCAGGGTGGCCATTTGGCATTAAGACAACCTTTTGAAGATCTGCCTGGTCTAGATTGGCTTTCTCTTCTAAGGTGTCTCACTTTTCCACACTGGAAGCAGGCGCCTTGGGGTTTTGGCACTGCTCTGCGCCTGAGTGTGGTAATGGGTCTGCTCTGGAGCCCTGCGTGGCCAGGGGCCGTGCAGGTTTCCGTGAGCAGTGGGCGCTGAGCATCCCTGCCTGAACGTGTATCTGCCTTCAGATGGGCTGAGCAGAGCGGTTGGGCGCTAGCTAATTGTGCCACTGGCAATTTCCCCGTGAATGGATCTTCCTCACCCATGCGCTGAATGGAGTTCTTTCTTTGCAGGGAACTTTTAACTGTCCGAGAAGCGCCAAGGCCTCTTATGCCATGAATTCCTTCAGTGACGTCTGCAGCTGTCACTGAGGGAATGCTCCCTATACTGCCCTGCTTAAGATGAAATGACGAATAGAGACTTCTTGGGGCTGATGGTTCTGACTGCGCTGGGGTTTTCTGGGTCTCTATCCGGACTGGGTCTACCTCTGCTGAGAGTTTCCTACATTTGCTCCATGTGCGGGTTATGCCCTCTGGAGCTTTCGGGGGTTGCTGAATGCAGTCTCCTATCTGATCCCAGAGCTTCAGGGTTAACGTACCTACTTCTGGGTAAAGTAGGCAGTGTTCCCCGAGATACGCCAAAAGTCTCGCTAGCTCCCTGCTGTGAAAACGCAACTTAAATATCCTGGCCAGGATCTTGAACTCTTCCTCACGAGTTCTTTGGCTAGCGGACGGACTTGGTCTATGAGAACAAGTCCCCATATTACCTGCGATGGTCCTCTGAAGTTTCCTCCTCGGGACGAAGATCGACGCGTCTTTGCAGGCAACAGGTTCGGGCGTCGGGTGTCTGGGGTAGACCTCGGAGCGTGGACCTTCTGCCACGGGCCCTCGGCGGCCTCTGCGCTGTCAGGGGCTCACAGCTGCCCTGAGCGGAACGCGTTTCTCCCTTTGGTGCAAGCCTCCCCGAAAGCTGGGAGCAAGCTGTAGGAATGCCTCTTTGGAATGCCTCACCGCTGGCCGTCCCTCTGACCGGCTGGCTGCCGACCAGAGTGCCGCGCTGTCCTCCGGGCTGGTTTTGGCCGCGGTTCAAGCGCAGAACCGGACCGCGTGGATCGTTACTCGCGAGTAGACCTCTCCGGGGTCCCTTACTCACGAGTAAATCACGTCTTGGGGTCACCAGATGAAGGAATCAGGGCCACTGAGGGCCGGGGAGCCCGAAGGAGGACTGATCAAGTAACGACACGAGGCAAGGAAACAGGATCAGATCAGTACTTTATTGAGAAAAGGCAACATCATTTATAGGGAAAAAAGAGCAACGGTGGCAAGCTGTCATCTGACAGGAAAATTACCTCACCCACGTACCCGGGTTAATGGGGAACACCTCAAAGGGAAGTTAATTAACTGGGGCAAACATGGACTTAGGAGTCCCATTGTTCAGGGATTAGGCAGGGGCAAACATAGCCCTTATTTGCACCGGGCATAACCTTGGGTAGGAGATAAGTCATTACTCTAATGGGTAACTGGGGTCAGTGAAATGCTCTTCCCGCAGAATCGCTGGTCAGGCAATAAGCGGCCGAATTAATCCCTACTACTAATTCACCCCCCTTGCTCTCTGACAGGGGCCAGAGGCCAGGAGCCTGCCCGCTGGTTTAACCTCTGCCAGAGGCCACCGATGCCCAACCGGGCACGCGGAATCCTCAAACAATGATATCAGCAGCATGTTATTTGTTATTGCTCAAAAGAAACAATTGTTTCATTATATTTTGAAATTGGAAAGAAAAAAGTTATTTTTAAAACTACTTTCACGGCCCTCAGTACTGTAGCTTATTTTCACTTTGCAAAAGTAACTTCCTTAGCTCTGCATCCCATCACATTTGGCTTCTGTTTTCTATAGCATGTAGGTGATGCTAAGCACCCACAGTAAAGGAAAAATAATTCTACAAAGAAAGGCAAACAGCAGATATGTTTTTTTAAAAAGAGAAAATGGTGGGAATGGGAAAAAAGACAGTCCTTAGCACTGCTTTGCTTCTCCAATCAAAACCTACATAAGTAAGTCATTCATTCATCCCACATTCACTCTCTCTCTCTCACACACACACACACACACACACACACACACACACACACACACACACACACACACACACACACACACACAGAGGGTGGGGAGGGGTCCTAAAGGTAATGAAGACAGTACAGTAGGAGTGAAAGGCACAAAATCCTGGAATTCAGCCAATCTAATGGCTGATATACCACCCGCTGCTTGCTGTGCCAGATGCATGGAGAATTAATAGAGTCCAGTGAGATGGATCTCAGCCCTGCTCAGGGCTGGGCAATTAGCGTTTCCATTGAGGCTTCAGATGTCAATCTTGTTCAACTTTGGCTACTTCTTATGCCCTTTTCCTTCAAATTTCAATTTTTTTTAAAAAAAAACCAAACCCTAGAGCCAACTTCAGTGACTTGCAGAGGTATGGAAAATGACCGAAGCATGACTGGGGACTTCTTGAACTGCACTGTATCTGACCCAGAAGTGCATAAACATACCTGTTTATTTGAGTAATTTTTTACAAAGCTAGGAATGAAATTTAACAGAAATAAGTACAAAGCTCTATACCCAGAGGAAAACCCAAATGCACAGTTACAAGATGGGGGATACTTGGTTCAGTAATGCTACAAGCAAGAAAGATCCTGGAATTGTTGTAGATCATGGGTTGAATAAGAGTCAAGTATGATGTGGCTGTAAAAGAGACAAATGCTATTTTAGGCTGTATTTACAGAACTATAGTCTCCAAAATCCATCCACATCCAGTGATGCACTGTAGAAGGTTCTGTCAGGTTCTGCAGACCCAGTAGCAGAAATTCCCCCAGGCCATGCCCACTTGGTTGGCCACGCCTACCTCCATAGCCCATAATGCAGGATGTTTGGCCACACCCACAGATTTGGCCCCACCCACAAGTTTGGCCAGCCCACAGAGTAGGTAGTAAAAAAAATTGCAGTGCATCACTGACCACATCTAGAGTACTGTGTCCAGTTCTGGACACCACACTTTAAGAAGGATACCAACAAACTGGAACAAGTTCAGAAGAGGGCAGCAAAGATGATCAGGAGACTGGAAACCAAACATTATGAGTCAAGACTGAAAGAACTGGACATGTTTAGCCTTGAGAAAAGGAGGCTGAGGGGAAATATGATAACACTTTTCAAATACTTGAAAGATAGTTATAAACAGGAGGGGTAGAATCTGTTATCATTCATCCCAGAGTGTGGAGCTTAAACTACAGGAAACCAGTTATAGGCTGGTTGTTTGTGGCTTTTCACAATAATGGAAAAATCTTGATGTTCAATCATATGACTCCCATAAAGCAAATAAATGGATTGCCCTGGATCCTTGTGCTTGTGTTGCTTGCCAGCCACCTACATCCCAGACTCTGACACTTTAGAATTTGATCTACAAAAGCTCATACTTAAATAAATTAGTCCTTAAAATGCTGCAATATTATTCTTTGTTTCTCTTTCTTTCTTTCTTTTTCTACTTTAGTTTTGCCAACATGCTTTGAAAACACAGCTACTTCTTTGAAAATGTCTCTCTGCTCACCAGTGTAGATGAATACAGAGCCTAAATCCTTATGGCAATTTTTTTCCAGTTGTTGTTGGTATTATTTTTCATTACATAGCCACATGCAAAGTTCATTGGTTGACATTCAGGTAATGCTGCTTTCAGAACAACCTACAAAACTGGCCAAATAAAATCATTGCTGTTAGCAGTCAGGAAAATTAGTTGTCTAGATGGACAGTTTTCAGAATCCTCAAGTTAACATGGCCACTTGCTCTTCTAGCTGGGACATTCTTTGGGTAGTCAGCCAAAAAAAAAAACTTTTTCAAGCTGTGATCTTTAGGTTGTGTTATGAGTCATCAAATTTTATCCATCTTTTAGACATCCTAAAAGTCATGGCAAGGTATGTGAAATTCTTAAGTAGTGGTTTTATCTGTGCTGATTCTCCATGGCTGAACAGGGACTACAACCCAAATTTCCTGGGTTCTAGTCCATCACTCTATCCACACTGGGTACCTAGCATCTCTGTGTAACTTCAAAACAATGATGTTACCTGGATTGCTGGATGTTTCTTATTTCATTGCAAAGAACCATTGGTTAAATCCAACTATGTATCTGAACTAGAGGCAGCCCACTGTATGAACACAACACAACCTGTCATCACAACACTTATTAACACTCCATTAATTCAGCTGGCCTACTGTGATTAACATTTAAATACAGCTTCACTATCTCCACAGTGATTTCTCTTCCCTTAAACATTGTCAGCTCAAAAGAGATTCATTTAAGCATCAGTATTCCCTGAATTTCTGAACAAGGACATCAAATAAATGTCTTATCTTTGTTTAATAGCATGTGACTGGGATGTCTGTCCAGTTCTGTTAGGTACAGGCAGTCTATAGTCCTTATTATCCTTAAATGTCATGTCATATTTAAAGGTGGAAGGAATCTGTAAGTCGGTGTCTCCAAATGGCAAACGTCTATTAGTTGGCTAAATGTCAGCTTCCATCTCCCTTTCATCATTAATAAGAGACCCTATTAATGCACTCACCATCTGTTTCCACCTCCAAGCCAACAAGACAGCTAGTGCTTGTTCAACAGTGTGCAGAGTTTACATTGTTAATAGATGAGTATGACTTTTACTAGATAAGAAAATTCAAAATAAAAATATAGGTGAAGGAACACTCTACAGATATGTCTAGGGAATAGAAATGGATATAGTATTAAGAACTATCACAGACTATGCATAAATAATAATTCATTACTCAAGCATTTTTAATATCTTCAGGAAACATAAGTTGGCCTAATGCCCAGTGTTTAAGGTTGAGTTTTACTTTTGAGCCAGATATGCAAAGGATTCAATAATATAAGAAGGAGTTTTCTTTCTTTTGGTATATTGATAGAAAGCTGTCTTTCTCTGTTTTGTATGAATTAATTCAATATTTCGGAATCTCTGTCAACCTCAAAGAAATGCTTTGTTCTTAAGTATAAAGAGTTCATTCGCTGGTCAATTGTTGAAATTGAACAGCTATGTCCAAACTAAAGTAAACCTACTGAATGCACTGACTTTCCAAATTCCTTTTGATTTAGTGGGCCTTCTGTAATTGGAACTATAAATTGATTTACCCTGCAATAACAGAGGGTCAGTTCAAATGTTGCAGCAGTGAAATGGGAATTACTTCCACATAGCTCTTTCTTTGCTACTGGGTTAAGAAAAAAGTGAAAGAACAAATAGAACAATCAGAGGTTGGAAGCATCACTTCTTTAGATTACAAGTCACTGAATCCCTGAACCAGCATGGCAATAGGTTTCTGGAAACTTTAATTGGGAGGGGGGACATAAATACGCATCACTTATCTCAACTCTCAGATGCCCTGGATGGGGAAAGGGTTTTTATACTTTTCAGAGTCTGCCTTAGACCACTTTGAATAATTCTGCAATTAGAAAATTCACAAGGTTCTTAAGGGAATAAGATGGGAAGATGCAAACAGCTGGACAATATTTGCTGCCCTGAAAATGCTAGAGGGAGCAAAAGACAACAACATCCGAGGCCCCTCCGTTGTGAAAAATGCAATCAGACAAAGAAAATATGAAAATTGCCTTCCATGTTGTTATGAAGTTTGCAGTTGACTTAAATGGCCTTGTAAGGATCCCTTACATTGTCTGTGGGTTTTTGGGAAGCAGATTCAACAAGACACAGAGAGGCAATTGGCTCTCTCCAAGACCCCACCAGTGACACTTGCAAGATGGAGAGAGCCAAACACATTAAGCAGGGAGCCATCTACAGACTTTTAGAGAAGCCTCCAAATTAACTGTGTGATAGATTTAACAGCTTCAGTCAAGATTGATTGATTGATTGATTGATTGATTGACTGACTGACTGACTGACTGACTGACTGATTGACTGACTGACTGATACCCCACCTATCTGTTCAAAAAACATCTTAGGCAGCTTACAACATATCCCAAAGGATACATTTGCAAGCATTCAATAAATTTCCTAGCATTTTCACATTAATAGGCAAAGGTCTTATCTACCAATCCAACACAGTGGGTCACTGATCCTTCGGTTTTCAGTACAGCCTATAGTAGGGATACCCAAGCTATCGCCCGTGGTCCAGATCTGGCTCCCGATGCCAATTCATCCAGCCCACACCACCCTCGTCACTTCCAGAAGTGGAAGTAAAACACACCAGTACAGGCACATTTTACTTCCGCTTCTGGGAGCGATGAGGGTGGTATGGGCCAGATGAATTGGCATCAGGGGCCAGATGCAGCCCATGGGCCATAATTTGGGCACCCCTGAACCATGTGACTGGCCCACAGCCCAAAAGGTTTGGGCACCCCTGACCTAAAGAAAGGGAAGATCATATAAGTAACACTAAATGTCCTTTTGCCCCGTACTTGTTGATAAGTTTTGAGCAGTCAGTATTTCACAAGAGATACGGAAAGTTACTGTTTTAAACTATAACTCCAAACATCTGTAAATTGCAATTTTTTAATCAAAAACTCTACCAAATTATTCATAACAATGGCTGCATGTTATGAAGAAGGAGGGAGGAAAGTGAAGAGAGAGGAAAATTACCGGCATGAAAGAAATAATGAGATGGAATACTAGGTGCATGTTATTATAAAAATATGTTTGAAAGCTCAGGTCTATTGAAGAAAGCTCCCTGGGAAAGTTGCATTCATGTATTTGAAATAGTAATGCAAAATATATCATTTCTCTGACTATTATATAGCTCCCTGAATACTTCGTGGTATAAAGACATTTTAAGAGTGGTAAACTTATACTTTTTTTCTTAAATATATTTAATCTATCTTTTGGAATCTTTTATTATTTCTAAACTTTCGCACTAGTTATTCTCATATTCACCAAAAGGGGGCAATAAAACAACATCTTATTATTGAGCTACAACACAAAGAGAGGACTTGACTGACAGTCAATACAGTTCTAAAACTCTTCAAAGTGTGTGGCAAATACATTCAGGAGAATGACAGTAGATTGACAGTAGAATCCACTATACATGTCTAGTCAGAAATACAACCCACTGTTTTCAATAGGCTTTACTCCTGGGTAGGTTTGTTCAGAGCTGCAGCCTCAAAAACACACAACATCTAGCTTGTCCACTGTGAAATGCACCACCTGCTTCGTAATGAACAAATTTTTCTCATGACTGTTGGCTAATTAGTCTTGATTTTCATACTGCATTTTAAATAACAGAATGTTAATATTTCAGTATCTGGTTTTAAAAAGTAGTGACATCTGAAGAGGTAGACTACTATTTTACATTAGAAATGCACTTTCATGTTAGTGACACCATTTTAAGTATGCATGTACCAATTTACAACTTAGTGAAAGTAAATAATATCATCTGCTGGCTTAGAAAACCTAATATGAAAATGATACCAACTTTTAATAAAAGTGGACTTGGATGTCTTAACAGAGTGTTCCCCAACCTTTGGGTTTTGGACTTCATGCACTGATCAGACTTAGGCTTCTGGGAATTGAAGACTAATTCATCCAGAAATTAGGAGTATCGATACTTTTTAGCAAGAATTTCAATTTGGTGGTCATCATAACTAGAAACACCAACTTGTCTCCATAGATTAGCTTTACTATTCAAAGAAAGAAAATAATTGTATTTTTTTAAAATCAGAACACTGGTTGAATGGGAAACACAAACTTCTCACCTTGTATTTAGAAGTTGGTAGCCCACTTTCAGTCCAGCTACAGGATTCCCTCAGACCTGCTTGTCTGAGCAAATTAAGGAGGTCTTTACCTCCCAGCATCCAATCACAAAACAAGCTAATTTTGAGAGATACAGAGCTGAGGGAAACTTATGCTAGGACAAATTGATATCTTTCAACACTTAAAAGGGTTTCTTTTGTAAAAATGACCTCGATATCTCATTTCCTTTTGCCCTCATTGTGATCTTCTGCAGGACAGGATATGACCCAAGCATTAGAAATCTGCCTTGGATGCTTTTAATGTCTGGCACCATTCTGACTGCATCACATTTTTCTTACCCATATCTTTCCCAGTCTCCCTTTCTTTTCTCCTTCCTGTGGCCTTATGTCTTAGTTTCAGTTTGCCTTGATATTAAATAATGGGCGATGTTATGTACTGAATAGTTTGTGACAAGTACCCCTTTAACGGATTGTATCCAACAATTGTATCTATTGTAAGCAATCAATGTTTCATTGTAACAAGCTGTTAAGAACAATGCTGCTCGTGCCAATAGCAGCGTTAGCCACAGGATACTGGTTCCCCTGAATACCTGAAGGGCAGGAAACTACTGCCGCACCGCACCTGGAGAAGATGGGTGTGACATCCCATGATGTCACGCGGACAGTAACCAATGAACTATCACCCGGGTTATTCAAAATGTACAGTGTACTATAAATAGAGCTGTTTGGTCCACCTGTATCTCATGTTCACACTGACTACCATGCAATAAAGTTGTGTTTTAGCCCTTACTGCGGCTCCTTCTTTGTCTTCCGTGCAAGACACCAAATTGGCGACGAAGGTGGGATGGCGTCCCGAAAAGTGAACATCGCGCCCTTCGATACCACGAAGCCGGAAAGATGGGAACTCTACGAACAGCAGTTCCTCTACGCTATGGACCTCGAAGGCATCGAGGAGGAAGCCCAGCACCGGGCATTCCTACTGGCCCAGTGCGGCCTAGAGACTTTGGAACTGGCCACCAACCTCCTAACGCCGAGACCGCTCAGGGCCGTGCCCCTGGATGAGATCCTCGCCGAGTTGAGGAAGCACTTTCAGCCGAAAGTATCCGTGTTTCCGGCAAGGTTGGTGTTTCAGCAGCGGTGCCAGCAGGCCGGTGAGTCCATGGCAGACTTTGTGGCAGCCCTGCGGGTGGCTGCCATGCCTTGCCGGTGGGGAGCGCCCCTGAGCGAGGCGCTGAGAGACAGGCTCCTGCTGGGCCTGCAAGATGAGGCGGCCAGAAAAAAACTCCTGGCCAAGGACGAGAGCATCTCATTCGAGCATGTCCTGCGCATCACCCAAGCCGCTGAGTCAGTGCAACAAGGCGAACGGGTATGCTGGGCCAGGACCGCCGCGGTTGGGGGCCCCCCACCGGCGGTCCCAGTCCACAGCTGTTCCTCCCATGGTGAGCAGGGGCCCTCCGAGTCCACCACACCGCCGAGAGGTGAGACCGCACCAGAGAGGACCGCCACTGCAACAGATGCAGGGCATCCCATGACCGGAGTCAATGCCAATTCCGGAAGGTGGAGTGCCACAACTGCAGGCGGCGCGGGCACATCGCGAGGGTCTGCAGGCAACATCGAGATGACGGCAAGGACCAGGCGGAACAGCCCCAACAAAAGGCGGATGAGGTCGGGCACATCCTTGACGACGACGAGCCCCAGAAGCACCGTGTGTCTCGACGGATTCCTGACGACCTCGACCAGGTGGTCCACAGCGTGCAGTTGTGGCGGCCCCGGTTTTTTATTGAGGTACTGGTACAGGGGGTCCCAATAAGGATGGAGATCGATTTGGGGTCATCGTACTCCATCGTCTCCAACAGGGAATTTCTACGCATTCCCCCAAAGTCACACCCCAAGCTGAAGGCCCTTAAGACTAATTTGCAGGACATTCAGGGCAAGAGTATACCAGTGTTGGGGGTGGGAGAGTTCAAGGTTCAGTTTAAAAGGCACTCCACGCAGTTGCCCCTAGTCGTCCTGAAGGAAGGGTCCTGCTGCCTCCTGGGGACACAATGGTTTGGCCCCCTGGGAATCTTCATCGGAGGCATACACGCCGTGCAGGCTGACCCGATCACGGAGGTGTGTAACGCACACCCGGCCGTTTTTGAGAAGGGGCTAGGGAAGTTCAAAGGGCCCCCAGTTTCCTTCGAATTGGACCCCAACATACGACCCATCAGGATGAAGTCAAGAAGAGTGCCTTTCGGACTAAAGGACAAAATAGAGACTGAACTGGACAAACTGGTGGGTCAGGGGATTTTGGTGCCGGTGGACTCCGCCGCATGGGAAACCCCCATTGTCACGGCACTTAAGGCTAATGGGGAGGTCAGAATCTGCGCTGACTACAAGTGCACGATTAACAAGGCAATTCGCCCGAATGTGTACCCACTGCCGGTGGTAAGCCACCTGTTAGCAACCTTGCATGGGGGGAGGTGTTTCGCCAAACTAGACTTGGCCCAGGCATACCAGCAATTGTCAGTAACCCCAGCTACAGCCGCCGCTCAGACAATTGTGACCCACAAGGGAGCTTTTAAAGTCACGCTCCTCCAATTCGGCTCCGGGGATCTTTCAGTCCCTCGTAGAGAGATTATTGAAGGGGCTCCCAGGTGTTTCCCCCTACTTTGATGACATTCTGATAACAGCGGGAGGGGAACAGGAATTGGCCAAGAGGTTAGACCGGGTACTAACGGTGTTCAAGAGAGCGGGACTCAGGTTAAGAAAGGACAAGTGTGTATTTTTTGCTGAAGAGGTAGAGCTTCTGGGTTTCCGAATAACCCCTGAGGGCATAAAACCTGCAGAGTCTAAGGTAGCGGCAGTGAAAGATGCTCCTCGCCCCACCACCAAGGCCGAACTGCAGTCCTTCCTAGGACTCCGAAATTTCTATCACTCTTTCCTTCCGGGAAAGGCATCGATAGCGGAGCCGCTGCATAGATTACTCAAAAAGGATGCGGCTTGGCGGTGGGGGGATAGCCAGGAACGGGCGTTCCGGGGGCTCAAACAGCTTCTTTCTTCCAAGGCTGTGTTGACCCATTTCGACCCAAAGAAACCAGTTGTGCTAGTCTGCGATGCCTCACCAGTGGGGGTGGGTACAGTCCTCTGCCACGTGCTAGAGCGCGGGCGAGAAGCCCCAGTGGCATACTACTCGAGATCCCTGTCCAAGGCAGAGCGCAACTATGTGCAAACAGACAGGGAAGCCCTAGCGATTGTTGCGGGAACTAAGAAGCTCTACGACTTCCTTTATGGCAGGCCATTCAAAATCGTGACTGACCATAAGCCCCTCTTAGGGTTGGCTTATTTTCACTACAGATAAGCCAACCCCGCAGATCTTGTCCCCAAGGATGCTGCGCTGGGCGATCTTTCTCAACGCGTACCAGTACACGTTGACCTACTGCCCCGGCAAGGAGATCAGCCACGCTGATGCCCTTTCTAGGTCACCCCTCCCACAGGCAGGGGACCCCGAGTGCAAGGTAGAACAGGACCACCAGGTGCTCCTGATTGAGGCCCTAGAGTCACCTCCAATTCTGCCAGCAGAGATCGCCAAGGCTATGGCGAAAGACAAGTCATTGGCCTTAATCAGTTCATGGGTACAGAAAGGCTGGCCGGCAACCTCCCCCACGGAGGAATTCAGGATTTACAGTAGGCGAAGAGACGAGCTCTCCCTAGAAAGGGGCTGCCTACTCTGGGGGCAGCGGGTAGTAATCCCCGAAGTTCTGAGGTCCCGGGTGCTCAAGATGCTGCATATCAGCCATCCAGGAATCGTGCACTCTAAGGCGCTAGCGAGGAGTTACGTCTGGTGGCCCAGATTAGACACAGATATAGAACATATGGTTGGCACTTGCAAGAGCTGCCAGAGCACCCGACCCGAGGAGTCCCGACTTCCGCACAGAGAATGGGACATGGCCCGCGGTCCGTGGTCCCGTCTACACATGGATTTCACGGGTCCGTTCAGAGGTACTCTTTCCCTTATAATAGTGGACTCCTACTCCAAGTGGTTGGAGGTAATTCCCATGGCCAGTACATCATCAGCTGCAACGATTAAGCAATTACGCAAGGTATTCAGCTGCTTTGGTTTACCGGACGTATTTGTGAGCGACAACGCCACAACTTTCACGTCAGCAGAGTTTCAGGGTTTCATAGAAATTAACAAAATTCGCCACATAACTGCGGCCCCGTTTCACCCTGCTACAAATGGTCAAGCGGAACGCCTGGTGCGAACAATGAAGGATGCACTGCGTAGGATGGGCCCTGGGGAATTGAACTTGCAGCTTTGCCAGTTTCTGTTAAGGTACCGTGTAACCCCCTTAGCGTCAGGGCTCTCTCCCGCCAAGCTCCTCATGCGGAGAAGACCTGCCACGATTCTCTCAAGACTAGACCCAACCAGGGTGGAGGATACGGGTAGAAACATAGAAGCGGGGGGAGGGACCAAGAGCTTCGAGATTGGCCAGCCGGTACACTGCTGAAACTACGCAGTTGGCGGCCCCACTTGGGTACCTGGAATAGTGGTCGGACAGACAGGGCCAGTCTCCTACAATGTCGAGACAGGCCCGGGACTCCTCTGGAGGAGGCACACTGACCAGCTCAGAGGTAGAGTAGTGGGAAGGTAAGACGTGAGTGACCAAATGGAGCAGTCAGCGTTAGGGTTCTCCCCCACCCATTTATCCCAAGGGGGAGACACAGACCACAGGGGGGAGGGAAATGATACAAACCCGCCTTCTTTTGACATGCCAGGTAACAGGAACAATTTAGAAGAGAGGGATTTCGAAGAATTGTTAGATTTTGAGTTAGGAGACCGGGGGGAGTTTTCGGAGTGGTCCCCCACCCATCCAAGCAAAGAGCGGGGTTTTTCTTTAGTCCCTGGAGCCCCCGGTCTCACATCCCTGGAGTTTACTCCCACACCTAGACCTTCCCAATCCCCAGCTCACGACTCACAGCCAATCGCTAACGAGTCATCCCCCTCAAGTGCAGGGACTCCGGCCCGAACTGCGGCCACCAGTTGCCCAAAGCAAACGTGCGGAAAGCCTCAATGGCTAAAGGACTTTGTCCTCACCTAGGGGGGAGGGATGTTATGTACTGAATCGTTTGTGACAAGTACCCCTTTAACGGATTGTATCCGACAATTGTATCTATTGTAAGCAATCAATGATTCATTGTAACAAGCTGTTAAGAACAATGCTGCTCGTGCCAATAGCAGCTTTAGCCACAGGATACTGATTCCCCTGAATACCTGAAGGGCAGGAAACTACTGCCGCATTGCACCTGGAGAAGATGGGCATGACGTCCCATGACGTCACGCGGATAGTAACCAATGAACTATCACCCGGGTTATTCAAAATGTACAGTGTACTATAAATAGAGCTGTTTGGTCCACCTGTATCTCATGTTCATACTGACTACCATGCAATAAAGTTGTGTTTTAGCCCTTACTGCGGTTCCTTCTTTGTCTTCGGTGCAAGACACCAAAGGCTCCCACTGTCAACGTTTTCAGGTATGACATCAGGTAGCTAGAAAAGTCTCTTCCATTTTAACGTTGATTTTTCTATAGGTTTTAGGAAGACCCAATCATGAAAAGTTTTGGTCAAACCTGGAGAAGAAGAGCATGGCAGTAGAACGAATGGAAAACGAGTTGCGACCAACAGGAACTTATTCCTCGATAGTCTGGTCAATCAAGGAATCGAGGTTTTCGGTCAAATCAATGGGTTGCTTCTAATTATAATAATAATTAGGCAGGTTGAGGAGGATGGTGGAGGACCGAGGTGCCTGGCGGGCAATGGTCCATGGGTCGCAAAGGGTTGGAATCGACTGTGCGACGGAACAACAACAGCAAAATCTTCAGGGGTGGTGGTTATTAACTGAGCAAAACTCTGGCAACGAACAAAAGAATGAACTGCTGTTGCTTAGGAAGAGTTTGGGGGGGGGGGTGTTTAAAACATAACATGACTATCTTCCTCCAGGAGGCAGTTAAATGTATATATAATGTCTGTTAGGTTTTACATATGAAAAAACACTAAAAACAGCATACTTAAAATTTCAGGATTCTGAAAGCATATTATTATTATTTAGCATACTGTATTTCTAAACGAAAGATACCAAATTTCTATATTACTAATGGCTTTTTTCCTCCATTTGGTGACTAGAATAAGGTAGTGCAGGGCATGTAAAGCAGCCTATTCCTCTTGGGTAGTCAGCCTCTTTAATCATCATGAGCAGGTAGCAATAAGAACTTTGATACTGTGAATGGAAGCACTGGGGTTTGTCCATACCATCCTGTGCAAAAGATACACAATATTAATGCTCAGATGTTTCCATCTCATAATTGTCAGTCAAAAAATTCTCATGGTTGAATAACTTTGTCGGTTTGTCTGTAATCAGATAGTGTAAAACCCTTACTTACGAAAAAAAGCCTGTTCTGTAGGCTTTTGCTTAAATCTGTTTTTTATGTAACTCAAAGCAGACCCATAGGAAAAATTATTTTTTTACATAACTCGAAGCAAACCCACAGGAAAATGAAATTTTATGTAAATTGAAGCAAACCCATAGGGAAATGAATTTTTACATAACTCGAGGAAAAAGAGTCTTTATGTAACTCAAGGCAAATCCATAGGAAATCGTGTAAATCAGGACATGGTTTTAACACAAAATCATTATGTAAGTCGAATTTTATGTAACTCAAGGCATATGTACTGTAAGTCGGGGATTTACTGTACTATTATTTCACAAGCTGCATCTCTCCATGCCAAGTATTAGCCAAGAACCAGTGGAGTGGAGAGGAGAGGACAGAATCAGACCAGAACTTAGGAAATGGAAATACACTAAGGAGGAAGGTGGCAACGGTAAAACATTCTTCCAACAGCTCAGATACATTGAAGCTCCTATTATTATGGTTGCTGTAGGCTGGAAACATCTTCATAGCATGTAATAACAGTACAGTGGAACCTCATACAATAATTGCCCCGTATAGCAATGAAACCGTATAACAATTAGGTTTTGGTGGGAAATGGCGTCCCACATAACAATTTTCCCTATGGAAAAAAATCTTACATCAATTTTTCAATGGGAAAAACCACTTAGCAAAAAAAAGGTTGTACTATACATCCCATTGGGAAAATCGTTATATGATGCATGTTGTCGCTATACAACAATGAGCCCCATGGAACGGATTAAAATTGTTGTATGAGGTACCACTGTATTTTCCAGGCCAAACTTTTCAGGTCCAAACTTTTCGGGTCACAGGCCAGGCATGTGGTTCAGCGGGCCGGTCACATGGTTCCACTGGAAGTAGAAGTAAAACACACCTTGCAATCTGTTTTGCAACAGGATGAGATAGATTTTAGGCTGCCACTTTCTCTGCTTAAACCAGGGGGGCCCAAAATACAACCCATGAGCTGTATCTGGCCCCCAACACCCGACGCCACCCTCATTGCTCCTGGAAGTGGAAGTAAAATATGTGAGGGTCAGATCCGGCCCACAGACCGTAGTTTGGGCTCCCCTGATCCATGTTGATAAGAATGGTTGAAATGAAACATGGCAAAATTCACTGAAGTGGTTTTTTTTAAAATAGTATAAGCAATTCTTTCCTACTCATTATCAAAAGAGAAAATTTTGTTGCACCTAAATTACTGGAGTTTTAAAAATGAAAAGAGTATGAAATGTAATAAACAAGCTATTTAGGTTAGCAGTGTTTACCTGTTACATTTACTCTAATGAGTGGTTAAGATGCTAAACTTGACAACTGGAAGGTTGGCAGGTTGTGACCCAAGTACTGCATGATGGAGTGAGCTCCCGTCTCTGTTCCAGCTCCTGCCAACCTAGCAGTTTGAAAGCAAGAAATTGCAAGTAGATAAATAGGGACCAATTTGTGGGGAGGCAAACAGCATTCCATGCACATGTGTCTAGGCATGCCTGCCACATGTCCACGCAAATGTCTGCAGATGCCAACAGCGCTGGCTCTTCTATACCTATAAATCCAGACATTAACCGTTGGAATTCGGCATACGCTTCTGCACCCATCCACACTATCCCATACCGAGCCTCCTGCACTCACCCGAACCTGGCCCGCAGAGTACTGCAGGGTTGCTGAAGCCGGCAGTGGAGCAAGAGTCCCACGAACGTGAACAAAGGGAAACAACTTCAATTCCCAATGTCCTCTGTGCCATCCCGCACCTCAGCCAATCAGGCTGAGTGGCGTGAGCAAAAAGAAAATTGGGAAATGCGGTGCGCCCAATTGAAATTGAGTCGCAGGAAAAAAAACGCCACACAAACAAAACTCCAAGTCCCAGCATCCAGCGCGCCATCAGCACTTCAGCCAATCAGGCTGAAGGGCACGAGCACGCAGAATGCTGAAAAAGCTGTCTCGCGAAAAATAAAATAAAAACACGCCGGCCTCTCGCAACGGGAGCGCAGGCAGATGCAGTGCCTCACAGCCTTGCAAAACAAAACCAAAAAAAACCCACGTCAAGACACCCACCGGCCTTCTTTCCTGGAGCAACGGGGAGAAAAGGGACTCCCTCTCCTCCACACTACCCCACCAAAGACACAGTGAGACCACCGCCAGCCTCAAGGTTAGTTGAGCCGGGGTGGAAAAAAATACCACCAGCAGGCAACAGTTCATCAGGGGAAGCACACTCCCTGGTGAATGACTGGCTGCTGCCTTTGTACTTCCGACACCACTGTTTCGAGAACTAACACGAAACAGCGGTGGAGGTAATTCAAAAGCAGCAGCCAGCAATCCGCAAGGAAGAGCACCACCCCTTATGGATCTCTGCCTGCCGATCTCCGGTTAGGTAAGCCAGGAGAAAAAGGAGACAGAGAGGAGAGAACCATCGTCAGGCAGATAGCTCTTCTCTGCCTCCTTCTCCCCCGAACTACCTATCAAACCTTACTGGGGGAAGAGCCAGCTGACTGCCGGCTCCTCCTTTTCCCCATTGCTGCATCGAAACCAAAATTCGAAGCAGCAATGGGGAAAAGAGGAACCGACAGGCAGCCTGTTCTTCATGCAAAAATACACAACAACAAAACCAAACATTTACCAAAAATGCCAAACACCAAAATTAATAAAACACAAATAAATAAATAATTTAAAAACACATTAATAAACAAAAAAAGAAACAAAATCCACAAACAAAAACATCCACAATACCAGAAAAGCACAGAAAAACACTTAACTACAACATGGGAATACCTAACTCTAACAACACAACTAACACAAATTACACAAATAAACATCAACAAAATCACAAAAATGAAACAAACCAGAAATAAATAAACCAATTAAACAAATCTAAAACCCAACCAAACACAAAAGAACAAACAGAAACACCTCCCAGCCCACCACCACAAAAACAAAACAAAGAAAAACCCAGAAGAAAGAAAACCAGAGAACTCACCAGCACGTCCTCCTTCCACGAAACCAGAACAGAAATGAAGAAACAAAGACTACTTACCGGAAGAAGCCCCACCTAGAGGCCAGGAGAGGAAAAACAAGTGAAAGAAAAAAGAGTCCAACACTATTACTAACAGCCCCACCTGCAGGCCAGAAGATTAAAAACAAGTCAAAAAGGTTCAAAGCAGCCCTCTTGCTAACAGCCCCACCTAGAGGCCACAAGAGTAAAAACAACTAAAAGAAATAAGAATAAATCAAAAGTTTACAGAATTAAAAAAATATGTTAAAAAACATAATAAACATTTGTAGCATCCTCTGTTTCTTTTTTACTTAACACCCCCCCCCCAAGGAAAAAAAACTAAACACAGTTTATAACAGCCTGGCAATGCTGGGCAACCTATGCTAGTTTGCTATAAGCGGAGATGAGCACTGAACCTTAGAGTCAGAAACGACTGGCTTTCGAGCAAGAGCAACCTTTACCTTTACCTACTGGCTTAGAGCAGAGTGGAAAGGATTTGATGTGGTGAGCTGACAACAGTAGTAGCTACTATTTGATTGATTGAACAGATGTATATCAAGGAGCAGATAAAAGGTTCCACTTACCTCAGAATCTGAACTTATTCGGTGGCTGTTTTTCCAATTCCATATGAGTTTCAATCCATTTGTATGATATTCATGTTTGTCTGTATCAATAGATGAGTGCCAACATTGGGTTTACTTAGTTCTTTGGGTTTCAGACTAAAGAATCCACTTTTTTACATGAAGAGAATTTGATGGATAAGTTTTGCATCATCTTGCTGCTGCTTTTGTGTGTATTTTAAGGTAGCAAACACAATACAAGACAAAAGTGATACTATTATGGAAAAGTAGCTTTGTGAACATAACTTTGCTGCTAAATATTCCTCTATTCTAGATGAAATATTAATTGCTATGGTTCTTGATGGAATTTTTACAATGTGTCATTGAGATATGCTTGTACTGAGCTTTTAACTCTGTAGTGTTATATATAAATGTGTGTATTATCCATCTCCAGCAATAGATCTTCCCTCTAATTTCATGACATTTATGTGCTCTTGCCGCTTCCCACCTGAGAAAATCCAGTGACATAATTCAAGTGAACATTTATAATGCTTTTACATCAGCTTAATTTTACCTGTCTGGAACCCTTCAAAGAATCTTGAGATCTTTCTTTATGTGAGGGACTAAAAATTCAGAGCCTTTTTAAAAAATATCAGTACAAAGAGAAAAAGAGAATCACACTTATATGCACACAGTTACTCACAGAGACCAAAATGTGCCTACAGCTGCATTTTGTCCTGGAATGTATTATTCTTTTGAGTCACAAATTTAACTTACATCAGCATGTACTGTATATATTCCACGTTGTCTTATGGCAGTAATGGCAGACCTTTTAGAGACCGAGTGCCCAAACTTACCATTGCCACAGACTCAACAGGCTGCCATCCGCACCGCAACCTCACGCAGCATATGAGCCGCCCTCCTTACCACAGATAGGGGAGGGAGGAAGCATTCCCATTAAGGTGCTATGCAAAGGGGCGGGGCAAACTCTGTGCTGGGGGAGGGAGTAAGTGCTCCCATTAAGCTGCTAGGCAGATAGGCGGGGTGAACTCTGTGCTGGGGGAGAGAGGAAGTGCTCTCATTGGGCTTCTGGGCAGAGTGAACTCTGTGCTGGTGTAACGGCGTGCATGCCCACGGAGAGGGCTCTGAGTGCCCCTTCTGGTAGGTCCGCCACCACTGTCCTATGGTCTTAAATTTTGAAAGCAATAATTTCAACAAAATTGTCCAAATTTGATAGCATCCACTTGCATATGACATTTAAAACAACAAGAGAATCAGACTATTAACACATCCCATTTTAACTTCTTTTTTGGGTCTATAATTGCATAACAAAGAAATAAAGGAGCAAATAAATAGCATAAAATCTCTTAGATAAGGGGTTTGCAACCTATGGCCCATGGGTGGACCCGGCCCCCAACACCATTCCACCCGGCTCACGGAAACGACCCCAGAAGCGGGTGCGTTTACGACATTTGTATTACAGAACACTCCATTTCCATTTTTCTGACAGAAATCCAGTAAAAAGTTCTAACCAGAGGCGGCCCATTGAACAAATGGAATTTTTACCAAATATCCACTGATTCAATCGGCTACTCTAGTAGTGCAATTAAAACGAAGTAAATATCTGACAGAGATGCTGCACTACAGTTCTTTGTATCTCCATGTCTTCAGTTAGCTCTAGATTTAAATCTGTATATGGGAGGTATGGGGACCATAAGGTGGAATTGACTTAACAGCATAAAATGCGCACATATGCAACTTCAGAGACAGATTATTCAAAACCACTACATTGGAATAGAACAAATGTTCTCACCAATAAAAGCTTCAGTTTTGATAGCATGTAGCACTACATCAAAATAAAGATGTATCTGCAGCCACACAACTTTGCAAATACACACTTTTATCTATTATGTAGAGGAGATTGTTTCAGATTATTTGCTAATTGTTTTGTGAGATCTCAATGTCTTCCAAGTATAAAATTAAGAAAAATAACATTCATTTCTAGTGGATAAATGTCTTAGATTTAATTTCATTATTACCACTGGTATAATGGAGCTCAGGATAGCTCACTGGTTTATGGATCTACCAGAAAAGCTGGACGTTGGGAATTTGATTCCCCACTGTGCTGCCGAGGAAAAGAGCTAGCCTGCCCTTGGGCAAATTGAACAGTCCCAAGGCATCCCTAGAAGGAAGGAATGGTAAACCATTTCTGTGTATTCTTTATCTAGAGAACTGACTTGATGGTACACAACAACAATCTTAGCCAAGAAGCAATGATGATGGTGGCGGTGGTGGTGAGGAGGAAGAGGAGGATGGAGGAGGACCCTGGGCTCTCAGAATCAAAGACTGGTAGTAGCAAGTACTATGATACTATCCACTACCCACCTCTGGGGCTTCACTGTTCTAAGCTTTGCTAACCCTTACAGTAGAAAAGAAAAAAATGACTTTCTGGTGGGCTGGGAGGTGTTTCAATTGCAAGAGAATATTACATGTATTGAGTAGTTTTCTCTTAAACGAGCAACTAACAAACATTAATGTGAGAAAAGACCTGTTCCATATGTATTAATATACTACTGGCATTTTCAGACTCTTATTATGCACGATGGCTGGCAGGGTGGGGGGTGTCATGAAAAGCACCTGCACTTTAAAATTTTCCATTGCCTCACTTGTTTAATGTAAACCTTTAAAACAGGGGTTCTCACCCTTTTAAAGCCACGGACTTAAAAAGATAGATGAGTGGGCCGGACTGGTGGTTCCCCCTGCCATAAACGTTGCCATAAAACACATCCATGGCTGTTGTAAATGTGCTTATGACAGCCGTGGGTGCATTTATGACTGTAGTAAATACATCTGCTTCCGCTTTCACTTCCGGTGGCAATGGCGGTGGCAACACAGGCCACATGAAATGGTGCCGTGGGCTGGGTCTAGCCTGTAGGTTGAGAACACCTGTTTTAGAAACATAGGAAACTGCCTTATACTGAGTCAGTCCATTAGCCTGCCTAGCTCAATATTGTCTCCATTGACTTTCAGGAGTTCTCCATGTTTTTAGCCAAAAGCGTACAGAAAATAAGAAAATAACTTTTGAGGGCTAAAATAAGCTTGAAGTGCATGAACTTTACATGTGTTACTATAGCAGCCTATCAAATATATCCAAGCCTTCTAAAAACAAACTGGCTAGAAAAGATTTGCAATATTTTTAAAATATTATTGAGCTTTAAGAAAGTTCTAGAGATGGGAAGAGACATTCCATAGCTATTGGGCAGTTGTATAAATGTCTTTTCTCTGTTCTTTTTATTTTGCACATTACTTCACAGACAGAAAAATCTGTTTGCATGGTCAGGGGAACAACAGAGTGATGTCTCAGTCCCTACATCAAGCTTCTTGCCAAAACGGTCTGAAATCACAAAGCACAAGCATAGCACAATCTCTTTCATGGCCTCAGCACAAGAAGAAACTATTTTCTTCCACTGTAAATTGGAGGACAGAGCAGCACACAGGAATGCCTCACTGAGCAGAGAACTTGAGGTGACCTGGGATGGGAGTTTACTTCAAGATAAGCAGACCGAACTTTCTAATCTGGAGGTACCAGGCAATCATTCACCTGTTAACAAACTCTTATGCTACGTGTACTAATACAGCATGTCTTCTATATGCTGTCGATTGGATGTTAGACTGTCTCAGTGTAGAGAACAAGGGAAAGATTTTATAATAAAACTGGAACCGAAATACAATCATATGGCCTTTATTAGCCACACCACCTGGCCCTTTTTTATGGAACAGGCTTAACATGCTTCCCCTGTCTTGTGTTTGTCTATTCCAAACCACTATGATCCCAGCTATCTTAGCTCAGATTTCAGGATAAGTTATATAAATCAAAGATAGGAAAGGAAAATTATATACTTAGTGAAATAAAACACAAAGAGTATAGTTGATGGCTATTTGTCATGGCCTATTTCCAAATCTATGTTGAAATAACTATAATTAGTATAAAATTTTCATTAGACCATATGGCCCCATGGTGTCAAATAATAACACTGGAAGGTAACTGGAGAGTCATCCTTGCCTATCTGCCAGTAGATATGCCAAAATATAGTGGAACATCAGTTAACATAATTAATGCATTCTCTGGGATGCTTTTTACAGCGAAAATTACTTTAACTGAATTTCCCATAGGAATGCATTGAAAACGAAAATATTTTAACCGAAATGCAGTTTCCCATAGGAATGCACTAAACCAATTAATCCATTCTGGGGGAAAATCCGTAAATCAAGCCACTATTTTCTATGGAGTTCCTTTTGTTATGCGATTTTTATGTTAACCGAGCCATTTGTTAACCAAGGTTCCACTGTAAATGTAATTACAGTGGTACCTCATACAACGATTTTAATCTGTTCAACAGGGCTCGTTATTGTACAAAAATTGCTATACGATGCATGCATTGTATAGCAATTTTCCCTATGGGATGCATCGTACAACGATTTTTCCCACTAAGTGGTGTTTCCCATTAAAAAATTGTTGTATAGATTTTTTCCATAGGGAAAATTGTTATGCGGGACGCCATTTCTCCCCAAAACCTAATTGTTATGCAATTTTGTTGCTATACGGGGCGATTGTTGTATGAGGTTACTAGAACTAGGGGACACTCCATGAAACTTTTGGGTACTAGTTCTCAAACAAATAAGAGAAAGTACTTTTTCACCCAGAGGATTACTGGTCTATGGAACTCCCTGCCAGAAGAAGTGGTGACAGCTGTCAGTCTTGACAGCTTTAAGAAAGGATTAGACAAGTTCATGGAGGACAAGAGTATCAATGGCTATAATTATGGATACTTAAGGACAACCTCCGGGTTGGAGAGATAGGCAGGATATCTCTCAATATCATTTCCAGGGAATCCTAAGCAGGTGAAGGCATCTGCTTGGGAATACCCTGAAGGAAATGGTGAGCCACTGTGTGAGACAGAATGCTGGACTGCATGGGCTGTGGCCTGTTCCAGCAAGGCTGTTCTTATGTTCTTATGAGGTTCCACTGTATTCATATTTTCACTCTGCTTTCTGTTTGGCTATGATATATATTTTTATTATTTCAATGAGGCACCTTGCGCTTGACCTAGCCTATGGCCTCAATTTATATTAATGTGGAATAACAGCTTTTTGTTCTTATTTTATTACATTCATATGTCTATGGATTATAGTGCTCAGCAATTTCTAAAATAGAGCAAAATCTAAGGACATCTCTAAAGTGAAAAGAGTATAATTGTTTTTGTGGTAATTCAAATTGAATTAACTGAAGGAAGGACAAAACTGCAAAAAAGAGATGACATTTTTGTGCTGTTCTCCACAGACAGCTATCACTTCTACCAAGTGTAATGGGGCATAGGGAAACAAGAAACATTAGCCAGTATCAGCCCTATAAACTTGGCCCTGCCCGTCAGGATGATCAATAATACATCTGTGACTAAAATCTTTTTACTCTCTTCACAAAACTCTAACTCCCAGACTTCCCTGAGGTGACAAAATTACCATTGAGCCGGTTTAAGTCTGTGTGATGGATAAGCTTTTAACGTTTACATAGGTATGCCATGAGAATTAGGTCAGTAGCTTTGCTTGAAAGAGGCTGCGAGTGGGTGTAGATTTATCAAGCACTGGGGTGATCTGGGAAACGGTTGCATGATTTCCACTTGAGAAAATGCATACACTTCAAAGGTATCGGGGTCTCTCTTTATAAACTGGGTATTTTAAAATATTACTGAATGTACTGGGTAAAAAGGTTTAGAAATACAAATCATTTATCTTAACTTATATCTAGTTAATTTATTGTTTTGGCTAATAACCTACGATTTCTAGATATGAGAGCTTCTGTTGTCTACTGGTTATAGGGAAAGGGTATATAATTATATTATTCCTTAAAAGGACAGTGCTAAATGTGTGGAAATTCTATACCATGAATAGATTCAGGCCTTGCTTTTATTTGGTGGTGTGATGTCTATATCAAGGCTCGGACATATATAGCCCTCCAAGTAGTGTATCCAAAAGTATGCAAGAGCCATGCACAGAATACCTAATGGTGAGGTATTCTCAGACCTGTATTTGAAAGGCTATGTGTTCTCTAGGTTATATCATATCCCCTTGAGATACTCTAGGTGTATTCATTCTAATTTCTATACCCCTTTATCCTTCCCAAATCACTAAGTGAACAGAAGAGAGATGTCAACTATGACAAAGATCAGGTGTGCCTTAACACCATCCCCTGAGAGGATCTGGCATCTGTGATGACCAATGAATTACTAGGGAAGACTGGCATTGCTCAGCGAAGAGGAATGAGGGTGGGGAGGAGACTGGTTATCAAGGAGTCCAATATATGTAATTAAGTTCAGTTAAATAAATCATCTTTTAAATCAACCTTTGTTCATCGCAAGTACAGCTCTGCTTACTGATGAAGAAGAAACAAGAGACAGCAGAATAACATTTAAGGGCACAAGCTCTACACAGGCAGGTAAGAATTTTCCTTACTCCATTCTGTCTCAAAACTTCAAGTTTTCTTTCTTTCTTTGTCATAGTTTTTAGATAGCTCCCTTAGATCTAGAAACTTATTCTTCATAAACTAACTTTAAGGCTTACAGGAGGCTATCAGATTCGTCTGTCTCAAATTTATTTTCCCTCCACATCCACAAAAATGCCTGCAGTTCTGCACATACAAAAATCTAATTATCCACCTTTTATATAATTTTAACTAATTGCATTAGAATTTTCATCTATAAAAATGGTGGCTCTTCATACTTTATACTGTAGCTAGAGAAGCTCTGACTTAATACTGCTGCATCCTCTGCCTGGTCCTTCTTCTCTTGTACATAAGAACAGCCTTGCTGGAACAGGCCACAGCCCATCCAGTCCAGCATTCTGTCTCACACAGTGGCTAATTTGTTAATTCTTGTTAATTTGATTCATCCATGGCTAGGACTCTATTAGTAACAATTCTGAAAGAGTTTGTATGCAACGTCTATGCAAAAGCTCTTGACTGTATGGTTGCATTTTTCATTTTACAATGAATGTGTGCAGAGGCAGGGGAAGAGTCACTAAGGCAGGAGTGCCCAAACCTTTTGGGCCAGAGGCCTGACTATGTCCCTGGAACAGCTGAGGGGAGCAGGCCACGTCCCCAGACACACAGCGGGTTTGCGCATACGCAATATCAGGACACAAAATGGCCGCATTTTGCGCATGCACAGAAGGGTCTGTATTTACTTCCTGGTTTGGCGAGGGTGTCGGGGACATGATAAAATGGCTTTGGGGGCTGGGGCTGGCCCACGGGCCATAGTTTGGGCATGCCTGCACTTAAAAGGATCCTTTCCCCATCTCCATGCATATTTGACATATCATGTCAAGAGTCTTACAGATTATGGGTGGGAAATGGGTTCTCAAGATGTTCCTCCAGTAATTCTTACTAACTGTAGCCAGCACAACCAATTGTGAAGGATGATGGGTGTTGCGGTCCAACATCTGGAGAGTCACCAGTTTGTCATCCATTCTATAACAGTATTGCCAAATGTTAATCAATGTTATAAGTCTTAGTTATAGCTACGACTGCTGCAGATGGAATGGATTTTTGAAACTGAATTTATTTAAACACTAGGGCATCAGCTATCTACCAGTTTTAAACTGCAGCTGGAATGGGGGGGGGGAGTGTAAATGGTGGCCACATCCTCCAGTCCCTTAATTTGAAGAGGATCATCCACTCATTAACTATCATCTCTTTACATATTAACTACATCATTCCAAGTGTGTGCCACTCATGGAGCAGTAGTGAACAAAGTACACAATTTCTAAAAGGCACCACAGTTGCCATTTAATTGTTAACTTGCATTACTGTTCTTAACGTGCAGTACTGTTCTGGGTACTAGCTACATAATTTTATGCTATGGGATGAAAATGTCCCACTCTAATACCTAATAATTATTCCCCTACCTTACCTGTAAGGTAAGCCCAGCTAAGACAATAGAATTGTCCACCTTTTCTGTGTGTCTGGTGTCTAAACAAAAATATGAACATAAGAACAACCTTGCTGGAACAGGCCACAGCCCATCCAGTCCAGCATTCTGTCTCACACAGTGGCTCACCATTTCCTTCAGGGTATTCCCAAGCAGATGCCTTCACCTGCTTAGGAATCCCTGAAAATGGCATTGAGAGATATCCTGCCTATCTCTCCAACCCCGAGGTTGTCCTTAGGTATCCATAATTATAGCCATTGATACCCTTGTCCTCCATGAACTTGTCTAATCCTTTCTTAAAGCTGTCAAGACTGACAGCTTGTTGTATATGGAACTTGTGCCTTTAAGAAATGTAACCTTGTCTTCTAAGTAACCTTGTATCCAAATGAACTGTGAATGAATCTCAATGATTACAATATATCTCAGCTATCCTGGCTAGTGATTCAGCTGCCGCTAGAGGCATCTGCAGAGCTCAGCCCACGTGGTTCAAAGCACCCAATCACAGAATAAAGCAGAAAACATTCCCGCCACAGGTAAACCTTGTAAGGTATCCAGTACGTCACAATGACGTCACTGATACCACAACCAATGGGCGCCCATGGGGTGAAATTCAAATGTACTGAAGCATATATAAGGAGCTGCGTCTCCGCCATTACCTCATGTTCAGATTGCATACCTTGCAATAAAGATGTGTTTGGCCCCCTGACTGCTGCCTACCATGTATCAATCTTCGAACATCAAATTGGCGATGAAGGTGGGATAATGGCTCCCCACAGCATCAAGCTACCTCCGTTCGACATCAAGAAACCAGAGCAATGGGCTTTGTACGAGTGCCAATTCAAGCACGCGATGGCCACCAAGCGCATCGAGGATGAGGACCAAATGCGATCCTGTCTTTTAGCCCAGATCGGCCTCCCCACACTAGAACTGGTGATGTACATGATGATGCCGTGGCCAGTTGACTCTGTCCCACTCAACGAGATCCTGTTGGCGTTGCAGAATCACTTTCAGCCAAAAGTGTCCATCTTCCCGGCCAGAGTTGCCTTCCACAGATGGGACCAGTATCCGGGTGAGTCCGTGGCTGACTACACTGCTGCCCTCAGGTTAGCTGCTGCCCCTTGCCGGTGGGAGAATTTGGAAGAAGCCCTGAGGGACCACCTGCTGTGCGGTTTGTGAGATGAGGAGGTGCAGCGGAAGCTGATGGCCCACAAGCACCTCTCATTCAACTCCATCCTGAGAGAGGCTCAGGCGGCTGAAGTCGTGAGATCTGGGGTCAGAGCATTCAGGGCAAAGCCAGCCACACCTGGGGGGTCCGGGTCCACCGTGCAGGCCACTCGGCACTCACCCCGCCACGTGTCCAGCTCATCTTCCTCCCCGGAGGCCTCTGCATCCTCCGGGGCCTGCTCCACCGATGATGATGACATCCAGAAGGTCCTGAGAAAGGCACCCAAGAAGCAAGCAAGCAACAAGGTCCACCGCCGATGCGACGGCTGCGGAGCGTCCCACGACCAGAAGAGGTGCCCCTTCCGAAAGGCCGAGTGCCACCACTGCAGGAGCCGAGGCCACATTGCCAAGGACTGCAGACAACGGCAGAAAGAGGACAAGGAGCCAGCCGGGTGGCCCCGACAGAAAGGAGGCGCCATCAGGAAGATTTCTACGGGCAAGCCAACCATGAGCCGTGTGTCCGTGGCACACCAGTGTTTTTTGTAGAGGTACTTTTACAGGGAGTCCCTGTTAGGATGGAGGTGGATTCGGGTTCATCCTACTCCATCATGTCCCAGAGGGTTTTCCTTAGCATTCCCCTCAATTCTCGCCCAAAGCTCAAGACCCTCAAGACGTCCTTGCGCGACATGCAGGGCAACCTGATTCCTGTTTTGGGAGGGGGGGATTTCAAAGTCAAGTTCAAGAGGTTCACGGAGAAGCTGCCCCTTGTGGTACTGAAACAGGGTTCCAGCTGCCTCCTGGGGAACCAGTGGTTTGCTCCCTTGGGTATTGAACTGTCCGGCACCAACGCCATAGAGACTGACCCAGTGCGGGACGTGTGTGATGCACACCCAGAGGTCTTCGAGAAGGGGCTCGGGAGGTATAGGGGCCCCCCAATCTCGTTTGACCTGGACCCAGAAATTCGTCCCATTCGGCTCAAGCCACGGAGAGTTCATTTCTCCCTCAAAGACAAGATTGAGGCGGAACTGGACAAACTGGTGGGTCAGGGGATTTTGGTTCCAGTGGGCTCCGCAGAGGGCGAGACACTGGTTGTTACAGCCTTAAAATCAAATGGGGAAGTCCGGATTTGCGCAGACTACAAATGTACGATTAACAAGGCTATTCGCCCTAATGCATATTCGGTGCTGGTAGTTAGCCATTTACTAGCCACTTTACATGGGGGTAAATGTTTCACAAAACTAGATTTGGCCCAAGCATACCAGCAGTTCACCATAACTCCCACTACAGCAGTTGCGCAGACAATTGTAACACACAAAGGGGCATTTAAGGTGACGCGCCTCCAGTTTGGCGTAAATTCAGCCCCAGGGATTTCCCAATCCCTCGTGGAATGCCTTCTAAAGGGTCTCCCCGGGGTGCTTCCTTATTTTGACGATGTTTTGATCACTGCGGGGAGTGAATCAGAACTAGCAAAGAGGTTGGACAGAGTCCTAACGGTATTCGAGAAAGCAGGGTTAAGGTTGAGAAGGGATAAGTGTGTGTTCCTAGCAAGGGAGGTAGAGTTCCTAGGGTTCAAGATAACCCCCAAAGGAGTTAAGCTTTCTGATTTGAAGGTTGCGGCTGTTCGAAACGCCCCTCGCCCTACCGCATAACCAGAACTGCAGTCCTTCTTAGGACTCCTAAATTTTATCACTCATTCCTGCTGAGGAAAGCTTCCATAGCAGAGCCTCTGCATCGACTTTTGAAGAAAGATGCGGTTTGGTGGTGGGGGGACAGCCAAGAAAAAGAGTTCAAGGAACTAAAACAGTTGTTGTCCTCTGAGGCAATTCTAACCCATTTCGACCCCAGGAAGCCCATGGTGTTAGTTTGCGATGCTTCACCAGTGGGAGTGGGGGTGGTGCTGTGCCACGTGTTAGAAAACGGATGGGAAGCCCCGGTTGCCTTTTACTCAAGGTCCCTTTCAAAGGCAGAGTGCAATTACACGCAAACAGACAGAGAGGCCCTTGCGATAGTTGCTGGAGCCAAGAAATCCCATTACTTTCTCTATGGTTTGGGGGTTCACTATTGTAACCGACCACAAGCCGCTGCTGGGCATTTTCACCATGTGCAAGCCCACACCCCTAGAATGCTTAGGTGGACCATATTCCTCAATGTGTACCAATACACACTGGTTCACCACCCGGGGAAAGACATCAGCCACACTGATGCACTGTCCCGATCTCTGCTCTCAAAGTTAGGAGAAACTGAGTGCAAGGTAGAATGGGACCATCAGGTGCTGCTGATTGAATCCCTCGATTCGCCCCCAATAGTACCCACAGACCTCGCCAAGTCCATGGTGAAGGACAAGGTTCTTTTGTGGGTCAAGAAGGGGTGGCCCGCAAGTCCCCCAGCGGAGGAGTTCAAAGCTTATTTCCAGAAGCAGGTCGAGCTTTCGATAGAAAGGGGTTGCCTCCTCTGGGGCCAGCGGGTGGTAATTCCCGAAGCATTGCACTCAAAGGTGCTTAAATTGCTGCATGTCAGCCACCCGGGAATCATGCGCTCAAAGGCTTTGGCCAGGAGCTACTTCTGGTGGCCCCAGATAGACGCGGACATTGAACACATGGTGGGCATTTGCGAAAGTTGCAAGAGTTCTCGACCAGAAGAGTCCTGACTTCCTCACAGAGAATGGGACACAGCCCGTGGACCGTGGTCTTGATTGCACATAGATATTTGCGAGTCCGTTCTGGGGCTCGCTATTTCTGTTAGTGGTCGACTCCTTTTCTAAGTGGTTGGAGGTCATTCCAATGCCCAATACCTCCTCCGCCGCAACCATCAAACAGCTGAGGAGGCTATTTAGTTGTTTCAGGTTACCAGATGTGCTCGTCTCTGACAATGCCAGTACCTTCACCTCCGTCGAATTCCAGGCGTTCCTGGAGAGGAATGCAATTCAACACATTACATCGGTGGCTTTTCACCCCGCAACGAACAGCCAGGTTGAGCGCCTAGTGCAAACTACTAAAGAGACACTTCGGTGAATGGGCCATGGGGACCTAGAGCTACAACTGTGTCAATTTTTCCTGTGCTACCGGATAACTCCCCTGGCATCCTGACTCTCACCTGCCGAGCTCCTAATGCACAGGAGACCAGTCTCACTTTTCGACCGGTTGGATCTGACCAGGGTGGAGGATAAGGGGAGGAACATCAAAATTGCACACAGCAAGGTTTTCTCAGTTGGGGACCCAGTATATTGTAGAAATTATGCAGCCACCAGCCCAACATGGGTCCCAGGGGTGGTGCCCAATCAGACAGGGCCAGTTTCCTACCAGGTAGAAACTAGCACAGGGTTACTGTGGTGGCGACACGCTGACCAGCTCAGGCGTCAGGTCACGGATGCCCAGGGAGATGAAGGCCAGGGTGATTCAGCGTTAGGGTCCTCCCCCACCCGTTTATCTCAAGGGGAGACACGGCGGACAGCCCACCAAGGGAATTGAATTCCCGTCTCTTTCATCCTTTGCAAACAGGCTGGGAAGAGTACGAAAGCCCAGACACCGACAGTTTAGATTTTGAGTTACAGGATCGGGGGGAGTTTTTCAAGTGCTCCCCCACTCATCCAAGCAAGCAGCGGGGTTTTGATTTCTCCCCAGCAACCCCCCATCCTCTAGTTTTTGAATCCAATTCTACTCCCTTGCAGACCAGACAATGTACAGTCGGGAAGCCCCCTTCTCAGAGTAGCAGGCGGGAACTTCCCTCAAGCCAGCCTCCTCCCCTCCCAGGTTTTGATATGCAGTATCCCCTTCCTGGGTTCATCATCTGATTTGGGCCAGTGCTTCCGAGATGCAGGACGAGAGTCTGCGGAACCTGGGATGCCCCATTCCTCCAAGCCCAACCAAGCAGCGGTGCGGACAAAATGCACTTGCGGGCCACCACGATGGTTGAGGAACTTCGGCCCATCCTGGCGGGAGGAATGTTGTATATGGAACTTGTGCCTTTAAGAAATGTAACCTTGTCTTCTAAGTATCCTTAGAATCCTCCTTCGCTGGACCAGGAAGGAGAAGAGAGGACCGGCAGCTGTGTCAAGGCAGGGAGGAGTGGTTACAAAAGACCATCCACCCACCCCCTTTCCCAAAGGCCTCCTTCGCTGGACCAGGAAGGAGAAGAGAGGGCCGGCAGCTGTGTCGAGGCAGAGAGAGGTAGCTGCAAAAGACCTTCCAACCACCCCCTTTCCCAAAGGCCTCCTTCGCTGGACCAGGCTGACGGCTTCAAGAATTGCAGCCCAACTGCAGCCATGGAGAACAGACACTGCCTTTCCTCCCAGCCGTTCCAGTGGGAGGGAATTGGTCACAGCCGGGGAAGCCTTGGCGGATTGATGGACTGGCACGTTGCCGCCCCCCTCCTTCACCTCTTGTGGGGTTAGGGAGGAGAGAGGGAGGTGGTGTCAGCAGTGAGGGCTCTTACCCCCTTTTTTTGAGTAATTGGAGGGTTGGAGGGGTGGGAAGGGAATGGGATTGGGTTTGGGGAGGGATGGCCGGCACCCCCCACCTCTGATAAGAGGCTCTTGGAAATTCCCCAAGGAGGGTGGGGGGAGTGTGGGGGTGGGTTCTGGGTCTGGAGGGGAGAGAGGGTGGGAGAAATGGCCTTGTCAGCTGGGTAGGAGGGGTAGCACTCCATCTGAGATGGGTGGGGAGGTTCTCAGGGCTCAAATTGGGGTTGTGACGGGCATGGGACGATATGGCAGATACCAAGGGGCAGGCTGCACTCGGGGAACATGGGACCGATGGTTGGTATCTGTCTCTCGTTCCAGTCCCCCAGGTACATCTCTGGGTCCTGAGCAGCTGATCCAGGGTGACCCCACCCTTAGGCTGCTGCTGATGAATGCCAGGTCGATCTGCAACAAGGCCCCCCTAATTCAAGACTCTATTCGGGAGGGGCGGGCCGACCTGGCATGCATCACCGAAACCTGGCTGAGACCAGAGGATGGTGTACCTCTGTCAGAAATGTGTCCAGCCGGCTTCGGTATCTGGCACCAGCCAAGGGATGAGGGAAGGGGCGGTGGCGTCGCCATTGTAGCCAGGGAGTCCTTGGGAGTCGCCAAGTCCCTGCTTCACAAGTCCCGGGTTGTGAGGCCCTGCTCCTGCGGCTGGGCCCTAAGGGTCAGTTGGGAGTCTTACTCCTGTACCTGCCTCCTTGCAGGGTAAGAGACTCCCTGACTGAGCTCCTCGAGGCCATCTCAGCATTGGCGTTGGAGTTCCCTAGGCTGATGGTTCTGGGGGACTTCAATTTGCCTTCGCTGGGGCCTGGTTCAGAGGTTGTACAGGAGTTCATGGCCTCTATGGCAGCCATGGACCTGACTCAGGTAATTCATGGCCTGACCAGGGGCAGTGGTCACACACTGGACCTAGTTTTTTTGTCGGAGCAGTGGCAGAGTGATCTGAGACTACAGAAATTAGAAACTATACCTGTGCCATGGTCAGATCACTATCTGGTGACTCTGGACTTCCAGGGGGTGGCGGTTCACTGCAGGGAGGCAGGGCCTATTAAATTGGCCCGCCCCCGGCGACTGATGGATTCTGACGAATTCCAGAGGGAACTGGGGGATTTTCCTCTGGATCGGCTACACGATTCATCCGAGGCACTCGTTGACCTGTGGTACAGGATGACTACGGCTGCCTTGGATGAAATCACACCACTATGGCCTCTCCGAGCCTGTGGGGTTCGATCTTCCCCGTGGTTCACAGAAGAACTGCGGGAGCTTAAACGGGCAAAGAGGGCCGCTGGGTGAAGACCCAGAATGATTCCGACTAGACACTGGCTAGGGCTGCTATTAAGACCTACCTGGTGGCGATGGGGGTGGTGAAGCAACAATACTTCACCGCCCTCATTGGTTCCACGGATAATCACCCAGCTGCTCTGTTCCAGGTTACCAGGTCTCTCCTTGGCCGGGAAGGGCCGGTGCCCGGTTGGCAGGGTTCGGCTGAGGTTTTTGCAGACTATCTGGTGGAGAAAATCGCTCGGATTCGCTCAGGGTTTAATCCTGGCATGGATGGGGAGGTGTCCAGAGGGGATCAGTCTGGCAGTGTTATCTGGGATCGGTTCGATCCAGTTGTCCCTGAGGAAGTGGACAGGCTTCTAGCAGCTGTTCGCACCACCTCCTGCCCTTTGGATCCCTGTCCCACTTGGTTGGTGAAAGCCTCCAAGGGGGTGACGGGAGGCTGGGTCGGGACTATAATAAATGCTTCATTGTGGGGTGGGGTGTTTCCTGCACCTTTAAAACATGCTCTGGTGCACCCCCTCCTGAAGAAACAATCTCTCGACCCAGCAGTTACAGCTAATTATAGGCCGGTCTCCAACCTCCCTTTCTTAGGGAAGGTACTGGAGAAGGTTGTGATGCGGCAGTTGCAGGGGGTCCTGGATGAAGCGGATTATCTGGACCCCTATCAATCGGGTTTCAGGCCTGGATATGGTACTGAGATTGCATTGGTCGCACTGGTTGATGACCTCTTGCAGGAGCGGGACGGGGGTCATCCATCCGTCCTGGCTCTTCTGGATCTCTCAGCGGCCTTCGATACCGTTAACCACGGTATCCTTCTGGAACGGCTCAAAGGTTTGGGGATCCAGGGCACTGTGCTGTCCTGGTTTTCCTCATTTCTGGAGGGTCGTACCCAGTCAGTGTGGTTGGAGAGTGAGAGGTCCAGAGCTAGGCCCCTACAGTATGGGGTGCCTCAGGGCTCAGGGCTCTCTCCTCTCCTATTTAACATATCCATGAAGCCGTTTGGCGAGGTTATCCGTTCCCATGGGGTAAGGTATCATCAGTATGCTGATGATACCCAGTTATATATCTCGGCCCATGGGGACCCCAGTGATGCAGTCAATGTCCTATCCAGATGTCTGGAGGCGGTTGGGGTCTGGATGGGGGACAACGGTCTACAATTGAATCCCTCCAAGTCTGAGTGGCTTTGGATAGGGGGTCCCACGTTATCCAGGGAGCTGCCAACTTTGGTCTTGGGTGGGGCTGCTTTGCCCCAGACAGACCCGGTATGCAACTTAGGGGTCCTCCTGGATTCGGATCTGCTACTAGCAGATCAGGTGGCAGCTGTGGCCAGGAGGGCTTTCTCACAGCTTTGCGTCATCCGTCAGTTGCGTTCGCTCCTGGACCGGGACTCCCTGCTCATGGTCACACATGCTCTGGTCACCTCCAGGCTAGATTATTGCAATGCGCTCTACATGGGGCTGCCCTTGTCAACCATTCGGAGGCTGCAGTTGGTCCAGAATGCGGCAGCCCGGGTGGTGATGGGGCACGGGCGTTATGCTCGTGCCTCACCATTACTTCAGGAGCTATACTGGCTACCAGTTTGCCTCCGGGTGCAGTTCAAGGTGCTGGTTTTGACCTTTAAAGCCGTTCATGGTAGTGGGCCAGGATACCTTAGAGACCGCATCATCCCAAGAGTGTCCGTCTGTCCAACCAGAGCGGATCGGAGGGGCTCCCTGATTGTTCCATCTGCCAGAGGGGCTTGTCTCTCTGGCACACGAAGGACGGCCTTTTCCGTGTCCGCACCGGCCTTGTGGAACCTCCTGCCTGTAGAGTTGCGGGAGCAGATGGAGCTGCTACCTTTCAGAAAAGACCTAAAAACCTGGTTGGCAGGGCAGGTGTGGGGCCCAGATGGAAGAGTGGCCCCTGCCTATTGGTTTATAAATTAAGCCCCCATTTCTTTTAATTGTCTTTTTTTTAATGTGGGTTTATGTGGGTTTTAAGAGGAATGGGGTAGGTGGGTGGGTATGTTGGGTTTTAATTGGTTTTAATTGGTTGTACTGTTTTATGTGTGTTTTAACTTGTTGTGAGCCACCCAGAGTTGGGTTTACCTGATTGGGTGGCATATAAATTTGAATATAAAATAAAACAATAAAATAAAAAATAAAATAAAATAAGTAACCTTGTATCCAAATGAACTGTGAATGAGTCTCAATGATTACAATGTACAATGAGTCTCAATGATTACAATGAACCGCCCTGAGTCGGCCGTGGTCGAGTGGGCGGTATAGAAATCTAACAATAAATAAATAAATAAAAAATCTCAGCTGTCCTGGCTAGTGATTCAGCTGCGGCTAGAGGCATCTGCAGAGCTCAGCCCACGTGGTTCAAAGCACCCAATCACAGAGTAACGCGGGAAACAGTCTCCGCCATTACCTCATGTTCAGATTGCATACCTTGCAATAAAGATGTGTTTGGCCCCCTGAATGCTGCCTACCTTTAGTGTCTTGCACGGAAGACAAAGAAGGAGTCGCAGGAAGGACTAACACAGGTTTATTCATTGATGCTCAGCAGGAACATGAGGTAATGGGGCAGATACATCTCATTATATACCATAACACAATACATTTGAATCTTGTTGCATGGTAGCTCATTGGCTGCTACCGGCGTGGCCTCGCCCAGGTCACGCCTCTCTTCTGCAGTTGTTTTCTCTTCTGCAGTTGTTTTCTCTTCTGCAGTTGTTTTCTGTAGCTCCTGATCATGTGGGGAATTTCCCGCGGCTGTTTGTGATTTGGGCAATGTGGACCATGTGAGACTGAACGCTCGCAGCTGCCCTCTATGGGCGGCTTGCTCGTGTTCCTTAACAGCTGAGATACATTGTGATTGTGGACTGGTTACATTCATATATTTAAAGTAACATTGTACATGCATACATAACACTACCGCATATCAATCTTCGAACATCAAACAGCTGTTAACTCTTCTTCTGGCAGGGAGTTCCATAGACCAGTGATCCTCTGGGTGAAAAAGTACTTTCTCTTATTTGTTTGAGAACTAGTACCCAAAAGTTGTACCCCCTAGTTCTAGTATTATGCGATAGGGAAAACAGTTTTTCCTTATCTACTTTGTCCACACCGTGCATGATTTTATAAACTTCAATCAGGTCACCTCTTAGACGCCGTTGTTCAAGAGTGAAAAGGCCCAACCGTGGCAGCCTTGGATGGTAAGGAAGGTGTTCTAGTCCCCTAATCATTTTGATTGCCCTACTCTGCACTTTTTCCAGCTCCATAATATCTTTTTGGAGGTATGGCGACCAGAACTGTACACAGTATTCCAGATGGGGCCTCACCATAGATATATAAAGAGGCAAAATGACACTTGCTGACTTATTTTCTATACCTTTCCTAATGATCCCTAGCATTGAGTTTGCTTTTCTCACTGCTGAGGCACACTGGGTTGACACCTTCATTGAGTTGTCCACCAGGACACCAAGGTCCCTTTCCTGGTTTGTCGCAGAGTTCAGAACCCATCAGTTTATAAATGTAATTGGTTTTGTTTTGTTTTTTGCCCCAACATGCATCACTCTGCACTTACTAATGTTGAAACTCATTTGCCACTGTTTTGCCCACTCCCCCAGTGTCAAGAGAGCCCTCTGGAGCTCTTCACAATCTCTCACGGTTTTCATTACCCTGTATAATTTAGTGTCGTCAGCAAATTTGGCTACCTTGCTATTTACTCCTACTTCTAGATCATTTATGAAGAGGTTGAAAAGCAGTGGTCCCAGTACTGAACCTTGGGGGACCCCACTCTTTACTTCCATCCACTTTGCTGAAACCAGGACCATAGGGAACAGTGCTATCAGCTGCAGGGCAGGGCCATAGCCAGAATTCTAGATGTCGGTGGGCAAAATCTTTTTTCAGGGTGGGCAACAAAGCCTCTTTTCTATGTATTCCTATGGGAAACCATGCCTTGTCAGGGTGGGCAAACTGCTAACTCACGGTCGGCCAAGCCCCCCCCCCCCGGCCCCCACTGGCTACGGCCATGCTGCAGGGCCAGCAACTCCTTCAGTGCATTATCATTCCTTCATTAAGTAAGGAGTAAGCAAGTTTGTCACTGTTATAAAATCTGCCATGTTTTTGCCATGAAACGATAATAAGCTTTTAAAGAAATGTTGAAGATCATCAAGGAAGTTACTTGTTTACAACAGTATTGTCAAAATCTGGATTTGGCAGCAAATAATGGTGGCCAGGTGTGTGTGTGGAATCTTAGAAAGGCCCACATAGAAACAATTGATGTCCTCTGTTACCATTTCTGCAATTGGCTCTTTACAGTTGATCTCAATGTGGTTTGCCCTTTGATAGGTATAGCTATGTTATGTTGGAAGCCTTTATCAGCATTATTAAAACCAAACTCTCATATATATATATCAGTGTTAATTGGCAAAGGTCAGATTATATTTGTTTGCACTATACAAGAAGCCTAATCCTAGAATCAGTATCTATGGGCATTAGAAAGACAATAAGAGATGATTACTTTTTCCCCCTCAACACAGTTATAAATGACCAATCCTCATACTGTACTTTAAAAAGAACTTAAGCCCGGTGGATGGCCAAGTCATTCTTTTAACCAGGTACAACTGGGGAGGGTGGGTGCTCTGACATTTTGAGCATGAGAACACCCATCCTGTCTTGGTAAGCTGCCTGTTCCTTCAAAATGCCTCAGAGAAAGGAACTCATCTTAATTAATCAGTAGATCAGGAGTTCGCAACCTTTTTAAGCCGGGGGCTGGGTCACACTCGCTCAGACAGCTTCAGGGGTGGGACAGCCATTCTGCCCTTCCTCTGCCACATGGCATTTCCTGGTATGGTGGAGGCAGTGGGGGGGGGGGCACATGAAATGGTGCCACGGGCCACAGGTTGAGAATCCCTGCAGGATACCTTCCTTCTCCCTCCCTTCCAAAACATTTAGCAGCTGAAAGCTTCTTGATTTTTTTGTATCCTAAACTCCTGGAACGATTTCCTTGCTACATTTGCTACTACTGGAAAAAAATTCTGATCCCCTTCCCAATTACTGCATAGTATTTCATGTAATGCCCTCTGAACTTGATGATTCTGTTCCCCTGACAAGGCAGAGTTAATACAGACAGTGTAAGTGTGTTATATGTTTGAAGCCTTTTGCTGTATTATCAAAATCAAACTTTACTGAGCCCTGTGAGACTCATCTCTAAGAATATGTGTATTGGATTTTGCTGTCAAGCAACTTTTTGAGGTGACTTTTTCAGTATTCATAATTATCTCTTCTTTCCTTTTACGGGCAGAAGGTATTGTGTCTCCTTGCCATTATTGTCTTCCTTGCCTCTTTTTCTGAGCACTTGGCTGGTTCACTACCTTCAGATAGTTTCCTTCAACATTCCCTCCAGCCAATATACAAGCATCTTTTCAGATCCATAAATCTCCATTTTCAACATATTTTTGACAGACATGATGCCCCTGGAGCCCAGAGAATGCATACTGATTAGAAAAGAGAGAGAGAGGTATGGTTTTTGCCTGCGCATTGAGAAATTCAAAGCAGGACATATCATTCGGAAAGTTGAAAATGGCAGTCTAGCTGAGAAGGCTGGTCTGAAAGATGGAGACAGGCTCCTGAGGATCAATGGAGTATTTGTGGACAAGGAAGATCATGAAAAGGTATTATCCTGCAAAGGGACTGCCTTTGGCATTGCTAAATATATGCATTATTCGGTTTAATCTATGCTTATCTTATTTATTCAAAGTCTTTTCCTCTCCCAAATGTTCAGGGCGTCTTACATTAACCCCTCACCCAATGGCACCTTCTGGAGGCATTGGATAACAACGCTTTTCATCCCCAGCAAACCTGGTTTGAGGATTATGGGAGATGTAATCCAATAAATCTAGAAGGCATACACCAACATTTTTCTGTAAAATTTCCATAGGGTGAAACAAATCTCTTAGCCTCTTCACAATCTTATAGACAATCAGAGGAAACTTTATGAAACTTCTACACTTTTTCTCCAATATTGTTTTGCACACTTTTTCAATTCAAGTATTAATGCATTGTAGGAGGGAGATTACTGGTGTGCATTATCTGTAAGGCTGCCTTTGAAAATAATCAGAAAACTGTGTTTAGTCTCAAATAGGGAAGTAAGATTAACTGAGGGCAGGCAACATGACCGTATTAGGTCAGTAATGTGTGATCTGCTTGATTTTCAAATCTTTCTCAAGATTTTGTACAAAGAATAATCCCATTTCCTGTGTAACTGAAGACCATCTTTGGAAGCCTTCTTCCATATGACCCTATCTTTTTATGCCAATGGGTAACTAATGAGGTGACAGTGTTTCATACCTGTCAACCATGGCTCCGGAAAATCCAGGACCTGTGCAGAATGGTTCTGCGCAGGTCGCTTTTTATGCATGCGTAAAAGCCTTCTACACATGCGTAAAAGCAACTTGTGCAGAACCGTTCTGCGCAGCTCGCTTCTATGCATACATAGAAGGCTTTTACGCATGCGTGGAAGGCTTCTACAATCCCCTTCTGCACAAAAGCCTTCTACGCATGCGTAGAAGGGTTCTACGCAAGCATAGAAGGGTTCTACGCAAGCATAGAAGGGTTCTATGCATGTGTAAAAGCCTTCTACGCATGTGTAGAAGCAAGCTGCGCAGAAGGGATGCGCAGTAACGCCTTTTCCCCCGCTGCCAAATTCCGGGGTTTCGGCAGCTCCAGGAGGGAAATGGCGAAAATCAGCACCAAAAAACTGGAAATCCCGGCCAATCCAGGAAGATTGACAGGTATGCAGTGTTTCCCCTGTGAATCCTCAGTTCTGGAATACCCACCCACAAAAGGCTTGTCCAGCACTTGTGATCTCCAATACTCCATGCTGAAAGACCTATAAATTTTCAGATTTCCATTCTTAGTTTTTAAAAAGCTATTGTTCTTGTTCTTTAGAAATTAGCCTTTATGTTAGTGTACTCTTATTTTTCTGTTTTTCATTAGCTGTTTTCATTTGTAAAGTTTTTGTGTTGTGTTTTATATATATTTTAATGTGTTTTATAGCCTTGCCATTTTTTTATGAAAAACCTAGAGAGATATGGTTCTTGGCCATAAAGACACGCAATAAAACAAAGAGAAATAAAATCTGTTGCTGTTTGCAACTATGATTAAACCTTTCACTCTATCCATTATAGGTAACTGACTTAGTTCAGAATTGTACAGGTTCTATAGTATTCCTTGTTTTGGATGAACACTCTTATGAAATTGCACAAAAAGAAGGGTTCAACTTTGAAGACCTGGGTCAACAGATGCAAACCCAGCAAGCAGAACATCACCCATCTGTGACTAATAGAGCGCCTTGTCCAGTTCCACAGCCTCGTCTCTGCTATCTAGTTAAGGAACATAATACCTATGGCTTCTCTTTGAAGACCACTACAGGTGAGAACAAAAAGTATAGGAAATGTGTAATGTAGTAAGAATTAGATTCAACTTCTAGAGCTGGGGTTGGTAAGTTTAGCATATTGTCCACCATTTAGCATCATGATTTTAGTTCCTCCGAGTCTCCTATTTTGTAACTAAATCTGGAAAGTGTGTATTCTATTACATTGTTACCTGAGGATTTGAAAATAAAATCCTGAGGTTTCAGCAATTTTCCATGTATTTTAATTGGACAAAAAACAACAATTGGAACAATTTTTTCTAACCGATCTGTTGTGTACCTCATAGACATATTTTTCCCCTAGCCAATAAAAGGTACTGGGTAGGAGGGAATGTCCTATGGCATTTCTTGGTGTAGCACAGTATCATGGAGCAGGTATGCTGTACTCTGCTTACCCATAGGTTAAGTTCATGCTGTACAGACACTGTAATTCTCAGACGGTTCTGGAAAGGCAAGAAATGTACAACAAATCCCACTCCCAATCTCTGTTGCTAACCCTCAGTACATTAGAATCCAAATTCTTTTGTGTGTATGGTTTCAGGCTTTACCCCATGACTGGTAAGACCATTTGCACCCAATGTTTAAACTCATCCCTAAGTAGATCTGGCATGACCACCTGCCATTAATTTTTGAGTCTCTCCATTTATGATTTTTCTGTACCATACATAAAAAAAATGCAGTGCAGAGCCTGAAGATGTGGACCTGACCTCCCACAAAAACTCATTTTGTTCAATTGTTAGTGATCTAATAAAAGCATTGCCTTCTCTTGCACTTGTGTAAACTTAAGGACTATACCATTTTCCTAATTTTTTCAGACCAAGCATGTGAATTGTGCAGACTTTTCTTGATTCCTTCAGCTCTGCAAATGGGATACCTTTAAAAGGCATCTAAACATTTCTATTAAACCTCCTTAAAATATAATCCTGATTATAATGGAAGAATGTGATACATTTGTCCCAGCCTTAACATAGCTGCCACTTTTGCATTCCTAAATTAATTAATTAATTTATTGATTAATTCTTTAATTAATTCCTAAACTAAATGAAAGACTGCAGTGGCTCAAGTGGCTAAGTCGCTCACTGGAAGGTGGAAGGTCAGCAGTTCGATTCCCGAGTACTGCAGGACGGAATGAGCTCCCGTCTTTGTCCCAGCTCCTGCCAACCTAGCAGTTCGAAAGCAAGAAATTGCAAGTAGATAAATAGGGACCACTTTGGTGGGAAGATAACAGCATTCCGTGTGCTCCGGTGTTTAGTCATGCCTGTCACACGGCCACGGAAACATCTGCAGAAGCAGACAGCGCTGGCTCTTCAGCTCTGAAACAGAGATGAGCACTGAACCCTAGACTCGGATACGACTGGCTTTCGAGCAGGGGGAACCTTTAAATTAATTCAAGCTAGAAATGTTAGTAGCTTTCATATCACTTTAGGTAAAGGTAAGGTAAAGGCTGCCCTTGCTCAAATGCCAGTTGTATCCTATTCTAAGGTTCAGTGCTCATCTCTATTTATAGCCAAAGAGCTAGCACTGTTTGCGTCTGCAGACATTTCCATGGACATGTGGCAGGCATGACTAGCCACTGGAGTGCACGGAATGCTGTTTACTTTCCCACCGAAGTGGTACCTATTTATGTACTTGCAATTTCTTGCTTTCAAACTGCTAGGTTGGCAGGAGCTGGGACAAAGACAGAAGCTCTGTCAACCTTCCAATTGCCAAGTTCAGCGTCTTAAACACTAAGCCACTGCAGTCCCTTCTAAGCCACTGCATATCACTTTATCAACAGGCAATTACTTCAACAATATGAAAGAACTAAAGGCAGCGCAGTATCTCTAAGTCTTAGAACAAAAGGATTATTTTAGGAAACATATATTTTAACAAATTCTAAGATACCTTTATTGGGCCATCTTGAAAGTTACAGAATATTGTAGAAGCATTTGAGTTCTCTGTAATTCATAAGGCTGTATGACAAATAGAGCAAGAAAATTAGGAAGGCTAATGGGGTGATGCTCAAGTCATGAAGTCTGCATCTGATTAGTCTTAAGAAAGAAGGAGGCCAGACATTCAGATCAGGTTTCACCAGGATGTTTTAGTGAGACTCTCCACCTCATCTCTGGGACTTACCACAAGGCTACCAAAACAGAGGATAGTGGATTCCACCTTTTTAAAATATAAAATCCACCAGTTTTGGTGCTACAGTAGTAAATCCAAATAAAATATTTAATAAGCAATGGTATTTCCACAAGGAAAGCTGAGCACAGAAGAATCGACGCCTTTGAAATGTGGTGTTGGAGAAGAGTTTTGAGAGTACCCTGAACAGCGAGGAGAACAAATAGGTCGATCTTAAAAGAAATTAACCCTGACTACTCCTTAGAAGGTCAAAGAATGAAGATGAAACTAAAGTACTTTGGACATTAAATGAGAAGATTCACTTGAGAAAGCCTTGATGCTGAGAAAGGTGGAGAGCAAAAGAAAAAGGAGATGGCAGAAAATGAGATGGCTAGATGGTATTGTAGACACAATGGGCACAGAGCTGGGTGAGTTGAGGAGGATGGTGGAGGACAGAGATGCCTGGTGGGCAATGGTCCATAGGGTCGCAAAGGGTCAGAATCGACTGTGTGGTTGAACAACAAATTATTGCTGATGCTGACTAGCCAGAAGAGTCTCCTACTATTACCATTATTCTCCAGGTAATGTTAGATAAGATATTTTATGACTGAGCTAGACAGGATGGATAATCCACTTTTTGTTGATTCATAAAAAATATTATATTTGATCTGACAAATTGTCTGCCACCATCACAACTGCTACTTCAACCAACAACCTTTGTCCTACCTGATTACTGCTTTTGCATCATCACTGAGGAGGAGTAGAGACTTACTTCAGCTTTTCACTCTTTTCCAGGTGAGAAGGGGCTGTACATTATAGATGTGTTGCCTCAAGGACCAGCTGCAAAAGCTGGAGTGCAGCCAAATGATCGTCTGATTGAAATCAATGGAGAGAATGTGGGAAATGATACTCATGATGAAGTGGTTGAGAAGGTACTTAGGAGTGACAGCTTCTCTCTCTTTTTTAATTCTTTGATGAGATTTTTTTTCCCATAGATGAATGTTCTGAGGATACATTTAGAACATAAACTGAGTCCGTAGCATTCAGTGGATAACACAATTCCCCAAGCTGTATATTTGAATGATGTCAATGTGGAAGAGTAATTATTTTAAACACTGGGTTGGATCTATCACTCTTGCAGTAATTCTAATGCATCCCAATGAACAGAACTTACGCTAAAGACCTGAGCCCTTAATTTCATTGGGTCTGCTCTAAGCAAGAGCTGTCAATATATGCATTATAGTGAGGCAAAGTGGCAGTGCAGAGATAATAATGTCAGGAGGTCAGCTAACAAGGAACAGGTGCAAGCAATCATCTAACTCCGCTCTGCTGTGATTGACAGTTAATAAGATACATTGTAACCTTAAGTGTTTTGCTTCCTGTATAAATAAAAGTTGCTTGCAAAACTTGTTTTGCAAGGCTTGCAGAGCTGCACAGAAGTTGCAGAACAGAGCAGAGCTGAGCTGAGCTGAACAATGCTGAATGTAATGTTTATTTACTTGGACTGTAAATGTTCTTAATAGACCAGTTTGATTTAAACTAAATCTGGCGTATAGTCTTTCTTAGACTCATCACAACTCAGACTGCTACAACATTCACTCAAAAACTAACAAGATCCAGTCCATTTTACAGTTCACACAAAAGTTTAAGATCTATCTATCAAAATGGTTTGAGGAGAAAATGTTTTGGGAAGACTAGATTTTTTCCTATCTATTCCTGCATGTGAACGGGATCTTTCTTCATCCTTATTCTCTACTCAATTCACTGGCAGAAGTACCATTGCTATTAGTATGTCTCTGTTCCAGATAAGAAAGTCTGGGAAGCAAGTTGTGTTTCTACTATCAAATAAAGAAACTGACCAGTACTACAACAGACAGAACATGCAGTTAACAAGAGAAATGGCTAGTCTAAAATTATTGCCCCTCAAGCCAAGAAGCGTTGATCTTGAAAAAGGAAAAGATGGTTATGGTTTCTACCTGAGGATGGAACAGAATGGTAAAGGTGAGAACTAAAATTGTTCCTTTTGTCTGCAATTTATGGAATTTCTAATACACTCTCAAGAGTAGTGGCAACATTTCGAATGTTTAGCAGTGGTGGGGTATAAAATAATTAACAAAGTTCTTGCAGTCCTGGCCAGTCTAGCACTTTTTGTTGCTAATGGCTTTTATAATCATTAATGAGTTATACTTGATAAGAACTTCTAACTTAGCAACCAAGATATAACTTCCACAACTTCATTGATGCCAATATTCACCATGATCCTGATTTCATCTCAACTTGATTTTAGGTTATCTAGGTGGCATGCAATATATGAAACTTTCACTAGACAGGCAAATGAGATCTATATGCCTGCCCCTAAAGATCAAATTTCCTACTGTTATAAGGTCTCTATTGTCGCACCCGCTGGTGACCTGAGACCGTGGCAAGGAGACTGGGTTAGTTCAGTAAGCTGCCTCTGTTTGAGTTGGTACGCACATTTCCTCCTGCAGCATTTACTGAAGCCTCTCACTACCTGTCTTCAAGCCCCGGGGTGGAATTTCTTTAACCAGGGAATATGCATTTCTAGATTGGTAGCATGGAGACAGAGAACTGGATAATTGTACAGTAATACCTCATACAAAGTCTGCTTCATACAACATCGGATTCATACAACATCGCCTAATTCCTTCTAAAAAGTTGCCTCATACAAAGTCATGCGACTTTGTATGAAGCATTGGGGATTTCCCAGGTTGCATTGTGCCTAGGCAGTATAAAAGGCAGGACACATGTGTGCATTGCTCTTGTGGGTTTTGCATGAGACGAAGAGTGTTTAGGAGTGGTTTTGAGCGCGATTTTGGATTTTTTTGAATTTTTTCGTCAGAATTTTTAGAAGCATTCCTGGGATTTTTGCAGCATTCTTCAGGTTCTTGGACAATCAGGGCTGTTTAACATGTTTTTGTAATGTTTTTAGCCTTTAGACAATGATTTCTTAAAGTTCTGTCTGTTTCCTTGACTTTGCTCTGAAGTCTGTGCTGTTACAGTACAATGTATCTCTATGGAAATGAGGTTGTACGAGGCATCGCGGCAAGGATTTGGACATTGTATGAGGCATTGTGGCTAGGATTTTGCATGCCTCATACAAAGTCCGAATCTGTATAAAGTCCAAACTTGTGGAACCAAGTTTGGACATTGTATGCGGTATCACTGTATTGCCTGATAGACTGAGTTCCACTCCTTCCATATAGTAGCAAAGTTTTATTTAGCAAAATATCTGAAAAAGACAAAGTACAGAAAACATAGAAATACAGAGTTAATCAGAGGATCACTCTGGCATAGCCATTGGCAAGGCTAGCTCTTTAGATATTTAGTCTCTTCTCAGAGATAGGAGCAAAGGCCTAACAAAACTCGAGGTCTCTAGCTAGGAGCCTAATTTGAGTGGCTTGATGCAGTTCCTTAAATAGGAAAGTTTCTCCACCTTGGAGGTTTAATCTAGATAAGTATAACCTATGAAAGTGAGCCACACCTATATCAGATAACAGTTTCCAATCAGATTTACCCTCCCATTAGATAAGCATATCCAATGAAATCTGACCACTGATAAGAGACTCCAATCAGAGGGATCTGCTCCTACCCCTCCTGTCAGGTAAAGGTGGAGGAGAAAACACCCACAGGAACAATGTAGTCGACACGGGCAAATCTTAAAAGTGAACCACACTTTAATAAAATATTAATAGCTGTGTATAGTCAACAATGGGAGCTGAATTGTGTGAAGATATTCTGGTGCAATAAGATCCTAACAATCATCTATATCAGCATGAGCACGGGTATGAGGACAACTACAAAACCATATAGATAAATATATCACATTATGTACATACCAACAGCAGGACAAGTTATAATGAGTTATAAAAGTATTAAATCTAATACTTTTAAGATTTGCCCGTGTTGACTACATTGTTCCTGTGGGTTTTTTCTCCTCCTCATTGTCTGTACACCCAGCCATCTTCCTTCCCTCCTTGAGGTAAAGGTGGAGTGCAACCTGATTGGTTAGGGACCTGGGGACTTTCCAAATACTCCTGGCTCCCCACCTTTGCACTGTCCTTGACTCCAAGTAGCCTAAGATGGAGTCAGAAAGTAAAATGGATGCAGTTTGGTTCATCCAGATCATGACATCTATATCATAAAAGCATATCCCTTCACACAAGTAAATACATGTCCAACCCTTAAGGTATTATGACCTCTCCTACAGGATCCCTGGGACTGCGGTGGCACAATGGTTAAGATGCTGAACTTGATGACTGGAAGGTCAGCAGGTTAGCAGTTCGAGACCCAAGTGCTGCATGATGGAGTGAGCTCCCGGCTCTGTCCCGGCTCCTGCCACATAGCAGTTTGAAAGCAAGAAATTGCAAGTAGATAAATAGGTACCACTTCAATGGCACAGTAAACAGTGTTCCGTGCGCTGGCTCTTTGGCTATAAACAGAGATGAGCACTGAACCCTAGAGTCAAATACGACTCGCTTTCAAGCAAGGGCAACCTTTACCTTTCAGGATCCCTTGTTTTCATGAAAGTGATGGCATTCTTTCCCACACAAACAATTTATATGTCACCCAGGGAACAGGACCTCTTGTCACACCGGCAGAGTACCCATCTATCAACCTCTCTTTAACTCATTTCAGTTTTTCCAGGTCTTTGCCACAATTGAACAAATTTGTTCTTTGTGATCTGGGGTATGAGTATAACCTGAGTACATATCCACAATTTCTAACTGGCAGGCAGGAAACAGTACATGTGAAGTTCAGTGTAATATACTGTATGTGATAGTCCCCATACTTTTGCCAGCTTTCTACTATCAGTGCATGTTTGTCTTCGGCATTCTACCTAGAAATGAAGTTATTTAACTACAAGAAGGACATATTCTGCTCTGGACCATGACACTAAGAAAGCTATTCCTCCCCACTGTAACTCGTAATGTATAACCACAAGTTAGACTTTAGCAAACATATTAATGTACAGTACTAAAGGAGCCAATGTGATTTTCCTAGCCTTGTAATATAGCTAAGTTTAAGATATTAAAGGTATCAGTCATTCTCTGAAAAGACTGAAGACACATAGACATTCCTACATCATCTTTGTTACAAATAAGACTAATAAAACAATACCGACATAATATCCTTTAAATAAATTTGCCAAGAACACGCCTGCCTGAATAGGTACCAGATAAAAGTTATCTATCAAGTTGGGTGGACAGGAACGTTTCAGCTTGAGAACATCTTGTAAGAAAATGTACTTAAAATAAAACTACCCTATTTCACCTGTTTATGATGCTTTGTATAACAGTCTATAAAAGCTACCTATGAATTTTGGAATTTGGACTTCTACACTGACGCCTTAGGGTGTGTGTATTGATTTCCCAGCTAGCATTAATAAACATTCTCCGGATACCTGGCATGTTAATACACCTCCTGGCAAGTTGCTAAGAAAAGGGTCTTGACACTGAGCTCACTGCCTTACTAAATTTATTACCCTGACATTTTAAGAGACTCCGATGCTTGGTCAGTAGCCCCCTCCTTTTTATCAGAGGTGGATTGCCTTGCAAATCTATTTTCCTTCTCTGGGAAACTTCACACTGGCATACACGACTTCATTTGCTGCTCCTGTTTGGGCCATAAGCTTCCTGGAACTGGCCGGCTGGTGGAAAAACTGGCTGGCTGTTTGTTTCACCCCACATTCCTCAGCAACACAGCTCAACCGATTGTTCACCTCCCATAATAAATACAAACCAGACTATGGCAGCAGCACTAAGACACCCATGAGTTAGATCAGGGGTTCCCAATCTTTTCAAGCCGGATGCCGGGTCATGCTCTCTCAGTCAGCTTCGAGGGCCGGACGGACATTTTGCCCTGCCTGCAGGATGGGGGTGGCCATTTTGTCCCAACAGCTTCAAAGAGGTGGCCATTTTGTTTCTCAAATGCCCTTGGAGGAGTGGAGGCCACATGAAATGGTGCCATGGGCCAGATCTGGCTCACAGGACTTAGGTTGGGAACCCCTGAGTTAGATTGGTATGGCTCTCATTTTCAGCTAAACTCAGGTTGTTTTCAAGTTAAACTTGTGAATGGCTACCAGTCAGCATAGCTAAATGCAACCTCTATGTTCCAATAGAGTATATCTCTCAATTCCAGTTGCTATGGGAAGTTACCGGGGAAGAAATGGTTAGAGGTAACTTACGGAGTCTTGCTGCAAACAAAACAGTGAATTAATGGAATCTTTGGCCCAATTCACATTTTCTGCCTGAGTGGGCAGCATATATAAATACGACTATTAAATTAAATTAAAATTAAATTAAAAAGAAATATGATTTGCACATGACTACATACGAGTTTGTGACAATAGGTGTGGAGTTCTGAAGGAGGGATGACCCCCACCTGCTGGCTGGTTTAAATAACAGTGCAATTCTCTCTCTTTTTAATGTGTGCATGTGGGATTTTTAATGGGGTTTTATTCACTTTTTATGAGGTTTTATGTTTTTAGTGGGTTTTAACATTGTGAGCCGGCCAGAGTCTTTGCTGAGTTGGGCGGCTATAGAAGTATGAGAAATAAATAAATAAATAAATAAACTTGAATCAGGATTCAGATCTAATTCTCCCATCCCCTGGAAAATGCTTTAACTTCCCATTTGGCACCTTACACCCCACATTCTTCAAGCAAGTGTTCATATTCTGCAAGTTAGTTGAACTACCCTATTTGCCAGTGTGTAAGATGCACTCCCCGCTTAAAATACACCAGAAAAATGGAGTGCATTTTATACTCCATTGTGTCTTATAAGCCGACAAATATGGTATATACCAGGGGTGCCCAAACTTTTCAAGCCGTGGGCCGGTCACGTGGTTCAGGGGGCCGGTCGTATGGTTTAGCGGGCTGGTCGTGTAGTTCCTCCCACTGGAAGCAGAAGTAAAATGTGCCTTGCAATCCGTCTTGTAACAGGATGAGATAGATTTTTTAGACTGCAATTTCTCTGCTTAAACCCGGGGTGTCCAAACTACTGCCCACAGGCAGGATCCAGCCCCTGACACCAATTCATCTGGCTCGCACAGCTCTTGTCACTCCTGGAAATGGAAGTAAAACACACCCATACGGGCGTGTTTTACTTCCACTTCCAGGAGCAATGAGGGTGGGGCAGGCCAGATGAATTGGCGTCGGAGGGCCAGGGCCAGCCCATGGGGCGTAATTTGGGCACCCCGGTATATACTGATCTGAGCCATTACTGTGGTATCGAAATTTAAACCATTAGACTGACCGTGCTTTATTAAATAGATGGCTTTTCCTATTTTTGAGGACAGGCCACTTAATTAATGTGATTGATTCGAGCAACCCTGCAGCTATGGCAGGTCTAAAGGACAATGACATCTTGGTGGCTGTAAATGGAGAGCCCGTTGAAACCTTGGAGCATAATACTGTGGTGAAGAAAATCAGAGAGTCTGGCGAAACAACTACACTGCTGGTGGTGGACGAGGAGACGGACGCCATGTACAAAATGGTAACGAGCACAGCTAAGGTGCAATAATGAATTTGGAAGCATACCTTCCTGTCTCTCACTTCTTTCACGCCTATACCATCTAGGCAAAATCAATACATTTTCATACAAAGGCATAAGCATAGCCCAATCCACTATTTTGCTACCTTGCACTATTTTACTACTAGTATAGAGCCCTGGTGGTGCACTGGTTAAACTGCCGTGCTACAACCAAAAGGGTGTGAGTTTGATCCTGGCCAGGGCTCAAGGTTGACTCAGCCTTCCATCCTTCCAAGGTTGGTAAAATAAGTACCCAGCATGATGGGGGCAAAATGCTAATTAACATGTGAACTGCCCAGAGTGCACTAAGCACTATGGGGTTAGTATATAAGTGTGGTTGCTTTTTGCTTCCACAGATCATATGATCAGCTGGACAAGAAGTTATGTGTGCCCACAATCTTTTCTCTCCTGTACTCTCCAGCTGTTTCTAGCAAGTGGGGACTGGGATGGGAGAGCTATACCTCTCTTCCTGCTGTCTCTTCCCTACAAGATATTTTTATCATACAGTATTTGACAGTATTTCTTATTTTTACAATGAGCACTTCTTTGCTTTTGGCTTAAGGCAAAAATATCTCGATGCCTATACTATCACACAACGCTGGTGCCATCTTCACATAAGGCAGAAGTATTAACATATACTGAAGAACTCAACCATAAACCTAGACTATGCAGACTGGTAAAAGGTCCCGATGGATTTGGCTTCTGGTTGAACGCTATCAAGGATTTGCCTGGTCAATTCGTCAAAGAGGTACTAATGAAGAAGCAATATTCTGATGAAAAAAGCATGATGCCGATGCATAGCTGTCAAGTATCCCGTATTGGCCGGGAAACTCCCGTATTTTACCCTCTTTCCCACCGTTCTCCCATATTAGTTAGACTGCAATACCCTAATGCCACCACAGGATAAGCATAGCTGTCAAGTACCCCATTTTGGCTGGGAAATTTCCCTTATTTTCAAATCCAAAACTTGACAGGTATGTGCCGATGATGAGAATGAACAGTTATGTGTCCAGCCCTTTTGTTCTTGTGGTGAATGTACACAGCATCCATGTAGCCAGTATAATGCATTTTTAAAAAGCAGTGTATTTTAACTCATACATCTGTTTAGCAAAGGTGGTGGCTGAGGGTAGTAATTTGCAATTTGCTTTTTCTCTAGTATAGTATTGTGAACAACAAGTATTCCGAAATCAAGGTAAAAGTCATCTTTGCTTGAAAGCCTGTCATATTTGACTCTACTGTTCGGTGCTTATCTCCGTTTACAGCCAAAGAGTCAGTGCTATCTGCATCTGTAGATGTTTTCGTGGTCACGTGACAGGCGTGATTAGATGCTGGAGCATACTGTTGATGCAAATGGTTAACAGAGTGGTATGCAGTGGCTAGCAAGAAGTTTGCACCTGGCAAGGTGGTCCCTTGTGAGAAAAAACAGGCAGACAGATCTTGGTGCAGAAGAAAGCTCAATGTAAGTTTACTCAGGAAGTAAAAAGGTGCAAGTATATACAGTGCAACAACTATAACACAAAACAGATATATTCTCTTGGGCTGCTCGGTTGACCTCACTGAGACAGATCAGTTGTGCTATATACAAGTCCATACAGTTCAGTAGCAGTCCAGTCCAGCTGGATAAATGCAAGCTGGAGGCTTACCCCCAAGTAGTCCTTATTTGTCCAACAAGCACAGATGGCATATCAGGCAAAAGCCATCATCAGGATCAGTGCAAAGATTCAGTCCTCATTGCAGGTTCTGGAAGACGCAGGGATCTTCATCCAGACTGTCAGCAGAGGAAGGTGAGCATTAAAACTCAGGCAAGTTGAGCATTGTAGCTGGAAGTCTGCAATCCTGCTGACCTAAATACACTGGCCCATGGAGCACATAAGGGAAAAGTCCCAACACCTGTGCATACCTGTCAAGTATCCCAGATTGGCCGGGAAATCCCATATTTTGGTGCGCGTTGCTCCCCTTTCCCGGTGCTGTCCCGTATTTAGAACAGTGGGGAAAGGGGTTACTGTGCATGCACACACGCACGCACAAAACCCATCTGCACATGCGTGAATGTGTTCTGCGCATATGCAAAGGGGTTCTGCGCATGTGCAATGGAGTTTTTCCTGTGCATGAGCACCCGGGCTGGAGCAGTTCCCATATTTTCCGGAGCAGCGCTTGATGGGTATGCACCTGTGTGCCCCTGCAGTAGGATCTTAAAGGCATCGCAGACACAATATGCCTTGCAACCAGTTAGGGTATGAGGCAAAGACTTACATCCCCTAACACACACAAAATGTTGTTACCTTTCCCACCGAAGTGGTATTTATTTATCTACTTGCAATGTCTTGCTTTCAAACTGCTAGGTTGGCAGGAGCTGGGACAGAAATGGGAGCTCACTGTTGTGCAGGACTTAGGACTCATCACGCAGCACTTGGGCCTCGAACTGCAGACCTTCCAGTCATCAAAGTCCATCATCTTAATTTTGGAAGCACTCCCTTCCAAAATCAGACATACAAAACCTATATGACTGCCCCTATGCTTAAGACATGTTCATCAGAGATGCACTTTATGCCTTTTAGCAGAGCAGAACAACTGTACTATAAACCAGCGGTTTCTAATGTTTTTATGCTGTGGGCCTGACCATGCCCCATAAAAGCGGAAGTAAGTGTGCCCACTTGTGTTTACTACAGCCATGGGCACATTTACAGCTGACGTAACTGCATTCACGCATACGTGGGCACACTTTACGGCTGTCTTAAATACACCTGCTTCCACTTCTGGGTGCAGCAGCGACAGGCCACATGAAATGGTGCCGCAGGCCGAAGCCGGCCTGTGGGCCATAGGTTGAGAACCCGTGCTATAAAGAGTATACTTGTGTTAGTTTTTTTCTCACATTATTTTAACTTCATGTCAAGAGGGTTCTGTGCCTTGTCCATTCCCAGTCAACAATGCTGTGTCAGCAACAAACTTTTTAAAAAGAAAATGTGTGTGATACCGTAACTGTTTGTGTATTTAAAAGACAATTTCAAAGCAGCAAATAAACATGGGAAAATAATTTAGTGCAGAATGAGACTAATTTTTTTAAAAGCAGTGACAAGTGGCTGAATTTACAACTTAAACTCTTCAAGGACAACATTTTCTAGTGATTCTGTACATCCAGCAGTGTAGGAAATCAAGTTCAGTAGAACCCCGCATAACGAAAATACTTCATTCCATAGAGCTCTTTGCTATGCAGATTTTTTCATTATGCGGTTCCCTATGGGAGATACCCTGCATAACTGGGGGGAAAGTTCATTAACCGGGCTTCCCATTGAGCGGGTATACCCCGGTTACCAAAACCCCCACATAATGAACAATTTTTCCATTATGTGAGGTATCGCCCTTGCATAACGAACGCTTTGTTATGTTAATTCTTCGCTATGCGATGTGGTCATTATGCAAGGTACCACTGTATACTCGCATACCTGTCAAGTATCCCATATTGGCCAGGATTTCCCATTTTTCAGCACTCGTTCCTCCCCTTTCCCGCCGCTGTCCCGTATTTGAACAGCGGGGAAAGGGGTTACTGTGCATGCGCAGCCACGGTGCACATGCACAAACAGGCTATTGAGCATGCGCGGTCATGGTGCATGTGCACAAACGGGTTACTGCACATATGCGTCCACATATGTGCAGTAATTTCCCGTATTTTGCAGAGCTGCGCTTGACAGTTATATATACTTGTTATACAGGAGTGCTTGTCCTGGCACAAAAACTATTTATACAGAAAGATGCTATAAATATACCAGTTTAGAAATATCGCAGTATAAGAACATGCAGAATAGCTTATACTGTTTAAGTTGCTACACAACTCTTCAGCTACTACCTGGTTATCTTCTGTATGCCTTGACATAGAATGTATAACTAATGACAACTGAACAATGTAAGCTCACACATCACCTTCAAAGCTACAGTCCTACTAGGGAATGAGACAATTTAACTCATTGGGACTTATGATTAGATGTAAGTGTGCTTAGTTTTCGGAAAATGATTATCCCAGGCCAAATGTGCATTATGGAAAACATTCTGCCTTCCTCTTTGCAATTTAAATTTGATGTACTTTAGTTGTTTTGAAAGAACAAAGTAATTCAAAAATGGAATGCAATGATGTACATTGTGCCGAGGTCTTTAGATCCACGTTGCTTTCATTGATCTAAAGACATTCCAACACCAAGCTGATAAATCTAACTCGATAAGAAATCAAACACTTTTAAGACAATATTAACTAAACCATCTTTATTTTTCTGCTAGAGATGCAGATAAATGAAAATAAATATGGTAGTTAAACTACTGCATATTATTGTTTGCCATTTTGCCATATGTATACAGTGATACCTCATACAACGTCCAAACTTGGTTCCACAAGTTTGGACTTTATACGGATTTGGACTTTGTATGAGGCATGCAAAATCCTAGTCGTGATGCCTCATACAACGTCCAAATCCTTGCCGCGATGCCTCGTACAACGTCGTTTCCATAGAGATACATTGTACTGTAACAGCACAGACTTCAGGGCAAAGTCAAGGAAACAGACAGGAAACTGACAGAACTTTAAGAAAGCATTGTCTAAAGGCTAAATACATTACAAAAACATGTCAAACAACCCTGATTGTCCAAGAACCTGAAGAATGCCGCAAAAATCCCAGGAATGCTTCTAAAAATTCTGACGAAAAAATTCAAAAAAATCCAAAAACATGCTCAAAAACACTCCTAAACACTCTTCGCCTCGTGCAAAACCCACAAGAGCAATGTACACATGTGTCCTGCCTTTTATACTGCCCAGGCACAATGCAACCTGGGAAAAACCCCAATGCCTCATACAAAGTCCACTGAGTTTGAATGTGGCAACTTTTTTTCAAGGAATTAGGCGACGTTGTATGAATTCAATGTTGTACGAAGCAGACTTTGTATGAGATATTACTGTACAAGTTGTCTGCTGTAAGCAAGGACTTTACAAGTTTTGTATCTGAACTACCACCCTGTACTACTGTCTACTTTCAAGTGGTGAAATACTTGCTTCTAACACAACATAATTGCAGGTACGAAAGGATGGGCCAGCAGACAAAGCAGGGCTGCAAGCTGATGATATCTTGATAGAAGTGAATGGTGTCAATGTAGAGAATGAAAGCTATGAGGATGTAGTCGCAAGAATCCAGAACAGTGGCAACAGGGTGACACTACTAGTCTGCGGAGAGGAAGCTTACCAGTACTTTAAGTCTCAGAATATGTCTGTTACTGCCTTGATGGCGGATCCATCAGATGATGGCAATGTTGACCCTCCTGCCTACACAGAGATACAAACCCCACAGCCTGAACCACGAGAACGGGTGAGTTATTTGACACACAAAGTATGAGAAAAGCTACATGACTAAGGAAGGAATCTTAAACAGATTTGTTTGGAGAAAAAATCCCATCAATACCATTCTATTGGGCAAATAAATGTTGAGATTGCAAGTGAGTGACTTTGCTATAAGAACCCTACGATCTCAGAGATCTTGCACATTTCATTGATAAAACTCAGATAAATGCATGTTAAGATGTGGATCCAAGATACCATACATGTGCATAAAGAACACTACAGAACAAACTTACATGCCCTCCAGCAGTAACTATATCAAGTATTTAATGGGTAAAAACAATGAGAACTTCAAAAAGAATTCAGCCAATTCTAATAAGAACAGGCACTTCTAAGGTCAGATTTTCTCCTTGAATTTTATTGCTTTTTCCTTTTCTTTCCTTCATAAGACCACTAAACTAATAGCTAAGAAAGTTAGACTCTGCCTAAGTTCAAGTTTCAGCTACAAAATTGCAAAAAGTCTCAACTAACTACTAATAATGCATCATTAGTCTGAAACATGAGAGGTCACTTTCAGACAATATAGTAGACTACCAATCTCACCTATGATTGTCGTTTTTCTTCACTAGGCCAACTCATCATCCTCACATTCAGATGTCTCAGAAGATGACACCAGATTGTGACACTAGCTATCAAGTCTCTTCCAGTGTTTACACTTGAAATGCAATGATGTATGACTCAGACTCTGAAGTAAATGGTTACTAATATCACTGCTTAGAAAAGTTTGGCTGGAATCCTATATATGCTTACTTGAAACCTTATTCTGCTGGACAATATAAAAGCTACAAACATGTATGCAATTGAAATGGTATAGAAGAATGTTTTAATGTGTCAAAAGAGATGATTGTATTAAATTCATTAATCATTTTTATTAAATGATAAAGCACAATCTACTGTCCTAGTCTGTATGCATATGCTTACCACTCTATTAATGACAAAGATGGCCCAATGGAAATTAATTGGGGGGACACCAACTTTACATACACAGAGTGATTTTCCTAGCGAACTCAACATTTATTTTTATTCAGGGTTATTGGGTTGTTTTTCTCAATCATTTTCCTCTTGCAAAATGTGCAGTCGTTTTAAAATAAAATAATTTTAGGGTTTGTTGCCCAGTATTTAAATACTTTTAAAATTCAAGAAATCAGTTAAATGCTGGCATATAAACATGGGATTGTTTTCTCTGTACTGATTCTGTTCTATACCTCCTTCTATTGTAAGTCTTAAAATAAATTATTTCACTCGAGTCTCATTTGTGTCTGAGTTATAATAATTGGTCACAGTGTTCCTACCACCCTGACATCTTCTGAAACAATGAGTGCAAGATTTCTAGCTGAAAGTCCTACTGTTTTATGTAAGTGATATGTGCCATCAAGACACTTGTGATTTGCAATGACCTGGTAAAATAGGCTTTTCAGGGTATATAGGATGCCCACAGAGTGATTCAGAATTGCCGAGCCCACCCACTGTGAGCCCATCCACTCACTGCCAGATTTATTTCCACAACCAAGTAAGGATTTCAATCCAAGTGTCCAAAGTTCTAGTCCAGTAGTTCTCAACATCCAGCCCGTGGGTCAAACCAGCTCGCACATATCATTATTCCAGCCCATTGGTAAGAACCCGGGCACTCCTAGGACCGCCATCCACCCACCCCCTGACGCCGCAATATGTCACTTACGGCGGCGGTGGTCACACTTTCCCTATGCTGTTCTGGGACAGGCTTCGCTGGTTCCCAGGGCAGCAGGCTTTGCCGAGGTGGATCACTGCGTTTTAAACATTTTTCGCTGTGTTGCTGGTTTGAATTCCGCAGCTTTGGTGTGTGGCACTGACGTCGGCTTAGTGTGCACCAAGGGAGAGTTTCCTTGATGCGTCAAGGCTGATGTCAGCGCTGTGCGCCAAAGGGATTCTCCCAGTGCCACGGAATTAAAAGCAGCGACACAGCGAAAAACTTTTAAAATGCAGCAATCCACCTCGGCAAAACCTTCTGCTGCCCTGGGAACCAGCGAAGCCTGTCCCAGAACAGCAGAGGGAAAGTGCAACCACCACCATTGCTGCGTGTTGCCGATGATGACAGATGCATATATCCAGGGACCAGACACACCTCCGGCCCCTGGCTTCCCACATGGGGCCAGTGCTGGCCACTGGCGGGAAAACATTGAGAACGCCTGTTCTAGTGCAACATTATCCACTAAACCAGTAGTGGCAAAACTTTTAAGAGACTGAGTGCCCAAACTCAACAGGCTGCCATCCGCGCCACAGAGGGGCAGGGTGAACTGTGTGCTGGGGGAGGGAGGAAGCGCTCCCATTGGGCTACTGGGCAGAGGGGTGGGGTGAACTCTGTGTTGGGGCGACAGTGTGTGTGCCCACAGAGAGGACTATTTAGTGCCACAACTGCACTAAACCATAATAGATCTACTCAAAACAAACTAACTTTAACCTGAATTATGTAATGCAAATATAAATCTGCCAAGATGATGGCATTGTTTTTAACAGAATTTCCAACATACTCAATGCTATCCTTCCACCAACTCTACTGTATGTTCCTTACGGTTACCTCTTCCCACTCCCCATGCTTATCAGTCTACTAATTTCTATAAACTCTCCGTTCTACATTGCAATTTGTAGTAAACAGAGATGAGGAATGGATTAATATCAATACAGTGCAAGGGATGAAATTAATCCTCTTAGCACAGGGCTGTACAGCCTCTGTTTTTGCACTCCCAACTCAGAAGCCTAGCCTGGCTGATAGTTTGGGGAGGTGTGTGCGTGTGTCAATTTTAATGGTCAGAAGCCTCCCAAGACTGCTTCTGAAAAAATGGAAACAATGATAATTCACCATTCTTCATCTCACCTTCTATGCAATAACTTATTGACACATGCTAGGATTGTCATAAATACTGCGAATTATTACAAAACATGATTTATTTAAACACTAAGATGTTGAGTTCCAGAATCACTGTTTTCCAGATTCAAACAAGCATTTGTCCTTCCCATCAAAGTTACTGAACAATATAGAATATTTCTTCTCTCCTGCTTTCTGGGAGCCTCTCGCCCTTGTTTATTATTTACCTCTACCATGGTCACATTTATGTCGCAAAGGCTGCATCTTGTAGCTTGGGGCTATGCCTTGCCTCCCTCTGCCACAACTGAAACCCTTAACCTGAACCAAAGAGCAGACCGTCCATTGCAGAAAGAGCCACGTCAAGATGGTGATGTGCCAATTGCACCATCTGAACTAAGATGGGCTTAAGGTGTCATATGTTTTTCAGGTGCTTGCTTGTGTGCCAGGTAGAGGAAGAGGATACTGGAGAGAGCACTGACAAGAAATATAACGTCAAACCATCGGTGGTAAAAGTTAAATTGTAATTCTCCTAGAACTTCAGTAATGATAGTGCGATACTCTAGTGGCATGCTCATTCGAATCAGGAGCACTGAAGATACAAAATACATCCCCTGCAGAGAAGATAAAGAAACATCAGAGACCCATTTCCCCTGCCACCAACATAACTAAAAGAGGACAACAAAATATTGTTCACAACACCAATTAAAATACTCACCATAATCTGTGCCAATAACAAAACAATAACATTAGAAGACTTGCTGCTTGAGATAGCATAGAAAAACTGTGAAGGAAAACAGAGGAAATTAAGTACATGAATATGTACAAATCACACTCCTGAGAAGAAACAACCAAATGGCACTGGATTTATTTTTAATAATGCTTCTAGGGGTGAATTAGAAAATGCTTTGAATATTTACCACACACAGCAGTTTCCTCATATATATCACAACTGTTGGAATTAAAAAGAAAACTCTGCGTGTCATATCAATGCCTTATTCAAAAGAGCCTCCCTTAGCTAATCTGATTTGTGGCAGAACTCTCTTCACCTACTTTCCAACAATATTCTACAATGCATTCATATTTGCCTGAGACCACAGACAAGAAGGTACATATTCTTTTGCAGATCCATACAAAAGATACTGTGTGAGAGATTGTGAGGAGCTCCAGAGGGATCTCTTGACACTGGGGGTGTGGGCAAAACAGTGGCAAATGAGCTTCAACACTAGTAAGTGCAGAGTGATGCACGTTGGGGCAAAAAAACCAAACAATTACATTTATAAACTGATGGGGTCTGAACTCTGCGACAAACCAGGAAAGGGACCTTGGTGTCCTGGTGGACAGCTCAATGAAGGTGTCAACCCAGTGTGCCTCAGCAGTGAAAAGAGCAAACTCAATGCTAGGGATCATTAGGAAGGGTATAGAAAATAAGTCAGCAAGTGTTATTTTGCCTCTTTATAAATCTATGGTGATGCCCCATCTGGAATACTGGTTGCCATACCTCCAGAAGGATATTATGGAGCTGGAAAAAATGCAGAGGAGGGCAACCAGAATGATTAGGGGACTGGAACACTTTCCTTACCATCTGAGGCTGTAACGGTTGGGCCTCTTCACTCTTTAACGACCTTGTCTAAGAGGTGACCTGATTGAAGTTTATAAAATCATGCACAGTGTGGACAAAGTAGATAAGGAAAAACTGTTTTCCCTATTGCACAACACTAGAACTAAGGGACATTCCATGAAACGTTTGGGTACTAGTTCTCAAACAAATAAGAGAAAGTACTTTTTCATCCAGAGGATCACTGGTCTATGGAACTCCCTGCCAGAAGAAGTGGTGACAGCTGTCAGTCTTACCTAAGGACAACCTCTGGGTTGGAGAGATAGGCAGGATATCTCTCAATGCCATTTCCAGGGAATCCTAAACAGGTGGAGGCATCTGCTTGGGAATACCCTGAAGCAAATGGTGAGTCACTGTGTGAGACAGAATGCTGGATTGGATGTGCTGTGGCCAGTTCCAGCAAGGCTGTTCTTATGTTCTTACTCCAGGTGAAATCAGTTCTGATTGTCCTCAGGTATTTACGCAAAAGCAAATATTTGGATACCGCTAGATATAATTCAAGGGACTGTGGTAGCTTAGTGGTTAAGATTCTGAAATTGACTACTGGAAGGTCAGCAGTTTGAGACTTGAGCGCTACATTACAGAGGAAGCTCCTGTCTCTGTCTCAGCTCCTGCCAAACTAGCAGATTGAAAGCACAAATTGCAAGTAGATAAACAGGTACCACTTTGGTGGGAAGGTAAACAACATTCCGTGCACAGTCTAGTCATGCCTGTCACATGTCCACACCAATGTCTGCAGACACAGACAGCACTGGCTATTTGGCTATGAACGGAAATGAGCACCAAACCCTAGAGTTGGATACCAACTGGCTTTCGATCAAGGGTGACCTTTACCTTTACCTAGATATAATTCAACGGATTGTTAGGGTTTGGGGAAAACGCTCGATTCTCCCAGTCCCAAGATATAATGATTTGCTCTTGTAAAGATCAACTCCAACTTATCTAGTTTAGCTATAAATAGTCATAACATAGAGAGCAAAATGTTGCTTCATGCTTTCTCATAAGCAAGTGCTTTTAGGTGAACACAAGAGAAAGCGATAGTTTAAAAACATTGCATTTGCCATCTGTCCCACTAAGCCATGGGTGACCAAACTACGGCCCCCAACCCCAATTCATCTGGCCCACACCGGATGAATCGAGGTTGGGGGCTGGATCCAGCCCGTAGACTGTAGTTTGGACACCCATGGTTTAAGCAGAGGAAATGGCAGCCTAAAATCTATCCCATCCTGTTGCAAAGCCTTTCTGTTGCAAAACATATTGCAAGGCACATTTTACTTCCCCTTTGGGTGGGAGGAACCACATGACCAGCCTGCTAAACCACGTGACCGGCCTGCAGCCTGAAAAGTTTGGGCACTCCTGCACTAAGCAATCTCAGTGGGAGGAGGCTTTATGACCTAATGCGATTGTCCTTTACTACTAACTTGATTGTTTGTTTGCTTGCTTGCTTGCTTCCATTGTCTTCATTATGTTCGTTCCTTCATTTTAATGAGGGAGCAGGTAGAATACAACATGCAGCTCCCCCCTCCTCTTTTTTTAATGTATGGTTCTATCTTAACATTCTCTGGAAGGACTGCCTTTCTGCCCATTCATTCAGTCTTCCATTTGCTCAACTAGTCATATAACAGGACTGGGTCCAGCCTTACCTTTGTAAGAGTTATCAGTAAACCTCTAATAGAGGTGACAATAATTATTCCGACAAGGATAAAAGAAATATGCTGGGACCAGAATTTTACCTGCAGTAATACAGACAAACAATGGTTAAACTTTCAGAGAAGAGTGGGCGGCATACAAGTCCAAATATAATAATAATAATAATAATAATAATAATAATAATAATAATAATAATAATAATAATAATAATAATAATAATTATTATTATTATTATTATTATTATTATTATTATTATTATTATTATTATTATTATTATTATTATTATTATTATCTTGTTATTTTTTGTTATTATTGCATCTTTAATATTGTATTTTTGATCATATTATTGTTATACTGTGTTTTTGAATTTTGTGCCTTTGATATTGTTTTTGAGTTTTTTGTAAGCCGCTTAGAGTCGTCCATTGGATTGAAAGAAGCGGGATATAAATTTTAATAATAATAATAATAATAATAATAATAATAATAATAATAATAATAATAATAATAATAATAATAATAATAATAATAATAATAATAATAATAATAATAATAATAAACAACTTGAAAAAATATCCAATATTAGGATCTAAAAATTGAACTGCAGAGACTCTGGTGTAAACTGGTACAGGTGGTCCCAGTGGTAGTCGGCACAGTGGGCACCGTGCCTAAAGATCTAGGCAAACATTTAGAAACAATTGGAGTTGACAAAATCACCATCAGATGCAGAAGGCCACCTTACTGGGATCTGCCCGCATAATTCGCCGATACATCACATAGTCCTAGACGCTTGGGAAGTGTTCAACTAGTGATTTATGATACAAAATCCAGCATTGTTATCTTGTTTGCCATGGCTTGTAATAATAATAATAATAATAATAATAATAATAATAATAATAATAATAATAATAATAATAATAATAATAATAATAATAATAATAATAATAATAATAAATCAAATTTTAATTTGGCAATACTGCCAATACAAAATTTTCGCTCAGTGAGAAGTGTAGACTTTGGACAGAGAAGGCACCAAACTCCCAAGCATTTCCCAGTTCTTAAATGCTCCCCCCCCCCATCTTACATACAGAACATAGTATTCATATTTTCAACTTGGGTGGGAAAGGGTTCTTCTTCCTATCTCCCCTTGCTGTCAGACAGCACTGCTACGAGGGCTACCGCCCTCAGCACATTTCAGTGATATCCATGTATTTGTTTGAGTGGAATATCTGTCAAGAATGGGTCTCAGGACCTCTCAACAATTCTAACAGCAGGGTTTGCTGCAACTATGCAGGGCTCCGAATTCACATCAAGGGACTGAGCACCATTTCCACAGCTTATAAGGCTTGGTATTGTCTAATTAATTTTATTTGTTCCATTCCTATACCTTCCCAATTAGTAGCAAGCCACTACTCTGGGCGGTGTACATAATAGAACCTCCCATCCATGTTCACCCTCTAGCCATCGCTTTTGCTTCCACCCACACAACAGGTAACAATAAAATGGCTGTACGTCACTTGGAGGACCCTGAATAGGCTGAAGGTCAGAGTCCCTGTAAGACCAACATGCTCAAGTGGGGGCTCCTGGCGGATAACAACACGCAGTGTGAATATGAAGATACAGAATCCAGCTCATTTACTGGTCCGCTAATTATTGCCAGAGACATGCACCGATGAGGACTTAAGTTTGGCCAGTGACAAATCCAAGAAAGTGGCTTCATTTTGGCAGCCCAGGGTTTGATCAGGACATGAAAAAAGAAGAAGCGACATCCAAAGATTGAAAACAATTGAAGTTATGAGTTACAGGTTCATAACCTGTGAAATTGCACTCTTAAAGCCACTTTAATGAAATCTGCCTTCACTGATTTTCTGAATTTATGGAGGGAAGGAGGGGGAAGATGCCTGATTGCTGAAAGAATTACTGTTTGAAAGGAAGAGACCTCAAAACATAAACTGTGAAGGAAACAGAAGCAGTGACTGAGCAGCAGTGCTCTGGAAAAGTTAGTGACAAACAGATCTCTCTATCCTAGGCCCATGATGGCGAACCTTGGCACTCCAGATGTTCTTGAACTTCAATTCCCAGAATCCCAAGCCCCCATGTATCCACACGAAGCGGTTTACTTCGATTCATCCAGCCCGCACCGCCCTCGTCGCTCCCGGAAGCAGAAGTAAAACACGCCCATAGGGGCGCAATTTTACTTCCGCTTCCGGGAGCAACAAGGGCAGCGCGGGCCGGATGAATCACAGTAAAGCCCGTCGTGTGGATACACGGGGGCTTCAGCTTCTGGGAATTGAAGTCCAAGAACATCTGGAGTGCTAAGGTTCACCATCACGGGTATAGGGTTTACTATTGACTATTTAAAATAAAAAACTTTGTATCAATGGTAGAATGCTTTCTGCATGTCTTCAATGCAAAAACAAAAACAGACCAACAAAGAAATTTTGAGCCTGAGGTTTATCTTTGACGTGTTTCCTTCTCTGCCCCTTCTCACAAGAAAAGTAACGTGGCATTTCACTTAATCTTGTTATTGCTATTACTACAGAGCATGCTTCTTTTTCTACCATGTCTAGGCCACACGTAAAACTGGCAAAATGAAGCCACCATTTGGTGGGTTCATTCTGCAGTTCCCTTCACCTAACCTAGTGTGGGAACACAAGCAATCAATCCTAGCCCCATGACAGGTCAGTATGACTGTTCCTCTACCTAATCTAACATATCTCTGCAAAAAAATTTTTGGCCGATCTGCTTAAATAAAACCTGTGCCTGACACTAACTATACCAGATCTGAGAATTTCTCTTGCTCTGAAATGGGTATTGATACCTGCTATCTGACCCACAGACGTACTAAATACTGACTTTAATTCCTCAAACAAAAATGGGGAAATCCCATCCCTGAAAGCTACTCACTTGTTCCTTACTTGCAGGCTCTACCTCTGTTAAAGACAAAGGAACCTAGAGAAAAGAACGGGCAATACTCCTACTTATTCCCAGATAACAGGATATGGGGCATTTTCACCTTTAACAATTTCTATTGCTTCACTGTCACATTAAGTTGTGCAATCCTTTTTAAATCATGATTTTTGTTTTCTTAATGATAAATTACAACCTGCTTTTGCATTTATTTATTTTTACTTTCACCAGAAGTCATTTGAAGTTGTTATGGCAACCATAATTCAGCAGTGACATAACAGCACATTACAACCAATGTATAGCTGAAGTGTACTTTGCAAGGGAAAAGACCTTAGCAAAGACAATCGGGAAAGATGGGTGGGGGAATTCACCTAGCTAGCTTTGTCTAATATTTGCTTTCCTTATTCCCAAAGTCAATGGGTACCAGCCATCGATGCTTTAGATATTGTCTATGCATGTACACTGTGTAGTGCTCACAGGGCCTTCTGCTGAAATGGATAGAAGAACATTTGCTCAAAAGACACTTTAATTGCGAAGTTACAGTCTTGCCAGCAATGTACTCATAGCCTATTTGCATTCAGAGTGAAATTCTGGGATAGCTGGAGGTGTAGTATAACATCCAGTGCAGACAGACTCTCAGACTAGGACTTAGGAGCTATGGGTTCAAATGCCTGCTCCACCAAGGGAAGCCTATTCTTTAAAAACTCCATGCTTTTGAAATCCTACTAAGGTCACTATAACGGATAATCAGCTTGATGGCAAAAAATACACACAGAAGTATATAAATGCTCTTGTCAGAAACCGGCAGCTACTGCCACCTTCTGGACCACAAAAAGTAGAACCTAACTAGCTTTCAAGCAAATTATATTCTACTCAGTAACACTACACAACAACGATTTTGCTTCTGGGAATAATGCATATGATTTACATGGTATCGAGTGTGCTGATTCCAAACCTGAACTCAGAATTTGCCTATCACATACAGATTTTAAGTTATAGGCGTGCTATGGCTGTTTAAATGGTCGGTAATTGGGTTAGCTTATAATGATAATTATTATAATCCTTATAATAATAATTTTGTGTCAGAGATGACTCTGGGTTGAAAGGATTTTTGCTGGAGAAATTCCAGTCAGGGGACATCCAAATGAGGCTCCTTTCATGTCCTCAAGTGCAGTTCTCGAGTGTCAAGCCTGACCTTCCAGTCTCCAGCTCAGCATCTTAACCACTAAACCACCAGAGGAGCTGCTGTCTGATGTCCTAGGCAGAATCAGACCAGATTTGGATTCAGTTCACTTGATTTAGTATAGGACACATGGATTAGACCAAGTAGCAGGCAATAGTTATTTTTTTTGTGAAGCAGTGTATCATTCCTTGAATTGTGCAAGTCACATCTTGTGTAAACTGCACATTGTGTTGCACCGCTCTTGCCAACAGGCAGAAATACTCTTTGCATCTCTCTAGTGCAGGGGTCCTCAACCTTTTTAAGCCATGGTCCAGTTCACATCCTCTCAGTCAGTTTGCGGGCTGGACTGGTTAAGTTTAGTTTCAGAGAAGTTTAAGTAACTACTTAGGCAGAATTGGACTTCAGATTTGGATCCAGCACACTTGATTTAGTATAGGACACATGGATTACACCAAGTAGCAGATAATAGTTACTTTTTTGTGATGCTGTGTAACCATTGTTAAATGTCAATTTTCTACAGTTTAAAAATACCTTCTATTAATAAAGAAAACAGTCAAAGATTGAAGACTGGTTTTTAAGAACAATGTGATTTTAGATCTAAATAGCTACACACCCAACAGGATTTCTGTCTCCTTCAAATACACACATTTTTGTGTGTACCCATGGGTGAATGAGAGGGCGAGTAACTTTATCCTAGATCACAAACCAGCTAGAAATGATGCCCTTAATCCCTTGGCCCTTTAGTTCTGTGGATGTGGCATGGTTAGTAACCACAGCAGATTAAAAAGAGCATGGTAAATCTCTGCTATCTTGATACTTTATAAATATGCTGGACTGAAGAATAAAGGAGTGCACCATGATTGCTTCAATATGAATGTAACTGTGAGACTGATACAAATTCTATGAGATGGAAATCAACGGAGGTTTACAAAAATTAAGAATTGAGGCAGTCCTGGGGAGATTGAGAATTAGTGCAGGTTCCAAGTAGAGTTTCCCATTAATGTCTCCTTAAAATTAACCTAACTCAAAACACTGTCTTGGGCTAACACATTACTTCAGGAGAAAAAAAAATTAGAAGCAGCAATAAGTAAAAAAATCTTCCAATAAATTTAACAGGGTCATAGAGCCTACCAGGAAATTAACTAACACAGCGTCAAGTTCTGAACATAATCCGTATATAATGGAACACTGGGAAAGAATGTCTTGTTTTTTGAAAAATACTCACATCAAACTGAATCCCCAAATAGTTCACAGTGATTTCAATTCCTCTTGTAACTGGATCTGTCTTCCCAACTCGATCAAATACAATATTGATTGTTGCCTGAAGAGGAGAAAAGGAAAACACAGAAAGGGAGTGGCACCCAATGTGACAAAACACTTTCAATATGCATTCTTCTTTTATGGTACACACACAAAATAATGTCCAGTGATCTTATATCAAGGGTGCCCAAACTTTTCAGGCTGCGGGCCAGTCACGTGGTTCCTCCCACCTGAAGCAGAAGTAAAATGTGCCCATGAATGTGCATAATGCTGCCGGAAATGCACCTGCGGCTGTCGTAAATACGTTTGTGACAGCCGCGGGTCATTTATGGCAGTGTTTTGTGCACATTTGGGCATGTTTCACTTCCGCTTCTGGGATTGGTGTGGGCGGCACAGGCCGGGTGATTTGGCACCATGGGCTGGACCTGATCCACAGGCCGTAGTTCAGGCACCCGTGTAATATAGTTAGCACACAATCCTAACTTGAATACAGCAATGGCAGGGGTTACAGTTGGGGCAAGTCTTCTGTACCTCTTCTGGCTGAACACAGAAATCTAGTAAAAAGTTATCTACCAGCAGAACTGCTCTCTTGGCAAACAGTTTGTGAAAGGACAGAGAGAGAGAGAGGATCCAAGATCCAAGCCACCGGAAGCTCAGGAACAGAGCCACAATGGCAGTACAAATTAAGACCAGGGTTAAGAACAACCCAACATAATTTCTAACATCCCTGGGCCAGGAGCGGATTGCATTCTGTACTGCTTCGGGTGGCCTAATGTTGGGTCAGCTGGTGCTTGGCCATCCTGGCTAGTTAGAACAGCACTTTTAAACAGCAATTAGAGAGATGATGCCTGAATAACTGGATTTATCCCTAAACTGCTGGGAGCCAGACAGTATTAGAACTGCAGTATTACATACCATAAATATTTTCCATACACAGTAGATGGAGAAAAAATAGCCCAAGAAGTTGAAATATTTCCCTTGGAATGTTTTAGAGTATTCTATTCTCTCCTGAAAAGAAAAAGTGTGTTATTTTCAGATCCATGAGATATTCATATTAAACAATAGCATATCTCTGTGGATTTCACATCAATAAAACAATTTATATCTCATATAGATCTATGACAAGAGTTCTCAACCTTTTTAAGCTGGTGGCCGGGTCATGCTCCCTCATACAGCTTCAGGGGCCGGGCGGCCATTTTGCCCTTCCTCCTCCACATGGCACTTCCTGGTGTGGTGGAGGCGGTGGGGACCCCACATGAAATGTTGCCCATGGGCTGCAGGTTGAGAATCCCTGATCTATGACATGAATAATGCACTTTGGCCTCTTTACAGGTGCCAGATGAACATTTTCAAAGGATGGATAATTCCGGTTACACAACAGCGGAAGAACCTAGATTTTTAGGTTGTCTATTTCACAGTTTATCAACCTTGGTTCCCCAGGTGTCTTTGGACTTCAGTTCCCAGAAACCTCAGTCAGCACACCTATTGATCAGGGCTTCTAGAAATTGAAGTCCAAGAACATCTGGGAGCCCAAAGTTGAGAAACCCTGGTCTATTTCAATTAACAGAATTTGTCTCTGTCAATGCTAACTTTTACAAAACACATGTATTCATGACTTTACAAAGCCATTTTTTAACATTATGGCTAGTGAAATCTTGGTCTCAATTTCCTCCCATTTGCCCCAGTCAGTATAGCCAATGGAAAACAATTACAGGAGCTGGATTGCCCCAAAATCCTAAACCTTGCTGCAAATGGATGACAAATAGACAAGTGTCTTGCAACATGGTATATGGAAAGGTAACGGTTGCCCTTGCTCAAAAGCCAGTCATATCTGACTCTAGGGTTTATAGCTCATCTCTGTTTATAGCAGATGTTTCCATGGACACGTGGCAGGCATGCCTCAACACCGGAGTGCATGGAACTCTGCTTACCTTCCCACCAAAGTCGTACCTATTTATCTACTTGCAATTTCTTGTTTTTGAACTGCTAGGGTGGCAGGAGCTAGAACAGAGACAGGCGCTCACTCCGTCGTGCAGTACGAGTACACAAAACCTCAAAGAAGGCTTGAACTTGGTTTTTCTTTTTCTTCCATGTCTAGGCCAGACGTGAAACTGCCAAAATGAAGCCACCTTTGGGGAGTTCATTCTGCAGGTCCTTTGGCCTGACCTAGTGTGATAAAGATTAGCTGGCACAACAAGGTTGCTGTTACCAGGGTACGCCCGATTGTGGTTCAAAATACCTCAATCTTCAAGGAGGCTCTTTCTGTGTACCCCTTGAACTTAGTGAAAACTGTTTAACCTTTTCTGCTGAATATTTTAAGAAAAAAACACAGGACTGGATATTTTTAAAGTAAAACTCCTGTACTGCATCAATCTCTGAATGACACCGAAATATGATCTAATGTTTGCTCCCAGCCTGAAGTTTATTACCCACCCATCAGCCATGAGAACACTCCCCATGGCCACACCTTAGTAGCATGGAGATCAGCTGTTTCCAGGAAAAGCTGTCGACTCAACTCCTCCAAGGCATCGATCTCCTGCTGGATCACTGCCAAATCTGATAAACCAAAGTTGTCAAGGACAAAATTATGCATAAAATAATCTGAAAAGCAATACAAACTTCCAATTTCCACTCACCCCTTAGCTTGGGCAAGTGCACGTGCCCAACATTCAAACTTTCTCAGTGATGAGGAACTGAGGCACATATAGTTTTTTTCAAAAAAAGCAACACTAAACAAGGTTTTCCTTTGCAATGGCTCTCTATCATAAAATAACTCCTACAGGTCACTGCTGCTCCAAGAACCTACTGGTTAAATCCACTTGTTAAATCCCAACTGGAAGAGGACTTGTTGGGTAAACACTAATGTAAGTCCCACTGACTCAAAGGGGTTTCTTTAGAAGGGACCATCAATCTGATTTAGGCCTGTAAGTTTGACCCACACGTCAATGAACAGAAGCTTGAGTCATGGCCAGTCCTTTCTGGCTCCAGAAATGAAAGCCAGCCATTGGTTCTTTAGCCTACAATGGGGTGAGGAACCGGCAGACCTGAGGGGAGGCTGGGCTTCTGGGAACTGAAGTTCTAGAACACCTGGAGGACTAGCCTGTCTCCTCTAGGCCAGAGTTTCTCAACCTTGGGCATCCAACTGTACTTGGACCAATTGCCAGGCTCCCCTCAAGGCCGTAGGTTTCCCACCCCTGATCTAGTATGTATAGTTAGGTATAACGTGGTATCTGTCCATCTCCAAATATCATCCTGGAATAAAATCTAACTGCAGGTCTCATGGTTCCAACCCAAAGCCTAATTCTGGGACTTACTTCTTATTTTTATTTTTATTTATTTATTTATTTATATTTATGTATCGCTTTACAATAAAACATAATAAATTCTTCCTTTTAGCTCCACTCTTACAACACAAGGCAATAATGACCAACACAAAGATATACCTCATACAAAGCATATTCATTCCCACCTTATGTTAACAATGCCAAACATGGGCACTTACAACAAAATATAAACAAAAGTTGGTCACCACAGAAATGAGAAGTCTGAAGAAGGTTGCTGGAGTGACGAGAAGGGATAAAATCAGAAATGAGATTATATTATAATGAGTGTTTGGTTTCACAGGACTACCTATCTATGTACATGCCCAACTCCATGGCTCCCATTTACACATTGTTATTTATGAGAACTACTCCCTGATATAAAGCTAGACAGAATAAGGATCAAATTCTGCTGTTTGGCATTCACAGGACTATTGTTCTTTTAAGTGTATAAAACTCAACAGTTGAGGGCCAAAGTGTTCCCATAGCCTCTTGTTTACACATTAACAAATGGCCACCCCCATGACTTCCTTCAATTTGAACTCAAGCAATAATTCTGTACTGATATATACACACCCCATTCTGCTTGACAAAGCATAAAATAAAGGATACTTTCACTGCCTGGTGAAGATGCCGTAACACTCTTTATCATCCCCCAGAAACCAGTGGGCTTATTGTGCACTTCTCCTCTCTGGAACATGTTTCGGTGAACCATTGCTATCCTGATTGGGAGGAAAAGTCAAGTGCTAAAAAACAAGAGATACAAACTAGGGCCAAAATGTCTCTAGCACTGGGTCACAGGAGAATGGCTCTAGATCTAGTTATACTTGGAAAGAAACCATTGAAATCAATGGCCAAAACAATATTGGATATTTATGCATGCAACAAGAGGAATCACAGAAGTTGCCACAGCAGATTGACAAAGTGTCAAGTTTTATGTTGTGTGTCTGGGTCACGCATATCTGACTGTATAGCCAACATGCACCTGGCTCCTTGACTATCATCTGCATTTAGCTGCAGAAACTTTATGCATGCAGAAATATCCAACAGGATATATTGGCCACTGTAGCCTAAATTTAGTTACAACTTTCTATTCACTGGGTGAAATCTAGTAGTACATTACAACTCAAGTAGGCCCACTGAATTAGTGGAATTCACAAACAGCTGACTCATCAAACTGCCACTGATTTACTCTAGTTTTAACTTGCCATAAGATTTCAGTCACTGAGTTCAATGGCTCCGCTCTATTCATGACTAAAGTCTAGATTTTACCTAGTGTAAATAATCTTTAGATGTCTAAGTATTCAGAGCAGTACCCTAACTGCTCTAATTTTTCTGATCGTTTTATTGCACATAGCAATGTAAATCACCGTATGCAGTTGTCAGCTATTTTTAAATCTTTTAATGACTATCTGATGCGCTACAACAAAGCAAATATTTTGTCCACTGGTAAGTCATTGTCCTGGTAGAAAACTCTTAAAAAGCAAACAAAAAATCTCTGCGTTTGCCTTACCTTTTCTTCTTGCTGATGATCATATCCATTGTTTGGAGGAGACGGCGTTCCAGAGCGAGAATATCTGCATCCGTCACATTCCTGCACAGACATATACATAGATCTATTGATAAGCCTCTGGCCTTCAGTATAGCAAAGTTCTGTGCATTTCTAACTCCCTTTCTCTGCGTTTACTGAAGTAAATTAAAATGCAAACAAAGAGATTCTGGACAGAGCCAAAATAATATCTGACATCATGCTAATATCAACTTTATTAGAGAAAATAGGCAAGAGTACATTTCAGTTACATCAAGTGGACAATACAAAAGCAAAAAAAATTGTTGGAGGTATAATAGTCTATGGGGGGATTATGAACACATGTGGTGGAGTTGTATGTGGTAAATGAGTTCTGGATAAAGATAGAGAAGAAGATATAGGAAATAATGGGTTGTGACTTTAAGCTGGAGCCGAGTACCACCCTACTGACAGATGTTGAGGAGAATGATATTGAAATAAACAAAAGAGAATTGTTATCCATTTTATTGACAATTGCAAGACAACGTATTGCAAGAAATTGGAAAAAATTTAATGTTGAAAGTGGAGGAATGGCATAAAGAAATGTGGAATATAGCATTAAATGCTAAGCTTACATGGGAGTTGAATCAGAAAAAGGGAATCATTAAAGAAAATAAATTTTGGGATAAAGTATATGGAAACCATTTGTGGAATATACATTGCATAAGGGTAAAGGTGATAAGGCTGTTCTGGATCAATTGGATTTTTGGAAGCATTAATATAGTGCTGGAATAAATGCAATCTCCAGGGCTTTGTAGATATCACTGGGGCTTTCCTTTTGTATGTTTATTGAAATACTGGGTGTAGTTTATATTATTAGGTTCAGATATAATGGCGTAAGCATATATGTAATTATAATTGAATAATGATATATAAACTTATATTTCAAGAAATATATAATGTAAACAAATTTATTAATATGAAAAGTACTCTTTATATCAAAGAGTTTTCTTTCCTTCTTTTTTCTTTTATTTTAAAGCATGTTTTTTCTGTTTGTGTTTTTCTTACAATGTAATTGTAATGTTGTCTTATTTTGTATGTTATAGTTTTGTATTTTGTATGTTCATATTTTTAAAATGTTCAATAATAATAATAATTTTTTTAAAGAGTACATTTCTGGAAATTTTGCATTGAAACAAAGAACACCAAGGATATTATAGAAAAAAATAAACAAACCAGGAAATTATTTTTACCTTAGAAAATAAGACATATAAGTGTATGGACAATTGACTGCACCAAATCCAGAAAGCAAGGCCATGAGGGTCACCCCAATTACACCCACCCGACTGATGAGCTGCTCTATGGACAGAATTCCTAAGGAAAATGAAAATAATACTATCTTAACATCATCACTATTTTCACTGAAATAAAACAAAGAGCATATCACTGAACCCTACAGACCAGCATTTCCCAGAAGCCTAAGTCAATTCCCCAAAGCACTGATCAGCCAATGTACTGAGTTAGGCTTCTGGGAATTGAAGTCCTCCTGTGGGGCGTGGGCATGCCCACGCTGGGGACCACCACTATAGCCACATTTGCATATATCACTTGGTTTTCAAACAAGATAGCTTAGCCTTCGCCCAAACATAAATCTAAGCAGCAGTCTATAGGAGATGACAAGCAATTTCAGGGGAACATGAGTATTCATGAACATTCATGTGTCGAGATTTCATAGCCAGGGAAGAATTAATTTTAATTCTTTATTCTGTTTACTTAATGCTTAGTATGCTTAGATTATTAATCTGTTTTTATTCTGTTAAATTGTTTAACTATGATGAGCTTAAACAGATCCATTTTGGAAGGCTGCTGTACACAGAAGCCAACTTCTGTCCAATTAAAAGCGGCAGGTCAATTTAACCTCCATTCACAGACAGTGAATCTGGGAAAGTGTCTGTTCTCAGAGTTAGCACCTGGGAAAAGCACGATTCTCAGACAAACCACCTGTTGGTAGACGTGAGACGCACGTCTTTCTGATGGGAATGCTGATTAAATGTCCTGTCCCAGACTTGACTTCAAGAGGGTGTCTGTCACTCAAAACACCTGCACGCGCATTCTTACCGAAATAGTATAAATATTGTGGCTATCAAGCCAGATTACAGGAGGAACAAGGCAGTTATCTCAGATCATCTCGAGATGCTGCTGTTCATCTTCCAGACAAGATCCGACCCTTAATTCATATGGGCAGCCCGAAAGCCGCACTCTTTTTAGATAAGTATTGCTTTTTTAAAATGCTCTTTACTTTCTTAGAAACATGTATTTTTCTTAGCATAGTTTAGTGAGGATTGTTATATGTTGGAATATTCTTTTTATTCCAATAAACCTTGATTAAGGATTTCTTTGTCAAGAGCCGAGAAGAAGCAGAAGGGGAATTTTTCAGATAAGGCCTTGTTACTTTAAAACACAGACTTTTTGTTTTTCTGGCCAGTGCAGCTGAAGCCAATAATCAAAGGGAGCTAGAGAAGGGAGAGATTTCGGGAGTCTCGCCTTCCCAGGACAGTGCTTTCCTCCCCCTCACCTAGCTGAAACATCAAAGGCCAAATTAACATAAGAAAGCCGTGATAAGGGTGTATTGGATCAAATGGATGAAGCAGCTACCAGTCTCAGAGGGCAGTGCAGAGTTTTTCAAACTGCGACACTTTTTAAGGCATCACCATTACCCATTAGATCCCCATTTTCCTTACTGGTTTTCCCTGCCGGGGTTAACTTAGTAAAGGCACCCTTTCGCAATGCTACCAAAAGTCTGCTTTACTTTCTTTCTCTGAGTCGGCAAACCGTTCCGTTAGTCCGAGAACGAGGTGACCAGACCAGCCAATCAGGGAGATCAGGTGAAGAAGCGGCCACCACTAGGCTGAGTCTTGCGCAAGCCAGTGTCGAAGCGAGCCGAGGCCTGGTCGCTGTGTGCGATATCATGAACCTAGTGACTCCATAGTTTTGATCACCAATTAATTTTTTTCCTATTCTAGTTAGTTTGAATTGCAATTTGTTCCTCGGATGTCAGAATTAACTCTAATATACTATAACTGATATGTCACCTACCATGGTAGGAACCCAGCCACAGAAGAGCAAAAAGCAACTCTGACATGTCTTCTAATGTAGAAATCAAACTACAGTGGAACATCATACAACAATCGCCCCATATGCAACAAAACTGTATAACAATTAGGTGTGTTGTGGTTTTTTTGTTTTTTGTTTTTTGGGGGGTGGCATCCCGCATAACAACTTACCCTATGGAAAAAATTGTACAACAATTTTTAATGGGAAAAACCACTTAGGGGAAAAAATGTTGTACGATGCATCCCGTAAGGAAAATCGCTATACAATGCATGCATCGTATAGCAATTGTTTCGTACAACAAGCCCCGTGGAACAGATTAACATCATTGTATGAGGTACCACTGTAATATTTAAATATGAATTCCATGAACTGAAAGGTAGCAGCACACCACAGCTATAAGTAACAAAACACTACAGAAAACAAAAATTACAGCAATTAAATTCAGTCCATATATCATTCTTGGGTGCACAATGTTCCCCCATATCATACATTTCCATGTCTATATTCTGACACCGGGAAGGGAGGGGGATGCAACCACTGATACAGTTACATTCAAGAGTGCCACATGAAGAAGATACAGTACTGAAATATGAAAGCAATGTTTCGTCATCTTTACAAACAATTTGTTACCAAATCATGTTCGCTTATGCAATACCAAAAGGGCAATTGTGAAACTAATCATATGAATGATCATACAATGTGGATTATGTAAGAGGGGGAAAACACTGCATCAATAGGATCTGGGCCCATGAGATTACACATTTATTTTACTAAATCTTTGATAAACATTCAAGAAGCAAAGGAAAATAACATTTAAATACTGTACTAGGCTTTCTAAGGCTGCAATCCTGTGAAAACTCATTTAGAAGTAACCCTAACTGAACATCCCAGGCAGTTATTTCAGGCAGTTAGGAATTCACAATCAACTGAAATACTGTATGAAACTTACCATGTTTTGGGCTGAGAATAGGAAAAGGATCTCCCAGTTTCCAGAAGAAATACATAAATATTAACCAGACAACGCAGGCAAAAAGCAGTCTGTGTCTGTGTACTAAAAATTAATTTTAAAAAAGAACCATTAATAACAGTTGTATGATGCATGGAATGAGAAACATTGTCTAAATTGGCAATCTCAAAACACTTTTGCACCACAGCCCTTCAAGGTGTGTACGTACTTACACAATCGAATGTTGCTCACGACAAAGTAGCCAATGTAAAAGGGCACCATGAACACCAGGACAAGCAGAATCACACAGAGGTTTAATTTCCAATGAAAATACCGAGAGCTGGAAATGAGAGAGAGATTTTTAACAGATGATCATAAGCAGATGATCATAAGTCTTCCCTTCAGGTCTGTAGCCCATATCACTCGTTCCGCTTTGTCGGCGCAGCTTCAAGTGCTGTCCCTGAGATTGGCTAGGAAGTCTGGGATGAGGAGAAGGGCCTTCTCAGTGGCGGCACCAATGTTATGGAATGTTATTCCACTTGAGCTGTGCCAAGTTTCCTCGCTCCAGTCTTTTAAAAAGCAACTGATTATGCTTTTTGAGGAGGCCTTTATAAATGTTTCGCCTATCCCTGGCTATTAGACTGGGGCACGGCTTAAATTCCTCCCAATTAGGTTGCTTAGGACACTGGTCTGCTGTATTTTGGCCCATTTTTATGGTCTGCTTTACTGTGAGCTTTTATTATAGTTTTATGGGAGGGGGGGCGTATTTTAAATGTTTATTGTTGTATGAGGGATTTTATGCTGTTAGCTTTCTCGTATAGGGATTCATTTTTCCCTAGAACGGTGGGGTTATAAATGTAACTAATAAATAAACAAACAAAAATAAGCTCTAAGGGCTTTTCTTAACCCATAGCTTCCTTTCTTGGATAGATACGTAACACCTGTTAAAAAAAACAGATACAGCATTGCAACCTGAGAGGCATTTTGAAGACACTTGTTGTCTGGCACGCACTTTAGAGACGTATCGATTACACTATGTTTATGGTTTAGAAGTGGTGATTTCCTCAAGTCTTCCTATCAGGTGATGACCAGAAGACAGTGTTGAGGGCTACCATTTGGGAACCTCTGCCATCTAGCTACGGTCAGTGTGTACAATTTTCCTGGCTCTTATTGGGAGCTGCAACTGGTCCTCAGTGGCTTTGCATTTACAAAGTGAGTCAAGGCATATCTTTTTCATTAGAGTTATAACAATTTTATTGTTATTATGCTGCTTACTGTGAGCTCCGGTGTCGAGTCATGCTTGCCACATGATCACGGAAACATCTGCAGAAGCAGACAGGGCTGGCTCTTCAACTTTGAAACAGAGATGAGCACTGAACCCTAGAGCCGGATACGACTGGCTTTCGAGCAAGGGAAACCTTTACCTATGTTCTTACTTAGTTGCTTTTTTAAAAAAAATGCTGCCTGAATGGCTCTCAGAAAGGTAGTTAAGTAAGACAGTAACTAATCATCACAACCATATTGTGAAAGAATCGCTATACATATAAATCAATCAAAACTTCAGCAGAGAACACAATTGAGAATGTGCATAAATATGCTGTGATACCCTGCCAACAATTATGTGAGATGTCATTAGTTACTAGTGATTCAGAAGGGCTTTGACTTTAAAGAACAAAAAAATTAAGAATCAGAAAATTTTGCAGGTGCTGCTATATGACTGCTGACATTTAAAGTAGACCCACTGAGTCAGTGGGGATATAGTAAGTAAACTCATCTGCATCTTTCATTGATTCAAAAGGGCCTACTCTAGTTGCAATTCACTTTAGAGTAGCAACTTGCAACTAGAGTAGGCTCACTGAGTCAACTTACAATGTGTGAGCACAGAAAGAATTTACAGTGTGAGACTATAGACGCAAAATCAGATATCAGATATCAGATATTTTTCAATGGAAAGCTGTGAATATCCGGAAACAGCTTTGATATAATTTGTTTTGGACATGATGAAGTTTAGAGTTTATTACTCAATGATATAATTGGATGGAACTTTTGAGTTAAACCTTTTCAGTGTGATGAATAAGTGAATAATTTTTCAACATCTACCTTGTTTATTGATTTAAAAAGTGGCACAAGTTCAAGTGTTTTTGCCTCGGACGGCTTCTTCTTTCCTACTGATTCAATGGGCCTTCTGTAGCTGTGACTTACCATTCAATTTCAGCCAATATATACAACTGGAAACATCGCCAATAACTAACAAAAAGCAATGTTCAAAAAACACTTCATAAAAGCAGATAGTCCATAGGGTCGCAAAGGGTCGGAATCGACTGTGCAACTGAACAACAACAACAAAAGCAGATCAGGTACTGTTTTGTGGGTGAAATCTAGCTGAACAATTTTGTTTGTGCAACAGGAATTACAAAATAATTAATAGCAAATTGCCACTTTTAAAGACTCCACTTCTTGATTTCAGAATACACATGACTCACATACAATAAGACGAATTCACATGCATCCCCAAATTGGAAAAGGAAGTCTTTAATCCGCAACATCCCATTATTTATAATGTAATTCCTGTTGTGCAAGTGAAACCTGCCCAATAGGATTTCTATTTTTGCATCCTTCTCTAATCCATTGTTGCACATAAATAATTCACATTTTACAGCTAAGCAAAACAGGAGTTTATAAAGTGATAGAACAGCAACCAAACAAATGAAAGAATCCATCAACGATATTAAAATCACAATTCTGTCTAAAATGACCTGTTCAACTTACCTGCTATTTAAGACTCCTAGAATTTCAAAAATGATAAGTTCAAACATAGTGCAGGAGAAAGCAAAGGTGACTGAAAAGACAACCTGCACAACATACTGCCGTACCTGTAATTTAAGAAATAGGCAGAAACAAAAACATATCCATAAATAGAGTATTCAATGTCCATATCTGAATGAAAGCGTGAATACATATTTAAATGCAATTAGGCCTATACTTGAATATACAATTTTTTTGCTTAAAACAATCTTCAATAATAGTTCATATGACCATTATATAGCTTCCTTACAGTTGTTTTCTTTTAGTGTTTCACTGTGTTTTGTGTAGCATAATACACAAATCCGTTTGCTAATCTAAAGAAAATCATCTCTAAATTGTTCTGTGATAGTGATCAAACAAAACACAGAGGTAAAAAAACTTGCAACCCCAATGAACGCATGCCTGCTTGCATATAGTTTTCAATGACCTATATGAGAGTTACTCTCAAGTAATTCTGAGAGTAAACAGAACAGCAAAAAAAAAGACAAAAATGTTTTGGCACCTTAAAGACTAACTCCTGTATTTAAATGTGAGCTTTCGTGGACCAAGTCCACTCCATTAGACATTTTTTAGCTGTTCTGTTTTGTTTACTCTCAGATATGCTTGTATGCTAACATGGCTACCACTTCAAACATCTCAAGTAACTATATGTGCTTAGATTTGCAGCATTAAGGAAGGACATTATATCAGCTCATTTTATACAGCTCATAAGGTAAGCTTCTCTTTCCAGATCATAAGTGACAGAACATATGATCTGAAAGGCCCACGTGACCCCTGAAATTGAGAAAATATGTTTTTTTTCTCCAGAAAAGAAGTTCCAGTATGTTATGTTATAGTTGGCATTTTGTGGTCTAATCATCTTTACCTCATAGTCTTTGAAGAGTCGACGCATGAAAAACAGCCATCCAAATCCAAAAAACAGTACCTGCAAAGGGAAAAAAATAAGAACAAGTTATGACGACAAGGCAAAATGTTGAGAGCTCAAAACCTCCCCATACAAGTACAAGGGTACTTTATGAAAATAAGATCAGAATACTGAAAATATCCTGACTTTAAAAGGTTGGCAACACCTGTATTACACCATTGCTCCATCATCAAAAAGAAGGACAGACACCACTTTTAAAAGGATGACAAAATGCTAATTAACTTATGAACCGCCCAGAGAGTGCACTAAGCACTATGGGGTGGTATATAAGTGTGATTGTGATTGTTTTGCATTCAATTTCCACATACTAAGTAATTTAATATATTATATGTCATATCCTCACAATTAGATAAAATTACTATAATTTAAATGAAAATATGTATGTTAGGGTTACCACCTTGGGACACAGCAGAGCACAGCACAGATAAAGATGGGATGTAATCAAATATATAAATGACCACAGTGCCGTGCATTTTCTACTGAAAATGAATATGTATTAAAAGAAAATAAACAGAGATCATTCCAGTTTTGTTGAGCGATCTAGCTAGGCAACTATAAATTATATTGCAGATGACTGGTCTGAACCAGGGGTTTCCAAACTACGGACCATGGACCGGATCCAGCCTGTGGCGCCAAATCATCCACCTCGCATCGCCTTCACCACTCCCGGAAGCAGAAGTAAAATACCCCCCACATGTACAAAACGCTGCCATAAATGACCCGCGGCTGTCACTTTCAAGAAGGCAAATAGGATGTGATATAATTCATCACAGAGGCCCATGCACTCTTTAGGTACAGGTGATACAAGAGGTAAAGGTTGTCCTTGCTTGAATGCCAGTCATGTCCGACTCTAGGGTATGGTGCTCATCTCTGTATACAGCCAAAGAGCCTGCACTGTCTGCATCTGTGGACGCTTTCAGGGTCATGTGGCATGCATGACTAGACCCCGGAATGCACGGAACGCTGTCACCTTACTTGCCAAAGCGGTACCTATTTATCTACTCGCAATTTCTTGGCTTCCCAACTGCTAGGTTGGCAGGAGCTAGGACAGGGAAGGACCCTCACTCCATCATGCAGCACTCGGGTCTCAAACTGCTGACCTTCCAGTCAAGTTCAGCATCTTAACCACTAAGCCACTGCAGTCCACCTTGTGCTTATTTACTAAATGAGAAAGCTGTTTGTGATGGGCAGCAGGAGGCAGCTGTCGAGAAAAACAAATAGGATATAATTCAGAGGTGCCCACACTTTTTGGGCTGTGGGCCGGTCACGTAGTTCAGAGAGTCTATCACTATGATCTGGGGGCCGGATCCGGCCCCCGATGCCAATTCATCTGGCCCATGAACCCCTCGTCGCTCCTGGAAGCGGAAGTAAAACGCGCCCATACAGGCGCATTTTACTTCCGCTTCCAGGAGCGACGAGGGGTTCGTGGGCCAGATGAATTGGCATCGGGGGCCGGATCCGGCCACCGGGCAGTAGTTTGGGCACCCCTGATATAATTCGTCACAGGGGCTCATCATTCACTCTGTTTAGGTACAGGTGGCATAAGAGGGCAGGCAGGTGGGCAAAATAACCATGTGTTGGCAGAATGGTTTGAACCATTCTGGCTGTGGAGGAAGGGGTGACTCCCATCTGCCTGCGTCACCTACGAAACCACGGAAAACGGGAAAACAAGCTCCTCAAGGATAATCTTCTACCCAAGCCAAAGGAAGGGAAGGTTACGCTGGGGGAGCACGGGAAAATGTCATTTCTCCTCCCTCCTCGCTTTCTTCAGTGGTACAGTCCAAAACCCCCGAAAGTGGTGCAGCCCATCCTGCTGCCCCCACCTCAGCCTTTGATTGCGGGTGCTCTGTCTGTCTGTCAACCTAGTGGGAGTAAAATGGTTTTTTCCAATAGGGGGGGCTTGGGAAAGAGAACGAGAAAACGGGGGGGGGGTCTCTTCCTAAGATAATCGGGACCCTCGTTACCTGAGAGACGACCATGATGCTGGAGTCAATTAAGAAGCTCATGGCGGGGCAGGATCTCCAGGAAGGGGGGAAGGACTCCCACCCCGTCTCCCCCCCCCCCACCCCTCCCTCAGTGAACCAGCCTCACGGCTGTCACTCAAACGCTCTCGCGGCTTATACAGCGAAGGCGGCAGGGGCAGCAGGGCTAGGGCGAGCGAAGAGGAAGCGTTAGAGATAGGAAATCTAAAGAGGTGCCCACCTCTGTATCTTAAAAGACAACTTCCTGCTTCCTTTCTCTAGTCTATACTCTCTCTCGGATAGAACTGGGAAGGAGAGGAATCCAAGCAATAGGAAGCATCGCTGATTAGAGAAATCAGGACTCTCCAGGAGCTGGGACAAAGACGGGAGCTCACTCCGTCCTGCAGCATTCGGGAATCGAACTGCTAACCTTCCGCCTCCCAGTCAGCGTCTTAGCCACCTGAGCCACTATTTTCTTTACTCTCTGATATATTTCTATGCCTCCTGCCAACCTAGCAGTTCGAAAGCAAGAAATTGCAAGTAGATGAATAGGGACAACTTTGGTGGGAAGGTAACAGCGTTCCGTGCGCTTCGGTGTCTAGTCATGCCTGCCACACGACCACGGAAACGTCTGCAGCAGCAGACAGCGCTGGCTCTTCGGCTTTGAAACAGAGGTGAGCACTGCACCCTCGAGTTGGATACGACTGGCTTTCGAGCAAGGGAAACCTTTACCTTTACTATATTTGTATACAGTTTCACCTCCCATTAAAAGAGGATTGCTGTTTTTATCTGACGCCAAGGCGCCACAGACTTTTTTAAAAAAAAACCTTGTCGGTGGGTGTCCCCACATAGAAGGAGAGGAAATTAAGAATGAGCAGCTACACTTTATCATCTAAAAAGGAACCTGGAAGTTGAGCCAGACTTATTCTAGGACAAGTCTACACGCGAAAGGGTTAAAAATGAACCAAAGAGGTACAAAGCTATCGAACACATAAACTTCCGGTACTCCCTCGAAAGATGCCATTGGCTATTCAGAACGAAGGCGCGCGGGAAATTTTGGCACGGTGGGCGGGGCAATGTCATTGACGGAAGGCACCGAAGCAAGTGACTGGCTGTGTTTTCATTGGTTGAAGCTTGGAGAGCGGGATTGGTAGAACGAGCATTCCTTGATTCTGATTCGATAGCTTCAGTACCGTGCGGTTTGCAGCTGCTATGTTAGGGAGGGCTTTTGGTAGCCATCTTAGCGAGGAGCTAGAGTTTGTGAGTTCGATTCCCCACTGTGCCACCAGGGTGTGTGTGTGAAAAAGCCTTTTTATGTAGTCATGTGCAGGCTGCACAATCCGAGGGCGCCCGGCGCCCCCAGATGAATGGAATGATGAACTACTTCTGAGTACTCTGCCAAACTAGAGTAACTTTTAAAAGGATATCAGAGAGTAAACAAAACAAAAAAAGATAAAAGCATGTTGTAGCACTTTAAAGGCTAACTCCTGTATTTAAACCTGAGCTTTCGTGGACTGTTGTGTGTACATGCAGTTCAGCTGCTCGCCATTAGTGCAGCTGGCGGAGCGTCGCGTGGCTCCAATTCCTCCAATGGTAATTTCCGCGGGAAACCTTCACACCACAGGTGAAGCTATGCCAGGAATGCACACAGGATCGGCTACGTCAGAAGGATGTCACTATGGCTGTAACCAATGGTGCGCCTCCGCGCCAAATTCAAATGTACTGTGTGCTATATAAGGAGGCAAGGCTCCGCCATTGCCTCATGTACAGATTGACTATGTTACAATAAAGTAGTGTTTAGCGCGCCTGTCGGCTCGTGTGCATTCAATCTGCCTACATCAAATGGACCAAGTCCATATTTAAATACAGGAGTTAGTCTTTAAGTTGCCACAATTTTTTTTATCTTTTTGCTTTTCTGTTTTGTTTACTCTCTGATATGCTTGCAGAGACTTAACATGGCTACCACTTCACACGTTTTAAAAGGATTTGACTTAAATGACACACAATTATAATGTATGGTAAGGATTGTTTAGTGTCTTGCACGGAAGACAAAGAAGGAGCCACAGTAAGGGCTAAAACACAGCTTTATTGCATGATGGTCAGGATGAACATGTGGTAATGGCGGAGGTACAGCTCATTTTATACTGCAGTAATACATTTGAAAAGGGTTGCACGGTAGCGTATTGGCTGCTACCTGCGTGACATCATTCTGAGTCACGCCCTTCTCCAGGTGTTCCTTGCGCGGGAAGGTTCCCGCGGCTGCCGGTGATTGGGGGAATTTGAACCATGTGAGCTGAACGCTCGCAGCTGCCCTCTATGGGTAGCTAGCTCACGTTCCTTTAACAGCTGAGTTACATTGTGATCATTGTCAGGTTACATTCAGACATTCTTAAAGTGATACAGTTACATACACAACAGATGGTCCAGTGGTTCCCAACTTTTTTTGGCCATGCCCCACCTAAGCATCTCTAAAATCCCGATTCCCCCCACCCCCATGACATATAATTCTTATTATCCAAAAAGCGAACTCCTATTCACGAGGAGGAAGCCTAAACAGCCGTTCTCTATTAATAACCCATTCTTGAGTTGCCGGCCTTAAAAATCAAATTGCCCCCCTGTGGGGCATGATGTGCCCCACATTGGGAACCACGGGGATAGACCAATACTTAAAGAGTATTCTTTGGTAAATTTAAGTACAGCAATAACATATACAGTGGAACCTCATACAACAATTGCCGCGTATAACAACGAAATCGCATAACAATTAGGTTTTGGGGGGAAATGGTGTCCCGCATTTCAATGGGAAAAACCACTTAGCAAAAAAGATCGTTGTATGTTGCATCCCATAGGGAAAATTGCTATACGATGCATGTATCGTATAGCAATTGTTTCGTACAACAACGAACACCGTGGAACGGATTAAAATCGTTGTATGAGGTACCACTGTAGTTTGCAGAGTCTTCCGGCTTCTTCAAGACTAGCTCTAGTGAGAGGAAACTTATCTGAGAGGTTTTATTGGTACTGTATACTGCAGTGGCTCAAGTCGCTAAGACGCTGACTGGGAAGCGGAAGGTCAGCAGTTCGATTCCCAAGTACTGCAGGACGGAAATGAGATCCCGTCTTCATCCCAGCTCCTGCCAACCTAGCAGTTCGAAAGCAAGAAATTGCAAGTAGATAAATAAGGACCACTTTGGTGGGAAGGTAACAGCGTTCCGTGTGCTCTGGTGTCTAGTCATGCCTGCCACATGAACACGGAAACGTCTGCAGAAGCAGACAGCGCTGGCTTTTCGGCTTAGAAACAGAGATGAGCACTGCACCCTAGAGTCGGATACGACTGGCTTTCAAGCAAGGGAAACCTTTACCTTTACCTTTATTATGACATGTGTTTTCCTTCCTTATGGTTAAAATCTCTGGATGCATTGGCAAAGTTACTGGTTTGGACAACAGGTCCCAGAGTCAGGTTCTTAGATTTATAATCCAGAAAAGCATATTTTCCAAACTGGTTGTCTAGCTTCTTTCATAAAAAAAAATTCACATTATGATCTTGTCATGCTTAAGACTTGACCCTTCTCTCCCTTTTCAACTTTGCTGCCTTATTGATTGAGTTGAAGGCTGCTAGACACAGGGAGAAGTCTTTGGACTCTATCCTTATAAATTAGCATCGAGATTCAGAACAACAGTATGATTGAAAGCTGATAAACTCCACCAATGATGACCCTTACAGTCCTACTATATTTTAATTGTACATTCTAAATTGTTTTATATGTCAAGTTTTACCTATTATGTATCCAATCTAAACATTTACCAATTTCATTCTGCCAATTGTAATTGTTGTGTGCATGTTATGTCCTTGTTTTTACTGTTTGATTTCTTGTACTTTGTCATGGTCAATTGACTGGTGCAATAAACTTATTGATTGCTTAATTGATTCCCTGAGTAACTGCATGTGTTAATAATTTCAAGGATGAATGCTTGTCCGTAAGAATAAAAGAGCATAATTATAAGATAGTGTGGAAATGGTATCTGACCCCTGTGCAGTTGATAGTACAAAGTCAAAAGTCTGTTGGAGCTGTAAGGATAATACTGGAACATACGAACATATGTGGTGGGGGTGTAAAAAGATGACCCATGCGCCGCAGCCCTTCTTTCATTGTGCGCACCAGACATTCCGCCTGGCCATTTGTTGCAGGGTGAAAGGGGGCTGAGGTAATGTGCCGAATGGCGTTGGACTCTAAGAACACCTGGAACTCGGCTGACGTGAAGCAACTCGCATTGTCACTAATTATGACGTCAGGTATTCCGAAGGTGCATATCAGTTTGCGCAGTTGTTTTATGGTCCCAGCCGATGAGGTGTTGCGCATTGGAATTACCTCTAACCACTTGGAGTATGCGTCCACCACAAGCAGAAAAAATGAACCCCTGAATGGCCCTGCGAAGTCTATGTGGAGGCGGGACCACGGTCCCCTAGCTGTGTCCCATTCTCTATGTGGAAGGCGGGACTCCTCAGGCCGAGAGCTCTGGCAACTTTCGCAGGTGTTCACCATGTGTTCAATGTCTGCGTCTAGCTGAGGCCACCAGAAGTAGCTTCTGGCCAGCGCCTTAGAGCGCACAATCCCTGGGTGGCTGACATGTAAAAGCCGTAGCACCCTTGCTCTTAATGCTTGTGGGACCACCACCCTCTCCCCCCACAACAGACACCCCCTTTCTGCGGACAACTCAACCCTCTTCCTGAAGAATGCCGCAAACTCGTCTGCGGGGGGAGCTGTGGGCCACCCCTTCTGTACCCAGGATCTCACAAGGGCTAACGTTTTATCCTTGGCCGTTTCGGCAGCAATTTCCTTGGGCAAAATGGGGGGTGCATCTAGGGCTTCTATGAGGAGGACTTGGCTATCCTGTTCTACCTCACACTTTGGGTCCCCCAGGTGGGGCAGAGGAGACCTTGAGAGAGCGTCCGCGTGGCTTATCTCTTTCCCGGGGCGGTACTCTAACGACCCTCTGTATGCATTCAGAAAAATCGCCCACCTAAGCATCCTGGGGGAGAGGATCTGTGGAGTGGGCTTGTCTGAGGTGAAGATACCCAACAGCGGCTTGTGATCGGTTATAATGGTGAATGGGCGACCATACAAAAAATCATGGAACTTCTTTGTCCCTGCTACAATGGCAAGTGCCTCCCTATCTGTTTGGGCGTAATTTCGTTCTGCCTTGGACAATGATCTCGAGTAGAATGCAACTGGGGCTTCTCGCCCCCCCCCCCTCTAGCACGTGGCACAGGACCGCCCCCACCCCCACTGGTGAGGCGTCGCAGACCAAGACTACCGGCTTCTTTGGGTCGAAGTGGGTTAGAATAGCCTCCGAAGAGAGAAGCTGCTTGAGTTCCCTGAAAGCCCGCTCCTGCTTCTTTCCCCACCGCCAAACCACATCCTTCTTCAGCAACCCATGCAGGGGCTCTGCAATCGTCGCTTTCCTGGGCAGGAAGGAATGGTAAAAATTCAGCAGCCCCAGGAAGGACTGTAGCTCCGGTTTCGCGGTGGGGCGAGGGGCGTTTTGAATGGCTGAGACTTTGGACTCAGCGGGTTTCACCCCCTCAGAGGTTATGCGGAACCCCAGAAACTCCACCTCCCTGGCCAGAAACACACATTTGTCCCTCCGCAGCCTCAACCCCGTTGATTCGAAGGCTGTAAGGACCCTATCTAGTCTCTGGGCCAGTTCTGATTCGCTCTCCCCAGATATCAATATGTCATCGAAAAATGGCAAGACCCCTGGTAATTTCTTTAACAAACGTTCCACAAGAGACTGAAATATCCCCGGCGCCGAGTTCACGCCAAACTGTAGGCGCGTCACCTTGAATGCCCCCTTGTGAGTTACAATGGTCTGCACAGCAGCTGTGGCTGGGGTTACTGGAAGCTGCTGGTATGCCTGCGCCAGATCTAGTTTAGCAAAGACTTTTCCCCCATGTAAAGTAGCCAGCAGATGGCTAACTACCGGCACCGGATAGGCATTAGGGCGGATCGCCTTGTTAATTGTACACTTGTAGTCAGCGCAAATTCGCACCTCCCCATTTGCTTTCAATACTGTGACAATAGGAGTCTCCCACTCTGCATAGTCCACCGGCACTAAGATCCCTTGCCCCACTAATTTGTCCAGTTCCGCCTCAATTTTGTCCTTTAGGGCGAATGGAACCCGACGTGGCTTGAGTCTCATTGGGCGGACCTCCGGGTCCAGGTCGAAAGAAACTGGGGGCCCCTTGTACTTCCCAAGTCCCTTCTTGAATATCTCTGCGTGTGCGTCGCACACTGCCTGAATCTCATTCCCCCCGATGGCATGGACGCCGCCTACGAAGATGTCCAGGGGTTTGAACCATTGTGTTCCCAGGAGATTACACCCCCCCTCTCTTAGAACTACCAGGGGGTGTTTCCTTCGGAGTCCCTTGTACTGTGTCTCGAAGTCCCCAATCCCCAATACTGGAATTACATTTCCCTGCACATCTCTTAAGTTCGCCCCCATCTCCTTGAGTTTGGGTCGCTCCTTGGGGGGAATCCGCAAAAATTCCTTATGGGAAATGAGGGAGTATACAGACCCCGAGTCTATCTCCATCTTAACAGGGACCCCTTGCAACAGTACCTCAGCATAAAACGTGGTTGCCCTAGAGGCACGCTGTGGACGGCCACGTCGTCTTCCGCGTGCACTTGCAGGCACACGTGGTTCCCCTCTGGGTCGTCGCCGCCATCGCCGACTCTGCCGACGCCATCCCGGCTGCTCGTGGAGCGCTTACTCTCTTCCCGGCGTTGCTGGCGATGTGTCCCTTCCGCCCACAGTTGTGGCACTCAGCTTTCCGGAATGGACACTTGCTCCTCTCGTGGGACGCTCCGCACCCATCGCAGCGCCCCCCCCCCTTCCCTCTCTTCTCGCTCAGCCCTTTCCTGACCTTCCGGACCCCCTCATCTTCGCTGGAGCCTGGGGGGGCAGAAGCCTCTGAGGATGTGGGCGAGCGCGGGGCAGGGTCGCCCTCCAGGCCGCCTGGACGGCGGATGCAGCTGCCCCGACTGGTGGGGGCTTTGCCTTGAGCAGCTTGTACCCGGCCCACGTGGATTCAGCTGCTAGAGCCTCTTGTAGTACCTCTTTAAAAGTGAGGTCGTGGCCTCGGTTCATGAGCTTCCTCTGGGTCTCCCCGTCTCTCATCCCGCAGAGCATCCTGTCCCTTAGGGCCACGTCTAGAATTTCCCGCCATTCGCATGGGGTTGCCAAGACGCGGAGGGCCGCTGCATACTCGGATACTGACTCACCCGGCTTTTGGTCCCTCCTCAGGAAGGTTGCCCTGGCGGAGAAGAAGGACACCTTGGGCTTGAAATGGCTCCGCAGAACCGCCAGTATTTCCGTCACCGAAACCTGGTCCACCTCTCGTGGTGCCACCAGATCCATCAGCACTTGCACGGCATGGAAACCGAGCATCGTGATGAGAAGACCCTTCTTCTTCCCAGCGTCGGTGATGCCCGCATACGCCACCGTACTCTTAAAATGCATTTCAAACCAGTCCCATCGCTCGGGATGGGTCACGTCGAAAACTGGCTTCTGTACTATTGTCTTGTCCCCGTGGGAATCCATATCCCATCCTCGTCGCCAATTTGGTGTTTGGGAATCCAGACAATGGAAACGGCTGTAAGCTAGCCTAACACATCTTTATTGCATGGAGTACAGCACGAACATGTGGTAATGGCGGACAAACAGCTCTTTTTATACGGTGGCTATCTACTTGAATCTGGCTCTTCGACAGGCATTGGCTGCTGTCCAAGTGACGTCATCCTTGGTCACGCCTTTCTTGTCCAGGTGAGGTGAGCGCGGGAATCTTTCCCGCGCAGCTGAAGGCATTTGAGTAATGTGAACCATGTGAGCTGGGCGCTCGCTATTGCCCCCGGTGGCCACTAGCTCGCGTCCTCATACAGAAGGTTACAGTGTTACCTGTACCCATTCGTGTGGTTACAATTACATTCAACACACTACATTCAATACACAACACACCTGGAGAAGAAGGGCATGACTCAGAATGACGTCACGCAGGTAGCAGCCAATACGCTACCATGTAACCCTTTTCAAATATATTGTTGCAGTATAAAAAGAGCTGTACCTCCGCCATTACCACATGTTCATCCTGACCATCATGCAATAAAGCTGTGTTTTAGCCCTCACTGCGGCTCCTTCTTTGTCTTCCGTGCAAGACACTAAAGGTACAAGGAGTTGTGGAATACCGTGTTAAATGATAAGCTCACATGGGATCTACATTTTAAAAAAGGGATAATTAAAGAAAATAAATTTCAAGAGATTTGGAAATGTTTTACGGACTATACTTTGATTAATGGGCAAGGACAGATGCCAGTGCCTGGCCATGTAGCATTCTGGAAATGATAATAGATAAAGAGAGTAATTCTGTCTCCGTGGCATTGTATATAACATGTGGTGAATTGTTGTATTGATTGTTACTGTATTGAATTTAGTACTTTTTTTGTAATTGTATTGCATAATGTATTGTTTTGTGTATTAACGTAATAAAAAATTCTTTTAAAATTAAAAAAAGAAAAGAAAAAAAATTAAAGGAAAAAAAGGATGAATGCATGAGATTTGGACTGCACAAGCAAATAGGCCTGGAACTTGTTATTTCTGTTATGTGCAGCAAAGTTGACTCTGCCTTATGGCAACCCTATGAATGAGATAATGTTCTGTTCTCAATAGCCCTGCACACAAAGGCCAATCCAAATCAATCCAAATCTTTTTAAGGATTTTTTTCTTTGCCAGTAGAGACTTCTACTTTTTTCAAGCCAAAATGACTCCCAAAGACTTTCTCCATATGAGCAAAACAAAGCAATCACACTTATATGCCACCCCATAGCGCTTAGTGCACTCTCTGGGCAGTTCACAAGTTAATTAGCATTTTGCCCCCAACATGCCAGGTACTCATTTTACCCACATCATAAGGATAGAAGGCTGAGTCAATCTTGAGCCCTAGTCAGGATCGAAACTTTTGTGTCTGTGGGTGGTGTTTTGGTGCTATAAGCAGTTGGGCATAATGTTTAACGACTGCGGGAATACCTGCCCTGCAATCTGTTCCCACAGATATTTTTTTAATTAACAAGTTTAGCACTGAGTCATTTCATTGATATAATGCAGGAGTTCTCAACCTTTTTAAACCGGGGGGCAGTCACGTTCCCTCAGACAGCTTCGGGAGCTAGATGGCCATTTTGCCCTTTCTCCTCCACATGGCACTTCCTGGTGTGGTGGAGGCAGTGGGGGTGGCACATGAAATGGTGCCATGGGCCACATCTGGCCCACAGGCTGAGAATCCCTGATATATTGGATCAGCACTAGTTCACCTTAGCACAAAAAAATCAGCCCAGAGTCTGAGTTGCTCTGGCCTCCTGTCCTGCAAGGAAGAACCAGGAGAGCGTACACATAAGCATGCGCACACAATCAACACGAATACTCATCTCTCTCTTTAAGACATTTCTTCTTTTTTTAACAGCTTCTCCTAGGCAGAACTCTCTTGGTTGTTTTTTTTAATAGCTTAAAGAGACATCCAGCCAACAAGATAAGATGAGGAAATAAAATTGTTGAGGGCAGAAAGTTTTCTCAAGGCAGTTCCTTAAAACAGGATAAGATGTCAAATTTTAAATGTATAGAGTACTAGCATAATTAAAGCAGTGTATAAAAAGCATAGTCTTGAAAATGAAGGTGTTGTTTTTAAACAGTATGAACATTTACAAAAGTCATTGCAAAACAATGAGCTAGTTCTCCAGCCAAGCAAAGTCATTCATTGTACCAGAATATTCCTGGGAATTAAACATTTTTTTTACAAATGATAACAAAGCATAAACAAAGCTTTTGACATTGAATAGTAACCATACTGTTGGACTTTACCAAATGCCTTTTTTAAAAAAAATCTAGATAATTGATGCTCCCAATAGCTGTGGATTTATTCATAGAATAGATTGTATCAGTCATGACAAGAACTCGTGTTATTGTTAATATCTAGTAACTGGAATATATTCTGCTTTTTGGTAGTGTCTTGGTAACCAGTCTTGAAATGTTTATTTCTATAGTAATAAAAGATCTCTGTTCTCAATAAAGTGGAATAGATATATATACACACCACGCTCTGGCTGAAGTCTCGGGGAATTGCTTGCTTCCCTGGTTGTCCAGATCATACCTGTCAACCGCGGCTCTGGAAAATATGGGACCTGCGCAGAATGGTTGTGCGCAGGTCACCTTCCACGCGACTTGTGCAGAACGGTTCTGCGCAGATCGCCTTCTACGCATACGTAGAAGGCTTTTATGCTTGCGTAGAACCCTTCTACGCTTGCATAGAAACCTTCTACGATCCCCTTCTGCACAGAAGCCTTCTACGCAAGCGTAGAAGGGTTCTACGCAAGCGTAGAAGGGTTCTACGCAAGCGTAAAAGCCTTCTATGCATGCGTAGAAGGCGATCTACGCAGAAGGGATGCGCAGTACCTCTCTTTCCCCCGCTGCGGGCGGGAAATGGCGCAAATCAGCGCCGAAAATCGGGAAATCCCGGCCAATCCGGGAAGGTTGACAGGTATGGTCCAGATCAAGCAGCACTGTAAAAAGAGAAAGTTGGATCTTACTGTGAGTTTAGGCTTTAAGGCAGGGGTTCTCAAGGTTTTCACACCACAGGCCAGATTACTCGCCCTCAGACAGCTGAGCAGGCTGGATGCAATGACAGCAGGCACATTTGCACATGCACAGCCACTTCCGCTTCCAGGGCCATCACCGTGGGCCAGATGGAATGGTGTTGGGGGCTGGGGCTGGCCCACAGGCCATAGGTTGTGAACCCCTGCTTTAAGGCCTGCCCATCTCTTTCCCATTCCTCAATGATATGGTATTTACATATCTATTGCACATATAGTAATTGTCTAGGAATTTACCTGGCTTTCTAAGTCCAAGTCAAACCAGAGATGTACGATTCATCCAGACAGAGAATGAAAGCTTAATCCAAACAAGACAGAGCTCAGGTGACCAGGAGAACCGACACAGCAGCGAACCCTCAGGGGCTGGAGCAAAGCAAGGACAGAATTGCAGGAACAAGGATCAAGGCAAGACAAAACAACAGTCCACAGGAGTCTTCCAAAGTGAGAACTAGGAACAGAGCACAAGATCCAAGCAACTACAAGTCTGCTAACCATTGTTGCTGAGCAACTTATATAGCTAAGCCATCAGGGTCTTTAGGTAGAACCTATAAAGCAGGGGTGCCCAAACCTTTTGGGCCACGGGCTGGTCACGTGGTTCAGGGGGCCGGTCACTATGGCCCAGGGGCTGAATCTGGCCCCCAATGCCAATTCATCCAGCCCATGACACCCTTGTTGCTCCCGGAAGCAGAAGTAAAATGCATGTTTTACTTCCCGGGCCATAGTTTGGACACCCCTGCTATAAAGGTCCAGAACCTCCCCATTGGAGGGCTCCTGGGGCTCTTAGATGAGGAATTAGCAGCTGCAGCAGAGATGAGGGTTGAGCCCTGCAGGACTTATTTTATTTTATTTTATTTCTATACCACCCATCTGGGTGTTATCCACTCTAGGTGGTGAACAAACAGAAAACAACAATACCCACAACAAATCAGAACAATACCTACCACCAACAAATACATCATAAACTAAACTAAACTAATTGGTGTCTGAGGACCTCAGGTCTGAACCTATCTGGCTAATTTATCGATAAAGAAACAACGCCCTGAAAGGCCTCCTTGAAGAAGAGTGTTTTTAATTGTTTTTAAAGGTAGCCAGTGATGGGGCCTGGTGCAGCTCCACTGGTAGTGTATTCCACAATGCTCTATGTCTAGTTAAAGACTGTCAAGCCATCCTCAGGTGTTGTAATAGTCCATGGGAGTCAAGGTGCTGAACTCAAGGAACGCGCACGAGACAAGGCTATGATGGAAAAGGCCAGCCTCAATTACTCGGGTGGTCTGTATTTATTGACTACAATTGGGAGTCATCACGCACAGCCCGCGTGAGACCCCCGTGACAGAAGGCTTGCTACGTGGCACTCGGCTGGTCGGGTTACACTTACCAGCCTATGTGCCCAGGTTGCCCATAGGCAGACTAATCGGCGGATTGTGGTGAGACTCATTGTTCTCGTATTATCTAAGACTCTGTGTACCTATGCATAGCTATTTGGTCTAGCTGTGGTTGGTGTTTGCTCAGCCCTTTACGCGGACATGAGCCAGATACCGTATGCTGTTTACGAGACCTTGGGTCTCTATCCTCATGACACTTGTCCTGCTTCTCTTAGTGCCCTCAGCCAAGGAAACATGGAGTTACTATTGCTCCCTATTACTATTAGCCCATACCCAATTTCCTTTCCGGTCGAGTCAGGTTGGTCTCGAGCCTGTTTGCATAGCCCGACAAACCCATTGGGAAAGGTTGCTGTCCAATCAGTGGCCTGGGCAACCCACACTCAGGGTTGGCACCTGGAGCTGCACCGACTGTGATGACCAGGTGAGATGGGGAGTTGCTCTGAGGGAGAGACGCTCCAACAGATAGCAATGATAACATTAACACCTTGCATCTGATACGGTAGGCAACAGGTAACCATTGCAGGCTGCCAAGGCTGGGGAAATACAATCAAATTTCTTTAAACCTGTCACCAGCCTGGCTGCTGCATTTTGGACCCATAGTAATCTCCGTATCAGACACAAGGGCAGCCCCATGTAGAAAGCATTACTGTAGTTAATCCGCAAGATTACCAATTAATGGGTCAGTGTTATGAGAGACTGCCTGCCCAAGTAGGGGCGTAACAGTGCAATCTGCCGGAGCTGAAGAAAAGCAGCTTTGGACACCGCTGCTATCTGTTGTTCCAATGAGAGCAGTGGGTCCATAATGACCCCCAGATTGTGGACCTGGTCCATAGGGGTAAGAGTAGTTTCATCAAGGGTAGGGACCAGGCCTCCCAGTTGGGTAGACGGCCTCTCAAACACCAAAACCTCCATCTGGTCAGGGTTCAGTTTCAGCCCATTAGCTTTGGTTCATATTATTATCTAGTCCAGGCATTTGTCAAGATGAAAGACTGCATCCACTGCAGATGATGAAAAGGAGAGATAGAGTTGGGTGTCATCTGCATATTGGAGACACTGAACCCCAAATCTCCTAATGACCTCTCCCAATGGCTTCATGTAGATATTAAACAGCAATGGGGAGATGATCAACCCCTGTGGAACCCCCATTGGAGGGTCCATGTGTTTGAAACCAATTCCCCGAGTTGAACTCTCTGGATCCACTCATCAAGGAAAGAGCAGAACCAGTGTAATACAGTGCCCCATATTCCCAGCCCCGATAAGCATCCCAGGAGAATACCGTAGTACCACTGAGCAGTGTTGTTCTGAAGCCGGTCCGCCCCAGTCCTGGCATACCAGTAGCGGAAATTCCTGAGGTCATGCCCACTTTGCCAGCCACACCCACCTCCCTACCAACATCTGCCTCCCTACCCCATTGTGCAGGATGTTCGGGCATTGCGAGAGTTGCGCTGCTCACTCCACACCGGGAAGGGAAGAGCTCTCGGACCTTCTCCAGGCAGGCAGAACAGGAAGGCAACAGCGGGGAAGGGGCGGCCGCCTGAGCAGTGCAGCGGCTGGGGCAGCAACATAGGTAAGCCAAGCCCAGGATCTGCACAAGTCGGAGCTGCACCATGCACCTTCCCCGCGATGAGAGCCGGGGTTACCGCCATCACCTCCGCCTCCTGCTCCGAGTCCTGCACTCAGAGCAGGAGGAACGGCGGGAGACAGTGGCGTCGGCAGTGGAGGCATCGCAGGGAAGGTGCAGCTCTGACCTGTGTAGAACCCGGGCTTAGCTAGCCAATTCTGCTGCCCAGCCGCTGCCTTCGAAGTGCCCTTTTTGGCACTGGCACCACTACCCACCCTTCTCCTCTGTGTGTCGTCATGGGAAGATGGGGAGGCTGGCGGCGGCTTCAGCTCCCTCATCATGGCCCACGTCCTCCACTCCTGCACCTTCTGGGCCAGTAAGTGAGTCTCCTCTGTGTGGTGGTGGTGGTGGTGGAGGAGGTGTGTGCACATGTGTGCACGTGTGTGCATGTGTGTGCACGTGTGTGTCCCTCACTCTCTCTGTGTGCGTCCGTGCATGTGTGTGTGTGTGTGGAATGAGCTCCCATCTCAGTCCCAGCTCTTGCCAACCTAGCAGTTTGAAAGCAAGAAATTGCTAGTAGATAAATAGGAACTACTTTGGTGGGAAGGTAAACAGTGCCACATGACCACAGAAAACAGCACTGGCTCTTTGGCTATAAACAGATATGAGCACTAAACCCTACACTAGGATATGACTGGCTTTCAAGCAAGGGCAACCTTTACCTTTACCTCCTCAGATGACACAGGCTGAAACTGATCCCAAAAATCAGAACCAGACAGTTCATTGGACATCCATCCCAACCTGATCTACTATATTAAAAGTGGAGTCAAGGTCCCATTGGATGGCCTCACCTTTAGCTCTACAATGCTTAGCAAAATCTTCACAGCTCTGAAAACTGTGGTGAGCATGAGGACTACTTGAGCAACCTCCTGCAGTGAGGCCATGGACTATCCTATACATCTGATCTACTATAGGGAATCCTAAGCAGGGAATCCTAAGCAGGTGAAGGCATCTGCTTGGGAATACCCTGAAGCAAATGGTGAGCCTCTGTGTGAGACAGAATGCAAGACTGGATGGACTGTGGCCTGTTCCTTATGTTCTTATATCCGCCTGTTGGTTTGAGGCCTCTTGGATCTGTCAGACGTAGAGAAGCTGCATCCTCCACGTGTTGTTTGATTGCAAATTCCCATTGATCCTACTCAGCTTGGCTATATGCCCTGTCCTGTAGTTGTGTGTGACACTCTTTATGTCCTTAGTTTATAAATGTACCAAATAGATCAGATAGATGGGGGTGGCCTGGTGGGGGATGGGGAATAGCTCACAATCATGTCAACAAGCATCTGTAGGAGGGGGAGCACAAAATCTGCTAATACAGCAGATTGAAGCCAAATTAGTGATTCTAAATGCACTTCAGATTGAAACTTTATTTTCAATCAAAATTCTATATGCTGAATAAGATAAAAATAGTGAGCAATGAAATAATCAGTTTCACTGTTTTTAAAATAAAATGCACTTCAGTAAAGCAGAAAAATAGTTTGATTTATAATATTATTAATATTGCATCAGATACAATATTGCCAAAGAGAGTAAAAATAAAAAAATGTAATCTATCTTAGTTTTGGGAAGTTTTTAAACAAGTTAACAATTTTCCTCTCTCTAGGAAGCATCCAATTGGTCAAAAATAACTTATTAAGCTGTAACCAAAAGAGTAATACAAAGTCTAAAATCGCTTTGTTTACTGAGTTTTGTGGTTCTAAGCAGGTCTATGGTACAGTTCTAACATGTCTATTCAGAAGTAAACCCAGTGCCTTCAAATAGTTTTGGTAAAGTTAAGTATATGTAAAACTGCACCATTGGCTAATTGGTGGATTGCTTTGCTTATAGAGTCTGTCACTGTAGGCCCTCCTTTAATGAAATAATCAACAGACACCATAAACAGGCCCAGCCCAAACCCTATATGAAGATGAGCTGCCGAAGGGACTGGTGTTTCCATGTGGGCACCTGTTTTCATCAAACAAAGGAGAGCTCACATCCAGAACATTCTCTGTCATGACTCTGAAAGGCAGCTTTGTCTATGAACTGTACAATAGCAACTTTTCCAGAAGCAAAGACTGTGGTTTATTTTTAAGCGAAAAACTGCATGTTCAGTAGAACAGTGAAAGATGGGAGGCTGGGATCTTGTGCACGTTTTCTATAAAATCAGCCCATGTGACTTACACAATTGCTATGGCAGTATAATTGAACGCCAAGTACTGTAGTCCTCTCAGATCTGACCTGGGAAACCATAACGTGCAAAGCATTTCTTGAGATAAGCCAACATTGTTTGGCATTCACATACACACAAAAGGCAGAATGGGAAACAAATCTTGAAATGCCAGAGTATAAATTCTTTATTCAACATAAATTCAACCCTATATATAAACTCTGGAATATTCCTCAAGGGATTTTTATTAAAGTCTGGCAAAACCACAGTTTTTCAGGAATGAAAAACAGTTGAAGGTTATGGTATTTCAGTCAATTACAAAGTGTTTTTAGAATAAATCTGCAATTTTATGTCATTTCTGTTGGGATTTGATTCATGTAAAGATCTAGTCTCAATCAGCCAGCCTCATTAGCAGCAGTTTATATTCTCAGATCTTTTGAGGTACCTATGAGTCCAGCTTCATTAGGCTTTTTGTAGGGAGAAACAGAGACAGACAAAAGCAGACACGACTGCTCTCTTTGGCTGGTCAAACGCTACTGAAGCCTTCTCTTTATTTAGGCAGAGAGAGAGAGAAACGAAACTTGAGCGAGCAGTGTATACCAGAAACGAAACTTAACAGAGACAAAACTGAGTCCTTACAGCCAATCAGAAGTGTCAGAACCCAAAGAAAGAGAGATAAGGAGAATAGCAAGCAAAGAGGCTTTTGTTTACAAAATGTGTCAGAAGATAGGCAAGACAGAAACCAGATGCATTCCTACATGTCCTCCTTTTTTCATTTAAATTTGAGAGAGGGACGGCTAATCATACCCCTGCATGTCATCATACTCCATAACTATTCCTCCATATACATCATCACTGTCCACCTGGACATCGTACCCCTCCTGACTCATGGTACTTTGTTCCGAAGGATGATACCTCATTGAGTACAATTGCCGTCGTGCAAAACTCGATGTCTCCCTTCTGCGCAATGGACATGTGTTACAAACAGAAATAATATTAGGAATACAAGTAATGCAAAAATACAAAGGTAAAAAGCAGATAATAATAATAAACCCATAAAAGAAAACTTGTCTAAGGACAGATAAATCAGGCAACCAAGAAGTCACCCAATCAAAGAGATTAACATCAGTGCGTACATTGTTAGTAATGCTCTCCTGTAAATTCTGAAGTTCTTTCTCAATAGTATTATTCAGATAAAATAACCCAATGCTGCACATTGATATTGTCCTGGATGGAAATTCGTGGCAACTCCATTAAAAAAGAACCACATGTTAGGATCCTTGATTTGCCATCCATTGCAAATTGAACCACTATCTATAGCAGAATAATCAGGAGTAAACATAGGAAACACATCATATATATCTTCAATAGTAGTGTTATACAAGGTATAATTAAGCTTATAAGAACTGTTATAACTACCCCATAGCCAAAAATAATCGTCACAACCCGTATAATTGCCTACATTCTGCAAAACCCTTTTTGCTTGAGTCCAGTACTTCCATTTACTATTCCAGACTCCAGAACTATGACAGCAGAAACAAAGTCCTTTAGTGTATTTCTTGAATGTCATGCTTCGCCAACGGATGTTGTTAAATTGTTCTGGAGGATTAGAGAAGAGTGTAGACCTATCAAGATGTTGCAAATGTCCAATAACCAACTCTGGCGTGTTGAACAATGCCGGAAGAAAAGCCATTTGAGACACTGCCAGTGGATGCTCATAGTATAACGTTGCATTCTTACCATGAACCTCAAACATATAGTTAGCATGACGAATCCAAAAGTTGGGGTTGCCCCCATGAGGTATTGTCCTTACAGCTGGAAGCACAGTAAGAAAGAAAAGAACAAATGTCAGCACATTTAGTTTACTGGTGAACCACCATCCTGGAGCTGAGTAACCTTCTTCTCTCTCCATGGGCGGATCGCTCGGGCAGGAATCCACACAGGTCCTGAGGTTGTAGAAACCGCTGCGTATCCTCGTCCCCAGGTGATTAGAGGTACAGGACCCTTCCACTCAGGATCGGGTTGCTGCCGATAAACGACCAATGGCTTAGGAAGACACTCCTCGGTCCTGAAATGCAATTCGACTGGAGAGTGTGACCTGTTATGGGGAGCAAGAAGAAAATTAAGAGTATACAGTACTTTAGCAACAGCTGTAGGTATTTCAGCCACAGGAACCCCTCTATCTCCCACTTGCTTGTGTAACAAATTTTTGAATGTCAGGTGGGCTCTTTCAACAATCGCCTGTCCAGTCGAGTTATAGGGTATTCCATGGGTTAGCTTAATGTCCCACTGACGGCAAAAGTCCTGAAAGGCAGAAGAAACATATGATGGCCCATTGTCTGTCTTAAGGCTTTTAGGTTTACCCATTGCCGCAAACGAACGGATGCAATGTTGTATAACATGTCTGGATGTTTCACCCCGTAAGGGTGTAGCCCATATAAATCCAGAGAAGGTATCAACAGTCACATGTAACTTAGAAAGCAGAGCCAAAGCAGGTACTTGCGTGACATCCATCTGCCATAGCTGATTAGCTTCTGTTCCTCGAGGATTAACAGCATCAAATGGCAGGAATATAGGAGACTTCGTACAGGAAGCACAGGACGACACAATGTCTCTAGCCTGTGACATAGGAATGGAAAACCGTTTATGCAAAACCTTAGCAGATTGATGAAACATTGCATGACTGTCAATGGGGTTGTCAAAGAGAGAAAAAACCTCAGCAGAGTCTCGGAGAGCAGAATCTGCTCGTGCATTGCCCTCCGTCAAATAACCTGGGATCCTTGTGTGAGAGCGTATGTGGGCAATAAAGAATGGGACCGTACGGTTGGAAAGAAAACCTTGAAGCTGTTGGAATAAAGCAAAAAGATCCCTATCCATCGATGGAGACAAATAAGCTTGAGCTAAAGTAAAAACAAGGCGGTAAACATATTGAGTATCCACAATCAGGTTAAAAGGCACATCAGAAAACGTAGAGAAAGCAAGTATGACCGCTGCCAGTTCTGATCGCTGGGCCGATGCTTGAGGTCCTGTAAAAACAACCTCCCATTCCCCAGTAGGACCCTGCCATGTAAGGACTCCACGGGAGGGGGAGCCATCTGAGAAAAGAGTAATGGCATGCAAGATAGGTTGCATGCAAAGCGGGGATGACAGGGAGTAAGAAGTGAGATTCAGCAAGGTAAACCACTTATCCTTGGGGGGGTTAAATTTAACTTGTCCCACAAAGTCCGCCATGGCCACCTGAAATGCCTCAGAATGCTGTAGCAAGGCGGTTAGCTGATCCTGTGAAAAAGGAAAACAAACAAAGTCAACGTCATAACCAGTCAAATGCTTTGCCCTAGTACGGCATTTGAGGAAAAGATCAGCAATCGCATCAGGCAGGCGATAACAGTTTTTCGAGGGAGTGTGCGCCAAGTGCAGCCATTCCACGATGGCCACCTTCTGAGCGTTGACAGGCGCGAACAAAACCGCAGTGGGCAGCCTCGGTGTAGGAAGAAGAGCGCATGCCAGCGCAACGGTGCCTGAGGGCACCCGATCCACAGCGATGGTATGCAGCTTTTCGTTGAGGCGTTGAAGAGCTGTACGCATCTCCGTTGTGCAGGGAATGATGTCCGCTGGAGAAGTGTGTCCAGAAAGAGCAGCAAAAAGTGGTGATAGTTCCTCCGTGCTCAGGGCCAAGAAAGGACGAGCCCAATTTATGTTCCCTAGCAATTGTTGCAATTGTCCATTGTAGTGGAAGTGCAAGCAACGGCGCTGCAGGGGAGGCCCGTATCAAAAATTTGTCTGCAAGGTACACCTTGTTTTAGCCAGGAGATCCCGGCCCCACAGAGTAATAGGAATATCCATAATCAGGGGGTGAAGAGAAACTTTTGTTCCCCCTGAGGTCTCAAAGACGATTGGATGAATACTTTGCTGTGCTGGCTCGTACCCGCCCACCCCATAAACTTCCCTACAGGGGCGGACGGCCCATCCAGTCGGCCAATCTTTTTTTGCCACCACTGAAATATCAGCTCCTGTATCGACCAATCCAGACACTGAACGTCCACCCATAAGCAGCGAGCGGGTCGGTCTATCCTCGGTGATTTGTATCACCGCCATAGCCGCTGTTGCAGTCCCCTCCTGGGATGGAGTTGCAGTGGTCCCTAGTGGGAGCAGATGAAGGCGTCCTACAGGTTGTCCCTTAGGCAGGGTGAGATGTTGCGTGGCTGAAGCAGGGATGACAATTTCTTGGTGACCCAATGTAACTGACCCTGCTGCAATGTGTACAGAAGCGGGTAAGGTGTCTGGACAAGGAAGAACAATGCCCATCATGCCCTGGGGAATAACATCATCAACCAGTGTGGGAAGAGCCTCCACACACCCTGGCATAGTAAAAGTACAGTCCTTAGATAACCTCAATAAAAATCCTTCTTTTAGAGGATGGTTTTTTCTATATTGTGAAATCATTTCTTGGGCAAGTTCCATATCTTCTGCCATCTCTTGCAAAACCTCCTCTATTGCCTCTTCACTGACCTCTGGTAGCCCTATTATTTTGCCTGGGCCCGAGCCTGGCCCGCACTCCCATTTCCCTGCTGCTGTGGAGAAAAGTCAGAGTCTTTGTGCTGAGCAGCTGAGGGGTTGGCATTAGGATTTGAGCGGCACTGATTGGCCCAATGGTACCCTTTCTGGCAAATGGGACACTTCCTTGAAGGGCGTGCTGCCTGCTTTTGAGAGGAGCGACATTGTGCTTTAAAATGTCCTTCCTTCCCACAGCCAAAACAACGTTTGTTTTGAGCCTGAGTTGTGGGCAATTGAACTGCAGCTGCCAGAAGTTGAGCCTTGTAACTGTGAGTCCCCACATTTTGACAAACTTTCATCATGTCTGCTATAGATGTTCCTGGCCTAGCATAAACAGCTGTCAGAGCCCCTTTACAATCCTCATTGGCATTTTCAAAAGCCAGTTGTTTCATGAGCATTTCCCGTGCCGGCACATTTTCCACCTGGCGGCTGAGAGCAGTCATGAGTCTGTTAATGAACTCAGTGTAATCCTCTTTAGGGCCCTGCCTAATTGCTGCAAATCCAGCAACGGAGCTATCCCCTTTGGAAGGAATCTTACTCCAGGCACGCATGACTATCTGAGCAATCTCTCCCAGCTGGGCATCCGTGAGTGCCAATTGCTGTGTGGGGTTGGCAAAATTTCCCTCCCCACATAACATATCCATTGTGAGTGCAGGGCGTGTATGATGTACCTCCCAAGCCACATCCCTCCACTCTTGCAAGCAGAGCATGGCTTCTGCCGGAGGCAAAAGCGCTTTGATCATCTGTTTCCAATCCACTGGTAGCAATTTTTGAGAAGCAATGGCTTCCAACAAAGCTTTAGTAAAAGGTGCATTAAATCCATAGTCCCGTATGCTGACTCTTACTTCCTTCAGATATTTGTAATGGAGGGTTTCATATCTATCTGGGACTGCCACTGCATTGCCCACAGGCGGAGCCCCCCTTATCACTGGGTATATCTCAGGAGATTGCATGTCCAGCACAGCTGCCGTTAAAGCAGCAGAAAAATGTGTCTTTGTAGGGCTATAAGTGCTTGATTGTTGCAAGGCAGGATCTAAAGTCCCATCTCCATTTCCACCTCCACCCCCATCAGGAGGCTGTTGTTTCTCATATGATGGAAGAGCAGTTGCCATGGCCCCCCCTTTTTCTGGAGGCAAAAGCTGTGGGAAGGGGCCATCAAGTCTTTGAGACAATAAAATATTTTTTGGAGTAAGTCTCTGAAGGCAGTCCCTAACTCCCTCCCATGTAAATAGTATTGATCTAGAAATTCCATTATGCTGCTGCATTTCTCTCCCAATCTGTTTCCACTGTTTTAAGTCCAGACCTTCATATTTAAACCAAGGACAGATTCGTTCTATAGCTTTAGCCAGCTGCTGTATCTCTTTATCATCAGCCTTTCGCCCATTCTCATGCAAAAGATCTGAGATATCTTTACAAAGTTCCTGCATTTGCGAAGAAAGCACACACCCCATAATTCAAAAAAATAATATTTTTCTTCACTCACCTAATGTGGGACCCAATGTAGAATTGGATGAATTTTGAGCGCTCAATTTATGACCTTCCTCCGGTCTGACCTTTTGCCTGGTCGTAGGTGAATGAGACCTTCCCCGGTCACCAATTATGAGGTGTTAATTGCTGAAGCAGAGTTCAAAGCAGGCTCTCTCATTGTAGTTCAAAGCCTCACACGGGGCACCACTTGTTGGGATTTGATTCATGTAAAGATCTAGTCTCAATCAGCCAGCCTCATTAGCAGCAGTTTATATTCTCAGATCTTTTGAGGTACCTATGAGTCCAGCTTCATTAGGCTTTTTGTAGGGAGAAACAGAGACAGACAAAAGCAGACACGACTGCTCTCTTTGGCTGGTCAAACGCTACTGAAGCCTTCTCTTTATTTAGGCAGAGAGAGAGAGAAACGAAACTTGAGCGAGCAGTGTATACCAGAAACGAAACTTAACAGAGACAAAACTGAGTCCTTACAGCCAATCAGAAGTGTCAGAACCCAAAGAAAGAGAGATAAGGAGAATAGCAAGCAAAGAGGCTTTTGTTTACAAAATGTGTCAGAAGATAGGCAAGACAGAAACCGAAACCAGATGCATTCCTACACATTTCTAAGTTGTCCACAGTAACTTGCTATAACTTGTCTAGGCAATAACTATCGCTGTCGTTGACTATAACTCATATCCAAGAATGCATTTTTTCCTGAAGCAGGAAAAAATGTCACTGGCATGAATTTGTTTAAGGTGGATCCTATCCTGCCATAAAGTGACCCACACACTATGATCTCAGAGCCATCTCCTGCGGCACAGATGAAATGATACATACAGGATTTAACACCAGAACTGCAATGGACTGCCCAGCCTTGAGGATATCATCAAGGTGTGCCTTCACAGTCAGTCCATCTGGCATGGCCTCTTTCACCTTTATGATCAATGGGAATCAGAGTTCTTCCTCCACTCATTTTGCCATATGGCCCAATATGATGGTTTCCAGTGGCATTTCCTCCACTGAGGCAGCCATCGCCACACCTAAAGGGTTTTTTCTGCCAGTAGCCATTGGCCCCTTTAGGGAGTCATGTTAGTTAACCGCTCCCTGACACTCAGCATTGAATTTCTGGCTGTACGGTCTATTCCATTACTGTAGCGGGATTTCCAGCCAGACATTTGCAATAACTATATTCCATGTTTATTTCCTCATAGATAATATTTGTTAAGAGATAAATCTGGTGTTATCCATCCAAGTCCCATTTATTTCAGTAGGTCTACTCTAGGTAGAACAAATGTTAGATTTAGCCCTAAGGCTGCAATCCTATGCCTTAAGTTCAATTAAAGTTTTAAAAGCTGCCCGAGTATTTGCACATAAATGAGACCTGGTGTCCCTTTTCTTAGTAAATCCCTTTTCTCTTGTGAGGACTTAATGTTTATCTAATTTACATTCTATAAATCCTAATCTACTGTGTGTTCTGTTTGTTTAAGGAAAGCTCAGAGTCTCACTAACTAGAAACTTATTCCATGTCTAAAATCAGTACTTTTACAAATTGTGAAAAATGTATGGTATTGAAACCATGTTAAAGGCAGAAACACTCTAATATGTACGTAAAGACTTTCTTTGCTCTTTGATCTACCTTTCCTGATGCCCTCACAGGCCAAAAGAGTGGAAAATAGTATAAATATCTGTCAGAAGCTCTGTGATGACAAAATCTATTGATCATATATTTATCAATATTTACCAATCATGCTAAGCCTGGTATGCTAGGGCTAATATCAAATGCAATTATATAAAATGCTTGTCTTACAAAAGTTTGACTTTGAATTAAGAGATCATGTTGAAACAGAAAAGAGGAACCATCAACAGGTGTGTAAGGGGAATGTCAGGGAGAAGAAACCACAAGATGCAGTTTTAAAAGCAGAACTACAGTCACACACATGCAGAGATTTAAAGTATAAAAGACACTGATTTTTGGATGTCTTTTGCCTTTCCCTTTTGAGAACCATAAGTACAGTATCTCAAATTTCTTTGTGCCATACTGCGGATTCCGCATGCACAATTGGCACAAACTGCCCCTGGCAGAGGTTAAACCAGTCGAGCACACTCCTGGCCACTGGCCCTTGCCAGTATGGAAATTGGGGGAGCGGATTAATAGTAATAATCATAGGGTTGATTCACCCACATCTGACCTGACCGGCGATTCCGCTGAGAGAAGCAGATCGCTAACCTCCGTTACATATTAGGCAATTACTCACTCGCAGTTAAGCCTAATCCTTGGTGCAAATAGAGGCCATATTTACTCTGGTGTAAACCCCGAACAATGGTTTTCCCCTGTCAGTGTTTGCCCGAGTTAATTAACTTCCCCAAGAGAGATTTCCCATTAACCCGAGTAAATGGGTGATGTGATTTTCTGTCAGATGACGATTCTATCCCTCATTGCCTTCTGATCTATATATGATGATGCTTTTTCCTCAATAAACCACTGATCTGATCTCGCGCCATATTGCCTCGTATCGTTACTTGATCAGTCTCCTCCGGGACCTTACGGCCGTCCAGCGGCCCCGATCCTACATCTGGTGACCCCGAGACGTGATCTTACCCGAGAGTAAGCGATCACACGGTCCGGTTCTACGCTAGAACCGCGTCCGATCATCCTGGAGGACAGCGCAGCAGTCCGGTCGGTAAGCCAGCCGATCGGAGAGACGGCCCAGTGACGAGGCATTTCAGAGAGGCTTCCTACAGCTTGCTCCGACTTTCGCGGCGGCTTGCAGCAATGGAAAAACACGTTCCGCTCAGGGTCAGCTGTGAACCCCTGACAGCGCAGAGGCCACCGAGGGCCCGTGGAGGCAGGCCACGCTCCGAGCTCTACCCAGAGATTCGTCACGCAAAACCTATTGCCTGAACTACAGACGCGTCGACCCGTCCCGAGAAGGAGACTTCAAAGGACCCCGCAGGTAATATGGGGACTTGTCCTCAGCAGCAACGTCCGTCCGCTAGCCAAAGAATTCATGAGGAAGAATTCAAAATCCTGGCCAGGGTATATCAGACACGCTTTCACAGTGGAGAGCTAGCGCGACTTTTGGAGTTCTTGAGGGAACACTGCCTGCTTTACCCAGAAGTAGGTACGTTATCCCTCCAGCTCTGGGATCAGATAGGAGACTGCATTCAGCAACCCCCGAAAGCTCCAGAGGGCATAATTCGCACATGGAGTAAATGTAGGAAACTTTTAGCAGTGGTAGATCCAGTCTGGGTAGAGGCGAAAGAACCCCCAGCGTCAGTAGAGCCATCGGCGCCCACGGCGCTCCATCCGTCACTTCAGTTTAAGCAGAGTAGTGTAGGGAGCTTTCCCTTGGTGACAGCTGCAGACGTCACCGGTGGAATGCATGGAATGGGAAGCGCAGGCGCTTCTCTGACAGCTACAGGTTCCCAAACTAAGAGTGCCCTTCAGCGCACAGTCGAGGAAGAGATCAAGAAGGGGGATTTGCCAGCAGAAGAACTAGCTGAGCTTAGTCAAATTTGTCCAATTCGCTTGGAAATGGATGCCTTCACAGGGCAGCAGCAGGTGGTTCATTCACCAGTCCCGTATAAGCTCCTCATGGCTATACGGAAGGCCATTACAGAGACAGGACTCCAGAGTCGGTTTACTAGGGGCACGCTTCAGCAAGTGTGCGAGAATACCATGTTCATCCCGCACGACTGAAAAGCCATCATGCGGATGATGCTCAACCCCAGCCAGTATTTGCTATGGGACAGCGAGTATCGCCTCGAGGCTCAGGCAAGGGCTGCCAGGATGGGAGGGGCAGTACTTCCTGACCAGTTATATGGTTCAGGTGCCTTCGAATCCATCGATGCGCAGACCAACTTGCCACTTGCCACTCTTCAGATGTCAGCTGAGGCGGCCTTCAGGGCTTTTCTCAAGGTCCCAGCAACTGGCAAAGCGGCCAAAAATTACACCGCAGTCAAACAGGGAGCCCAGGAGTCCTACATGGACTTTGTCAATCTCTTAGAGGAAGCGATCAGTAGGCAGATCGATAATGAGCAAGCCCAACAAGAGCTCATGATGAAATTGGCAAAAGACAATGCCAATCTCGACTGCCGTAAGATCTTGCAGTCACTGGGTAATCGTCCCGACTTGACTCTCACGGACATGATTAGAGCTTGTGCCGACGTTGGCACAGACTCCTACAAAATGGGTCTGCTGGCAGTAGCGGTGCAAAGGGGTAGAAGACCTAAGAATAGAAATCAAGGGGCATGTCACAATTGTGGCAAGGTCGGTCACTTCGCTAGGGAGTGCCGATCCAAGGGCGGCGGACAAAATTCCGGCCGTTCCAAGGCTCCTACCACCCCATGTCCGAAGTGTAAAAAAGGCTACCATTGGTCCAGATACTGTCCGAATTTGGGAAACCGGAACGCGGGCACGTCTCTGGCCCCGGTCCAAACAGAGGCTTCCCTTGCTCTGGGCGCGCCAGAGCTAGACTAGATTCCAATCACATTCCAGGCATTGCGAAGGCACAGGCCGGCCCCAAGAGTAGTACAGGGCTAGAATTGACTTGCCAGGCGGACGTCACATGCGACCTGCCAGGCACAGTCTATCTGGTGGATTCCCAGTACATGGGACCCCTGCCCAAGGGCTTCATAGGTTTAGTTTTGCCTCGCAGTGTAGCAGGAGCATGCGGAATTCTTGTAATTCCGGGAGTCATTGACTCCAATTTTTCAGGCGTTCTCCAAGTTCAGCTTTGGACGCACCTACCCCAGACCATTCACAAAGGAGACACATTAGCGCAACTGATTATGGTTCCTTGTCACTCGCCAGCAGATAGCCAGGGAAGGCTCAGGGACAGCTCAGAGTCTGGGTCAGAAGACCGCTCGAGCGCAAGTGAGGCAGTGCAAGGATACCAGGTCTTAGCGACAGTGGAGACCAACATAAAGTGGAAACAGCGACCAGTTATTGAGGTATTTTTGAATAAAAAATCATTCTCAGGGTTGCTGGATACCGGAGCTGATGTCAGCGTGGTCAGCTGAAGCCAGTGGCCACGGGAGTGGGCCATTGAGCCGGTCTCCGATGTGTGGGGGGTAGGCGGCATCCAAGAAGCGTTTAGGAGCCGGGAGTGGGTGGAAGTCACGATCCCAAGGGCTGACGGCACACCGGTCATTCGGCCGCACATTCTGGACGTGCACATCAACCTTTGGGGGCGAGACATTTTACAGCAATACGGTGCCACTCTTACCTTCGGGTAATGGCGTTGCCACTTAAATGGCTCACCAACACGCCGGTCTGGGTAGAACAATGGCCGGTAGTGGGAGAAAAATTAGTTGCCCTAAAGCAACTGGTTAAAGAACAGCTAGACACAGGACATATAGAGCAGTCCACTAGTCCTTGGAATTCGCCTATTTTTGTTATCAAGAAAAAGTCGGGGAAGTGGCGACTCCTCCACGATCTCAGAGAGATCAATAAATGTATACAGCCAATGGGTCCGCTCCAATGTGGCATCCCAAATCCAAATATGATTCCCGAGGGTTGGGAGATCCTGGTCGTAGATCTCAAGGATTGTTTTTACACCATTCCCTTAGACCCCAGGGACAGGGAAAGGTTCGCCTTTACGGTGCCAGTTGTGAACCACACTGAGCCCACGCAGCGTTACGCGTGGAAATTTTTGCCACAGGGGATGCTCAATTTGCCCACCCTGTGCCAAATTTATGTTCACAACGCACTGGCAAAGTTTCGAAACCTTCATCCCACAGCCTTAGTATGCCATTTCATGGATGATATCTTGGTCGCAGTGCCGCAACTCGGCAGCGAAATGTTTAAAGACCTCCAGGCCAGCCTGGGGGAGAAAGGGTTACTCATTGCCCCAGAGAAAGTGCAGAGAACCGAGCCCTTCTCATACTTGGGTCATCGGCTTCTCCGCTCTTTCGCAGCACCAGTTTTGCCTCAGATCAACTTAAAGGACTCAGTCACCTTGGTAGAATTGCAGCAGGTTTTAGGTAACATTAATTGGGCCAGACCGTACTTCAGATTGGATACGGATCTCTTGAAACCACTCTTCTCGCTGCTAACGTTAGGTAAGCAGCCAGCAGACCGGATACAGATTCCTCGAGAGGCACGCTTAGCTCTCGAGAAAGTCAACCAAATTCTCAGCCAAAGGTGGGTGGACAGGATTGCTCAGGGGCCATATGCCCCGATCCTGAACTTGTACATCGTTCGGGCCGGATCCATGTTCACCGGAGCCCTAGGAGTGGACTCTGAGAAAGGGGCGAGTATCGTGGAATGCGTGTACTTGCCGAACACCTCTTCCCGAAACATCGTTCCTCCCCAAGAGTCGGTCTCCGCGGTGGTTTACCGCGGAAGGCTGAGAGCTAGGGACATTTCAGGGCACGACTTAGCAAAGATCGTGGTCCCGTTCACCAAAGAGCAGGTTCAGCAATTGATGCAGCTCGGTGACTCACTTCCAATTGCCTTGGAGGGATTCACCGGATGCCTGGCATACCACTTGCCAAAAGACCCCAGACTTGTCTCGCTTCAAACGCAGACAGTCAGCTTGTATGAATTGCCCTCGCTGGTTCCACTTCAGGGGGCCAGAACAGTTTTTACTGATGGGGGTCGCACATATGGTGTCTTAACTTGGCAGGAAGGCCAGGCTTGGCGCACGCTTCTAACTCTTCCACAGAAGTCTGTGCAGCGGGCAGAGTTGGCAGCGGTGAACCTTGCTTTGCGCACCTTTGCCAAAGAGTGCCTAAACATTATTACTGACAGTCAGTATGTTAAGAATTTGCTTCACAGTCTACCGGGAGCATACATCACTCCCGCGACAGAAAAAAATTTGCTGAGTTTGTTCCTCACAGCTCAATTTCACTTGCGAAACCGCACGGAAGCGCTCTATATTGCCCACATCCGAAGTTACCAGGACCTCCCGGGTCCAATCTCCGCGGGCAATAGCAGAGCGGATGCGGCTGCAAAGGAAATTCAGCAACGTTCAGTTTTGGGTGTTTTCACTACTCCAATTGAGAGTCATGCATTCTTTCATCAGAATGCAAAAGCGCTCGCCAGACAGTTTAACCTGCCACTTTCTCAAGCCCAAGGCATAGTTCGCTCTTGCCAGCATTGTGCAGGGGCACCGGGGGGGCCCTCGTGGGGGGTCAACCCACGAGGGACAGAGGCTAACCAGGTGTGGCAAATGGATGTCACGCATGTTCCGCAGTTTGGCAGATGGCAGTACATGCACGTTTGCATTGATACTTTTTCACAATTCGTTTGGGCAATGGCGCAGAAAGGGGAGACAGCTTCCCACGTGGAGCAGCACCTCCTCGCCTGCTTCGCGGCGATGGGCAAACCACGGCACGTGAAAACCGATAACGCCCCGTCCTACAGCTCCAGGCAGTTGGCTAACTTCATGGCCACCTGGGACATTAAGCATACTTTTGGCGTTCCTTACAATCCGCAGGGGCAAGCGATTGTGGAACGAGTCAATCGGACGCTCAAGTCCTACATTGACAAACAAACAGAAAGGGGGGAGCCACCAGCCCTCCCCAAGTCACAGGGTCAGGCACAGCATTGTCTGAACAAGGTGTTTACACAATTATGTCAATTTGTAGCCCTGGAATATAAAATGTATAAAAATATAAAAATGTATAAATATATTCAGTCAATTAGGAGGCATGGGAGGGGAATGCTAGATTATGCACACCTGGTTTCCTATCAGCAGGATTTATAAGGGGAGTAATATTTTCAGTTAGTAACATCCACAGCCCAAAATGAATAAACGAAAAGAGGTTAGGATGCAACATGAAAACAAGATACCCTTTGAAAACTAAATGTTATATATCCAGGTGGGTTTCTCTTTTATACTTAGCTCAGTAGCAATATTCCAGTTCAGAATTAATTTCTATATATATATTGTATATATTTTCAGATATTGGAAAGTTAGCAAGTCAAGTTGTCTGATGAAGGGAAATTCTCCTGAAAGAGTCTGCATACCGGTTGACTTTCACAATGTATTGGACTTGTTGTATTGCTCTACTGGAAGATTCTGAATATATCAACTACCAGAATAAAACATTATATTATATTACTACATATTCAAGCCTCAAATGGATTTCCTATCTTTGAACATTGCCACTCCATTTGGCCACTTCTGTGTACCTGTGCTTTTGTATTTCTTGGCTTTATGGCATTTGAGAATGGGCAGATCCTCCTATGGCACCTCTATTTTGATGCTTCAAACTGTTTACTCAGGGCTTTTACAAAGACTATAAAACAGTGGGGATTCCACAAGCATGAGACCTCTTCCCACAGCTGTTACTAATTACTTACATGGCCAGCGTTATCCTGGCAAATACAACTTTGAGATTGTTAAGAGTTCAAGCATTGTGGTGTAATGTACTTCTGTAGATATATATTTTTGTCCCCCTTTACACAATTATGTCAATTTGTAGCCCTGGAATATAAAATGTATAAAAATATAAAAATGTATAAATATATTCAGTCAATTAGGAGGCATGGGAGGGGAATGCTAGATTATGCACACCTGGTTTCCTATCAGCAGGATTTATAAGGGGAGTAATATTTTCAGTTAGTAACATCCACAGCCCAAAATGAATAAACGAAAAGAGGTTAGGATGCAACATGAAAACAAGATACCCTTTGAAAACTAAATGTTATATATCCAGGTGGGTTTCTCTTTTATACTTAGCTCAGTAGCAATATTCCAGTTCAGAATTAATTTCTATATATATATTGTATATATTTTCAGATATTGGAAAGTTAGCAAGTCAAGTTGTCTGATGAAGGGAAATTCTCCTGAAAGAGTCTGCATACCGGTTGACTTTCACAATGTATTGGACTTGTTGTATTGCTCTACTGGAAGATTCTGAATATATCAACTACCAGAATAAAACATTATATTATATTACTACATATTCAAGCCTCAAATGGATTTCCTATCTTTGAACATTGCCACTCCATTTGGCCACTTCTGTGTACCTGTGCTTTTGTATTTCTTGGCTTTATGGCATTTGAGAATGGGCAGATCCTCCTATGGCACCTCTATTTTGATGCTTCAAACTGTTTACTCAGGGCTTTTACAAAGACTATAAAACAGTGGGGATTCCACAAGCATGAGACCTCTTCCCACAGCTGTTACTAATTACTTACATGGCCAGCGTTATCCTGGCAAATACAACTTTGAGATTGTTAAGAGTTCAAGCATTGTGGTGTAATGTACTTCTGTAGATATATATTTTTGTCCCCCTTTACACAATTATGTCAATTTGTAGCCCTGGAATATAAAATGTATAAAAATATAAAAATGTATAAATATATTCAGTCAATTAGGAGGCATGGGAGGGGAATGCTAGATTATGCACACCTGGTTTCCTATCAGCAGGATTTATAAGGGGAGTAATATTTTCAGTTAGTAACATCCACAGCCCAAAATGAATAAACGAAAAGAGGTTAGGATGCAACATGAAAACAAGATACCCTTTGAAAACTAAATGTTATATATCCAGGTGGGTTTCTCTTTTATACTTAGCTCAGTAGCAATATTCCAGTTCAGAATTAATTTCTATATATATATTGTATATATTTTCAGATATTGGAAAGTTAGCAAGTCAAGTTGTCTGATGAAGGGAAATTCTCCTGAAAGAGTCTGCATACCGGTTGACTTTCACAATGTATTGGACTTGTTGTATTGCTCTACTGGAAGATTCTGAATATATCAACTACCAGAATAAAACATTATATTATATTACTACATATTCAAGCCTCAAATGGATTTCCTATCTTTGAACATTGCCACTCCATTTGGCCACTTCTGTGTACCTGTGCTTTTGTATTTCTTGGCTTTATGGCATTTGAGAATGGGCAGATCCTCCTATGGCACCTCTATTTTGATGCTTCAAACTGTTTACTCAGGGCTTTTACAAAGACTATAAAACAGTGGGGATTCCACAAGCATGAGACCTCTTCCCACAGCTGTTACTAATTACTTACATGGCCAGCGTTATCCTGGCAAATACAACTTTGAGATTGTTAAGAGTTCAAGCATTGTGGTGTAATGTACTTCTGTAGATATATATTTTTGTCCCCCTTTACACAATTATGTCAATTTGTAGCCCTGGAATATAAAATGTATAAAAATATAAAAATGTATAAATATATTCAGTCAATTAGGAGGCATGGGAGGGGAATGCTAGATTATGCACACCTGGTTTCCTATCAGCAGGATTTATAAGGGGAGTAATATTTTCAGTTAGTAACATCCACAGCCCAAAATGAATAAACGAAAAGAGGTTAGGATGCAACATGAAAACAAGATACCCTTTGAAAACTAAATGTTATATATCCAGGTGGGTTTCTCTTTTATACTTAGCTCAGTAGCAATATTCCAGTTCAGAATTAATTTCTATATATATATTGTATATATTTTCAGATATTGGAAAGTTAGCAAGTCAAGTTGTCTGATGAAGGGAAATTCTCCTGAAAGAGTCTGCATACCGGTTGACTTTCACAATGTATTGGACTTGTTGTATTGCTCTACTGGAAGATTCTGAATATATCAACTACCAGAATAAAACATTATATTATATTACTACATATTCAAGCCTCAAATGGATTTCCTATCTTTGAACATCACCTGGGACATTAAGCATACTTTTGGCGTTCCTTACAATCCGCAGGGGCAAGCGATTGTGGAACGAGTCAATCGGACGCTCAAGTCCTACATTGACAAACAAACAGAAAGGGGGGAGCCACCAGCCCTCCCCAAGTCACAGGGTCAGGCACAGCATTGTCTGAACAAGGTGTTGTTCACTTACAATCACCTTAATGTTTTTTCGGATTGCACGCCACAGGAGAAACACTTCCGCCGTTCGGAAGCTCTCCCGTGACCGATGGTCCGTTACCGGGTGCCACCGGACCCTTCCTGGAGGGGCCCGGCACCACTCGTAACCTGGGGAAGAGGGTATGCTGCAGTTATGTCTCCTACAGTTGTCATCTGGATTCCAGCTCGGTGTGTTAAGCCTCACTTGGAACCACATGGCGTGGACCCAGACCGATCCGAGTCCAATCCCGGAGATGGAGGACCTCACCCTGACCGAGGGGACCCGGTGCGAGAAGCGGCGACTGCGGATGACAACGCCGAAGATAACCTGGGGGATGGTCAAGACCCTTTGCAATGAAGCCCAAGACGCCCTCCAACGCGAGGAGAGGGAACCGACACCGGAGAACTTCGTGGCTGCAGTCTTTGCCCAGATTAATGCCAACACCATGGCAGTCACCATCATCCTGACCCTCTCCCTACTTGCGGGGGGAGGCGTTCAGGCAGCCTCACTAAAGGCCAACGACTTGATGCCAGGCGGAGACCTCTCTGCCCGGATGCATTACAACATATGGGAAAGGTTGGCGGGTCTCGTCAACCAGTCCGATTTTTGCCTGAAGCAGGACATTGGTTCTGCCTCAATTTTGAGCACCTGTCTCATCCCAGTGTGCCACACTCCAGGCGCGCACCCCAGGGATGGTGACTGACTAGTGAAATGGATTTTCAGCCCGTACCTCCCAGCAAGTTCCTCAGAATATGCCCGCTGGGAAATGCGGCTGACTATGACTTTGCCGGCTGATGCAGCCACTCTCCACACTCCTCGAGTGGCGGTCAGTCCGAACTCTACTTGTGCTCGAATGACCGCTGCTCTACAGCCGGCCGAACTCGACGTCGTTGCCTCGAAGTTGGCAGCGGCAACTGGACTTGTGATAAACCACAGACACTTGGTTCAATGTATGCTCATGTTACCCTACCTTCAGGTTGGTTCTTTACATGCAATCAGTACACGTGGAACTATATTCCCGCAAATGTATCAGATGCTATATGTTGTATCAGTCATTTGACACTGTTACTCCCCACTAAGGATATGGTTACCCCAAGCACAAATGTTTCCTCACCCATACGACACACTCGTGCCACCCAGTTAGACAGCTCATGTGATAGCAACATTAGGGTTCTGAGTCCAGCTGAGTACGTCTCGTTGGCAGTCAGCATACTTGGCGTGCCAGGCTTAGCCATCGGCAACGCTCGGAGAATTGGTCAATTGGCTTGCGGATTAGCAAAAGACATTGACCATACCTCCTCAGCGATAGCGCTGCTCAACCAGGAGCAGGCAGAACTTCGCCATGCCATCCTTGACAATCGGGCAGCCATAGACTACCTTCTGTTGTTACATCATTTGGGTTGCGAATCTGTTCATGGCATGTGTTGCTTTAATCTCACAGACAACACACGCAAGGTGCAGAGCCAGCTCACGGACCTCCACACCCTAGTCAAGAACATCAAGGAGGGTTCTTCATGGGATTGGTGGAATTCCTTGTGGTCATGGCTTCCATGGGGGTGGCTCCAGACGACGCTCAAAGTGATTGTGGGGGTGATAATACTGGGCATAGCAGGATGCTGTTTCATGCAATGTATTCCCTCACTGTTATCAAGATGTCCCCCGTGGGGGGAACCCCGAAGCGTCGTTCCCGTACACCAGCTGATGCCCCTCTTGCGCAGGGTCGCCTGTCAGGTCCAAAAATAACAAAATAAGGGGAGATGCAGATTCCGCATGCACAATTGGCACAAACTGCCCCTGGCAGAGGTTAAACCAGTCGAGCACACTCCTGGCCACTGGCCCTTGCCAGTATGGAAATTGGGGGAGCGGATTAATAGTAATAATCATAGGGTTGGTTCACCCACATCTGACCTGACCGGCGATTCCGCTGAGAGAAGCAGATTGCTAACCTCCGTTACATATTAGGCAATTACTCACTCGCAGTTAAGCCTAATCCTTGGTGCAAATAGAGGCCATATTTACTCTGGTGTAAACCCCAAACAATGGTTTTCCCCTGTCAGTGTTTGCCCGAGTTAATTAACTTCCCCAAGAGAGATTTCCCATTAACCCGAGTAAATGGGTGATGTGATTTTCTGTCAGATGACGATTCTATCCCTCATTGACTTCTGATCTATATATGATGATGCTTTTTCCTCAATAAACCACTGATCTGATCTCGCTCCATATTGCCTCGTATCGTTACTTGATCAGTCTCCTCCGGGACCTTACGGCCGTCCAGCGGCCCCGATCCTACACCACACCTTGGCTGCAACCGAATCATAAAAATTAAACCTGTTGGAGAAAAGCTTTCTTCATTGATATTTTAAAATATTTTTCTAACAAATCCACTCAGTTTGCCTGGACTTTCTGGGTATTGGGAATACCTATGAGAGCTACAAAATAATGTTTAAAGAACCTATTATAACTAGAGCTCTAGCTGCCAGAGACTCACAGCAGTGCCCAAGAAGACCTAAGACACTTTGATAAACAAAACTCATATAACCATGTAATGTGCATCAGCTCACTGAGTTCAACAGACTTATTCTCTTGTGAGTGTGTATAGGACTACAGCTTCAATGACTGTTTTGTCCACTCTACCCAAGGCAGTCTGACCAACCTAAATGATGCAAAGCTAAATTTTAATTCTTGTGTGTTTTTAGGAGAAAACTTATCCTTTTGTTTTCTAGTGTGAGAGAAGTTACATTCCCAGGAAGAAATTAAAGAGAATATATTATTTTATGGGAACAATGTGATTTTGCAAATTATAACTCATAATGAGCTCTTTAATCTGGTCCTTTCACAGATACAAGAAAATGTACATAATCCACCAGATTGTTTGGCCATGTTTTAAGGCCTTGTTTTCAGAAGTTAAAATAGGCTTTGGTAAATTGAACTCACATGTAAAACCAAAGAAAGAGACCTATTTTAGGGCAGGCTTCATACAGTCCTCCAGATGTAGGGTTGCCATATGTCTCGGTTTTCCAGGATTTTCCTGGATTCAAGCTGTCCCGACTGGTTCAAGAAAAAACATGTAAAAGTCCCGGATTTTTAAATTTGAACAAAGGAAGCAAGATCACCCTCACCAAGGTTTTTTTTACAAAGAGTTAATTTACTGCCTCCCTGCCTTTCTTTCAATTATCCTGCTTGAAAGCAGTGAAGGCAAAACAGCACCCTGAGAAGCCTGCCAGGGAGGGGAGACACTTGAGCGAGATAATTGAAAGAAAGGCACAGAGGCAGTGAAATAACTTTGCAAAAATCCCTTGGCTCTCCTTGAAGTTTGTGGGACAAGGAGTTGTCCTCAGCCCTTTTCCTCGAAAGCCAGGAGGGAGCAATAAATACCCATATCTAAGAAGCCAAACCTCCACCATACACTGGAGGATTCCTTCTTCACATGACCACATAGGGTCTGTTGCATAGGGTCGGTATTCCTAGAGAGGAAGGGAACAGGGTAGACAGAAAGTGAAGAGCCCTCAATTGCAAAGGTCTTCCTCCAAAATAAGTCCCTTCCTGCAATGATGTCACGTGGCTGTCCCGGTTTGGTGGGAGAGAATTATGGCAACCCTATCTAGATGTTGAATTGCAATTCTGTTGTGTATTGAATGTATTTGTAACCACACAAATGAGTGGATGTAACAATCTCTAATTGTAACACTGTAACCTTCTATATGAGGACGCGAGCTAGTAGCCACCGGGGGCAGTAGCGAGTGCCCAGCTCACATGGTACACATTCCCCAAATGCCTTCAGCTGCGCGGGAAAGATTCCCTCGCTCACCTCACCTGGACAAGAAAGGCGTGACCAAGTATGACTTCACTTGGACAGTAGCCAATGCCTGTCGAAGAGCCATATTCAATTGTATAGCCACCGCATAAAAGGAGCTGTTTGTCCGCCATTACCACATGTTCGTACTGTACTCCATGCAATAAAGATGTGCTAGGCTAGCTTACAGCCGTTTCCATTGTCTTGATTCCCAAACACTAAATTGGCAACGAAGGTGGGATAATGGATTCCCACGGGAAGAAGACAACTTCACAGCAACCGGTGTTCGACGTGACCCATCCCGAGCGATGGGACTGGTTCGAAATGCATTTCAAGAGTACGGTAGCGTTTGCTGGCATTACCGACGCGGGAAAGAAGAGAGGTCTTCTCATCACGATGCTCGGTTTCCACGCAGTGCAAGCGCTGATGGACCTGGTGGCTCCACGAGAGGTGGAACAGGTTTCGGTAACCGAAATACTGGCGACCCTGAGAAACCACTTCAAGCCCAAGGTATCCTTCTTCTCTGCCAGGGCGGCCTTCACGAGGAGGGACCAAAAGCCGGGTGAGTCCGTATCCGAGTATGCAGCGGCCCTCCGTTTGGCGGCAACCCCATGCGAATGGCGGGAAATTCTAGACGTGGCCCTGAGGGACAGGATGCTCTGCAGGATGAGAGATGGGGAAACCCAAAGGAAGCTCATGACCCGAGGCCATGACCTCACCTTCAAAGAGGTACTACAAGAGGCCCTAGCTGCTGAGTCCACGAGGGCCGGGTACAAGCTTCTCAAAGCAAAGCCTCCACAAGTAGAGGCAGCTGCATCCGCAGTCCAGGCGACTTGGAGGGCACCCCCTGCCCCGTGCTCGCCCACATCCTCAGAGGCCTCCGCCACCCCAGGCTCCAGTGAAGATGAGGGAGTCCGGAAAGTCAGAAAGGGGCTGAGCGAGAAGAAAGGGAAAGGGGGTCGGCGCTGCGATGGCTGTGGAGCGTCCCATGAGCGGAGCAAGTGCCCATTCAGGAAGGCTGAGTGCCACAACTGTGGACGGAAGGCCACATCGCCAGGGTCTGCAAGCAACGCCAGGACGAGAGCAAGCGCCCCACGAGGAGACGGGATGGCGTTGGCAGAGTCTACGATGGCGGCGACGACCCAGAGGGGGACCACGTGTACCAAGGAGTACATGCGGAAGACGACTTGGCTGTCCACAGCGTGCCTCTAGGGCAACCACGTTTTTATGCCGAGGTACTGTTCCAAAGGGTTCCTGTTAAGATGGAAATAGACTCGGGGTCTGTATACTCCCTCATTTCCCATAAGGAGTTTTTGCGTATTCCCCCCAAGGAGCGACCCAAACTCAAAGAAATGAGGGCGAACTTAAGAGACGTGCAGGGAAATGGGATCCCAGTGCTGGGGGTTGGGGACTTCGAGATACAGTATAAGGGACTCAGAAGAAAACTCCCTCTAGTAGTTCTAAGGGAGGGGGGGTGTAATCTCCTGGGAACACAATGGTTCAAACCCCTGGACATCTTCATAGGCGGCGTCCATGCCATCGGGGGGGGATGAGATCCAGGCAGTGTGCGACGCACACCCCGAGGTATTCAAGAAAGGGCTTGGGAAGTACAAAGGGCCCCCAGTTTCTTTCGACCTAGACCCGGAGGTCCGCCCAATTAGACTCAAGTCACATCGGGTTCCATTCGCCCTAAAGGACAAAATTGAAGCGGAACTGGACAAACTGGTGGGTCAGGGGATTTTAGTGCCTGTTGACTCTGCAGAGTGGGAGACTCCTATTGTTACAGCGTTGAAGGCAAATGGGGAGGTGCGGATTTGCGCTGACTACAAGTGTACAATTAACAAGGCAATCTGCCCTAATGCCTATCCGGTGCCGGTAGTTAGCCATCTGCTAGCTATTTTACATGGGGGAAAGTTTTTCGCCAAACTAGATCTGGCGCAGGCGTACCAGCAGCTTACAGTAACCCCAGCCACCGCTGCTGCGCAAACTATTGTAACTCACAAGGGGGCATTCAAGGTAACGTGCCTACAGTTTGGGGTGAACTCGGCGCCGGGAATATTTCAGTCCCTTGTGGAACGTTTGTTGAAGAAGTTACCGGGGGTCTTGCCATACTTCGATGACATATTGATATCTGGGGGGAGCGAATCAGAACTGGCCCAGAGACTAGATAAGGTCCTTACAGTCTTCGAATCCGCGGGGTTGAGGCTGCGGAGGGACAAATGTGTGTTTCTGGCCAGGGAAGTTGAGTTTCTGGGGTTCCGTATAACCTCTGAGGGGGTGAAACCCGCTGAGTCCAAAGTCTCAGCAATTCAAAACACCCCTCGCCTCACCGCGAAACCGGAGCTACAGTCCTTCCTGGGGCTGCTGAATTTTTACCATTCCTTCCTGCCCAGGAAAGCGTCGATTGCAGAGCCCCTGCATAGGCTGCTGAAGAAGGATGCGGTTTGGCGGTGGGGGGAGAATCAGGAGCGGGCTTTCAGGGAACTCAAGCAGCTCCTCTCCTCAGAGGCTATTCTAACCCATTTCGACCCAAAGAAGCCGGTAGTCTTGGTCTGCGACGCCTCACTGGTGGGGGTGGGGGTGGTCCTTTGCCACGTGTTAGAGGGCGGGCGAGAAGCCCCAGTTGCCTTCTATTCGAGATCATTGTCCAAGGCAGAACGAAATTACGTCCAAACAGATAGGGAGGCCCTTGCTATTGTGGCGGGCACAAAGAAGTTCCATGATTTTTTGTATGGTCGTCCATTCACCATTGTAACTGACCACAAGCCACTATTGGGTATTTTCACCTCAGACAAGCCCACTCCACAGATCCTCTCCCCCAGAATGCTTCGGTGGGCTATTTTCCTCAATGCATACAAGGGTTCATTAGAGTACCGCCCCGGGAAAGACATAAGCCACGCTGACGCACTCTCAAGGTCTCCTCTTCCCCAGCTGGGAGACCCAAAGTGTGAGATAGAGCAGGACAGCCAAGTCCTCCTCATAGAAGCCCTAGATGCACCCCCCATACTTCCCGTGGAAATCGCTGCAGCCACGGCAAAGGATAAAACTTTAGCCCTTGTTAGATCCTGGGTACAGAAGGGGTGGCCCACGGCTCCCCCCGCAGACGAGTTTGCCGCGTTTTTCAGGAAGAGAGTTGAGTTGTCCACAGAAAGGGGGTGCCTCCTTTGGGGGGAGAGGGTGGTGGTCCCAGAATCATTAAGGGCAAGGGTGCTACGGCTTTTACATGTCACCCACCCAGGGATCGTGCGCTCTAAGGCTCTGGCCCGAAGCTATTTCTGGTGGCTACAGCTTGATGCAGACATTGAACACATGGTGAACACCTGCGAAAGTTGCCAGAGCTCTCGCCCTGAGGAGTCCCGCCTTCCACACAGAGAATGGGACACAGCTAGGGGGCTGTGGTCCCGCCTCCACATAGACTTTGCAGGTCCATTCAGGGGTTCCTTTTTCCTGCTGGTAGTGGATGCATACTCCAAGTGGTTAGAGGTGATTCCAATGCGCAGCACCTCATCAGCTGCAACCATAAAACACCTGCGCAGGCTGATAAGTACCTTCGGGATACCTGACGTCATTGTGAGTGACAATGCGAGTACCTTCACGTCGGCTGAGTTCCAGGCGTTCTTGGAGACCAACGCCATTCGGCACATTACCTCAGCCCCCTTTCACCCTGCAACAAATGTCCAGGCGGAACGCCTGGTGCGCACAATGAAAGAGGGGCTGCGGCGCATGGGACCAGGGGATCTGGACCGGCAGCTCTGCCAGTTTTTGTTGGCATACCGGGTGACGCCATTGGCGTTGGGATTCTCCCCCGCTGAACTCCTCATGAAAAGGAAATTGCACTCATTGTTAACCAGGTTGGACCCCACCAGGGTGGAGGATAGGGGAAGAAACATTGAGCACAGCCCCACAAAAAACTTACAGATGGGGATCTTGTACATTGCAGAAACTACGCTACTACAGGGCCAGCCTGGGTGCCGGGTGTAGTCATTAATCAAATGGGACCAGTGTCATACTGTGTCGAGACCAACATGGGTCTCCTCTGGAGAAGGCACGCTGACCAACTAAGGCATCGAGTGATTGGGGGGCCGGACAGAGGGGTCCAGCAGCAAAACTCAACGTTAGGGTCCTCCCCCACCCGCTTATCCCAAGGGGGAGAAAACGAAGAGCAACAGTCCCAAACAAGGGGGGGAAGCACAGGCTCAAATCCGTATCCTTTAGATACACCAGTTCTACCCAGCCCTTTGAAAGAGAGGAATGAGTTTGCCCCTGCTGCCCCTGAATTAGATTTTGAGTTACCAAACCGGGGGGGGGGGGGTTTCGGAGTGTTCCCCCACCCGTCCAAGTGAAGAGCGGGGTTTTTCTTTAGCCCCTAGTGCCCCTGGTTTCCCCACATCCACATCAGAAACCCATCTTCCCCCTTCTCCTACCCATACCAAAGCTGCAAGTCCGCAGCGAGTCACTAACGAGTCATCCTCTCCAATTGCAGGACAAGAGCCAGGAGGACACAGACGAGGGGGCACAGCCGAGTCAAGCATAACGGCCTCACGCCCAAAACGCACATGCAGAAAACCAGTTTGGTTGAGGGACTTTGTCCCATCTTAGGGGGGAGGGATGTTGTGTATTGAATGTATTTGTAACCACACGAATGAGTGGATGTAACAATCTCTAATTGTAACACTGTAACCTTCTATATGAGGACGCAAGTTAGTGGCCACCGGGGGCAGTAGCGAGCGCCCAGCTCACATGGTACACATTCCCCAAATGCCTTCAGCTGCGCGGGAAAGATTCCCGCGCTCACCTCACCTGGACAATAAAGGCATGACCAAGGATGACGTCACTTGGACAGTAGCCAATGCCTGTCGAAGAGCCATATTCAATTGTATAGCCACCGCATAAAAGGAGCTGTTTGTCCGCCATTATCACATGTTCGTACTGTACTCCATGCAATAAAGATGTGCTAGGCTAGCTTACAGCCATTTCCATTGTCTTGATTCCCAAACACTAAAAATTCCCATGAACATACACTTTTGATTGTGATGACCAGAGCAAATAGAAGCTGCTATTTAACCACATGTGGAGAGTTATATGTTTCCCACCTTGGTTTTAAAAACAAGTATATGCCCTGGTTGTACAGTCTTTTCAGCAACTCCTTCTTTAATTTGATATGAATGAATATATAAGGGAGATGTGTCAGGTATCAAAAATTACTATACAGTACTAGTCTTGGCCCACTCTCCATCTAACAGGCTTGTGAATGTGAAGTAGGGAAGAGGAAGGAGAGCCATGCATGCCAGCTTAAGTTCATTGGAAGAAAGGCAGGATTTCTGCCACCAAGGAAAGAAATTGCTCCAGGCTCTTGTTGTTACTGTTCACCTACACATGTTTATTATCTCACAAGTTAAATTTATACTTACTAAACTTTAACTGAAACCTATCCTGCAACCTTCTGTTCAGCCTAACACTCTCAAAAGCCAGTCATGTCCAACTCTAGGAGCCAGTGCTTATCTCCATTTACAGCCAGAGAGCCAATGCTGTCTGCATCTACATATGTTTCTGTGGTCATGGGGCAGGCATGACTAGATGGCAGAGTGCATGAAATACTGTTACTTTTCCTGCCAAAGTGTTACCTATTTATCTACTCGCAATTTCTTACTTTTGAACTGCTTGGTTTTCAGGACCTGGGACAGACAACGGAAGCTCACTCTGTCATGCAGTAGTTGGGTCTCGAACTGCTGACCAGCCAACCTTCCACTTAACCACTTAGCCACTATGGTCCCTCATAACACTCTAGCCTTATCCATTTTTATCCTATCAGGTGTCATCAATATGGACAGAGGCCGTGGCTACGCTGTGCTTCTTCCCTTGCTGCTTTGCTGAAGAGAAGTTCCTGCTTACGTGGACGCTTTGTATATGAGCAAATACTCAGATTTTCCAGAGTTCTTGTTCACATGTAGAACCTATATTTGCACTGCAACCTATTTCTTCAGTCTTGCTGTTGCTCACCTGAGCAAAGTGATCTAAAAATCAGGTTTGGCCCTGAACCACCTGGACTACTGCCCAGATACAGTGATGGACTTAGTGTGGACTAATCAACTGAAACTGAACTACTGAAAGAGGAGCGCTTTTTGGTGAGGTGGTTCCCAGGTTCAAGAATTGGAGTAACCTACCTGTCCAAGATGAGTCCGAATTCCCTTTAAAGGGCAGGCACGCATAGTGGGGGTTCTTTTGGCCTGATCTCTCACTCTGTTGTAGGCAATGGTGGAATTCAGCAGGTTCGCCCCAGTTCGCCAGAACCAGTAGCAGAAATTCTGGCTGGCCCCGCCCATCCAAGTTTTGAAATAAAGTAGTCCTAATTCTGATGCAACACAGGCCTTTCCTCCTGGCCACAGCCACTATACCACGCCCACAGAGTAGGTAGGGGGGAAAATTGAATCCCACAACTGGTTGTAGGCTATGGAATAGCAGCCTTGACTGTTCTTGGATGAAAGAGAGAGAGACTTTACAGCACATTCAGCTGGGGTAGCTTCACATTTGGATTTTTCTAACAGATTCTGTGTGAGGCTACCCTGAGACTTGCTTTGGTAGATGCTGCTGGTGCAGAATGCAGTGATCAAGCAATTTCAAAAGGTCTTCTATGAAGCACATAAATTGTTTTAATGAAAAATCTCCTCAGGTTGCCAGTTTCAAAAACCCAAAATAACAGTAAAAAGGTAATTCGTTGCACGCTGATTTCAAAGTAGCAGGATAATGCTATCTTAAAGCAGCTGAAAGAAGGTGGAAGAAGAAAGAAAGGGAGCCATTTAGATGAGGAAAAACCAGAACTTTGGTGACAAGTTTCACTTCCAAGTGAAGTTGTAAATCACCACTTGGGAGCATGTGTTCTAGAATGTTCAATGGAAAACTCAGTTTGATTGAGTAAGGAGGGTCAGCTCAGGGTATGAAGTTAATCTAATTTCTCAGTTCAAAGGGGAACATAATTTCGAGATTCAGCATGACAAACTGATTGCAAGAAAAGCACATTATTAGCTCAGGTGTTATCTGAAGTGACGACCCTGTGACGTATTTGGTGGGTTGTGGCATTGAAAGAAGCAGTGCCAATATTTTCATCTTTTCTAACTTAAAAAAAAAAATAGTTCCCTGGCTGACACAATTCTAGATATGCTTGTATCTGGTGCAGCACTAACTCTTTAGAAAGGATTTTTAAAGGGGGCGGGGGAGTTGCTACAGACAGTGAGCAACATAATGTAGGAAAAGTGAGGCCATCTATTTTGATCTACTGTACCATTTAAATGGGACTGCAGTGGCTCAAGTGGTTAAGATGCTGACTGGGAGGTGGAAGGTCAGCAGTTCAAAACCTGAGTACTGCATGACAGAATGAGTGCCCGTCTCTGTCCCAGCTCCTGCCAACCTAGGAGTTTGAAAGCAAGAAATTGCAAGTACTGTAGATAAATATGCTAGGTACCACTTCAGTGGGAAAGTAAACAGTGTTCCATGCACTTCAGTGTCTAGGCATGCCTGCCACATGTCCACAGAAACATCTGCAAACACAGACAGCACTTGCTCTTTGGCTATGAAACAGAGATGAGCACTGAACCCTAGAGTCAGAAACGACTGGCTTTCAAGCAAGGGTGACCTTTACCTTTTACCTTTGCCTACCATTTAAACATAGCCTGCCGCACACCTGGCCCCGCTGGGGGTGAAGAGGCTTCCCGGCCACGCCACCGGCCGGAGCCCTGGGCTCCACCCCACCCTCGCCCTAGGACTTGAAAGGCGAGGGGGATGCCCAGCGGAACGCCACCGCCGCACACCTGGCCCCGCTGGGGGTGAAGAAGCTTCCCGGCCACGCCACCAGCTGGAGCCCTGGGCCCCGTCCCCCCTCGCCCTAGGACTTAAAAGGCGAGGGGGATGCCCAGCGGAATGCCACCGATGCACACCTGGCCCCACTGGGGGCGAAGAGGCTTCCCGGCTACGCCATTGGCCGGAGCCCTGGGCCCCGCCCCCTCGCCCTAGGACTTAAAAGGCAAGGGGGACGCCCAGCAGAATGCTATCGCCGCACACCTGGCCCCGCTGGGGGCGAAGAGGCTTCCTGGCCACGCCACTGGCTGGAGCCCTGGGCCCCGCCCCCCTCACCCTAGGACTTGAAAGGCGAGGGGGACGCCCAGCGGAACGCCACCGCCACACACCTGGCCCCACTGGGGGCGAAGAGGCTTCCCGGCCATGCCACCGGCCGGAGCCGTGGGCCCCACCCCCCCCTCGCCCTAGGACTTAAAATGCGAGGGGGATGCCCAGCAGAATGCCATCGCCGCACACCTGGCCCCGCTGGGGGCAAAGAGGCTTCCAGGCCCTGCCCTCCCCCTTCGAGGGTCTCTGAAGGCATGGGAATTTGTGGGTGGTTCTAGCTGATTTGTATTTATTGCATTTTTGTATTGTAGTTGGTGTAATACCATGTACTGTTGTGTAATTTTGCATTGTTGTTTTGCTTGTGAAATTGTATTTTGCTTTGTATTGGTGCTATATTGTATTTCTGTATGTTATGCATTGTGAACCGCTTTGAGTTGTCTGCTGGACGAGGAAAGCGGTATATAAGAATAAATTTCAATTCAATTCAATTCAATAAACATTTTTTGGATATTTTACTGTTGGGGCAGCACAATTCTGGGCAAATGAGATACCTTAGCAATATTATGTGTACCATGTTAGGTCGATGTATTGTTGTTGCAATAAGCCACTTACTTCAGTTAACAGCAAAAATAAAGTTACCATGGCCTACTTAATGACAGCCACAGGGAAAAGTGGGGAACTGAGGGCAGAAAAGGGAGTGTCATTAATCAAAAGGAGGACAAATCAGAGTGATTCAAAGACCTATCTGGACTCTTCTCACAGGAGAAGAAATATTGATCAGTGTGAATTGAGAGATTAAAAAGATTGCAGGAAAGGGAAGAATTTATTAACCACAAACCACACCACTTCAAATCATCCTACCTGGACAGGCTTTCTTATTTCCTTGTATGAGTGATTCCTGCACTTATTGTCTTTGGATTTTGACTTATGTTTAAAAAAAAGGTTTATCTTTATTAATTCAATTTAATTTAATTCAATTTTCATATTTATTTAAACTTTATTTAAATAAAGTTTAAGTACTCAATCTGGCATATTTCTTGTTTGGTGATTCAGTTGCTTGACGATAAATTTAGTTTTGTTAGGCTACAATGGGCATTGCCAGGACAACTTATTGGGGATTTTGCCTGCAGTGGGATACCTTCTTGATAGCAGCATTACTAGCTTTTGTAAGTGCCCCAAGGACTTAGGTCTTCTCCTTGACAGGAATGTATTTAGATTTCTCTGTTATTGTTTAGTAGTTGTACCAAACTGTTGTTGTGATTCCATTTGGGAAGACCTCTTTTTTATGTTTATTACATTATATTCATATAGGTTGTTAAGTAAGGATTTTAAATCTGCTTTTATTTTGTTTCTACGATACTCTCTGCTTAGCCTAAGTGGAGCCATTTTAAGTTGGCACCTGCCATTGAATGGCATCATCCCTTTCTCTTGGGAAAGTACATTTTGATTCTTTTTCCCAAGGTCTATGTCTGGGAAGATGTTCCATCTCACGGGTTGAGCTGGAACACTGATAGGATAGCCACCAGGTATCCTTTGATCTATGCACGTAACCTGTCATTTTCAGATGTCAATTAGCACCTCTCAAGGACACTTTCCCAGGAAAAATGGTATAAAAATCAGAGGTTTTGCTCTGTTCAAGGGTCTCTTTTGGATTGCAGCCAGAGGCTCTATCTCTCTTTACATCTGAGGTAGACCTCCCTATCAGACCATCTCGTATGGGGCGGCGGGGCACTGCCACTCTTAGCTAAAATTCAGAACTGTTCGGACTCAGGCTCTGTAGAGACATCGACACTTAGAAGTCATTCCAAAACTATGCTTTATATCTATTACTTCATTTTTATTGGACTCTGTTTTATTCTTCAATAAATCATAAAAGGACTTTGCTTGTCAAGAGTGCTCTTTCTGCTCCAAGCGGAGCAGATTGAATGGGGATATTTAACAATACAGTACAGCCTTTTACCAAAGAGAAGGATTACAGCTTTTGGGTTACTTTGTAGGAGCATTGCCGGAGGAGAAACTTTGTTTCGATGCCTGGGATCCAGCTTCAGAAGAGCGAGCTACAGCCGAGGTAAAAGCTCTACTCCCACACACCTAGCCCATCTTCAAGGCAGTACTGTTCCCCAAAAACCAGATAAGGGTGTTTTCGTATGGGAATCCAAAGTCTCATGACAAGGGGCTTTGGCTACTTTAATTTTAGCTGCGACATCGGTCACGGATCACCATTTCCCTGCGAACCTGTTGCCCAGCTATGCTGGACCTGGCTTTCTCGGGCCAACTTTGAGAAAGCACACCCTTACCGGTCACGTTGACCAAATCAATCGGAGTCATTCTCGACTGTGTGGCACCTGTGGGCCTCAGAAACAGGGGAGCCAATGCGTGCGCCAGCCGAGAGCAATTTCGATAACTGTAAATCCTATAATGCCCTAAGATGAAGCTATGGCAGTATCAAAAGGCTGTACTTAGTAGTAGCAGCAGCACCACCACCACTACCACCACCTTCTTCACATGCTGTACGGCACCTGTTTCCGCCACTACAGCATATTGGGCAACAAGGTTCCTCATGTATCTTTAGCAATAAACTGTTTAAAGTAACTATAACTGTTTAATATAGATACATTACAAGTGTGATTAATCCTATAAGTGTCTGGAATACAAGCATAAGAAGTTGTTTACTGAACCAATGATAATGTGGTATGTGGATTGGACAAGATAGCATTTTCATCTAATATAACAGGAGGTTTTCATTTCTATACTTTGTCATATCTAAACATTTCCCTTTAGTGATTGAACATTCAAACTACTTTCAGACATTAAAAACTGAATTGATGTAATTCTTTGAAATTGCATTTTCCATGAAGTTGGGTGGAGATATGAGTGTTGGCGCTACATGCTTCATATTTATTTTCTTCAGCTCAATCTTTATTTATGATCTTGACCAAACAATTTTGCATTACAAAAATAACACAATGGAAGGCATATAAAACAGTATGCCTGGTTGAAAATAAAAAAAGAAATATATAAAAGACACAATAAAAATATTCTAATCGAATGTTTTAAGCAACACATTTTTCTTAACATTTGTATCAATGTTAAAATATACTTCTTGTGAATGCCTTTGAGTTACATGTTGATACTTATTGTATAGTTTTCTCAATTTCATGACCATAATAATTACTTCCTTTTCAAGGAGGGATTTAAATAGCTTAGCCTGCCTTATACTCTCTATCTTGTATCTTTTTATTCCTATTTCTAACCTCACAAACCAGTCCGAATAATTTCTTTTTTAAAAAATTGTGGCAAATCATTTTAGTTATTTACAAAAATTAAAAATGGCATTGTCTCTGCTTCTGAGTCTCTGGAGATACCTATTGGAAGCAAAATGGTGCTGTATATGAACTCACGGACCAATTAATATGATAATTTTTCAGACTCAGATGTTTTTAAAATCTATTTGAAGTTCCAACCTTCGTTTAGAGAAAAATCTGAAAAGAAGAGATTTATTATTTATAGAAGAACATGAGTACTACCTCCTCTACTAATAGTAAAAAAAGCAACAACATTTTAATAACATAATATTATTAATTTAACAATCATGCTAGATCAGGATGATCATTTAAACAAAGCACAGGAACTGTGCCAAGCAGTGTAAGGCAGCAAGTGATTCACCCCTCCAAAATAATACATAATTGAAACTGTAAATGGTTATATCTATAAAGGAAGAGAATACATGAGTTGGGATTAAGACCTGATCCCATACCATGGAATTGAATATGGAGAAAAATCCCTGACTTCAACTGACCTTTGAATTAGGTGCTAGCAGCTCTCAATCAAAATTCTATGGGACCCTTTCTGGGTGAGTTAGCATTTCATGCTAAAGGGATTTTCTGAAATGGATTACACCTCCCATTGCATCAAGCCATTTGCTTTGTTTCAAACTGGAGAGAATTTGCTGAGCTACTGAGGATTGAAAAAGCAGATGCCAACAAATGTGCATACCTGTACATTTCTATTATTAGGCCCTTCTCAATTTCTTTTTTTTAAATTGCAAAAATATAGGCAACTAGTACTTTCCCCAATACTACAAATAGATCCAATGTTCAGTTCTTTCACAATGGACATTTTTAACTTTAAAGTAATTTTAGGGGGGGATAGATAGCTGCACTGATCCATAAGGAGGGAGAAACTGATAAATTCACACATGGGTAATGTCAGTGACTGGATGAACCATTCCAATTTTGTGAACACTTTGATTGATCCCAATAAAGACATTGCCCAAGAACAGTTTTTTAAAAAATTAAAGAAAAACACAAAGTATGCAGCTTTTACAAATCAGACACTGATCTCACCAGTTTGGAAATATTAGAAAACACTGTGGCGATAATAGGGAATACATACTTTATTATTTTATAGGCTGGATCTCCAGTGTATCAGGCTGACTGCTGCTAAAGATACCACAATGATCTGTGTAGACTTCTATTATTGTTTGCTCCAGAAGGGCCATTCTTGTAAATAATAGCTCTCTGTATTGTAGTGCAAACAGAGGTCTAGCCTGGTTACATCCAACTCGCTTCATTCTACATGGATTCTGTATATGTTCAGCTTCAAAACTGAAGCTGGAAGAAATTACTAAGAGAACTAGAGTATCCCGTGCAGTTTGCATAGTCAGAATTGTGCTGCAAGCACATAGGTACTGCGCAATAGGTGTGGCAAAGGTGTACTCACCTTTGGGAATACCTTTGGTACTAAAACAAATACTCTTGTTTATTCTGTCCCTCAGCAATGGATGCAAATGATCCCATTAGGTATAAATCTAGCCATCCAGTAAACTGCAACACAAAAAAGGTGGAATTAAGAACAAATAATTAGCATTAACCACAACAATGCAAACCTGGCTCATTAAAAGAAAAGGGTGTTTCCCAATTGGGCATGATTTGCAGAATTGGAGTATCACAGTTGAAAGGTACACAATGGTCATCTCATTTTGCCCCCTATGGATGCAGGAATCCACAGCTAAAGCATCGACAGAGGGCACTCCAACTTTTGTTTAGTAATCTCCAATAAGAAAGAGTCCAAAGTCTTCTGAGGTAGTCTGTTCCACTGGCAACAGCTCTTAGCATCTCACAGTTCTTCCTGCAGTTTAGTTGGGAATCTCTTTTCTCATATGAATCTACTGCTTCAGGTCCTACCTTGTGGAGCACCAGAAAACAAGCTTGTTCCATCTTCCATCTGGCAGCCATTCAGATATCTTAAGATCATTATATCAGCTCTCAGTCTGATCTTCTCCAAGGCTAAACATTACCAGCTCCCTCAGCTGGAATCAAACTCCACACATTATGGGCAGCAGCGTAAAGCACAATACAAATGGGGCACTACAGGCTACAGCCATGCTGTGAACCAAGGCTAATTGCTCAGAGGGACCTCTCCAACACTATGTGTGTGATCACAATAGTAACCTTTTCTGATACCATCATAAAGAGAATTTCTAGGAATCCACAGCTGAATCAAAGGCCACGTATTAGGTTCACTGACTCTAATGGTCCTGTAGCGCAAAGACAAAATGTTAAGTCCCAGACTTCAGTAAGGTAAGTGTGTGATCACAGGGGAAATAGATCTCAATTTGGCCTGCTTGTGGAGCAATCCAGTGAGCTGTATTTTCCATCGATCACTCAATGTATAGGGGAATGCATTCTAGCCTGACCCTGCTCTGTTCTCAAACTGGATCTTTTTGGGAGCCAAGCTGAAGTAAGTACCTGGCAGACAGAAGGTTCACTTTTATCTCATTTAACTGTATGGATCTCATTTAAGTGACGTTACAGATAACCCATCATTAGTGAGGGAATTCCTTCACTGCTGAAAGAGTTGAGTGGTCACCATGTAGTTTACAAATCAAGTATGGGATGTCTGAAACACAAAATTCTTCCTACATTCCTGCTCTCCAATATTAATGTGCCTTTACCTCCAATAATCTCTAATCACAAACTATCTATAATGTTTATTTCTGCCTTAAGTTTAAAGCCAGCATGGGAGAGAGTACCACGATTGCTGTGCTGAAAATATACATGTAATAAACAAAGAAATACACAAGCTATTGATTTGTCAATTACAATAATAATAATAAAAAGTAACACATGCCCTATATCCCTGGAGAAAAAGAGAACAAAAAAAAGGATGTGACCACAGTTGCTACATTTATTTTCTTTGTTCCTCTAGGACAGTGATTGCAAACCTTGGCACTCCAGGTGTTCTGGGACTTCAACTCCCAGAAGCTCAAGTCTCTGTGAATCCACACAAATGGGTTTATGGTGTGTGCGTGCAGTAAACCCATTAGGTGGATTCACAGAGACTTGGGCTTCTGAGAACTGAAGTCTAAGAACACATGCGGTAACCCCATTTGTGTGGATTCACAGTGACTTGGGGTTCTGGGAATTGAGGTCCAAGAACACCTGGAGTGCCAAGGTTCACCATCACAGCTCTAGGATGTATTCTTCCAGATTTTCAGTCCTGTATGCAGCACGTTGACTTTACAGCAGTGAGGTATCTGCCTCTAAAAGAAGAGGATAGCTTTGGAAGGCCAAGCAGCACTGAGAAGACAGTTAAATTTGTATAGCACCTTTCTGGTCTGATAAGAAATAACATTAAAATGATCAGTTTAGCACTTTAAGATTTCTGAGATATTTGTGTGTGTGGCTTAGTCACAGCCGCTACCCTCATATAGTCAGATCATCAGACCTGGCCCGACTGCTAGCTTTGCTTAAGCTGCTAAGGGGTCTTGCAGGGACTGTTGGATCCTCTTCTTGTGATTCAAACTCTTGTTCCTTCTCCATCCCTTCTATTGTCTCCTCCATCTTCTCTGTCACATGTTTCTCCATTTGTTCTTTGTCCTTCTCTTCCTCTGGAGCCTTTTCTCTCTTTAGTCCTTTGGCCTCTTCTTCCTCTCGAGCCAGTTCAGCAGTTTGTTCTTCAGCTTGCTCCTTCTCTGTCATCTCTTCAGCTACTTGTTTATCAGCCTTCTTTTTCTTTCTCACCTGATCAACCACTGGTTCTTTGAACTCCTTAGCCATTTCTTGATCCAGTTCCTCAGGCACTTCAACTTTTTCTTCGTACGGCTCTTCCATGTAAACATAAGACGGCAACTGCTCCTCAAAGACCCTGGAAATGTCTTTCAGGTGTTCCATCCTGATCTTCTCAAAATTATTAAATGAAGGGTGAACAGGAGTGGTTTCTACCTCCATTTTTGTCAAGGGGAAGTAGTGGAATGCTGGCTTCTCTTCCTCCTCCAAAAGCTTGTAACCTTTCACCTTCTGGATTGATGAAACAGCAATAGTATGAAGAGGCTTCTCTATGGCCTCTGCAGGTTTTTGCTCTACTGGCCTCCTGAATGCCCTGAAGATCTTTTTAAGACCCAAGTGACTGATCTCCACAAGATTAAGGAAGAGGGACACAGATGCTACAACCAGCATAAAGATGATAAAAATGGTCTTTTCTGTAGGTCTGGACACAAAGCAGTCTACAAGGTTGGGGCAAGGCCACCTGCCACAGCGGTAAAGAGGAAGAATTCGGAAGCCATACAGAAAGTACTGACCCACTATGAAGCCCACCTCAAATAAGGTTTTGAAAAAGATGTGGCAGATATAGGTTCTCAGAAGAGTCCCCTCAAGGCGGAATTTCTTGTCTCCCTTGTTGGATAGAGGGCTTTTAAGATCTGGATCAAGAGGCGAGTGTTCTTTTTCTTCTTCAGCTTGCAGCGCTCTTTCTACTTCTTCCCGCTCTTTCCTTCTCTCTTCCATCCTTACATGGTGAGCAGCATGACCCCAGTAAACTAGCGAGGGAGTGGAGACAAAGATGATCTGCAGGACCCATAGTCGGATGTGAGAGATGGGGAAGGCCTCATCATAGCAGACATTCTCACAACCTGGCTGCTGAGTGTTACACAGAAAGTCTGCCTGTTCATCTCCCCATACTAGCTCTGCAGCTGTTCCTAAGATCAGGATTCGGAAAATGAAGAGTACTGTCAGCCAGACTCTGCCAATGACAGTGGAGTGTTCATTCACCTCTTCTAAAATGCCGCCCAGGAAACTCCAGTCACCCATTTCTGATTGGCTGTTTTAAAAGAAAGACAATAATTGAGTTACATAGTGAGTTTTAAATATGTTCTGGATGTACCCTCCACATTTCCCCCTGTTTATTTTCAAGAAGACAATGTTTGTACAATTCCATAATTAGTCACTGAAGTTTCCAGTTTGCTCAGTTAAGGAACAAGTATAAACTGTATTCATTTCAGTGATTCTAGATTGTACATTTTAAACCAGAAGATAAATCTGCTGCTGAAGATAAACAGCACTTCTGTCATAGCAGCTCATGCAAAGCTATGCAACCATTCAACAGTGGCCATAGAGAAAATCAGCTAAAATCCCCTAATTACCATCAGAAGAGGATCCTATATTCTCCACATTTAGAGACTATAGGATCATACCCTATAGACGCCAAAGCAGTTTAGGGTACCTTAAAGACTAACAACATTTATTTTTCCACAATCCTTCAGGGACCGCTTCCTAAGAATGTATTTTTATTGCACAGATATGACTTTTTGATGGTGCTTGCCAAGGCTACATCCAATGGAATCATGGGGTTTTGATGAGTGACTTATGATTCTCCCTCTGAACATTTCCATGAATTACCACAGAGAGTCCAAGTCCCTCACCAAACCACAAGTCCTAGAATCCCATAGGAGAAACCATGGCACTCACAGTGGTACCAAGTAGATCAAATGACAGATTCCTTCAAAAGCGCCAAAACTCTGGTATTTTTTATATAGTAGAGTAACATGGCTATCCACCTGGAAAGTTATGCAAAGGTTATAGTCGGTCTTTACCCTATTCAACAATGCTTTAGATAAACTTCTTTCACACTTCAGCTAGTATACAAGATATTGCTAAAAGCACCAACCCGGGAACACCAGTGGGATCTATGGAAAAACTCCCTTGAACCAAAGATAGGAACCTGCCACTTGATCCTAGGAGCTTCTGTTTGATCCCATTGGTAAATAGATAAATAAAAAAATAATGTCAGAAATTATTCTGGGTTGAAATTATTTTTGCTGGAGAAACTCTACTCAGGGGACACCCGAATGAGGCTCCTTTCATGCCCCCACTCAGGGGACATCCGAATAAGGCTCCTTTCATGTCCCCAAGATCCATCATGCAGCACTTGGTTACCGAAATCCAAACTTCCAGTATCCAAGCTCAGCATCTTAACCACTAAGCCGCTGCAGTGCTGCTACTCCCATTGGTCATAATTACATATTGTGATCAGAATTTAAGTCATGAGAAATATCTTTGAAATTACATATTGTGGTTTAACGCTTTCTAAATATATCTGGTCTGGTCCTGTGATCAATTTACAAGATCAGACTTAACCTGCATCTCAGTATATGATCAAAAGCACTTTGCGATGGTTCAGCTGCTGTTCATGATGTATGGATTCTAGATGTGTCACAAAATTTACTAAGGTAAATGTTGTGCTATTTAATGAAGTGTCTGTTGCACAACTGATTGTGCAAATAGTTGCACAATAAATATTTTGCCAAATAGTGCAACCAAATACACAAAGTACCAATAGGTAGCAAATGACTTTATTTATCTTGTATGACTCATTACTGCCTGAGGGGTTATCTTGATGCTGTGTACTGTTCCCTCTTGATTTTCTTCAAGCTACTTGATAAATTTAGAAAAACTTGAAAATACCCTGCAGCAGGATGAAACATGATTTTCAGGAAAAAATATTTATTTATCGCCCACCCCCTGGGACAATGAATAGTACACAATATTTTCAGTACTGCATTTTCAGTGCAGTAATCAGAGTCCCTAAATGCAAGACCAACATGCTCAAATGGGGACTGCTGGCGGACAACACATGTTGTGAATGTTTAGAGACACAAAGTCTGGATCATTTACCGGTCTGCCGATCGCTGCCAGAGACATGCACCAATGAGGACTTGGGTTTGGGCAATGACAAAGTGAAGAAAATGTCTTCATTTTGGCAGTGAAAGTTTTAATCGGGACACGAAAGAAGAAGAAGCTAACTGACTCCCATGTCCTCTTAAAAACTACAGTACTTTGTGCAAATCAATATGTGCAATATGTGCAAATCAATATGTGCAAATCAATTATTCCTGCTGAGAATTTTTTTGGGGCAAGACTGGTTTCTGTATTTGATCTTCTAGACATTATCTGTAATCCATTCACATCTGTCACTCAAGAACTAAGACATTGGTTCAATACATGGTCCTTTGCTACTATTCTTTCAGCTATGGCGAATCGCTCAGTAGTATGCATGAAGAACCTGACAGCTTTCCCACAATCAGTGCACACTTCATCACAGCAATGACCCTCATAGGGAATTCACCTGCACAAATCCCGATGAAACCCAGTGTGATTTGTCAACAAATGAAGATGAAAATCATGACTGCAACAGTTGTTTTGTGGCGGTTCTCTTCCCTTTCCATCATCTTCCACCAACCTTAGGGTCCCCACACATAGAAATGCAAATGTGAAATAGGATGTTGTAGCTGTTTTACCAACAAATTTCTAAGCTTTACTGATATTTGGTAAAATAGTCATGATTTCAGACTTTATATGGCTATCTTCCTAAAATATCACTGGGGAGGGGGACAGAAACCATGCTAAGGTATAAAACAAAGCCAGCCCCAAAGCTGCTAAAGTCTTTGAATTCCTACTCCTATGATTTCAACCACCTAGGAAAATAAAATACCTATAAATGCCAATGCCATCAAACATACAACTTACCACAGTGAAAGGACCGCCTGATGTCAAGTACAGTAATCCCGTTGTTACTTGGTCCTCTGAAGCAAAAAAGAGTGAACTTCACTTCCTCCCTGCTCTAAAAGTCCCAGTTTTGTCGCATGACTGAGCAGATGTGACCGGATCAGCACTGATGGGTGGGCTTTATTTGCTTGGCAGTATATAAGCTCCATGACAGACATCTTTAAAAAGTGAATGACATTTGGTGACATAGAGAACAATAGGGGGGAAAGACAAAAAATAAATAGAAAGGGGGGTAGGGACACATAATGAAGAGAAATAGAGAGAACTGTACATATGCAAAGAGAACAAGGGACCAGCAATAACACTGATAATTTATTACAGGCAAAGAAACTATCCATAGAACTCAACATTAGCATACACTGAAACTCTCATTCTCTATTAAATAAACTCATAAACACCACTGAATGCAATGGATGTCTTAATTTGTCTTCCATGTTGCTGTGGTGGATCTGAGCCATGAGATAAAGCAGGTCATAGACAACAGGTGGCCCTCAATGGTCCAAGGATGATATAGGTAACTAGATTCATGCTAAGGTATTTGATTATTTATAGGGGTATTGAAATTCATGCTTGGAATAATGATAATAATAATTTCATGTCAGAGATTATTCTGGGTTGAAAGGATTTTTGCTGGAGAAACTCCCCTCAGGGGATGCCTGAATGAGACTCCTTTCATGTCCCCAAGTGAAGCCCTCAGGTATCGAAACCCGAACTTTTAGTCTCCAAGCTCAGCATCTTAGCCACTAAGACACTGGAGGAGCTGCTGCTTGGAATTAACATGTATGTTTGCATTTATGTATCTACTTGGCATTAACACACTGAAAAATGTACTCGTTGGTAGAGTAGATGGCCTGTTGTTTTCAGTTTGGAACTCTGTAAATGAAAATTGCCTGATTCCCCTTGGCTTCTTCTGCTTTTCTTCTTCTTTCTTTCATGTAAGAAGAATGGGAAGGATTATTCTGTCTCCAGAAATGGGTCCCTTCTTTGGCTCAATGAAATTGCTGTTCAAGGTTGTAGATATCTTCTAGGATTGATGGCAAAGCAGTCTAACCTGTTGTTATCCCAGTAATTATAATGCTTCAGGACACACTTGGGGTTAAGTATTTCTCATCAGCAAAATGTCAGAAGTCCTCTGTGATTGTGTTTGGTTGGTCCTAATTCCAAATAAGTATAAGTAAGATTGATTGCAATCTTACTTCCAGGAAGGATCAATTGAAATAGCACTTTTAATTATTAGTATTATTTACTTTTTTTCTTAGTTATTTTTAATACCTTGATAATTCCTGAAAGAGCTCAACTAGACAGAAGACTTTATCCATTTGCCTAATCATTTCAAACTGGACTCAGCACCTCTAGCCATAATGGATGCTTGAACCGATTCCACTGACACTACAACTGGACTGGGGTCCATGCGTACATCTCTAGAGGTTGTTCAGTTTGCACCCAGTTAACATTTTTTCTAAATGCTCTAAATCAGTAAAGTTGTGAAATGCACCCAGGGCTCACAGGGTCAAAATTCTGGGATTTCTAATTCACAGATTTTCATGATCCTTAGATTTTCATGATCCTTAAGTGCTTAGCTGCAAAATTTATGGATTTTCCCAGGAGCAGTATACTATTTCAATTTATCCCTGTTCAAAGGCAAAACATTTGTGGGTGTTTAGGTCTTGAATGGCATAGCTATCAAGTTTCCCATATTGGCCGGGAAACTCCCGTATTTTACTCTCTTTCCCGCTGGCCTCCCATACTAGTCAGACTGCAATGCCCTAATGCTACCATTGGAGGGCTGCACAGGATAAGCATAGCTGTCAAGTCTCCTATTTTGGCCAGGAAATTTCCCTTATTTTCAAATCCAAAACTTGACAGGTATGCTTGAATGGACAATTAAGAGTCACCAGCTTCACATAAGAAGAAATTTTGATATGGATTGATTTTCCTGCTCAACTTTTCCTATAGAGAGGCCAGATGTGGGGACCGTCATGATTATCATTTCCAATTTTACTGTGTCGCTGCTATGATCACAATGTACAAAACAGCAAGAAAACCACTCGCCTTTCAGAGGAAGTTCTGCTGAGTCCTGAATCCTGACTCCCTGGTATGAAATTAGCTAGTTGCAAAGGCAGCAGGAAAAGCATTGCCTTTGCAACATAACTTTAACTTTTTGCTTGACCGCTGGAGAGATAAACCACCAAGATCAAAGCAATTAACACAGAATGCTATTCCTTTATTGCCAGGTTAAGGTATAGGCTTCCCTGCAACTCCAAGAAAACTGATTCAAGTCAACATGTTAAAATGCCATTGATAATCACACCATTGTTGTTGTTGCTGTTTTTATCGTGTCACAAGCACACAAAGGTGGTTTCTGGGTTGAAAGGATTTTTGCTGGAGGAACTCCACTGAGGGGATGCCCTAATGAGGCTCCTTTCATGTCCCCAAGATATTTTCCCACCAAAGGGATGGCTTTGTTCTCATATAGTTTCGAAGAGACATTCCAATTCTTCTTTAATTATTCAAGCAATACCCACTGTGGTGCTGGAGAAAAGAAATCAGGCTACCCAAGTTGTAGCATCCATTTTTATTGACTGCTGTTGTTGTTGTTTGTTGTATAAGTATATATAGAAAAATATGTTGTGAAGTTTGCGTTTGCAATGCTCATTAGATAGGTAGGAAGGAAGGAAGGAAGAACCAGAGAGTTTAATAGACTGCACAAGAATAAATATTTGTAAAGTATGAACAATCATCTTCAGGAAAAGATGTATAACGTAAGGTACAACATCATGGCAGCTGAATGAGTAACATGGTAGAAAAGACTATTGTGCTCAAGCATTGTGTTAAAAGATTGGTTGTTTTTTTAATAATCTCTACCTCAGATGGATTTTGTCACAAAAAATTGCAAATCCTGAACCTAGCTTCACTTCTATGGCCATGAACAAATGAAGTCTCGTTCAGCAAACATGTCCTCTTATCAAGATATCTTTTTGGTTCTTGAAAGTTTTATAACTGAGTTTATATAACTATCCATCTTTTGTTATTTTAACCATGGACACACATTCCTGAAGAACTTTGTAAGGTTACTGACTTTTAAAGTTCCAGAAAAGCTAGTCACTCCAATAAAAGATTTTGCCTATGTTTCTGCGTATGTATTGTGTAACCTTTTCTTTTCTCTTTTGAATTCTCAGTAATTGTGGAAAACATTTGCATTGTGCATTGCTGACAGACTTTTTATGGTGAACTTGATGCCCATGAATCCTATGGCAGTTAGCTTAGTGGCTTGAATGTCCTATGACAGTGATAGCTAACCTTGGCACTCCAGGTGTTTTTGGACTTAAATTACCAAAAGCTCAAGTCAGAACTCCTGTTGATCAAGGCTTCTAGGAATTGAAGTTCAATAACATCTGGAGTGTAAAGGTTAACCATCACTGTCCTATGGAATCTGTATGCCTGTTGGATAATTTTTTTCATCTGATCACAATTCCATTCAGAAATCTTAGAGAAGGAACAGAGTCTTAGAAGAACAGGAGTATGAGTCAAACGACATGGTATGAACAGTCTATGTGGCTGACGAAGTGGCATTTGTTCCAGAAAAGCTCACACTGAAACAAATCTGTTAAAATATCATAATATTCACCCCTCTTTCCCTACCCCCATACTTTCTTTTTTTATATTTTGCCAGCAGGATTTAGAAATTGTCTACCAAAAAGACAAGAAAAAGAACATCAAAGAGATATGTTTGAACTGGAAGACAAAACTGGGTGACAGCATGAATCATACAGTGTGCTGAAAAAACAGGCAATATGATTGGACGTGGGTTTCAGATATAAATTAATACCAGAAGAGGGTGCCATATTCTCATGCTGTACCCTTAGATGTGTTGTTATAGCAATGATTGGATTCTGAGAAATTTGCATAATCCCTCTTCATTTCATCCAAAATGAGAAATCATTCAATTGGGAGAAGAACATCAGGAGGTACTAACAAATAACAAAGAAAATAAGATAATACTGCACCAAAACCATCCATTTAGAAGATAGCTAAAATCAAGGAAAAGTTTTCTGAATACCTCTCAAATTATAACTATTAAACTGGAAGAAGCTAGGCCAAACCTCTGGAAAGCAAAATGATGAAGAGTGTCTCCCACTGGGGCAAGATTCTGGCTAGACAATCAGAAAATCACTTAATAGACTTCAAAGCAAAGTAGCATGATCAATGAATGCTCAAGTAAAATGGAGCTACTTGGATACAGGACAAACTTTCTATGAATGTGGAAAAATTCAATCAATGCAACATTAATGTACAAGCCATTGAAGCCCCACTATGTGTACAAAAGAAAATCTGGTAAATAACCAAGGTAACACTATTGAAATAGCCTGCTTCTGGTCAGAAATAGTCTAGTCATTTTGATATTTTAATGTGTTTGAATTTTGTCTATGTTTCATATGCATCCATAATTTTAAATTATGTAATACTCTAATAAGATTTTATTTTTTCATAGGCTTCAACCAGCATTGAATGGCAGCATTATTTTACAAAATATAATTCTCTAAACAGCTCAGCTAATTTCCTCGTTTTTATGCCAATGCATTGGAAACCTGTTTCTTTTATTAACTACTTTAAAAAAAATCTTAATGGGGAGGATATTAATTCCAACTTTTGCAAACAAACTGAGTTGGGAAGAATTTATCTTCTTTTTAAACTCTACCTTGAAAATGTCTAAAATGGGGTACACAGTTTGTGGTATTTTTGAAAGAATCAGGTTTACACTGGGGAACAGCAACCTTGTTGTCCCAGCTGATTTTCCCCACACTAGGTAAGGCAAAAGAAATTATGGTAAACTGCCAAAATGGGTGAAGTCCCATTTTGGCAGTTTAAAGTCTGACCTAGACACAAAAGAAGAAGAAGAAGATATCTAAAATATTGTAATCCCAACCTGTGTAGTGTTATTTTTAACTGAAAATATGATCTGTACCATTCAAGTAGCTGATCAAGGACTTCAATTCCCAGAAGCCTAAGTGAATTCCCCAGAGCACTGATCAGCCAATATACTGACTTAGGCTTCTGGGAATTGAAGTCCCCCTGTGCAGCATGTGCCCAACTTTGGGAACCATGCTCCACACCAGCTTTTGGTAATATGGTCTTTGGATTTATCCATTACCCACTTCTTACCTCTTCACATTCTATGTGCCCATCCTGAAGACAAATCCTGATAGACGGAAAAGCTTTCCTGCTCATATCATTGTAGAAATCTATTAAAGGAAGCATCCATGCGTATTTTTGGATTTTGGACCACACCGAATTTTGTTGGTTGGTTAGGATGGTTGCCACCCTTTTCAGTCTTGTTTAAGTGACTTAAAGTATGCTCGGCTTTTTCTTTAAGCATCACCTTAAGGACATAAAGAAGGGATAACATTTAATGCTTCTTTCTTTCCTCATCCAACCACAAGCAAAATTTAGAATTTCTCTCTCTCTCTCTCTCTGCATCTATGATGAATAACTTTGAGGAAGAATTTCTCATTTCAGAACTTGAAAAGATTCCTGGAAAGAGAGGCCCTTGGCATAGACAGACTTCATAGCCAAAGAACCTGAGAGACTGGTGTGGCATGTGGTATACTTACCTAGCAGGGGAGACATGATGATTGTTTATATTGGTTTTAACTTGTGTACATTGTCCAGAGTCCATCGGATTAGGGCAGTATATAAATCTATCTATTAAATTAAATGTCCTCAAGAGTTAAGAACAGGAAGACTATCGCCATGATGATAGCCAATATCTAGAATGGATACTACACCTGAAGAAGAAGAAGAACCTGACCCACTCAAAGAAATTGAAATATATTTTCTTCCGTGTTTCATCTTCTTTAGAGTTACAGTGATGTACATTAGTGTGACTCGCCCCGTTCTGCCATAGCAAAGTAACTCTTCAGCTGTGTGAGAAGCCTGACTTGCAATTATCTTCTTCATTGTTGTTCTTGCTGGTGCTGTAACTATTGCTTTCCCTGGCATTCCCAATATTGCATTTGAACAGGGAAGTCAGTCCCTGTTGAACAACAGTCTCAACAGTCTCTTGTGTGATTCTGCAGGGGGGTGCACCTATCACTGAAAAAAATAAAAAATGGGATATGTTTCACCAAGGAGACAAAACAGAAGGGGGAGGGGGTCTTCATACCACTTTCCACATATCTCAAAAATACTGTTGTCTGTTTATAGTCTAGGCTCCAATCAGTCTCAGTGGAGGCACAGTCTGAATGTGAAGAGGTTTCCAATCTGTTTCCTCCCCTCCTCCATTTTTAACATATGCTCAGAGTTTGGAAAGTTACTTTTTAGAAATATTGCATTCTTGTTTGAATAGTAACCCTGCTAACCATTACAATGTTGAAAAAATAGCTCAATGTGTTACTTGTTTTCTTTTTTAAAATAATAGAATTTACAAGAGAATGGTATACAACTTGGAAAATTCCTATCAAATGCCACAAACTGCTCTTTAAAAGTAACCTGTGTATATGCCTAACATTCTCCCACTCATTACATTACTTGCGGGAAATAACTTGGTTATATTAATCCTCACTGGCCAAGCAATGTCTACTTAGTAAAGGTAAAGGTTTCCCTTGCTCAAAAACCAGTCGTATCCAACTCTAGAGTCCAGTGCTCATCTCTGTTTCAAAGCCAAAGAGCCAGAGCTGTCTGCTTCTGCAAACGTTTCCGTGGTCATGTGGCAGGCATGACTAGACACCGGAGCGCACGGAACGCTGTTACCTTCCCACCAAAGTGGTCCCTATTTATCTACTTGCAATTTCTTGCTTTCAAACTGCTAGGTTTGGACAAAGATGGGAGCTCATTCCGTCCTGTAGTACTCGGGAATCGAACTGCTGACCTTCCGCCTCCAAGTCAGCTTCTTAGCCACTTGAGCCACTGCAGTCCTGCATGCAGTGTTTACTTACTTACTCATTATTTTTAAGCCCTGTGTGAACTAAAGCTACATGGTCAGGGAGCATAAAGGACCATTTCAAGCAAGTATATTGTGCTAGAGTCAGGCCACTGCTCCAGAGTACTGTATAGCAAAGTTTGCATAGTGGTGGTAAGGTAAAGGTCGCCCTTGCTAGAAAGCTAGGCATATCCGACTCTAGGGTTCAGTGCTCATCTTTGTTTATAGCCAAAGTGTCAGTGCTGACTGCCGTGGACATGTGGCAGGCATGACAAGATAACAGAGTACACGGAACAGTATTTACCTTCCCACCAAAGTAATAGCTATTTATCTACTTGCAATTTCTTGCTTTCAAACTGCTAGGTTGGCAGGAGCTAGGACAGAAATGGAAGCTCACTCCATCAAGCAGCACTCAAGTCTTGAACTACTGACCTTCTGACCTTCCAGTCATCAAGTTCGGCATCTTAACCACTAAGCGACTGCAGTCCCTGCATAGTGGTGGTACCAGCACTGTAATATTTTGTGTATGTTATGTGCCACCAGGCTGTTTGTGGTTTGTTTGTTTGTTTATTTATTGTTCAAACCTATATAGCCACCCTACTCACCGAAACAACTCTGGGTAGCTCACAATGCTAATATCCCAACACTCAGAAAATTATGAACTCTTAAAATTTTGAAAATTAGAGAAATCGTTAGAGCTTAAAACCATTAAAACCTATTGCTAAAAAATACCCCCACTAATTAAAAATTAAGATTAAACCTAAAAGTACAATCAGACATCATTGTATGAGCCAGCCGGGGGGGGGGGGGGCTACCATATCACTAGTTAGTGGTTAATAGTGCCACTATGAATCAGTGACCTCCAAAAGATCCTATCATTAAAGTCCTTAGAGATGAAAGGATGTGGCATCTATTATTGAGTCAATCTGTTTTATAATATGTCTTCTTCTTTTCTTGCTATCTTCAACTTTTCCAGACATGTATTGCCTTTTTGAGTGAATCCTTTGCCTCAGCACAAGACAATGGATCATGCGCATGGCAATCAGGTGGAGAAATTATTGAAGGACGAATATTGAGCAACAGCAGTACTAGAAGGTGACAATGGCAGATAGTCTTTCATAGATGACAGCAGTGACACTCAAGCAAACATCTGTTAATACAGGAGAGCTCCTGTGATGCAGTTGTTAAACTACAGTACTGCAGCTAAAACGCTGCTCATGATTTGAGTTCGATCCTGATGTGGATCAAAGTTGACTGAGCCTTTCATTCTTCTGAGATCAGTAAAATGAGTACGCAGCTTGTTGCAGGCAAAATGCTATTTACCTTACGAATTGCCCAGGAAGTGTGCTAAGCACTATGGAACAGTATATTCAGGCAAGAAGCATAAATGTGGAGAACAGGAGTCTATTGAGCCACACATTGTAGAAAGCTATGAATTTAATGGTTCTATCTGGACCAGACTTCCTCAAAATGGCAGCCACTGTATGTTTTGGACTACAAATTCTCTCTTCCTTAGCCAATCTGGCCAGTTGCCAGGTTGTGTAGGGATGATCGGAGAAGCAATACAACGCAGCTGTGGGCCACCATTTTAGAGCAAGCTGCCTTTGTCATTGCCTGAGATTATCCCAATGAAATGAGCTATGGATTTGTTTATTTCTTTCTCTCCCCCTTCTCCTCTGTTCCTGCTCCTCCAATTCTTGAACTTTTTAAAAACGTCATGATGACATGAACTTGTCACCAAATTCAGGACACCACATAGCAGCTCCTAACTTGGTTCTGGAGAGAAGTGTGTGTGGTAATCAGATGGCTTTTGAGATGCCTCCGTTTTCAGGTGCTGACATGATTAAGTAGATATATTATGTTCTGAAATTTAGGGTGAAAATGACTTCCAGCCTTTCTTCACTAGAATGTCTGTTCCCACATTCAGACTGACTCCCCTCTGGGGAGGACATCCGTAGGGACAGTTCCTGTTTCTCTGCCCTTCCAGGCACTTGCCTTCCTGAGGCTGATATGATTGTTTCTCTGGGCATCGTGCAAAATGTGCCAGCAAAGGAACGGAAGCCTCTCATGCCTGAGCAATTTATTTAAAAAGAAAAGCTTCTTTGGACTTGGAAGCAATTGAGCCTGTACTTTTCCTGATGTGGGATCCCAGCCATTCATAGGCAACTAATCTCTGAATCATGGAAGAGGCCTTTCCGTGGGAATGCAATGAGCTGAAATGTGTTTTTTTAAGGGTGTAAGCAAAACTGCCCTTGACTTTTGCAATGGTAGCCTCATGTTGCCCATACTTGGAGATGCTGACCACAGTGACAACAACCCTGTGAACTAGAAACCGTAAGGAAGCATGTATATGACCTTTCTGAAGTGTGGCATTTCACTGGGCATGCATCCACAAACAAGGGCAAGTTTGAGTAACTCCTTGTCTTCTGCTGTGACCAACAGAGACTAATCGGGTTGTCTGAGAAAGTTAAGCACAGACAGTCACACTACAGTGTAGTTTATTTCAACCAGTGCCTTCTAGATTAGTTAGAACTCAACCCACATCAAGTCTTCTTTCTCTTTGGAAAGGTAAATGGGGGGCTTCATTTGCACATCTGATTGCATAACCATGAAGCTCTGCCACCAAGAAATGAAAGGTACAGTTGTGCTGAGTAAGGCGGTATACAAATTTAATAAAATAAATAAATAAATAAATGAAAATAAATGTTCAACATATAACAGGATCTTAAGAATCAATAATCCAAGAATCAATTTCCAAAACAGCTAACAGGTAGAGGGAATGGTGGAGCCCTCACCTGGCACTCATAAAGCAGGTCTGGCATGCCTTTTTAGTATACTACTACTACTACTACTACTACTACTACTACTACTACTACTACTACTACTACTACTACTACTACCTCCATGTCAGACTTTAAACTGCCAAAATAAAGCCACCATTTGGTGAATTCATTCCATAGCTCCTTTCACCAGCCATAGCATGAGAAAAATTAGCCAGCACAATAAGGTAATGACCTGAGGTATGCACAATTGTGGTTCAAAAATACCAGTCGTTGAGGAGGCTCTTTCTATGTACCTCATATACACAAACTGATCAACTACTAGGGTTGGTTTTGATTGTACACACATCAGGCACCTGGAGCCCTGGTAGCACAGTAGTTAAACTGCTGTCCTGCAACCAAAAGGTTGTGAGTTCAATCTTGACCAGTGATTAAGGTTCACTCAGCCTTCCATTTTTCCAAGTTTGGTAAAATAAATACCCAGCAAGTTGTGGGCAAGATGTTAATTATCTTTTTTATATATATAATATTTTTGTTACATTTTGCAAAAAGAAATAAACAGCAAATACTTATACAAAAAAAGTACAATACAAAATAACATTACAATACAAAATTACTTTCCACCAATAAAAAAAATAAAAAATACAATAAGAAAAAATAATAATAAATCTATAATAAAAGGATAGCACATAATCATTTATATCTCATTTTGAACAGCTATTTAAACCTTTATTATTTAAATGTAGAATATACTATCTTAAAACTAAAACCAGATATAATATATGACCCCTGTGCTATATACAATACCTTGGTTATTATGAAGCTATTTAGCATCTCATGTTATAACCAAAAACTCATTTGATTTGGTGCTGGACTGCCACCTTTACCTTCTATCAGCGTGTAGTCTTAAAAGGGTTTCCAAATAGTTCCAAATTTGTTTTTATCAATCATACCTCTTTTGATTTTCATTTCCCATGTTAACTTCTCATTTAATTCAATTTGCCATATTTCTCTGTACCACTCCTCTATTTCCACTGTGGAATCATTCTTCCAATTTCTAGCAATACATTGTCTCGCCATTGTCAATACTATTGTTAACAATTCTTTTTTATTTTCTTCAATATTAATCTTATCAAATTCCATCAGAAGAGCTGTACCGGACTCCAGCTTAAGGATCATACTTATAATTGCCGATAGTTCTCTTTCGATTTTTATCCAAAAATCTTTAACCACCTCACAACTCCACCACATGTGTTCATAAGTACCCATTTCAGTTTTACATCTCCAACATGATTTTGTTTTAGTACTATCCAGTTAAACTGCTGTCCTGCAACCAAAAGGTTGTGAGTTCAATCTTGACCAGGGATCAAGGTTGACTCAGCCTTCCATTTTTCCAAGGTCGGTAAAATAAGTACCCAGCAAGTTGTGGGCAAGATGTTAATTAACTTGTGAACTGCCTAGAGCCGGAGTTCTCAAAGTTTTTAAGCTGAGGGCCAGGTCATGCTTCCTCAGACAGCTTGGGGGTCAGATGGCCATTTTGCCCTTCCTCCACCACATGGCACTTCCTGGTGTGGTGGAGGTGGGGGCCACATAAAATGGCACTGTGGGCCACATCTGGCCCACAGGTTGTAGGTTGAGAATCCCTGGTCTAGAGAGTGCACTAAGCACTATGGGGTGGTATACAAGTGTGATTGCTTTGCTAATCTTCCTATGTATCATAGTTCAACTTTCTGAGGGAAGAGGCAAGAGAAGAGCTAATGTAGAATTTTGCAGAGACATTAGCCCTACTCCGCCATTATGAATGCCAGGGATATGAGCACACTTAGAAGGGAATAACCAACCCTGTCCTTCCTCTATTGTTGCATTTGTCATGGTGTCATCATCAGTTTGAAGACAAAAAATTCCTGCTCACATACAGCCTTTGCAATGAGCAAAATCCCTGGGAAAATGAGTTTTTGTTCACGTGTATGAGTAGAATTCTTCTCCTCAGACCTGGCACACAAATTGTGGCAGATGTGGTAACATGGGAGAGCAGGAGTCAGCACTCACTTCTAAGCATGTTCATGGTGCTAGAATTGAAAATACCTGAACAAGACCATATATTTTAGGGGGAAATGCAGTAGCCTGCCATAGCTGGGCATATTCTTTGTTCAAATAGAACTCTAATTGAGAAGTTGGGGAAATAGAATGAATGAATTAGAACCAATATTGTGAAAGATGCCAGATCCTATTCCAAATGGATGTCTATTTCTCTGATACCAATCTTTTCCAAGCTAGTAAGCTTCAAATACACTGGAGTACAACTTTCATTGACCCTAGGCAGCATGCCCATTAACTTTTCAAACCTGGTGCGCACCAAAAGTTGGGGTTCAGTCTTCAATCATTCTCCTACAGCATGCTGGTTGGGATTAATGGAGCCTGAAGTCCAATACAGGTCCAATTCATATGGAAATTCAATGTCTTCAAGCCATGCTCATAACAGCTTTTTCCACTCTGATGAACATTTATTAGCCCTTTCCCTGAAAGACAAGAGTGTAAATAACATGCCTTTTTTCAAAAGGAATGCTAGATGGACTCCAGAGCTTTTGTATGCTACAAAGTTGTTAGTGCTGTTTTGCGTGGCATTCTGTTACACTGGTATCAAGCCCTGGATAAAACCTGTCCTCACCTTCTCACAAGGGTGATGAATACTTTGTCCATGCCATCAGAATAAACAGAAGTTATGCAGAAGGTCTCTACCAAGGTGTCGCTATGTGGAAAGTCTGCGAGCCACTAATCCTCAAAGATCAACCCTTTGCAGTTCAGTTGTTGTTATCATAGAAACTCTCATTCCAACTCTCAAAGCACTTCTCAGGTGCTGGACTGGAGAGATGAGGTATTTGCTATAAATAACTTGTAAATTACTTCTTTCTTATGCTGGGATATGTTTCCTTCTCTTCCCGGGCCCCTTCTTATGTTGCTATTTTAAGTTCAAGAATATCCTTTTTTAATTTTCATCTATTACCTCTCCTTCTCAGGAGATTGAAATCATGTGCACACTTATTTAAACCTTATTGAACAAATCCCCTTCTTCTTTACTTCCTCTTTTACCCCTTCAGATGTTGAGGGAGATACAAGGTTCTTGCTCTGGCATTTCCAGTGTCCTCCACCAGTGTTATTTGGTGTTCTTATAATGTTTCTTTGATGTTATCTCTCCACCTTCCTCTGGGTCTGCTACATGGTCTTTGTTCTTCTTTTTTCACGAATGCCTTGTATGGTCCTCAGACATCTCATTTCCATGATGACCAACTTTCATTTCTGTTTTGTTGTAAGTGTCCATGTTTGGCACTGGTAAAATAAGGTGGGAATGAATATGCTATGTATGAGCCCGTTTCATTGTGCTGATTGGTATTGCTCTATATTTTAAGAGTGGAGTTATCTTTCCCATTATTTGGTTTGCCTTACTGCACTGTATGTTAATCTCTTTGTCCATTTTGCCATCTTCAGTAAATGTTGTTCTTTGGTATTTGTACTCTGCCACTAGTCTTATACTTCTTCCCTCTACATTAAAACTCCGGATAACGACAGTACTGGATAGCACCAAATCCGGATAACGACAGCAATTTTTGAGAAAACATTTACATTGGATAACACCATTTTAGTGTTATCCGATGCATAAGAACATAAGAACATAAGAACAGCCTTGCTGGAACAGGCCACAGCCCATCCAGTCCAGCATTCTGTCTCACACAGTGGCTCACCATTTCCTTCAGGGTATTCCCAAGCAGATGCCTGCTTAGGATTCCCTGGAAATGATATTGAGAGATATCCTGCCTATCTCTCCAACCCGGAGGTTGTCCTTAAGTATCCATAATTATAGCCATTGATACTCTTGTCCTCCATGAACTTGTCTAATCCTTTCTTAAAGCTGTCAAGACTGACAGCTGTCACCACTTCTTCTGGCAGGGAGTTCCATAGACCAGTAATCCTCTGGGTGAAAAAGTACTTTCTCTTATTTGTTTGAGAACTAGTACCCAAAAGTTTCATGGAGTGTCCCCTAGTTCTAGTGTTATGCGATAGGGAAAACAGTTTTTCCTTATCTACTTTGTCCACACCGTGCATGATTTTATAAACTTCAATCAGGTCACCTCTTAGACGTCGTCATTCAAGAGTGAAGAGGCCCAACCGTTGCAGCCTCAGATGGTAAGGAAAGTGTTCCAGTCCCCTAATCATTCTGGTTGCCCTCCTCTGCACTTTTTCCAGCTCCATAATATCCTTCTGGAGGTATGGCGACCAGAACTGTACACAGTATTCCAGGTGGGGCCTCACCATAGATTTATAAAGAGGCAAAATGTCACTTGCTGACTTATTTTCTATACCCTTCCTAATGAACCCTAGCATTGAGTTTGCTTTTTTCACTGCTGAGGCACACTGGGTTGACACCTTCATTGAGTTGTCCACCAGGACACCAAGGTCCCTTTCCTGGTTTGTCGCAGAGAGTTCAGACCCCATCAGTTTATAAATGTAATTGGGGTTCTTTGCCCCAACATGCATCACTCTGCACTTACTAATGTTGAAACTCATTTGCCACTGTTTTGCCCACTCCCCCAGTGTCGAGAGATCCCTCTGGAGCTCCTCACAATCTCTCACAGTTTTCACTACCCTGTATAATTTAGTGTCGTCAGCAAATTTGGCTACCTTGCTTTTTACTCCTACCTCTAGATCATTTATGAAGAGGTTGAAAAGCAGGGGTCCCAGTACTGAACCTTGGGGGACCCCACTCTTTACTTCCCTCCACTTGGAGAAGTGTCCATTTAGTGCTACCCTCTGTTTCCTGTCCCTTAGCCAGTTGCTGATCCAGGATAAGACCTGTCCCTTTATTCCATGACTGGTAAGTTTGTTCAAGAGCCTTTGGTGTGGGACCTTGTCAAAAGCCTTCTGAAAGTCCAGATAAACAATGTCAACTGGATCCCCCTTATCCACATGCTTGTTGACACTCTCAAAAAATTCCAACAGGTTAGTGAGGCATGATTTGCCCTTGCAAAAGCCATGTTGGCTCTCCTTTAGCAGCGCCTTCTCTTCTATGTGCCTATTAATTCTATCTTTTAGGATGGTTTCCATCACTTTACCTGGGACACATGTCAAACTGACAGGTCGGTAATTCCCTGGATCACCCCTGGATCCTTTTTTGAAAATTGGTGTTACATTCGCTACCTTCCAGTCATCAGGCACAAAGCCTGATTTGAGGGAAAGATTATATATTTTGGCTAGGAGATCAGCAATTTCATCTTTAAGTTCCCTGAGAACTCGTGGATGGATGCCATCTGGTCCTGGTGATTTGTTAGTGTTTAGCTTAACAAGACATGCAAGGACCTCCTCCCTGGTTATTTCTATCTTGCTTAATTCTTCGGTTTCCCTCCCTACGAAGATAGGCTCTGTTTTGGGCATGTGGTCTCTGTCTTCTTCAGTGAATACTGAAGCAAAGAATTCATTGAGTCTCTCTGCAATCTCTGTTTCCTCTTTAATAACCCCTTGCCTTCCATTGTCATCTAATGGTCCAATGGCCTTCCTAGTTGGGTTCTTACTTCTAATGTACTTAAAGAAGTCTTTGTTATTTCTCTGAGTATTTTTAGCTATACGCTCCTCAAAGTCTTGCTTTGCTTTCCTGATTGTTGCCTTGCATTTGTTCTGCCAGAATTTATGTTTCTGCCTGCTGTCCCCATTCGGACAAGCCTTCCATCTTCTAAATGAGCTTCTCTTGCTCTTGATCACTTCCCGAACAGCTCCTGTAAGCCACATTGGAGTCCTCTTGGACCTGGCAGTGCCCTTTTTCCTTTTGGGTATGCATTCCAATTGAGCCTCTGTTATTGTTTTTGTAAACAGCCTCCATGCCTCTTGGAGTGTTTGGACTCTCTCAATTTTCCCTTTCAGCTTCTTTTTTACTAGTTTCCTCAACTTTGGGAAATTTCCTTTTTGAAAATTTAAGGTCTCTGTGTTAGATTTTATCAGTGACTTGCGGTCTATGATCAAGTTAAACATAATTGAGTTGTGGTCACTGTTCCCTATTGGATCAGTCACATTAACATCTTGCACCAGATCCTGAGTATTACTCAGGATCAAGTCAAGGATTCTTGTTGGGTCTTCAACCATCTGTCCCAGGGAACAATCATTTAGCATATCTAGGAACTTTATCTCTTTATCATGTGCTGAACAACAGTTCACCCAGTCTATGTGAGGGTAATTGAAGTCCCCCATTATAACCAGGCTTCCCTTCTTGGATGCCTCATGTTCAATCTATTACCTTTTCATGCTGTTTGGGGCCTAGATAGTCGAAAGTCCCAAAAGAATTTTGGTTTTCATTCTTGTCTTCAGTTTTCAGACACAATATATCAAGATTATGTGCAATATGGCTAAAATAATTATCCTCTGAATAATATTTTACATTGCTTTGCTACCTTGCTCTTTCCCCCCCTGGAGTTGTTCTGGTATATCATTCTCAGTTTTTAGGTAAAGTTGTGCAGCTGGCTTCAGTCAGTCAGAAAATGTGTATTTCTTCTAATTAATCAGTTTTCTATTTTATAACAGGCTTTGCTCAGAGTTAATTCTTCAGAACTCCAAGTTGCAAATTAAGCCCCTGTTTACCTTCCAGGGATTAAATAACAAACCCTAATATGGTAAATACAGAAAATACCATAGAGGAAAACAACATGTTGCAATAAACCAGGAGTTCTCAACATTTTAAAGCCAGGGTCCGGATCACGCTCCCTCAGACAACTTTGGGGGCCGGATGGCCATTTTGTCCTTCCTCCATCACTTGGCACTTCCTGGTGTGGTGGAGGCAGTGAGGGACCACATGAAATGGTGCCATCGGCCGCATTCGGCGCACGGGCCGCAGGTTGAGAATCCCTGCAATAAACTGATGTCATTTATTGCCTATTTTGCTACAAAAAAGGGTTAAATTTGTTTATTTCAACCCTCAGTAGGAGCTAGGGAAAGAATGTGAGCATTGCATGTGCATCTGGTGGGTGTCAGTATACCATTTAATACCACATGTAGTCCTTAGGCCTGAAAAGATTAAGCATCCTTGTTCTAAATCTATGCAGACAAGGAGTCATTCTCTCAATTTCTGTCCAATGTCTGGTGCTCAGTAAAATATCAAGATCCTGTGAATGCATAGATCCTATTGCCTATAGCATCAAAAGGTCTGAACAAGTTTCATCATCTAGTTTGATGCCAAACAGCTGAAGGAAAAACCAGGAATTCTGTTCTCTGTACAAGGAACCACTGCTCCTTTTACAAATTCCCTAAAATCAGCTTTACTGTGGACCCCTAGCAAACATGATATTATATATCCTTATATATACTAGTGAGTTCATGCAACTTGATACACACCTATATCTGGAAGAGTGATTAACAACTGAATGTATTTAGAGCCATTCCCTTTGACAGCCCTGGTGTATTTTCGGAATGACAGATGATATACAAAGGCTTACAAACCCCTATGATCCATGATTAAACTGTCATAATCCATATGTTCTCTATGTTAATCCAGCCATTTAAATGCATTTATATCTCCATTCGAAATTAACTTAGTTCATCTTCTGCAAACTCAGTCACTGAAGATGTATAACGTCAATTGTACTACAAGTAATATTTGCGATGGAACTTTAAATATATTAAATCAAAGTATGACAATGGGTTTTAAAGGAGCTGTTGTGATAATAAAAGTTGCCACTTCTCTATGCAGAAGCAGCAGGCACAGAGAAGGTAGAATAAAGGTAAAGGTAAAGGTTTCCCTTGCTCGAAAGCCAGTTGTATCTGACTCTAGGGTTCAGTGCTCATCTCTGCTTCAAAGCCAAAGAGCCAGTGCTGTCTGCTTCTACAGAATTTCTATGGTCATGTGGCAGACATGACAGAGCGCACGGAACACTGTTTACCTTCCCAACGAAGTGGTCCCTATTTATCTACTTGCAATTTCTTGCTTTTAAACTGCTAGGTTGGTAGGAGCTGGGACAAAGACGGGAGCTCATTCTGTCCTGCAGTACTCGGGAATCAAACTGCTGACCTCCCGCCTTCCAATTAGCATCTGAGCCACTTGAGCCACCGCAGTCCCTAGAATAGAAAGGTCTTTAAATGACAAATGCAAGAATACTGAATTTTGAAGTGACCACAGAGATGTTAAGAAGCCTAATACATCTATCAAAGCAAACATCGGAAAAGTATAGCCCATTGGTTACATGTTGTTCATGGGGGTTCCAGGTGTGGCCCAGCATGGGGGCCATAGGGTGAATTTATAAAATTACCTACCAGGTAATTTTAGACAAGGTGGTGTCTATTTTTTCTTCAAAACATAAGTAGCATAGCAATTATTTTGTGTACGTTAGAGAGACACACACAGAGAGAGGATTGCACAACACCACATGCGCAGCCCCAGACATCTGAAAGTTGCTTGAATTTGTGTTATAGTTTTACAGGTTGGGTATCTTATACTTCCTATATTTAGGAAAGTGTGGTTGAAAATTCTTATACAGTACATGTACTCAGATTTGAAAGTTCAAAGGGAATAAGTTTCCCATACTTTGGAATTGGATGGTCAAACATTTTTCCAGAGAAACCCATCCACCACCTATTTCTTTTCCCAGCCAAGAGCCTCCAGTTCCACACTCACAGTTCTTGCATTCTCAGCAGCCTTAGTCAGGAGATTCCACTGGGGAGGGATGGTATTTTATCAGAACTATTGGGAGGTGAACCAGCAAGTGATAAGGAAGTGTTAAAAGTCAACAAGGACGTGCTGTTGATGAAGAATGAAGCTGGGCTCGTGCTCCCTTGCCTTGGCAGTCTGACATTTTGTAGCCGAATAGCATTGCAGGCGCACCCCCCAATAAAGGACTCAGACACTGATGAAAGTGGATAACGGCATTGGGCCACATTTATTGATTCATGCCCTAGTCCGAATTATAAATTTCTATTGGTAATTGACCAATTATAATTCTTAAGGCAAGCAGGCCGAAGTAACACTGGTAAGGTACCACCCAAAATTGCCGACGGCAATTGTTACAATGTATCTATTTGTATCAATTTGTTTGTTGACAACAAACAAATTGTTGACCGTAGTCAATATCTAACTAATGACCCCACCCTCTGACTTGTATCCGTAAAATCACGGGGTGATGCATGCTGTCTAGCTGTAGCCATCACCCCGTCGCCTGGTTCGTCGTTGACCAGACAACGTTTAACCAACTTATGCCTGTCTAGTGTTGTCCAGTCAATTGCGAACCTGCCGGATACCTGTGGGTCATAAATGTTTACCTTACCAGTGCTACCCGCCACACGGAGAGGCTTCAATGAAGGCTCGACGCCCCCCCCCCCCCCAGACCGTCAGCTCGGTCAACAGGCCTGCTCACCAATCACCTAACAGGAGGTCCATTCCTCCTCGCGACAGATGGACCCCATCCCCTGCGTAAACTTCATAATTTTGCAGACTAATGGCGGGGTGACGACTGACCCGCCCCCAACCCCTGTCAACAAGGAACCGGGCAACAGCCCTGTTTACCAAGCGTCTAGCACGGTCAAGGGCCTGGAGGTCGAACCCTCCCCTATAAGCGTGCCGCGGCACCATGTCTGACCAAACGAGGGTTGTGGCGGGCCACACGTAATGTAGGTAGGCGAGGTCGCCGCAAATCGCATGCTTCAGCGATAGGCCGGTGACCCGACCTAAATCATTGCCCCCAAGGTGTATGATCAGAATGTCAGGCGGGTCAGCATTCCGGCCCGAGAAAAGGAATGGCAACAGTTCCAACCATAACATCCCGGGCTTACCATACCATGTGAGACTTGCGTATGCACCCAGTCCCAGTCGGGGTCCCCACTCTGTCACCGCAGCGTAACGCGCTGCCCTGTGCACGTAGCTATGGCCCACCAGCCATACTGTCACCGGTGTAATACGACACCCAGGGTCTGTCAAGGAAAAAACAAGGGAAAGAGAAAAGGTGCGGTGACTCAACTGGTACTCACGGTGAAAGAGGGCGGACATAAAACTGAAAACATTGCGATCCCCACCTCCCCATGCGGCGTATTTCAGCCCCGGAGTACTCAAAAGCAGCCGCAGTGGAAGCCGCCCCTATCCTGAATGAATGGGTGCCGTAACGGGCCCCTGGGAGGCCAACACTGGCCAGCGCTTTGCTGGTCACCTTCCAAAATTGAAATTTAGTAAGGGGAGACCCATCTTGGTGACAGAAAAACGGTCCATGGTGCGTGCCACGCAGTGCAAGGAACTCCTGTAGGGCACCAACCGGACAGATGTCTGCCAAAGAACACCGTAGCAGTCTTACTCCACTGCCTACGCCGTGCTGATCCGTTTTAGAGGAGCGTATCCTCAACTGAGCCCAATCATTGCCAACATAGACATCTTCGAGTTCCAGTGCCCTACGACTTGCATCCGCCTTAGACAGCATCACAAGCTCGCTGATGCGGAGCGCTCCAAAAAAGGCCACCGTTGTAGCCGCATGAAACAGGGCTGCCTCATACCTATCAAAACATAGGTCATGCCAGCCCTGCGCCAGTTGGGTAAGAACCCCTGGGGAAATTGGGTGGCGGTCGTCCGTGCTACGCCCACGCTCCCGCACCCACCCCTCCAAAACGTGTCTCACACGGAAGTCAGCGGTACTGTCCGCATGACCGCCTACTTTGGCCATAAAAGCCAGCGCTGACAGCCTGGATGCTATGGTGCGAGGTGCGAGGCCCTGGGCATGTAGGTAAACCATGAATCGAAGGATGTGGGCCACTGGGATCGGCCAGGTGTCTGGCAGCCGAAATTGGGCACAGAATGCTCGGAAAGAAATGAATGCGTGGTGATACGCCTTACGCGTGCGTGGCGCTAGCGACATGCCGATCGCCCGGTTCACCTCTCCTTGCCAAGGGTCCATATCTCGTCCGGGAGTGGCGAGGGAAACTCCTCCGCATCTGGGGCCAAGGCGCGGAACCGGGAGATCTGCAGGCGGGACAAAGCGTCAGCGATATCATTATTGACACCCGGGACATGCCTGGCCCTGAACAGCACATTGAGGCGCAGGCTGCGCAATACAAACTGGCGCACCAGGTCCATGACCCTGGGTGATTTAGAAGTCTGTGAGTTGACAATGTGGACAACGGCCGCATTGTCACACCAGAAATGAACCACCGAGTTGGCCCACTCCTCACCCCATAGCATCAAAGCCCCCAGGATGGGGAAAAATTCCAGATACGTAAGATCACGCAGGCGACACGTGCCCGACCAGGCTGGCGGCCACCCACCATAGGCCCACTTCCCATTGAAGTACATCCCATAACCCAGGGATCCAGAGGCATCGGACTGTATCTGGAAACGAGGTGAAGCCAGAAGGTCGGACCTCCAAAATGACACCCCATTGAACTCCCTCAGGAACTGGAGCCAGATAAGCATATCTGCCCTGATACCCCGGGTCAGTCTCACCCTATGGTGGGGCCTGGATAAGCCTGTCATGGCGTCGCACAAGCGCCGAGCAAATGCCCTGCCCGGTGCGACCATCCTGCAAGCGAAATTGAGGTGACCATGTAGCACCTGCAGTTCCCGCAGTGATGCCTTGCGTTTAGCAAGCAAGTCCGAGATGAGGGTCACTATCCTTGACACCTTATCCCCCAGTAACCTAGAAGCCTGCGCTACCGTGTCAATCTCCACCCCCAGGAAGACTAGCTGAGTAGATGGGCCCTCGGTCTTTTCGGGCGCTAAAGGGACACCAAGTTCCTCCATTAGCGTCTGAAATGTGTTGAGGAGACGTGTGCACGTGTCCCAGCCCCGTTCACCCCCGAATAAAAAATCATTGAGGTAATGGGCTACAGACCGAGACCCTGACCTGCGGACAAAAGCCCACTGTAGGAAGGTGCTGAAACGCTCGAAGGCCGAGCATGATATGGAACAGCCAAAAGGCATGGCCTTATCGAAATAATATTCACCCCGGAACTTGAAACCCAGCAACTCAAAGTCACCCGGGTGGACCGGCAGGAGACGAAAGGCAGACTTAATGTCGCACTTAGCTAACAGCGCACCCGGGCCACATGAGCGCACCATGCGCAGCGCTTGGTCAAAGGATGTATACCTGACCGAGCAAAGGTCATCAGGGATAGCATCATTGACCGATCGGTCGGCTGGGTAGGACAAGTGATGAATCAGGCGGAACTCGCCCGGTGACTTCTTGGGCACTAAGCCCAAGGGGGACACTTTAAGGTTGGGAAACGGGGGTGCAGGGAAAGGGCCGGCGAGCCTGCCCGCATCAACCTCCTTAGTAATGCTGGCAGCAGCCACCTCCTCCCTTCCCCTAAGGGACAAAAGGTTGGGGGCGTCTTGGGGCGACCTATCCCCCGTGAAAGGAATACGAAACCCCAGTCGAAAACCCTGAAGCAGGTAAGCCACGTCTGCCTTCCTCAGGTACAATGCGAGCCAACGCTCCAACATGTCCACATTAATTGGGGAGGGGGCCTTTCGGTGGACCAGCTCCCTCTGCGGCAGTCTTGCCAGCCCCTTGTCCACCCCTACCTCTGCCCCGCATCCCTCCAGGCCTGGGGCAGGCGGAGGCAGCATGGGGGCCAGCACAAGAGGGACACTCATGCCTGTACCGGCAATTCTTCCTATTGCAGGAACCATTGGACGAGAAGGTCCAGCACAGCAGGCGGGCTGGAACCCCCTGCCCCGCCACCTGGCGGGGTGTCTGTGCTGGGGCAGCTCGCTGGACCGCATGTCCACAATGGTATCTTTCCCCAGGCGCAGGGCGCGTGGGAGTCATGTACAGAAGCCACCGCTTCTGGCAGGGCTCGTCCCACCTCATCTCTGGGTGCAGGGGAATTCGCATACGGAATTCTTCATCGTAAGCCAACCACGACGGGCCTGGGAAGTCAACCATCGCCCAGTAGATGTTGTCCAAATACTGGACCATCGGGATTGCCAGATCCGGCCTGGCCCTGAGGTAAACCGCCATGTATATGAGGTACGCTGGCAACCAGTTGGCCCACGTGCGTGGCGGCTTACGACGACGTGCCTGTTCCTTATCCTTCTCATCCTGCCCCTCCCTCTCCTCCTTGGTGGGCTCTCTGTTAAGAAGGGAGAAGATGTCCACATACTCCCCACGCCAGATCTTCTCTTTGGTAGACTGGGCCAGATGATCCCCAAGGGGCAAGGAATACCCCGCTGTCGGCAATGCCGACACCGGCACGGTGGGAACTGCGGGCATTGTAAAAGGAGCCTGGACCAACCCCGTCACCCCTAACACGTTCCCGACTGAGTAGGAGGCACCACCCCAAACAGGGCCCTGGGTGGGAGGTGAAGTCGCCGGGTGGGCCGTCGGCGACTGAACCGTCGCGCCACCCGTGCGAGGCCACGGCCACTGAAATGCTCCCCCCAATGTAGTTAGGTGTGTGGGTGCACTAGATTGAACCGCATACTCACATGCTGCACCCCCGTGGGCCGCCCCCACCGGGGGTTCTGGCCCACTGGGGGCGTCGGAGCTCACGATCGCGATTGAGCTCGTCGATGGGGCCTGATCAGCACCAGCCTGTTGAGTGGGGAGCTGCGAGGCAGTGGCCGACGCCGGCCCACGCGCCTCGGGCAGCTCGACCCGTCCCGCCACCTGCCGCTGCCCGGCAGACGAAGCATCAACCTGCGCTCCAAAAGGCACCCCTGGGTGGTTGACCCTCGCGAGGGATGACTCGAGGGCCGCAACGCGGGCCAGAAGGGCCTCAACATTGACATAGCCCCCGAAGCCAAGGGGGGGCAAAGGGCCGGCCGGCCCACAGGTTGCAGGCGCCGGTCCAGGTCCCTGGACCCCGGGGCCCGGATATGGCCACGAGCCCAGGCCCGGCCCCTGCGGGGCCGGGGGCATGCCCTGCCAGGGGAGGGAACCCAACCACCCCCCATGGCTGAAACCCCCCGCAGGAAGCTGCGTACTAAGAGGAGAAGGCCCCGAAGAATGGGCCATGCCAGGGGCAGTGGCCATTGCTTGTGGGCCGGGGGCCGCGGCCCCTGCCGGGCCAGTATGCGGACGCCCCGCCTCAGGCCAAGGGGCTATCAACCCCATCCCACCGGTCCCGGTGGGCTCTGGCAAGGGAGGCTGCTGGGGAGGCGCAGTCGCGGTCCTCCGACCCGGCTGGCGCCTCCGCGCAGAGCGAACCGCATTCGCAGTTGCCTTCTTCTTAGAGGGCATAGCTGCTATCTGCTGGGAAGCCGGATAAAAATGAAGAAAAATTGCGTCCAAAGAGGCTTCCTGGCGAAAGGCAAGAGCGACGGAGGTAAGAGAAAAAGAAAAACTTCTCCGCTCCGTCGCTTCGCAAAATGGCAGCTCGGCTGCCTCGTGGCCACCCCTTTTATAAGGGTGCTGGCCACGCCCCCTAACTACCCGGATGCCTTCGTCCGGTGGGGGGGGCGCAAAGAGCGCGGCGGCCATTTTGGCGCCGCGCTTGCATTCTGCAGGTAGCTTCCTCAGTTAATACAATTCTAACATCTCTCTTCAGGCATGGGGATTGGCATTACTACTAAAGAAATTTTTATCAAATAATTAAATGTTCATGTTTGTGTGTGGATGTGGTGGTGGTAGCGTTGGCCAGAACATTGTTACTTTTACATCCACTTGTGAAAACAGATTTTGTCAAGTTCAAATTTGACTCAGGATGGAAACTAGCACACCTTAAGCACAACACACAGTAGACACTTGTCTTCTACCCTTAAAAATGATATTCTACATTCTTTGCCAAAATCCAAAATTCTCAAAGAAACTTTTTTTTAATAATAGCTGCATTAGCGTGTGTTTCAGGCATATTAGAAATTTTAAAAAAACATTGCAGAACTTTAAAGACTAACTGCTATATTTTTAATGTGCACTTTCATGGATCAAGTCCACTTCATCAGACATAGGAGTGAAACTGCAAGGCATGAACACCAGATATATACACCAGATACAGAGGAACAGGGTGATCAATCAGAATGAGAGATAAGCATGCAAATCAAGCCAGCTTCCCACAGCTGGCAGTAGCAGATGATCTCTGGTTGTTATTCGGATTAGCTCTAAAAGTCCCCTTTTCAATTTTAAGAGATACAAAACAATACCTGGCATTGAACCAGGAAATGGCTAATGAGTTTAACCTCTGTGTTACTTTGTTACTGTAAGAGCACATCCTTTGTTCTGTGAGACATGTTGTGAAAGAGAATATTACGGGAAAGTGATGAAGGTGGTATAATATAACAAATTATAATGTATAAAATATATAGCAGCATAAAGCAATCTGTGTATCAAATTTGATAATGTCCCATAAAACCCTGGCTAATATTCAAACCTTTGTGGTGGGTGTCTGTTGAGTCCGGACAAAGAAGTACTCTAACCAGCAGGATCGGGTTAAACTCAGTTATCTTTATTCAGCTCAAGTTCCAGACTGGGGAATATGTACGGGGTGGCCTCTATATATACAGTGATTTGACCATTACAAAACAAGATACATTTAGGCAGGCTTCTGGAGGACAAGCAAAGTTCAACAGTTCCCACTTTGACAGTTATTTGAATTTCGCGCCTTTAGAAATGCTGTGTGTCCCGTTCTTCTGCTTTGGCGTGGTTTGTCTTTTAAAACAGAATAAAGCTTTGGACACAACATTCCTCCCCCCCCCCAGTGAGGAACATAATCTCCCCAACGTTTGGGCGGACCGCAAGTCCGTTTGGGGCGCCTGAGAATCTTAGGTTTGGGTGCCAGCTCTGCGTGAACTCTTACTGGTTCAGGAGTGGGCAGTTTGCTGGAGGTAGCTTCGGTAGTTGTGTTAGTTTTTGGCAACTCCAGCAGGGACCCAGGAGAAGGGGAAACTGGTGTTGAGCTCGCTAAAGAGCTACAACTTGAAATCCTGCTTATTGGTGGCAGTGGCCTCCCACTGTGACTCTCTCTCTCTGGGTCAACCTTCTGACCAGGCACCCGAGGTCGAATTTGGTTGGTGTGCCTCCTCCAAACTGTGCCATTGTCCATTTGTACCCTGTATGACACTGGACCTGTTTGCTCCACGATCTCACACACACCCCAATCAAGGAGATCCAGGCGCGTAATTCAGGCAATGGACCGGTTGCCCAACTGCAAAACCCTTTGCATTAGCTATATCAATATTGAGACCCCTGTCCTCTAGATGGTGGGGATCCAAGCAGTCCAAGACTGTGGACTGTGGGAATGTATCTGGTTTCTGTCTGGCTGTCTCTGACACATTTTGTAAACAAAGGCCTCTTTGCTTGCATGAGAGACAACGCTGGATTTTGGGCATGCGTAGAATAGTGAGAAGAATTCTCCTTATTTCTCCTTATTTGGGTTCTGACATTCTGATTGGCTATGTAGCTTAAGTTTCGTTTCTGATATACTCTGCTTGAATAAAGAGAAGCGATTATTATCCTTTGTTCAGCCAAAAGTGCAGTGTGTGTGTGTTTGCTTTCTCTCTATCTCTGTTTCCTCCTTACTCCGTCTAATGAAGCTGGACTTCGTAGACTCTTAACTTTTCCTTTGTTTATCTGGGGCTATAAACTGCTGCTAATGAGGCTGATTAGAGGTCTTTACATGAATCGGACTCCGACAAGTGGTGCCCCATCGCGAGGCCATTGAATGAAATTCAAAGGAATGCTTTGAAGAGATCTGCTTCAGCAATCAGCAATTAGCACCTAATTATCACCTCATCGACCGGGACAAGGTCTCATTCACCTACGACCAGGCAAAAGGGGAGGTCATAAATCAAGCGCTTGAGAAAACATCACAAAAGGGTGAGTGAAAAAACAATTTAATTATGGGGTGCGTGTTGACTTTGCCAGAGAAGGAGTTTTGTAAAGACCTCTCATATATTCTGGATAAGAATGGACGAAAGGCTGATGAGAAGGAAATACAACAGCTGGTCAAAGCTATAGAAAAAAACTGTCATTGGTTTAAATATGACTGTTTAAATATGACTGTTTGGACTTAAAACAGTGGAATCAGGTTGGGAATGACTTGCAGAAGCGTAATGGGATTTCTGTTTCAGTGCAATATACTTGGAGTGAAGTTAGAAACTGCCTTCAAAGACTCACTCCAAAGAATATTCTGTTGTCTCAAAGACTTGATGGTCCCCTTCCACAGCTTTTGCCTCCAGCCAAGGGAGGGGCTATGGCAACTGCCCCTCCATCATATGAGAAACAACAGCATAAGCCCCCTGATGGAGGTGGGGGTGGAAAAGAAGATGGGACATTATATCCTGCCTTGCAGCAATCAAGCACTTTTAGCCCTACAAAAGACCTGTTCTCTGCTGCTTTAACTGCAGCTGTGCTGGATGTGGAATCTACTGAAATATACCCAGTGATCAGGGGGGCTCCGGCTGTTGGCAATGGACCGACAATACCAGATAGATATGAAACCCTCCATTACAAATATCTGAAGGAACTAAAAGTCAGCATACGTGACTATGGGGTGAATGCACCTTTTACAAAAGCTCTGTTGGAAGCCATTGCTTCTCAAAAATTGATACCAGCTGATTGGAAACAGATGATCAAAGCACTCCTGCCTCCTGCAGAAGCCATGCTCTGCTTGCAGGAGTGGAGGGATGTGGCTTGGGAGGTACATCATACACGCCCTGCACTCACGATGGATATGTTATGTGGGGAGGGAAATTTTGCCAACCCCACACAGCAGTTGGCACTCACTGATGCCCAGTTGGGAGATATTGCACAGATAGTCATGCGTGCCTGGAATAAGATTCCTTCCAAAGGGGATAGCTCCGTTGCTGGGTTTGCAGCAATAAGGCAGGGCCCTAAGGAGGATTACACTGAGTTCATTAACAGACTCATGACTGCCCTCAGCCGCCAGGTGGAAAATGTCCCAGCACGGGAAATGCTCATGAAACAACTGGCTTTTGAAAATGCCAATGAGGATTGTAAGGGGGCTCTGACAGCTGTTTATGCTCGGCCAGGCACATCGATAGCAGACATGATGAAAGTTTGTCAAAATGTGGGGACTCACAGTTACAAGGCTCAACTTCTGGCAGCTGCAGTTCAATTGCCCACAACTCAGGCTCAAAATAAACGTTGTTTTGGCTGTGGGAAAGAAGGGCATTTTAAAGCACAATGTCGCTTCTCTCAAAAGCAGGCAGCACACCCTTCAAGGAAATGTCCCATTTGTCAGAAGGGGTACCATTGGGCCAATCAGTGCCGCTCAAATCCTAATGCCAACCCCTCAGCTGCTCAGCACAAAGACTCTGACTTTTCTCCACAGCAGCAGGGAAATGGGAGTGCGGGCCATGCTCAGGCCCAGGCAAAATAATAGGGCTACCAGAGGTCAGTGAGGAAGCAATAGCAGAGGTTTTGGAAGAAGATATGGAACTTGCCCAAGAAATGATTTCACGATATAGAAAAAACCATCCTCTAAAAGAAGGGCTATTATTGAGGTTATCCAAGGACTGTACTTTTACTGTGCCAGGGTGTGTGGAGGCTCTTCCCACACTGGTTGATGATGTTATTCCCCAGGGCATGATGGGCATTGTTCTTCCTTGCCCAGACGCCTTGCCCGCTTCTGTACACATTGCAGCAGGGTCAGTTACATTGGGTCACCAAGAAATTGTCATTCCTGCATCAGCCACGCAACATCTCACCCTGCCTAAGGGACAACCTGTAGGACGCCTTCATCTGCTCCCACTAGGGACCACTGTAACTCCATCCCAGGAGGGGACTGTAACAGCAGCTATGGCGGTGATACAAATCACCGAGGATAGACCGACCCGCTCGTTGATTATGGGTGGACGTTCAGTGTCTGGACTGATCGATACAGGAGCCGATATTTCAGTGGTGGCAAAAAAAGATTGGCCAACTGGATGGGCCGTCCGCCCCTGTAGGGAAGTTTTTGGGGTGGGCGGGTACGAGCCAGCACAGCAGAGTGTTCATCCAATCGTCTTTGAGACCTCAGGGGGAACAAAAGTTTCTCTTCACCCCCTGATTATGGATATTCCTATTACTCTATGGGGCCGGGATCTCCTGGCTAAAACAGGGTGTACCTTGCAGACAAATTTTTGATACGGGCCTCCCCTGCAGCGCCGTTGCATGCACTTCCACTACAATGGAAAAACACCCCGCCAGTGTGGACGGATCAATGGCCGCTCTCAAGAGAAAAGCTCCAGGCGGCGGAGGCCCTTGTACAGGAGCAATTAAATCTGGGACATATTCAAATAACCACTAGTCCTTGGAACTCTCCAATTTTTGTGGTGAAAAAGAAGTCTGGAAAATGGAGATTGTTGCATGATTTGAGAAAAGTTAATGAGCACATCTTGCCAATGGGACCTCTACAATCTGGACTCCCTAATCCGAACATGATTCTGGAAGATCATCAACTCATGGTCATAGATTTGAAGGACTGTTTTTATACAATCTTGCTAGCGCCACAAGACAGAGAAAAATTTGCATTTACATTGCCAGTATACAATAATGAACATCCTACTCAACGGTTTGAATGGTGTGTCTTGCCTATGGGTATGGCCAACTCGCCGACTCTATGCCAACATTTTGTGAACATGGCTTTGGAACCTTTCAGGCAACATCATCCAGAGGTTAAAGTCTATCATTACACAGATGACATTTTATTGCATGGTCCACAAGTCACGGAGAAACACCTGCAGGACCTAGCAGACATTTTGCAACAAGCGGGCTTGATCATAGCTCCTGAAAAAGTGCAGCGGATGTATCCATTCCAATATCTGGGACATAGGCTCTCAGCTACAGCTTCAACTCCGCTATTGCCAACAATAGCTATTCCAGAGCAGTTCACTCTTGTGCAATTGCAACAATTGCTAGGGAACATAAATTGGGCTCGTCCCTTCTTGGCCCTGAGCACTGAGGAACTGTCACCACTCTTTGCTGCTCTTTCTGGACACACTTCTCCAGCGGACATCATTCCCTGCACAACGGAGATGCGTACAGCTCTTCAACGCCTCAACGAAAAGCTGCATACCATCGCTGTGGATCGGGTGCCCTCAGGCACCATTGCGCTGGCATGCGCTCTTCTTCCCACACCGAGGCTGCCCACTGCTGTTTTGTTCGCGCCTGTCAACGCTCAGAAGGTGGCCATCGTGGAATGGCTACACTTGGCGCACACTCCCTCGAAAAACTGTTATCGCCTGCCTGATGCGATTGCTGATCTTTTCCTCAAATGCCGTACTAGGGCAAAGCATTTGACTGGCTATGACGTTGACTTTGTTTGTTTTCCTTTTTCGCAGGATCAGCTAACCGCCTTGCTACAGCATTCTGAGGCATTTCAGGTGGCCATGGCGGACTTTGTGGGACAAGTTAAATTTAACCCCCCCCCCAAAGATAAGCGGTTTACCTTGCTGAATCTCACTTCTTACTCCCTGTCATCCCCGCTTTGCATGCAAGCTATCTTGCATGCCGTTACTCTTTTCTCAGATGGCTCCCCCTCCCGTGGAGTCCTTACATGGCAGGGTCCTACTGGGGAATGGGAGGTTGTTTTTACAGGACCTCAAGCATCGGCCCAGCGGTCGGAACTGGCAGCGGTCATACTTGCTTTCTCTACGTTTTCTGATGTGCCTTTTAACCTGATTGTGGATACTCAATATGTTTACCGCCTTGTTTTTACTTTTGCTCAAGCTTATTTGTCTCCATCGATGGATAAGGATCTTTTTGCTTTATTCCAACAGCTTCAAGGTTTTCTTTCCAACCGTACGGTCCCATTCTTCATTGCCCACATACGCTCTCACACAAGGATCCCAGGTTATTTGACGGAGGGCAATGCACGAGCAGATTCTGCTCTCCGGGACTCTGCTGAGGTTTTTTCTCTCTTTGACAACCCCATTGACAGTCATGCAATGTTTCATCAATCTGCTAAGGATTTGCATAAACGATTTTCGATTCCTATGTCACAGGCTAGAGACATTGTGTCATCCTGTGCTTCCTGTACGAAGTCTCCTATATTCCTGCCATTTGATGCTGTTAATCCTCGAGGAACAGAAGCCAATCAGCTATGGCAGATGGATGTCACGCAAGTACCTGCTTTGGCTCCGCTTTCTAAGTTACATGTGACTGTTGATACCTTCTCTGGATTTATATGGGCTACACCCTTACGTGGGGAAACATCCAGACATGTTATACAACATTGCATTCGTTCGTTTGCGGTAATGGGTAAACCTAAAGGCCTTAAGGCAGACAATGGGCCATCATATGTTTCTTCTGCCTTTCAGGACTTTTGCCGTCAGTGGGACATTAAGTTAACCCATGGAATACCCTATAACTCGACTGGACAGGCGATTGTTGAAAGAGCCCACCTGACATTCAAAAATTTGTTACACAAGCAAGTGGGAGATAGAGGGGTTCCTGTGGCTGAAATACCTACAGCTGTTGCTAAAGTACTGTATACTCTTAATTTTCTTCTTGCTCCCCATAACAGGTCACACTCTCCAGTCGAATTGCATTTCAGGACTGAGGAGTGTCTTCCTAAGCCATTGGTCGTTTATCGGCAGCAACCGGATCCTGAGTGGAAAGGTCCTGTGCCTCTAATCACCTGGGGACGAGGATACGCAGCGGTTTCTACAACCTCAGGACCTGTGTGGATTCCTGCTCAAGCGATCCGCCCATGGAGAGAGAAGAAGGTTACTCAGCTCCAGGATGGTGGTTCACCAGTAGACTAAATTTGCTGACATTTGTTCTTTTCTTTCTTACTGTGCATCCAGCTGTAAGAACAATACCTCATGGGGGCAACCCCAACTTTTGGATTCATCATGCTAACTATATGTTTGAAGTTCATGGTAAGAATGCAACGTTATACTATGAGCATCCACTGGCAGTGTCTCAAATGGCCTTTCTTCGGCATTGTTCAATACGCCTGAGTTGGTTATTGGACATTTGCAACATGTTGAAAGGTCTACACTCTTCTCCAATCCCCCAGAACAATTTAACAACACCCGCTGGCGAAGCATGACATTCAAGAAATACACTAAAGGGCTTTGTTTCTGCTGTCATAGTTCTGGGGTCTGGAATAGTAAATGGAAGTACTGGACTCAAGCAAAACGGGTTTTGCGGAATGTAGGCAATTATACGGGTTGTGATGATTATTTTTGGTTATGGGGTAGTTATAACAGTTCTTATAAGCTTAATTATACCTTGTTTAACACTACTATTGAAGATATATATGATGTGTTTCCTATGTTTACTCCTGATTATTCTGCTATAGATAGTGGTTCAATTTGCAATGGATGACAAATTAAGGATCCCAACATGTGGTTCTTTTTTAATGGAGTTGCCACGAATTTCCATCCAGGACAATATCAATGTGCAGCATTGGGTTATTTTACCTTACCCCTACAAGTGCAAATGCCGCTTCAGGCAGATGCACAGCGCCGGAGAGCTGTTGCCGGCCCGATGGGTTCTGGTTGCAATGATGAAGTGATAATCGATGTTCAGCTTTCTGATGGTAGCTCCTGGGGGAGAGCTATGGGGGTGCTATCACTGGAGCACTCACCTTAGGATCATACCCAGGTGTCATTTCCCAGGAGAATAGAAGGTCCACTTTGGGACTCACCTGTAGGCTGGAGAAATCAATCAATGCCACAGGGAGGGTCATACGGGATCTTCAAATGGAAATCACTGAGCTTCATCAAGACCAAATGCAGGACAGACTGGCCATAGATTACCTGTTAGCAAAATCCGGAGGATTTTGTAAACTGGTCGGGAACCAGGGATGTCGGGTAAAATTCCAGGATCTGAATAATACTATTGAGAAAGAACTTCAGAATTTACAGGAGAACATTACTAACAATGTACGCACTGATGTTAATCTCTTTGATTGGCTTACTTCTTGGTTGCCTGATTTATCTGTCCTTAGACAAGTTTTCTTTTATGGGTTCATTATTATCTGCCTTATACCTTTGTGTTTTTGCATTTATTGTATTCCTAATCTTATTTCTATGTGTAACACATGTCCACTGCGTAGAATGGAGACATCGGGTTTTGCACGACGGCAATTGTACTCAATGAGGTATCATCCTCCGGAACAAGGTACCAGGAGTCAGGAGGGGTACGATGTCCAGGAAGACAGTGATGATGTATATGGAGGAGTAGTTATGGAGTATGATGACATGCAGGGGTATGATTAGCCGTCCCTCTCTCAAATTTAAATGAAAAAGGAGGACATGTGGGAATGTATCTGGTTTCTGTCTGGCTGTCTCTGACACATTTTGTAAACAAAGGCCTCTTTGCTTGCATGAGAGACAACGCTGGATTTTGGGCATGCGTAGAATAGTGAGAAGAATTCTCCTTATTTCTCCTTATTTGGGTTCTGACATTCTGATTGGCTATGTAGCTTAAGTTTCGTTTCTGATATACTCTGCTTGAATAAAGAGAAGCGATTATTATCCTTTGTTCAGCCAAAAGTGCAGTGTGTGTGTGTTTGCTTTCTCTCTATCTCTGTTTCCTCCTTACTCCGTCTAATGAAGCTGGACTTCGTAGACTCTTAACTTTTCCTTTGTTCATCTGGGGCTATAAACTGCTGCTAATGAGGCTGATTAGAGGTCTTTACATGAATCGGACTCCGACAGTGGACAGTTTACTCTTCATTTAGAGGTCGGCTGGAGAAAAACTTGATGCCAGGGGAGTGATTCTGTGGGACAGTAAGAACTGGCATAGTTGCAATTCTAAGTCTCCAGACCCCATGCGCTTAAGAGTGTTTTTGACAGTTCAGACCTGTCTCTCGATCTGTCCATTAATCGCAGGGTGGAAAGGCGTGGCAGTAATATGCCTGATACCATTACGGCAAAGAAAATCTTGAAACTCTGCCGACATGAAGGTAGATATGTTATTGAACACAACAATGTCAGGTAAACCAAAAGTACAAAACACTCTCCTTAACTTGCGGATTGTGACCGCAGAGGAAGTCCCAGACACGGGGATGACTTCCAACCATTCGGAATAGGAATCTACGATAAGCAGAAATGTGGCTCCCCTTAAGGGACCAGCGAAGTCGATATGGACTCGCGACCAGGGACCTCTGGCAGTGTCCCACTCTCTACTGGGAAGATGTGTCTCCTCCAACCTGGAGGCCTGACATTCCCTATAACGCCCGACGAATGCCTCAATGTTGAGGTCTAATCTGGGCCACCAGAAATAACTATGTGCTAGCGCCTTCGACTGGACAATTCCTGGGTGGCTAACACGTAGTGTATGAAGAACCTTGTTCCTTAGACTTGACGGAATTGAAATAGGGGTGAAAGAATTAAGATAATATTAATTCTGTTTTAAAAGTAAAAATTATTTTCTCAGTACTCTGTAAAGTTAAACAGATCAGATTGACCTATCATACAGAACTGATGACGAGGCTAAGTAAACAGAAGCCTTTTGTGTCCACAAGCTCAGCACAGCTGACAGGGAACCGTAAATAATATTTGTGTGACATGACATGATGTGACATGAGACATGTTCCTTACATGACATGATCTAAATAACAGTTACGGAATGATCTAACCTGAACTTAATGAAATGTCAGAAGATTAATTAATAATTTTGGCTTATCCCATAGTGATGTAATGTGTAGAAATTTCCAAATTTTATGCTATAAAAGGATGGCTCTGAAAATGTATATTCATTCAGGGAATAATTTAGCTTGGTAAAGCTTTCCTGAATCTGTTTGGCCAAATATTAATAACAATAAAACTCCTAAATCTGTCTTAGTGTGTGGAATGCGACTTTGTCTAGTTCAGAATTCCATAACATTTTTGGTGAACTCCGCAGGGGACTGACTTGACAAATAGCAGGTGCCATTGTCACTCTAGACGGCTGATCTTGATGGGATAAAACGACGCCTCTCCAGGGATAACCTAAAATGCCAGCATAGTAGACCTTTGATCTACTCTAGGAAATCAGTGAAGAGGTGACGAGTAACTATCAGAAGAAACAGACCAGTCAAGGATCCGGAACGCTAAGACAGAAGGAGAACTCTAGAAGGTGGATTTTCAAAAGCCTGCAGGCAAGTATAAAATTGCATGAAACTGTATGAAACTGTAGAAGTATACTTATGTGTGCCCACTCATTTGAGGAGTGGAAGTGGAGCCTGATCACCTTCAAGGGGACGGGACAGCGATTCCTAAGTCCTTAATGAACCATGGGCGGTAACCCAGTGTTCCTGGAAAAATCAGGGCGGCGAACCTGATTTTTGTGTTTGTAAAATTTATATTGTGTGGGTGGTTAAACCATTGCGGTTCCTGACAGTGAGCCTTGATCTTTCAGGCGCCCCAGGCCAGTGGTAGTGTTTTAGTTTAGAATGGGTGGTGGTAGTAGCGTTCCAAGAACACCACTATGGTGTTTCCTTGAGAACTTTGAGATATTTACACCAGAGATACATGAACCCCCTTTAACAAAATTTGAGTTAAGAAAGTTTTGTGAATATGAATGGCCCAGTTTCCAAGTAGGGTGGCCTCCAGAAGGCTCCTTAGATTTGGGTCTTATAAATAGAGTGTTTCGAAGGATAGCAGAGGACAAACATTGGGATCAGTATCCTTATATGTCTGTATGGCAGGCAACAGTTGCAGAGAAACCATGGCCATCTTGGCTACGGAAACGCCAGGCTGAATGTGTAAAAGCATATTTAATGAAGAAAAAGAAATCCAAAGATAAGAAATCTAAATTAGGTAGGAAAGTGGTCAGAACACCCAATACCCCAGAAATAGAATGGCAGACAGAAGAAAGATTGAAAATTTTAAACAGAAATGAAAAAGATGAAATTCTGTTTCAAAGACCTCCACCTTATGTCATGCCAAAATCAGTGCCACAGGATGGCCAAGTCCCACATATTTATCCAGACCTTGCATTAGCAAATGCAGGAAGCAGTCACTCTGCAGGGAGATTTCAGACCCCAGACAGAAGTGAGACTTCCCCAACCACAGAAAAACTAAGAAAAGTAACTGAGATCTTGAAAGATGTAATTGAACAGGGAGAAGAAAAATTCAAAAAGTACAGCCAATCTTCTCCCTATAACAATGAAGCTGGAAGGGAGCCACTTTCGAATACCCCAATGGCACACGTCATGCCAATGATAAAAAAAAGAAAAGATAGTGGCCCCACTGAGGGAAATGATAACCAGCCATATGAGGGAAGATGATGAACAAGTAAATCAGTCAATCTTCCAATATGTACCATTTACCACAACAGACTTGTTAAATTGGAAACAGTGTTATGGACCTTTTAGTACCAGGCCGAATGAGGTGATTGAACTAATTGGAACCATAGTCCAGATACATAACCCCACATGGAGTGATATGCAGCAAATAATAAATACACTCCTTAATATGGAAGATAAGGAAAAATTGAAACTGGCAAAAGACAGGATCCTTCGTAGAAATTTCCCAGACGAAAATCAGACTATAGTGCGTATGGCGGCAGCTGCTGAACAAAACCCAAATTGGGATCCTAATGATTCAACACACAGGACAAGCCTTCAACAGTACAGATATTTGATTTTGGAAAGCTTAAAGGAAGCAGCAAAAGGTCCTGTCAATTTTAGCAAACCTGCTAAATAATTCAAGAGAAAGAAGAATCCCCTGAAAGTTTCTTAGCCAGGTTAATTGAGGCTTATAAAGTGAACATAGGGATTAATATGGAAGATCCTGAAAACCACCAGATGTTAAATGAAAGATTCATTACACAGAGTGCACCGGATATAAAGAAAAAGTTACAAAAGCTGGAAGGAGTATTGGGAAAGAACACAAGCGAACTGGTGCAAATTGCGAGGAAGGTCTACTTTAATAGGGAGCAGGAGGAAGAGAAGAAGGAAAATATGAGAGAATATAAAAGAGCTGAGATGATCTCCCTTGCTTTGAGAAGAAGCAACAATCAGTGTGCTTACTGCAAGCAAGAGGAATGAGATGATTGAAGAAACCAGAGGAATTTGGGAAATCCCAGAAAACAAACAAACAAACAGCTGAGCACTTGATAGCTAACCCCAAACTCTAAGGCTACTAGGCTTGTCCCAATTTTTTCAGGCAGTATGTGAAAGTACGCAGAAATAAAAGTGTAAATGTCATAGGCCAGTTGCCTAACTCCAGAGGAACTTGAAGGCCTGCGCAAGAAGTTTATTTTCTTCTGCAGACGTACAGGTACATACTGGCCATGCCCTCCAGATGGAAAACAAGGGACATTTATGGGTTAGTAATCAAAGCCAGTATCAAAAGCTGCCCAGAATGCCTAGACCCCTTGCAATTAATCACAAAACAAAAGACTCACAGTTGGCAAAAGGGAGCAGAAGAAGCAAAGCGAAAAACAGCTATGTTTAAACAGCCAAACAAACACAGGAGTTGTATTTGATTAAAGAATTTGAGGACTTGAAAATACAAAACATCTGAAGTACACGAAAATAAAAATGAAAAGCCAGTAAGAAACACTTACAAAAGCAGGGAGGCAGTGGAATCATCCTAGTTCATTTAATCCACAGTTAGGAAGAGGTTGAGAAAGCAAGTGGGATTGTTGAAAGCATTGCGGAATTGTATAAAAGTAAATCAATACGTCCAGGTTTTTTTTAGCCAATAACAATGCATGATATGAGAACTCCCTTCAGTACAAAGTATCCTGTTTTCTCATTTGAATTTCTGGCCCACTAGAAGGAAATTATTAACTCAGTCACTACAGTAGAAATCAATGTGAGTGCAGGAGGCTTGCCCTCCCCATCTCCATGGCAACACATGGCTTTAAGCCAGGAGACTGGTTATAGTTAAACATTGATAAGATGGATTATTGCAAAACCAAAAAGAACTATATACTGTCGAAAGTATCTTTTCTCTTGCAGTTTAAGACCCTGGAAAGATTGGAATGCATAGATTTTGCTTAAATAATCAACGCAAGAGAGAAGACGGCAGCTTGGCTAAAGACCCAAACTGGAGGCGGTCTTTTCAACGCCCAGCCGAAGCTTGAGGAATCGGCAATCAACATGATAGAAATGTTTATGTGAAAAGTTATTAAACTTTAAAAAATTTCAAGAAATCAGGAGGGAATGAAATAGGGGTGAAAGAATTAAGATAATATTAATTCTGTTTTAAAAGTAAAAAATATTTTCTCAGTACTCTGTAAAGTTAAACAGATCAGATTGACCTATCATACAGAACTGATGACGAGGCTAAGTAAACAGAAGCCTTTTGTGTCCACAAGCTCAGCACAGTTTGTACAGCTGACAGGGAACCATAAATAATATTTGTGTGACATGACATGATGTGACATGAGACATATTCCTTATATGACATGATCTAAATAACAGTTACGGAATTATCTAACCTGAACTTAATGAAATGTCAGAAGATTAATTAATAATTTTAGCTTATCCCATAGTGATGTAATGTGTAGAAATTTCCAAATTTTATGCTATAAAAGGATGACTCTGAAAATGTATATTCATTCAGGGAATAATTTAGCTTGGTAAAGCTTTCCTGAATCTGTTTGGCCAAATATTAATAACAATAAAACTCCTAAATCTGTCTTAGCATGTGGAATGCGACTTTGTCTAGTTCAGAATTCCATAACAAAATGACCACTCTGTGGCCCCATACCAAGCAACCTCGCTCAATTGACAGCTCGTTACGTTTGCTGTAAAATACCTTGAACTCTTCAGAGACGGGTGGTGATGGCCACCCTTTCTGAACCCACATGGAAACCTTTGACAGGAGAGGATCCTTTCTCGTTTCAACCACTATGTCTGCAGCGGACACTGACGGGGAGTCTGAAACCTCTAACATGAGGACCTGATGGTCCATTTCGATCTTGCCCACAATCACAACTGGGGACCTGGACAGTGCATCTGCATTACTGATGCTGGCACCTGGGCAATGCTGTAGGTCACACTGGTACACCTGTAGAAACATTGCTCAGCACAGCATGCGTGGTGACAGGATTTGAGGTGTAAGTTTGTGTGGCATGAAAATGCTTAGCAATGGCTTGTCATCTGTGACAAACGTGAAAGCCCTTCCGTAGATAAAACTGTGGAATTTCTTGGTACCAGCAATTATTGCCATTGCCTCTGTCGATCTGAGCATAATTTTTCTCAGCGACAGACAAGGACCTGGAATAATAAGTGACAGGCACTTCTTTCCCTCCTCCCAGATCATGGCAAAGGACAGCCTCCACCCCCACAGGTGAGGCATCACACACCAGGATAAGGGGCTTTGGGGATCATAATGTGTGAGGACAGTATCAGAAGGTAGGAGTTTCTTGACCTCACAAAATGCTTTGTCCTGAGAAGGACCCCACTGCCAGACAGTTTGTTTCTTTAATAACTGGTGCAGTGGCTCGGCTATGGTGGCCTTTTGAGGAAGAAATGAATGATAGAAATTCAGGAGCCCTAAGGTATGAAGTTCAGTTTTTGAAGTCAGATGGGAGCATCCCACACAGCTTAGACCTTGGTGTCAGAGGGCTTGATGCCTTCAGGGGTGATTTTGAAACCCAAGAACTCTACCTCCCATGCAAAAAACAAAAAACCATTTGTCTTTTTTCACATGCAACCCTGCATTTTGAAATTGCCCCAACACTTTATTATGTTTGGACGCAAAGTCCTCCCTGTCCTCCCCGGCAATCAATACATCATCAAAATAAGGTGGCACCCCATGGAGACCTTTTAGTAACCTTTCAACCAGAGCCTGGAAGATGCCAGGCACAGCATTGACCCCGAACTGTAAATGCTTAACCCGAAAAGCACCCCTATGGGTGGTTATGGTTTGACACAGTGCTGACTCGGGGGTGACAGGCAATTGTTGATATGCCTGGGCCAAGTTCAGTTTGGCAAAACACTTGCCTCCGTGGAGGGTGGCAAGTAGGTGGCTGACCACTGGAACAGGATAAGAGTTAGTGCGTATAGCTTTATTGATTGCGCATTTATAGTCTGCACACATGCAGATGTCCCCGTTGTCCTTGAGTGCGGTGATGATAGGGGTCTCCCATGGAACAGAGTCCACTGGCTCAAGAATGCCCTGAGTGACCAGTTTGTCAAGTTCTGCATCAATATGGTCTTTGAGTGCAAAAGGCACCTGTTGCGGCGTCATACAAATGGGCTGGACAGTTGGATCCAGCTCGAAGTTAACAGAGGGCCCTTTGAACGTACCCAGTTCTGCATGAAAAACATCAGGGTAGCGTTCACAAGTAGCTTGAATAAGGTCAGCCTGAACACCATGAATCCCAGAAATTGCAATACCCAGGGGCCCAAATCATTGTGTACCCAAACGGTTGTTCTTACCCGTCTTGACCACGACAAGTGGGGGTTTAGACGCAATGGCTTTGAAATGCACCTCAAATGTGCCAATCCCAAGCACAGGGATGTGACAACCCTGCACATCACTCAAGTTGACCTGAAGAGCCCGCAGCTTCGGGCAGGTCACAGGAGGAAGTCGAAGAAACTCTTTTTGGGAGATGATCGAGTAGGACATATCTGAGTCAATCTTCATCCGAAATGGGCAACCCTGCAGGTGGATGTCAACGAAGAAGCTTTCAGACACCATGTGGACACAGGATGAAGTACTCTGCCTTGTGTAGACCTTTGAAATTGGGTACTCTGTCCAGCAATGACCTCTGTCCCCCAGACGACCCTTGGAGTGCTGACAGCACACTTTTGCAATGTGCCCCTTTTTTCCCACTCTTGTGGCACTCTGCAGACTTGAATGGACACTGGGCACAGAGGTGTCTGCTCCCGCAGCCCTGACATGGAGTAATGATGCTCTTTGAGGATTCGGAGTGTCTACGATGGACCTTATGAATGTCGTCCCCCTCTTCTGCATCGTCCAAGGATGATGAGGGGCTGGAGCAATGCTGCTTGTGGATGGTTGATTCCTTCTGGACCGGTGCAGCAGACCTGGCTTGGAAGAACTTTACTCTGGCATTGGCAACCTCGGCTGCCTGGGCCTCCTCAAAAACTTGATTTAAAGTCAATGCGTCCCTCTTCATCAGGCAACGCTGAGTTGCCTCATCTCTGAGGCCAACAAGAAGTCGGTCGTGAAGGCCTCGTCTAGATTCTGCCACTGGCATGGCACTGCAGCTTGATGAAGAGTGGCAACGTGGTCAGCGACTGAATCTCCGATCTTTTGATCTCGCCGGTAGAAGGCCACTCTTGCTGGGAATATCGAGACCTTTGTCTTGAAATGATTGCAGAGGATGGCCAGAATGTCCTTCAGAGGAGTGTCCATAAGAGCTCGTGGCAGCAGAAGATGCACAGTCAGCTTGAGTGTAGGCAACCCGCAGTGAGCCAGTAACGTTGGCTTCTGTTTCTCGTCTTCAATCTCTTTAGCGATAATGAAGTTCTCAAACTGGATCTTGTACATGGGCCATGTCTCTGGCTTGGAGAGGTCAAAGGGCCTGAAAGAAGAAGCAGCAGTGGCCATCCCATCCTCGTCTCCAATGTTGAGCCCGGACAAAGAAGTACTCTCACCAGCAGGATCGGGTTAAACTCAGTGATCTTTATTCAGCTCAAGTTCCGGACTGGGGAATATGTACAGGGGTGGCCTCTATATATACAGTGATTTGACTGTTACAAAACCAGATACATTTAGGCAGGCTTCCGGAGGACAAACAAAGTTCAACATTTCCCGCTTTGACAGTTATTTGAATTTCACACCTTTAGAAATGGTGTGCATCCCGTTCTTCCGCTTTGGCATGGTTTGTCTTTTAAAACAGAATAAAGCTTTGGACACAACAATGTCCAACAGATGGAAGTATTTGATTTCTGCTGTCTCTCTCTGTATTCTCGCCTTGTAATTTCTGTGTTCCAGAATTGCAACCTTCAGGTCTTGGATAGAATGTCCAGGTAGAATGAAATGGTTTGAAACAGGTTTCTCTGTGTTGCCATTTTGGATATCTGAATTATGTCCATTAACTCTTTTGCACAAAGATTGTCCTGTTTGTCCTACATAAAGCGCAGAAGGGCATTTTCCCCACCAGGAGGGCAGGATATAAATTTATAAATAAATAAATAAATAATTTTTTGGTAAGAGATGGCAAAATCACATTGGCAGAAGAACAATTAAAACTGCCTTTAATGTTTTGTATGGTGCCATTTGGTACAGTAATACTGTTTCCAGAGTGAATGTGGGGACAAAGTTGACATCTGGGTTTGCAACAGGGTTTAGTTCCCATCAACAGTTGTTTGAAATTGGAGGGTTGTCTATAAGTAAGTAGAGGTCTGTCACCAAGGGCTTTGGAAAGTGAAGTATTCTTTAGGTTGGAGATCTTTCATTATGAGTGTGAGGGGTTTAAGTTGAGGGCTAAAAGTTACAACCAGTGGTGTTCGATTGCTTTTTTTTCTAGGCCTGTCTTGTAGTTGGTTACATCAGGGTATTCATCTAGCCTGGTGTGATGGAGGCGGAGGGCACATGAAATAGTGCCACGGGCTGCATCCAGCCTGTGGGCTGCAGGTTGAGTATCCTTGCTGTAAAGAAAAAAATTGGTATGAGTGAACTAAAGATAACAGGAATGGGATATTTTCAGTCAGAGGGGATAGCTTGGATATTCAGAAATGACAACTATACACTGCCACCTATATCACTCAGTATTGGCTGTCAATACTTGCAAGGCTAGATTCAGATGGAGTCAAAAAAAGCAGAACTTGTTAACAGACTCACAGGTAATCATGGCATTGCATTAATACTTCTACTCTGGGTAATGTTTAGGTGAATTTTATTAGTAACCCAATTTCATTCAGTTCTAAGTGTTGGCTATCAAATCATCATTATTTCTCATTAAAGGTAGGGGCAAAGAAAGAGATGCCACTTCTGATCCAGAAGGAAGAAAAATAGCCGGGTCATGAGCTGCAGGCATCCCACAATATTGAAATGGTCCTTCCAAAATTGGTGGAGGATAAGGTTGGTGTGATCCATTGTTTCGACACATCATCAAAAGAGTTCCTCGTGTACAGTTTTTTTAATATTTTTATTAAGTTTTTCAAAAAAAACAAATGATATATTTTTAAAAATACAACAAATACAAGAAATTACAAATCAGAAAAAAGAAAATCACATTACATTAATTTGTTGTATTACAAATTATAAAACCCAGTGATATTTACAAACCATGAGGATCGAATTTCTAATTTAATTTTCCCAGAAACTCATATGTTGAGGTACCGGCTTATCCCCTTATCACTCACAAGGACAAATTCCACAAATGGTTTCCATATTTCCCAAAATTTGTTCTCTTTTAAAATACCTTTCTTCACATTCAATTCACATGTCAATTTATCATTTAATGCAATTTCCCACATTTCTTTATACCATTCATCAATTTTCAACCTTAAATCACTTTTCCTTTTTCTCGCTATACACAGTCTTGCAGCCGTTAACATTATTGACACCAGATCTTTTTTGTTTGTACTCATATTTATATTATCCAATCTCGTCAGCAAGGCGATACCTGGCTCCAGTTTTATATCAACTTTAGTAATTGCTGAAATTTCTTTCTCAATTAGTTTCCAAAAATCTTAACCACTTTACAACTCCACCACATGTGTTCATATGTTCCAAGCTCTCCAGCAATCTCTTGGTTTACTATTATCCATTCGATACAATTTAACTGGAGTCAGGTACCACCTCCACAATATTTTATAATTATGTTCTTTTAATCTTACAGAAAGATTTTTCATAATTCTTCTCCTCCATTTACTCTTCCACAGTGATTCCGAAATTCTTATATTTAAATCTTCTTCCCATAGTATTCTCAACACATTTTGTGAGCTTTCATCCTTATTCAAAATTCTATATATTTTACTTACTAAACCTTTTATTTCAATTTCTCCTTTTCTTATTTTACAAATCATCTCCTCAAATTCTGTTTTCCCTCTCTGTAAACGAAGCTCCTCTTTATATCTCTTCCCCCAATTTTTTACCAAAATTATTTGTAACCAGTTCAATTTCATCTGTTTAAACACTTCAGCTCTTAATTCCAAGTTATCCATCATTTTTATCCAATCTTTTAACAGAAACACATCATTTCTCAGAAGTATATCCTTTATTCTTTTGTCTACTTTCAAAGGGAAAGTCTTAACATCTTCCAGATCCATTATTGGGGAAATTCCTGGCACTATTTTCTCTTTCATATTTTTCCAAACCTCCATCATTGCTTTCGTTAATGGATTATTTACCTTTATTTTCATCCCCTTCGTGTACAGTTTTTTAAAGTTGGCAATGACCTGCTGGTCCATGGGATGGAGAAGTGGGGTGGTGTTCGGTGGAAGGAAAATCACTTTTATGAACCTGTATGCCGGCCGCAAGTCTTCTTCAAGACTTGGAGGATGTGTAGGAGCATTGTCCATCAGCAGCATTGCCTTCAATGGAAGGTTGTGGGCAAAAACAGAGTTGCCCCAAAAACAGAGTTGACCCAGCCCACAAAAATGGGGTGTGTTAAAAGGCTGAAAAGTGGGATGTGACAGAATGTTAGAATATCTTTTTCCAGAAAAGAATCCCATTCATTCTTGTGAAAGAATAAGATATCTTGTTGTAAGAAACATTTTACTGAAATTCCTATCTACATTTACTCAAAAGGAAGTTCCACTGAGTTGAGTGTGGCTTATTCCCAATTAAGGCTGCACAAGTGTCTAACTTGGAACTTGCATTGTTTATTTTTTTAATGCCCAATGACAGTGATAACTATTTAGCTGAGTGCAGTACCCTCAAAATATTGCATCAAACTGCAGAATGTAATCAATGGGAAGAACAAGACATTTCAAAGAAATCAAGGATTTTACAATGTGTCTTCACACTGAATTTAAACAATCCTGTAGCTTTTACTGCTATAATACATTATTTATAAATACCAAAATGTATTTTGAGTCTCCCTAGTTCAGAGCCCCATGATCAAACATGTGGGTTTTCAATGAGTATATCTTCTCAGACGTGTCAGGTGCTCTGCATATATTTCCAGTAGTCCATTTATCTTATATCTGGTAGCAGTTGTAGATTCAATTCTTTAAAAAGAGCACCTCTGGTTCATGAATGTAGATATTGCTTGTGTATTTACAGTTCAGAATTCCAGGAAAAAGCCTCACCATACTGTAGCCACACTGCTAGCAGGAAAAAGGATACCAAGTTTTATGTAGCAACAGCTAGCCTGAATGTTGATGACATCAATGCCAGCAGTCAATATGGACTTCAGGATTTTCTCTTGTGTTCACTCCCTTTAACAAAAATACACCAAACAAGGGAAAATCCCAGAATTGGACTCCTTTTTTCATCAGTTAACCGCTTTGTACCCTAACACAAAACAATTGTCACAGCTAATTGATAAAAGAATTGCATGACACATGAAACATGTCAAACTGCTTCTTAAAATGACCTTAAAAGTAACTACTTGTTATATCTGACATGGATGTTAGTCTATCCCAAGTCAGTTTACACTAGATAGAGATTAATCAGAAGTGTTTTGTGGCTCTCTTCTTCAGGGGCACCCGGGGACTACACAGCTTGCCCAAGACCACACAGACTTGCTCTTCTGGGATGCATTCCCAGTGTCTAGCTCTGTAGCCAAATATCAACCTTATTAAGCTATCCATCCAGCTCAGCTCATTAGAGGTATCTGAATTACGTGTAACTAGTTGCCACCCAACTCTGTCCCTGCCATTGCTAGACAGAAATATTCTGTCCACAATTGAGCACACAATGGCATTTTCCAGTTTATACTATTGTAGTGGACATAACAGGGTGTTAACCTTGGGTGATAATACAGAGACATGGGCAAGAGCATTGTCCAGAAGCTGTACCGCTGGCAGACACTTCTTTACACATAGGACTCTGGAGCTGAAAGAATTGCACTGGCTGCCAAAATGATTTTCCAAAGCCTTAAATGGCTCAATGTTTAAGCAATTGTCTCATCCCATATGTATCAGACCAGTGAATAAAATCTACTTGGAAGGGGGGCACACCTTTTTATCCACCCAGTTGAGGAACGTCCTCCCTTTGGGACATAAATGTAAATGTAAAGGTTTCCCTTGCTCGAAAGCCAGTCATATCCAACTCTGGGGTGCACTGCTCATCTCTGTTTCAAAGCCGAAGAGCCAGCGCTGTCTGCTGCTGCAGACGTTTCCGTGGTCATGTGGCAGGCATGACTAGACACGGGAGTGCACAGAATGCTTTTTACCTTCCCACCGAAGTGTTCCCTATTTATCTACTTGCAATGTCTTGCTTTCGAACTGCTAGGTTGGCAGGAGCTGGGACAAAGGCAGGAGCCTTTATTTCTTCGGGCCAAAAGGAATTCTACATTTGGCTCTGATTTCCAATCATCCGCTACTAATATTCGACAATCACTACTCATTAGAGGGTACCCCACCCATGTGATTAACAATGCTTACAAGAAGGTGACCAATAGGTCTAGGTGTTCCATGTTTCAGCGCAAGGCTAAAAATACACAGAACAATAATATCTTTTGGTCTATAGATTTCACTCCCCTCGCGCAACAAATCAAGAAGACCATACATCGACATTGGCACATATTAGATTCTGTCTCTGGGTGCAAAGAAAAACCTATGATCGGGTTTCGTAAAACTAGAACCATTGCCGGTATTCTATCCAAAACCGATTACCTACTCTCTACAACAACCCCTTCTGTTTTCCCTGTTGGGCACCATCCTTGCGGACACTGTAAGTTTTGTCGTTACATGTGGAAAACGGATGTAATCTTTATTCCCAGTAGTACTTTTAGACTCCAACTTTCCCAGTTTTCCAACTGCAATTCACGGGACATCGTGTATATTATAATCTGTCCTTGTGGGCTACCTTATGTGGGACAATCTTCCAGACCCCTTAAGACCAGACTTGGGGAACACATTTCGCGTATTCGAAATAACGTTGTTACAGCACCTCTTGTTTCTCATTATGCTGACAAGAAGCACGCTCCCACTGATCTTAAAGCTGCTGTACTAGAATCCTTTTCTCCTCGTCAATTTCATTCCATCAATAAGGAACGTTTTTTGTTACAACGCGAAGCATTTTATATCCACCGTTTTTCCACTCTCCATCCCACAGGGTTGAACACAGAACAAGATTATTCCACTTTCCTTTAAGTTTGTATCCCAGTTTTGCCTGTCCCTTTAACAGATTTTTTCCACACTTATGATTTGATTGCTCATTTTAGTCATCAATCACACATGACTCTACCTGGGAACTATATGTAGCTGTTATTCTCTTAGTTTCTTTAACGCTCCCACCCTTCATGAGTATTCTTTCTGAGGTGATGTTAGCGCGTTGTTACAGGTACTAATGTTATGTTGCTTAGTTTTGGTGCTGTTTGACTTGTTACAACTTTTTGGCTTGTTATTGTATGTATATGTTTTTTTGCATATTATTGCATCCTGTTTATACTGTTGTCACCTGAGGTCTTGATTTCCTTTGCAGATCTTGACAAAGAGTACGAAATATTCTGTACCGGCAGAATATCGACCTGTTTCTGCCTTCACTACGTTCCTCTTTGGTGACGTTCGCTTAGCCCTCCTGGCTGTTTGTATTACATTTTTTACTTCCTTGTGTACGCTACTTGATGGTCTACTCGGATTTCTTATGGACTTTGGATATTGACTTTGACCTGTTCTTGTCGTCACCACGTTCCTCCTTTAGACATTGACTAAGCCCTCCTGGCTGTTCTAATTTGCATATTGTACCTTTTTGCGAATTTCATACGATTGCTTACACGGACTTCCATTGGATTTATGATATGAACTTGTTACATGTTATTCCGGAACTTGCTCTTCAGACATTTTCTACTTTGTTACGACTTGTTCATGGACTCTATAACTAGGCTTCACCATTTTGATATACTGTATACTTCGGACACACTATTTTCTTGACAGCTGTACCTTGTGGACTGTCTTTTGGTGTATGCCTGGTTTTCACAGTGTTTGCATTTTACTAGCTTTTGTCTGATTGGCTTGTTCGTCCTTATTATTACTATTATCTTTGCTTATCATTTATTAAATTCATTAATTTTTTAGTTTCCGTTTCTTATTCTGGGGTGTTTCTTCCTCCCTTTCTTGTTTACATTTTACACCCTTGCCGTTTTCCCTCCCTACTTGAGCCACTGCAGCATAACCACTGCCAAATTTGCCCTCTTTTCCAGCACCAGGTTAAAACCTGCCTGTTCATTGAACATGAAGTTATTAGATCCCCACGCAGTCTTCAGTTCTTTAGCTAAGCTTTTTGGGGTACACAGAATGAGCCTCCTGGAAGAGTGGGGTATTTTTGAACCACAATCTGGCATGCCGGCTAATCTTCCTCACACAGAGTCAGGCAAAAGGAACTATGGAATGCATTCACCAAAAGGTGGCTTCATTTTGGCAATTTCCTGTCTGGCCTAAACATTTATTTATTTATTTTCTTAAATTTATATCCCGCTTCTCTCGATCCAATGGAACGACTCTAAGCGGCTTACAGAAGATTCAAAAACACAATATCAAAGGCACACAATTCAAAAAACACAGTATAACAATAATATAATCAAAAATACAATATTAAAGATGCAATTAATAACAAAAAATCACAAGAAATATCCAAGACCACCCACGAAATCCCCTGCCTTTAAAGTCCTCCAAGTCCAAGGGTGAGGGGGAAGGCGGGGCCCAAAGAACGCCAGCCAGGTGGAGAGGCTGATGGAATGGCCCTCTCTTCGCCCCCACCAGGGCAGGATGCACCACGGCGGCAGGCTCACCCGGGCGCCCCTCGCCTTTTAAGTCCAAAGGCGAGGGGGAAGGTGGGGCCCAAGGATGCCGGCCAGGTGGAGAGGCCAGGTGGAGAGGCCAATGGAATGGCCCTCTCTTCGCCCCCACCGGGGCAGCACATGGAAGAAGCTAAGCTTTTTGTTTTTTGACTTATAATTGTAAGATTTAAAAAAACTGTACATTATTTACATTGTATTAAGTTATTTTAACACAGAATATTTTGGGAAAGAAAAGAAAAGTGCTTTGCTTGGGTTTCTTCATGTTGATAACATTCCAGTCCAATATAACCTCTAGGATTAACAGGTCTCAGAGCACCAGTTGAAGTTTTAGGGAATTGCTATTCTCCCTTGGATCTGAAGGTGGAATTGAAATATTAGGTAAGCAGTACTATTGATCCACTACAGAAGATCCAATTTTTGATGCAAGGTGTCTTTAAAATGTTATTTTAAGCTGCATTAACAATATAGTCTCCAAAACCTGTGAGATACTAGTCCCCCCTTTTGCCACTAGTTAAGACACATCTAAAGTGCTGTGTCCATTCACTTTAAGAAGGATGCAAAAAAAATATGGAAAAAGTTCAGTGGAGTTCAAGGATGATCAGGGGACTAGAAACTAAGCCCTATGAAGAAAGACTGAATGAACCAGGCTTGTTTAGCCTTGAGAAAAAGGAGATCTCAGGAGGTGGTGAGGACTTCAACATTGGAGGTGTTCAAGAGAAAATTGGACAATCACCTGCCATATCTGCTTTGATTTGGATTCCTTCACTGAACAGATGGTTGGACTCAATGGCTTCATAGGCACCTTCTGTTGTGTCCAGCCTTCGCAAGCAATAGTCCAGACAACGATGAACAAAACAGTAACAAGTCTTTATTTAACAGTTTATTCAAGATGAGCTTACAAGGCGATCCAGACATGGAGATGGCTATACAGTCCCATGGAATCAGTCCCTCCGGAGTGTGCCAAGGAAGAAGGCAATACCTAGCTACATTAGGATTTGTAGCATAATGGAGGAGACTCAGGCTAGCACGTTGCTGGCTACCTGTATGGAGAGGGAAGTATAGATCCGGTCCGGCCCCACCCTTGTTTACCCGTGGGGTTTATATAGTGTCTCCCTGGTGGTGGCTTCTTGATACAATGTAACAACCCGCCAGACAAGTGTAACTAACTGATCATAATAGGGAATATATGTTTTTAACCAATGGAGAACAGGATCCAAAACTTTAGCCAATCACAGGACTGATTAGCATAATGAGCACGCCCTGTGCAGGGGGTTTTTGTGCCACTTTCTGTTCCTAATTTGGATGGCGGGAAACCACCATTTTCCTCTTGCAAAGGTGCTGCCCGCGCTACTTGCCAATGTGCCTGAATATACAACACCTTCCCACTCAATAATTTTATGATTTTATGATTTACTACCTTCTCATTGCCAGCAGGCACTAGGGTTCATTGCCTAAAATGCAGAGGTGTCCGTACGATGTGTTTCCTTCCCTCTCAAACTCTTGTCTGTCTCACCTTGGTGACCTCAAGAGGACTTATTTAATTATTTATTTTATTCACATTTGTATCACCACCCCCACGCCGAAGCAACTCCAGGCGGCTCACAAATAAAAACATAAAAAACATTAAAAAATCCACAATAAAATCATTTTAAACCATCCCCATTAAAATCCCTCCCACCCCATCTGTAAAAAAGAGGGAGGATTTTGATTATGTTCTCTACAAGCCAGCAGGCAGGGGTCAACACCTCTATCTGACTTGCCCTTATTCTCAGGTTTTGGTGCTTAAATGTTAAAGAATGGGATAGTGCTATCTGCCAGCCATAATCGTACTCTTTGTGTGGAAGCCTCCATCTTCAGCCTTCTGTTTCCACAAATCCTAAAGTCTCACAAAAAGTCTGAATTACTAACATGCAGTTATTGAAAGACCAAACCATAATCTTTAATAATTTCAAAACACAAACACATTTCAGAATTCATTTTGCCTCTACATCTGTTCTCTACCCTATTCACTGTGGGCAGGAAAAGCAGAGGAAATTTCCCTTTTTATGAGAAAGGCTTTGAAAATGTTCTGGGACAACATTTTCACCAAAATGTTTTGCCTGCTCCACTAACCATGAATAATTTTGTGTCAAATTGACATTTCAACCCATAACATCCCGTGGTACTCTTGACTTGGTAACAAAACATCCAAATACTGGGTGCTTTGTGTTAAACCAGTCTTATCTTCCCTTTGACATTGGAAGAACCAGTTGGAGGTTTTGCTTTAGGGACTGGATAGTTTTCTGAAAGGTTTTGCATAGCCCACTTGAGGATCACATGCAGGGCTGATTCTCCACTCTTTTTCACACAAATAGAGAAATCATGCCTCAAGAAGGGTGCAGGGCTTCCCCACCCCAACCTCCTCAACTTGAAAGATCACACCCACGCTGCCCATGTAAAGACTTTTCTTTGTTTTATATTTTTAGCTGCTCTCCTACAATGTTTGTCATTGTTAAATAGATTATTGGTTTGAAAGATGTGCTTATATTAAAGAAGTGAAATAGCCATGTATGAATGACACTATTTTTTAAATGAAATATTCTGTATTTATAAAGCGCTCATAAATAACAGCTTCCTTTGTCAGCTTTAGCCCAGGGACTAAATTGGACTATTCTCAATTCTCCTTGAGTGCTAACTACCACCACAATGTGCTGACAAGTCAGTTTGGACATAAAGAGGCCTTCTTTAGGTATTCGTACTAGTGCAGGGGTGGGGAACCTTTTCCTGTCGGAAGGTCGCATGTATTTAATATTTTTTAATTAAAAAACCCTTAATTTTAAAGTTACTAAAATAAAAGTATAAAAGACTAACAAAAATGTATTAATAAAAATAAAAGGATCTGCTCTGTAAAATGTAGATTCAGGCAAACAGCTGCAGTTAAGGACCTAGAGGTGGCATGTGGCCTTAAGGCCACAGGTTCCCCACCCCTGCACTAGTGGTTTATCATTCCCTTAAACCAGGGACATCCTGGTATTATGTAGATTTCCTAAGACCACATAGAGTGGGTCTTCTTTCAGTGGTACAATGGGGAATCAAACTTCTAGCCTCTGGCTCCACATTTAGGTGTTTCAACTCAGTCTCTCTGCACTGTCAAATTTTAGGACAGTGTGGTACGGGATGAAGGGGTGCATGGAAGGAGCACATTGCCATTTGTTAGGATCCCCATGTATCAACATTGGTTCAGTCTGGCCAGGTTATCCTACTATGGTAATAGAGTAGACCTATTGGGAAGCATGCCAGAGGGAGCTCTCAGAGCCCTCTCTGTGGGTATGTATGCTGTTGCCCCCACACAGAGCTTGCCCCACCCCTCTATACAACAGCCCAATGGGAGCACTTCCTCCCTCTCCTCAGCACAGCATTCACCCTTCCCTCTGCCCAGCAGCCAAATGGGACCACTTCCTTCCCCTCCTCACCCCTAGCATAGATTTCACCCTGCCCATCTGTGGCACAGATGGCAGCCTGTTGAGTTTGGGCACTCATTCTCTAAAAGAGTCACCATTACTGGAGTAGACCATACTGCCAGAAACTCAACGCCAAGTGTCAGCCAGTAGTTAACTAAACTGACCACCCTGAGGACTAACGTCTTTGGGTGGCGAAGTCCACAGGGAAGGGTGATGGTCCCTAAATTGATTAAATCCCACTTGAATCCATCAATACTTGCCTGGGCCTGATGAGGACGTTGCATGCCAAAAGGGCTCAGGGCTAGAAAGTGACTCGTGGAACTGGATCACTGGTATGGGGATCATGCTACGATGTGGAAGGTAGATGAAAAGACACTGCATTATATTCTCAGAACAGTCTTCATGGCTGATCACCATGGTGATCACCAATATTCGGATTTGAATATGGAAGAAGAAGGTGATGACAATTGGGTAGTATTAAATTTGCTGTAATGATACAACTTCAGCAACAACATAAATTGCTTACTTTGCAGCTATTGAGTATGGTTGCAGAAAAGTAAATACTGTACTTCCCCTGCTTGCTGAGGAATACCAGGGGAAGTGATTTTTTTGCTATGATCATAGACAGTAAACAATTCATGTTGTTGCTGAGACTGTACAATCACAGCATATCCCTATTTGTCACCCCCACACACACACCGTCTCATCAGATGAGGAAGAATACTGGATGTTTACATCAGTAGTGGCTCTGACAGCTGCTTCTCTCTCCCTCAGCATCGATATGCTGCTGGGAATGGATTTAAAAGAGTACAGTCAACCCTCACATAACAACACGTTCGGATAACATCATTTTCACTTAACAACGCATCATTATGCACCACGTGTTCCCCTGCATTACAACGTTTTTAGTGTCATTGTCCGGAAAACAATGCTAAAATAACTGGACAACGACACTAAAACATCGTTATGTGGGAAACTCCATAGAAACCTGCATAACAAAAATCGCTTAGCAACACTACTTGGGGAACCAAGTAACGTCGTTATGCAAGGGTCTACTGTACCCAAAATAGTAGAACTCCCTGACAGGGGCTCAAAAAGGGCACTTTGTGGTGATTTGTTCCACTCTGGTGTCCAATGGGTGCAGATGTCAGAAGAAAAAGCAGACCAACCTGCTGTAAAAATACCCAGAAGAGCAGGGTATGGGGAACTGTACAGTTCTTCAATCAGTTATTTAGTGAGAAAAGTACACTATGGCCATACATCCCATGGTGCAGAATTGCCTACAATTTTCATCTACCTAGTCTGTGGTATGAATGGTAAGCTCATTAGTCTCTTTTGTCAAAACATAGGCTTCCCTTATTCTGTGGACTGTGTAAAGATGAGTAGTGGAGAACAAAGAACAAGTTAAGGCAATGGCTCACAGTATATAGCTTTCTGGTTCCACTCCTGGAAACTCTCAGGAGGGTAGGAAAAGCCTTATCTCCGTCTCCAAAGATCCATGCCACTGAGAGATGACAATACAAGGCTAAATGGACCAATATCCTTACTCAGTCTAAGGGGATATTTTTCTGTGAAGAAAAGTGAAAGGAAGGAGAAGGGATGGCAGAATTCTAACCACCAGTTATTTTTCTCAAGTGTAAAGGAAGAACCCTCCATAATAGTCAACCAGCAAATATATGCATTTCTTTTTTTCTACTTTCTTAGCTCTTCTCTGTACTTCTTCCATTACAAATTTCATCCTAAGTTCTATTAATACAATTCAAAGACTTTGTTCTCACCATTTACCTTGTTACAGTCAGTTGGGAAGCAATCAGTAGACTATAAAATGGTCTATGCTTATATGTTTAAATGCATAAACAACAGCAATAATTGTAGGTTGCCCGCGGGAATAATTGGCAATTAAACCTCTCCCCAGGAGTTCGCTCAGCTTTCGACAGATCCGGGGATCATCCGAGCTCGGCGGGAAAGGAAATTGGGAAGCAGGCTAGTTAGAGATGAATCACAAACCTCGACTGATGGCTACAGTAGAGTAAGGCAAACAAGCCAAGGCAGACAGAGGACAAAGTTAGATGCCTGGAGTCAATACACATAGACCCTGAGATTAGGGCAGGAACAATGGGTTTCGTCATCCCGATGTAATTAACCACGGGCTGTCCATAAACCACAGGGCAACGTCCAAGAGCGGACATTGTAGCTGACCACTGAAAAATGCCAGATATGCAAGCCTTCTGTATAGGGGAGTCACGAGCATCATAGGCACGAGTCACGAACCCCAAGGCAGGGTAATAAATACGTATCCCCAACTCTGGTCGGGGCTGGACTTCACCGCACGATTGCCTCCGTGTGTCTTCCTTGTGGCCAGCCATTCCTACAAATAATAATTACCCTTATATACTGCCCACTCTCTGGTCGGTTCACAAGGGAATTAGCATTTTGTCCCCAACATGCTGGGTACTCATTTTACCAACCTCAGATGGATGGAAGGCTGAGTCAACCTTGATCCCTGTCAGGATCGAACTGACAATGTTTTGGTTGCAGTACAGCAGGTTAACTACTACGGCACCTGGGCTCATCGATATATGTGCAAGCTCCTGCTCTTTTGTTCATCAGGAGATCACATACTGTACTTTATTTGTGGAACATCCCAGTTTCTCTTTGCAGGCGCACCCCCCCCCCCAATAATGGACTCAGAGACAAATGAAAGTGGATAACGGCATTGGGCCACATTTATTGATTCATGCCCTAGTCCGAATTATAAATTTCTATTGGTAAAACGACCAATCATAATTCTTAAGGCAAGCAGGCCGAAGTAACACTGGTAAGGTACCACCCAAAATTGCCAACGGCAATTGTTACAATGTATCTATTTGTATCAATTTGTTTGTTGACAACAAACAAATTGTTGACCGTAGTCAATATCTACCTAATGACCCCACCCTCTGACGTGTATCCGTAAAATCAGGGGGTGATTCCAGCTGTCTAGTGGTAACCATCACCCCCTCGCCTGGTTCGTCGTTGACCGGACAACGTTTAAACAACTTATGCCTATCTAGTGTTGTCCAGTCAATTGCGAACCTGCCGGATACCTGTGAGTCATAAATGTTTACCTTACCAGTGCTACCCGCCCATGTGACCAAAGTCAACAGCAGCACAGAACAAAAACCCCTATATCAAACCATAGCAACAGTGTGGGATGGGCAAAAAAGCCAGGACTCAAGGGCCAATTGCGAGTCCCAGCCAAAAATTCCCACCCGGCCCCGAAGCGACCAAGAAATCACACTGTTAACTAGGGAGGGGGTGGAGGGGAAAATCTTCTCTGCTCCGTCGCTTCGCCAAAATGGCAGCACGGCTGCCTCGTGGCCAGCCCTTTTATTAGGGTGTTGGCCACGCCCCTAACTACCCGGATGGCTTCGTCCGGTGGGGGGGGCCCGCAAAGAGCGCGGCGGCCATTTTGGCACCACGCTTCCATTGCAGGCGCACACACCCCCCCCAATAATGGACTCAGAGACAAATGAAAGTGGATAACGGCATTGGGCCACATTTATTGATTCATGCCCTAGTCCGAATTATAAATTTCTATTGGTAAAACGACCAATCATAATTCTTAAGGCAAGCAGGCCGAAGTAACACTGGTAAGGTACCACCCAAAATTGCCAACGGCAATTGTTACAATGTATCTATTTGTATCAATTTGTTTGTTGACAACAAACAAATTGTTGACCGTAGTCAATATCTACCTAATGACCCCACCCTCTGACGTGTATCCGGGGGTGATTCCAGCTGTCTAGTGGTAACCATCACCCCCTCGCCTGGTTCGTCGTTGACCGGACAACGTTTAAACAACTTATGCCTATCTAGTGTTGTCCAGTCAATTGCGAACCTGCCGGATACCTGTGGGTCATAAATGTTTACCTTACCAGTGCTACCCGCCACCCGGAGAGGCTTCAATAAAGGCTCGACGCCCCCCCCCAAGACCGTCAGCTCGGTCGACAGGCCTGCTCGCCAATCACTCAGCAGGAGGTCCATACCTCCTCGCGACAGATGGGCCCCCTCCCCTGAATAAAGCTCATAATTTTGCAGACTGATGGCGGGGAGGCGAATGACGCGTCCCCAACCCATGTCAAAAAGGAACCGGGCAATAGCCCCGGAGCGACGAGCCCGGTCAAGCGCCTGGAGGCCAAACGCTCCCCTGTAAGCGTACTGCGGTATCATGTCCGACCAAATGAGGGGTGTGGCAGGCCACACATAATGTGAGTAGGCCAGGCGACTGCAAATCGCAAGCTTCCGCGATAGGCCAGTGACCTGTCAGAAACCATTGCCCCCAAGGTGAATAACCAGGACATCAGGCGAGTCAGCATCCCTGATGTAGAAAAGGAATGGCAACAGTTCCCGCCATAACATGCCGCGCTTACCACACCACCTGAGATGTGCGGGTGCACCCAGTCCCAGTCGGGGTCCCACTCTGTCGCCGCAGCGTAACGCGCTGCCCTGTGCAGCGTAACGCGCTGCCCTGTGCAGCGTAACGCGCTGCCCTGTGCAGCGTAACGCGCTGCCCTGTGCACGTGGCAACGGCCCACCAGCCATACTGTCACCGGTGTAAAACGACACCCAGGGTCTGTCAAGGAAAAAGGGGGGGTGAGAAACATTGCAGTGACTAAACTGGCACTCATGGTTGAAGAGGGTGAACACAAAAACTGAAAACAATGTGATCCCCACCTTCCCATGCGGCGTATTTCAGCCCCAGAGTACCCAAAAGTAGCCGCAGTAGAAACCGCCCCCATCCTGCAGGAATGGTTGAGTGAAAGGAGACCCATCCTGGTGACAGAAAAATGGGGCATGGTGCGTGCCACACAGTGCAAGAAACTCCTGTAGGGCACCAACCGGACAGATGTCTGCCAAGGAACATCGTAGCAGTCTTACACCACTGACTACGCCGTGCTGATCTGTTTTAGAGGAGCGTATCCTCAACTGAGCCCATCATTGCAAACATAGACATCTTCGAGTTCCAGTGCCCTACGACTTGCATCCGCCTTAGTCAGCATCACAAGCTCGCTGATGCGGAGCGCTCCAAAAAAGGCCACCGTCGTAGCCGCATGAAACAGGGCTGCCTCATACCTATTGAAACATAGGTCATGCCAGCCCCGTGCCAGTTGGGTAAGGACCCCCAGGGAAATTGGGTGGCGGTCGTCCAGGCTACGCCCACGTTCCCGCACCCACCCCTCCAAAACGTGTCTCACATGGAAATCAGCGGTACTGTCCGCATGACCTCCCACCTTGGCCATAAAAGCCAGTGCTGATAGCCTAGATGCCACGGTGCGGGGTGCCAGGCCCTGGGCGTGCAGGTAAACCATGAAACGAAGGAGGTGGGCCACTGGGATCGGCCAGGTATCTGGCAGTCGAGATTGGGTACAAAAAGTCTGAAAGGAAACCAACGCGTGGTGATACGCCTTACGCGTGCGTGGCGCCAGAGACATGCCGATCGCCCGGTTCACCTCTCCTTGCCAAAGGTCCATATCTCCTCCGGGAGTGGCGAGGGAAACTCCTCCGCATCCGGGGCCAAGGCACGGAACCGGGAGATCTGCAGGCGGGACAAAGCATCAGCAATATCATTATTCACCCCCGGGACATGCCTGGCCCTGAACAGTACATTGAGGCGCAGGCGGCGCAATACAAACTGGCGCACGAGGTTCATGACCCTGGGAGATTTAGAGGTCTGTGAGTTGACAATGTGGACAACGGCCGCATTGTCACACCAGAAATGCACCACAGAGTTGGCCCACTCCTCACCCCATAGCATCAAGGCCCCCAGTATGGGGAAAAATTCCAAATATGTGAGATCCCTCAGGCGACCCGTGCCTGACCAGGCTGGTGGCCATCCACCATAGGCCCACTTCCCATTGAAGTACATCCCATAACCAAGGGATCCGGAGGCATCAGACTGAATCTGAAATTGGGGTGAAGCCAGGAGGTCGGACCTCCAAAATGAGACCCCATTGAACTCCCTCAGGAACTGGAGCCATATGTGCATATCTGCCCTAATGCCCCGTGTCAATCGCACCTTATGATGGGGCCTGGATAAGCCTGCCATGGCATCGCACAAGCGCCGAGCAAATGCCCTGCCAGGTGCGACCACCCTGCAAGCGAAATTAAGGTGTCCATGTAGCACCTGCAGTTCCCGAAGGGATGCCTTGCGCTTAGCCAGCAAGTCCGATATAAGGGCCACTATCCTTGACACCTTGTCTCCCGGCAACCTAGATGCCTGTGCTACCGTGTCAATCTCCACCCCCAGGAATACTAACTTAATAGACGGGCCTTCGGTCTTTTCGGGCGCTAAAGGGACACCAAGTTCCTCCATTAGCGTCTGAAATGTATTGAGGAGACGTGTGCACGTGTCCCAGCCCCGTTCACCCCCGAACAAAAAGTCATCCAGGTAATGGGCTACAGACCGAGACCCTGACCTACGGACAAATGCCCACTGCAGGAATGTACTGAAGCGCTCGAAAGCCGAGCAGGATATGGAACAGCCGAATGGCATGGCTTTGTCAAAATAATATTCACCCCGGAATTTAAAACCCAGCAACTCAAAGTCACCCGGGTGCACCGGCAGGAGGCAAAAAGCCGACTTAATGTCACACTTAGCCAAGAGTGCTCCCGGGCCACATGAGCGCACCATGCGCAATGCCTGGTCAAATGATGTATACTCGACAGAACAAAGGTCCTCAGGGATAGCATCATTGACCGAATGACCGGCTGGGTAGGACAAGTGATGAATCAGGCGGAACTCGCCCGAGGACTTCTTGGGCACTAGTCCTAGAGGAGACACCTGAAGGTTGGGGAAAGCGGGCGCAGGGAAAGGGCCAGCGACCCTGCCCGCAGTGACCTCCTTATTAATGCTGGCGGCAGCCACCTCCCCCCGTCCTCTAAGTGACAAAAGGTTGGGTGAGTCCTGCGGTGACCTATCCCCCATGAAAGGAATACGGAAACCCAGTTGAAAACCCTGAAGGAGGTACACAGCGTCTGCTTTCTTCGGGTACAATGCGAGCCAACGCTCCAGCATATCAACATTAATTGGGGAGGGGGCCTTTCGGTGAACCCACTCCTTCCGTGGCAGTCCTGCCTGCCCCTTGTCCGCCCCTGCCCCTGCCCCCGTATCCCCCCGGCCTGGGACAGGCGGAGGCAGCATGGGGGCCAGAACAAGCGGGGCACTCATGCTTGTACTTGCAATTTTTCCTGTTGCAAGAACCATTGGACGAGAAGGTCCAGCACAGCAGGCGGGCTGGAACCCCCTGCCCCGCCACTTGGCGGGGAGCCTGTGCCGGGGCCACTCGTTGGACCGCATGTCCACAATGGTATCTATCCCCAGGCGCCGGGCGCGGGGGGTCATATACAGAAGCCACAGCTTCTGGCAGGGCTCATCCCACCTCATCTCTGGGTGCAGTGGAATCCTCATGCGGAATTCTTCGTCGTAAGCCAGCCACGACGGACCCGGGAAGTCAACCATGGCCCGGTAGATGTTGTCCAGATACTGGACCATAGGGATGGCCAAATCCGGCCTAGCCCTGAGGTAAACGGCCATGTAAATCAGGTACGCTGGCAACCAGTTTGCCCACGTGCGTGGCGGCTTACGACGACGTGCCTGCTCCTTATCCTTCTCGTCCAGCCCTTCCCTCTCCTCCTTGGTCGGCTCCCTATTAAGAAGGGAGAAGATATCTACATACTCTCCCCTCCAGATCTTTTCCTTGGTGGACTGGGCCAGATGGTTCCCCCAGGGGCAAGGAATACCCTGCCGTTGGCAGTGCCGACACCGGCACAGAGGGAACTGCGGGCAAAGCAAAGGGGGCCCGTACCAGCCCGGGGATCCCCAACACATTCCCCACCACACAGGGGGCCCCACCCAGACCCGGGCCCTGTGTCAGGGGTGAAGTCGCCGGGTGGGCCGGGGGCAATTGGACCGCCGGGCCACCTGTGCGAGGCCATGGCCATTGGAAAGCCCCCCCCCAGGGAAGTCGGTTGTGTGGGTGCACTAGCTTGAACTGCATACTCACCCGATGCACCCCCACGGGCCGCCCCCACCGGGGGTTCCGGCCCGCTGGGGGCGTCGGAGCTCACGACCGAAGCTGAGCTCGTCGACGGGGCCAGGCCCGCACCAGACTGCTGCACCTGTTGAGTGGGGAGCTGCGAGGCAGTGGCCACCACCGGCCCGCGCGCCTCAGGCGGCTCAACCCGACCCATCGCCGGCCGCTGTTCGGCAGCCAAAGGGGGCACCTGGAATCCTAAAGGCACCTCTGTTTGATTGGCCCTCGCCAAGGATGCTTCGAGGGCCGCAACGCGGGCCAGGACGGCCTCCACGTTAACAAATGCCCCAGCCCCAACGGGGGGGCGAATGGGCAATCGGCCCATATGTAAAGGGTACCTGTCCAGGCCCCTGAGTCCCAGGGGCCAGATAAGGCCAAGAGCCCATGCCCGGCCCCTGTGGAGCCGTGGGCACGCCCTGCAAAGGCAGGGAACCCAACCACCCCCCGTGGTTCACTCCCCCCATGGGGAACCGTGCACCCGGGCAAGAGGGCCCAGCCGCAGGACCCCAGCGGGGGCGCTGGTCAGCGATTGCGGGCCAAGGGCTGAGGCCCCATCCGGGGCAACCTGCCCGCACCGCGGATCGGGCCAAGGGGCCACCGATCCCATCCCACCGGTCCCGGTGGGCTCCGTTAAAGGTGGCTGCTGGGCGGGCGCAGTCGCGGTCCTCCGACCCGGCTGGCGCCTCCGCGCCGATCGATCCACGTTAGCGGCTGCCTTCTTCTTCGAGGCATAGCAGAGTTAGCTAGGAAGCCTACGGAGAGAAAAAGCTGCCCAAAAAGGCTTCCCCTGAAAGTACTCGAGCGACTGAGGTAAGAGGGAAAATCTTCTCCGCTCCATCGCTTCGCCAAAATGGCAGTACGGCTGCCTCGTGGCCAGCCCTTTTATTAGGGTGTTGGCCATGCCCCTAACTACCCGGATGGCTTCGTCCGGTGGGGGGGGCGCAAAGAGCGCGATGGCCATTTTGGCGCCACGCTTCCATTCTGCCAGTTCTACATTCAGCTCTCATGTCCAAACCAGAAGAGTTAGTTCTGGTTGCTACCATAGACAGTTAACGTGCTAGGTGGTCTAACTTGGGATAAAGTACTTTTCCATATCTAATAAAGCAACTGTTTGGTAAATGCTCATCTTTTATAACCATAAATTATCATCAGGAAACTCACGAACTATACATGGGGAGCTCAACCATCCATGTTGCGTATATTAGCTTTAGCCCTGAACGTTTCTGCAGCTGTGTATGCTGGTCCAATATGGAGTGCATCCACCCATGCAAAAAAAGTTTACATCAGTGTGAATAAAATCATGCATGTAGTGACAGGATGCCTCAAACCTACACCAGTTGAGAAAACATACTCTCTTGTTGGTATCACTCCACCTAATATAAGGAGAGAAGTAGCAGTGGATGTCAAGAGAACTAAAGAAGAGAGGGACCCTCAACATCTTCTGAACAGATATGTGCCTCAAGTCCACCAGCTCAGATCCAGGAAGAGCTTTATGGCAAGAACAAACATTCTTTAGGATATACAAGAGCAAAACCAAATTAGAAACTGAAGGAAGGAGCTCACTGGACAAGAAATAACATTAAAGGATGATATGCCTGACAAACTCAACCTCCCTTATGTCACTTGCAGAACTCTGTATAGTGGGGGGTGCTGGTGGACAACAACATGCTGTGTGAGTGTAGAGAGATACAGAATCTGGCTCATTTACTGGTCTCCCGATTACTGCCAGAAACACGCACCAATGAGGACTTAAGTTTGGCCAACAACAAAGCCATGAAAGTGGCTTCACTTTGGCAGTCAAGGGTTTGATTGGGACACAAAAGAAAAAAAACATAAATTGTACATTGAGCATGATTATTATGAAGCATATGGCACTAGTGATGCAGCCTGAAACCATCTTGGCTTGGGACTGATTCTAATTTTTTTATTAAAAAAAAGATGCTGAAAATTGTGGGAGGGATTTTGAAAGAAGAGGCTTGACAGTAGCATCTCAGCAGGGATCTATGGAGGAACCAGGACTAGAGCTGTAGAGAAATTGGGCTGCAAAGATGAAGCTCAGAGCTAGGAATGTTAAGCACGAACTCAATATAACTTGCCCATTTTATTTGCACCTGGACAGGCTGTTTGAGGAGGAACAATTAAAGCAAGGGCAGGGCAGGCATTAACAGTGGGTTCTAACAGAATACTAAACTCTTGCTGGAGTGGCCAGAGGTCCAGTTGCGCAGAGGAGAGTTCTTCTGTACAATCTGAAATTCTCCCCTCTTCTGATGGATTGTCCAACCCAAATCCAGTTTAAAGAGCAAAACTACAAATGGAAGTACGCCTACCCTGAAGCTGCCCATCACGATTTAGTGCTTAGATGAACAGCTCAGGCACACAAATTACTTGGCCACAATTTTCCCTGTGGTGGCGAGATATACTGTGTTTCTATTTAAATAGTAGCAATTATATCTAAATCTAAATCCATGCATATTAATTACCATATGCACATCTTGTGGAAACATGCATCCACATTTTACTCTTCTGTGGAGATACATTTCCTCCTCCTCTTCTTTTCTTTTTTTGGGGCTGTCGTTTTTTTGACAGATATATAAGTGGCCACCATAAATGTGGCACTTGCACAAAGATACTGAACTAACAACACCAGGGGGGCATGGAAGGGAAAGTAGGGAGGGAAAGACCTACATGAATTGAATGAGCTAATTCGCATGAAAATGAAACTGCAGCATGGAAGAGTTGATTATAATGATGTGTCTCCTGATTTCCCCCTTTTCCTCATGTACACAAACACTTTTATTTACTTCAAATAGTCTCTCGTCATTAAAGTGAATACTCTTAAGCCAGTGAATGTTATTGATGCTTCTGGCTATTGAGGAAGAAGTTAATGTGTGCAGCAAAATAGGCAGACAGGCAGGTGGTCTCTTGAAAAAGACTCCAGCACAAGATTCTCCAGATGCCAGCATGATAACAGCAGGATCCTCTTCTCAGCAGGCTGCCTGACTGAAGTTGCAGTTCGCCAGACTTTCATGATGTACTCTGGTTAATTACGATTTGTTGAGGGTGAAGCCCTTTGCCACGGCCTGTGTTCCATCACAATTGAGTCACAACACATTTATCCAATCCTAGAAACTGCTCCTTGGAAGGACATATACTGAACTGAAGCTCAAATACTTTGGCCACCAAATGAAAAGAGAGGAGTCACTGGAAATTAAAATTGGAGAAGGCCCTGATGCTAGGAAAGGAGACGGGGATGGCAAAGGATGAGATGGCTAGATGGCATCATTGACATGGTGAGCATAGATCTGTGCAGACTACGGAGGATGGCAGATGATAGAGAAGACTGGCATGTGGTGGTCCATGGGGTCACAAAAGGTCGGACTCGACTATGCGAATGAACAACAACACAAACGTGGTTGGGGGAAATCTACTGCAATCAGATTGAAAGGGAGACATTTAAAAACACACAGCGGTGGTGACGGAGGCCCTTGAGAGGGCCAGGAAGGTGCAGGAGCCACAGAGGAGGCTGGCCCTCCGAGCTCTGGAGCCTCAGAGGCTGAGGAGGAGGCCACGTTGTCCGAAGCCAAGGAGGGAGAGAAGGTCCGAGGCCTCATCAATGGCTGCATGCCGCTCTCTAACCAGGTGTCTGGACACATGTATTGGAAGGATAAGGGCAGTAAGTTACCATTGACGGAGAAGCGGGATGGGTGAAGGAAGAGAGAGATGGAGGAAGGGAGGATGAGTGACCCACACACACCCTACGAGGTTTCCTAGAGGGAAAGGTTGGCCTACGTGAAAGAAATGAAAAACCCAAGCGAAGCCGGGTAATCAGCTTGTATAAAATATAGTCTATTTATATGAACATGTTGATCAGAACATGGGGAATATTTCTATAAGAGAGTTGCTCCATCAGGTAACCAGGTCCCAAACTGTGGATGGCTTTGTATGTCAGCACAAGCATCTTTAATCTAGCCCAGAATACAATGGATAACCCATTTCCCAGACTTTTAATGAATGAACATGTGTCTGCCTCAAGAGGAAAAGCTTAAATATCTAAAGCCTATTGTGATCCCTGAAATGGAAAATAGCATAATTATTTTTCTCCTTCTCCTGACAGTAAAAATCCAGTGCCCAAAACGGAGGTTCCTTTATTGCCTTTCTGTGATGTTAAGAATGAGTTCACAGAAGCAGCTGCCTCAGGGTTTGGAATCAATGTGGCCCTTCAAATATTACAAGTATTGCTGTCGTCATCTTTAGCCTACCTACCCAGTTCTTTGCAGGCGCACCCCCCAAATAAAGACTCAGACACCGATATATGGATAAAGGCATTGGGCCACTTTTATTGAATAATGCCCTAGTCCGAATTATAACTTTCAATTGGTGTACTCATCCAATTGTAATTCTTAAGGCAAGCAGGCCGCAGTAACACTGGTAAGGTACCTCCCAAAATTGCCAGTGGCAATTGGCTACAATGTATCCATTTTGTATCAATTTGTTTGTTGACACAAACAAATTGTTGACCGAAGTCAATAACTATCTACTGACCCCACCCTCTGACGTGTATCCGTCAAATCATGGGGTGATGCATGCTGAAAAGCTCCTGCCATCACCCCTTGCCTGGTTCGTTGTTGACCGGTCAAAGTTATTACACCTGTACCTGTCTAAGTGTTGGCCAGTCAATTGTGAACCTGCTGGATACCTATGGGTCATAAATCTTTACCTTACCAGTGTTACCTGCCACACGGGGAGGCTTCAATGAAGACTCACCGCCCCCCGCAACCCCAGACCGTCAGCTTGGTCACCAGGCCTGCTTGCAAATCTTCCAAAAAGAGGTTCATACCTCTAGCCGACAGGTGGGCCCCATCCCCTGCATAAAGATCATAATTTTGGAGACTAATGGTGGAGTGTCGGATGACCATCCCCAAACCCTTGTGTGCCAAGAACCGGGCAACAGCCCTGTTCACCGAGCGGCGAGCGCGGTCAAGGGCACGGAGGTCAATACCTCCCCTGTAAGCATGATGCGGTATGATGTCCGACCACAGCAGCCGTGTGGACGGCCACACATAATGCAAATAAGCTAGGTCACTGCAAATCGTGAATTTTAAAGAAAGGCCAGTGACCTGGGCGAGGTCATTGCCCCCGAGATGCAGTACAAGGACATCAGGCGGTTCAGCATCCCTGATGGAGAACAGGAATGGCAACAGTTCCCGCCATCTCATTCCGCACTTACCGTACCACCGTATGCGTGCGGCTGCACGCAGTCCAAGCTGGGGTCCCCACTCTGTCGCCGCAGAGTACTGCGCTGCCCAGTGCACGTAACTGTGGCCCACCAGCCATACTGCCACCGGTGTGCGGGGACACACAGGGTCTGTAAAAGAAGAAAAGAGAACAATGACTTAACTGGTACTCATACCTGAAGCGGGCGAACATATAATGCAAAACGCATAGATCCCCATCTTCCCATACGGCGTATATCAGCTTCAGAGTACCCAAATGCAGCCGTTGTGGACGCAGCACCTATCCTAAACGAATGGGTGCCGTAACGAGCCCCGGGGAGGCCAACACTGGATAGTGCCATACCGGTCACCTTCCAAAATTGAAATTTAGTAAGGGGAGACCCATCCTGGTGGCAGAAAAACGGGCTAGGGTGCGTGCCACGCACTGCCAAGAACTCCTGTAGGGCACCAACCGGACAGATGTCTGAAATGGAACATCGTAGCAGTCTAACTCCACTGCCTACGCCGTGCTGATCAACTTTTGAGGACCGTATCCTCAACTGAGCCCACTCATGAGAGACATAGACATCGTCGAGTTCCAGTGCCCTACGAGTCGCATCCGCCTTAGACAGTAGTACCAACTCACTGATGCGGAGCGCTCCAAAGAAGGCCACCGTGGTAGCCGCATGAAAAAGAGCCGCCTCATACTTATCAAAACACAGATCATGCCATCCTCGTGCAAGGTGGGTAAGCACCCCTGGTGAAATTGGGTGGCGAGTGTCCGGGCGGCGGCCACGTTCCCGTGTCCACCCCTCCAAAACATGTCGTATGCGGAAATCATTCACGCAGTCAGCAAAACCCCTCACCTTGGCCATAAATGCCAGTGCCGACAGCCTAGATGCTATAGTGCGAGGAGCCAGACCCTGACTGTGTAAATAAACCATAAATTGTAAAACTTGTTCGACTGTAATGGGCCACACTTCGGGCAACTGAAGTTGCACACAAAAGGTTCTAAATTGAACAAAAGCATGGTGATACGCCTTACGCGTGCGGGGTGCCAAAGACATGCCAATCGCCCGGTTCACCTCTCCTTGCCAAATGTCCAAATCTCGGCCGGAAGTGGCGAGGGGAATTCCTCTGCTTCCGGAGCCAAGGCGCGGAACCGGGGGATCTGGAGGCGGGATAAAGCATCAGCAATATCATTATTAATACCTGGTACATGTCTGGCTTTAAAAAGCACATTCAGGGGGGCGTGGCTAAGATGGCCGACGAGTAACATCTTGATCCGGACGCTCGCGCCTATCAAAGTGGTAATCAATGTGATTGAGCAAAATGGGAAAATTTTAAAGTGGTAATTCTTGGCGATAAGACTCCTGCTTGCCTATTTGGAAAGTTTTGAGGTCGGACGGTTGAAGTTTGGGAGGCTTTCCTGGGCAGGCGAGGCTCGCGACAGAAGCCGTGGCTTTTCCTGCCGAGGAGCCGAGAACGGGACCAGCAAGACGGAGATTTGTGGCGGCAGTGGAATTGGCAAGAAAACAACCATATGTAAGTGCATGAAAGATTATATGGAAGAGTTAAAGTTAACTGGGGATTTTGCTTAGAAGAGCCTGGACTTGGAAGTGGGTGGAAGTGGATGAAATCGGGCGGTCATCCCGTTAATGGTGGCGGACCTGGAAAACGAAAGTGATTTTGTCCTGGTCTATGGCTTCCCTGCGCCCCAGGAGAACCGCGCCGTGTTTTGGCGATAATAAAGTGGTCTAAGAAGTTCTCGTCTGGGCTCCAGTATTGGAAGGCTGCACTGTGTTTTCAGTTTGGAGTGTGTGGGGAAAGTCTGCCATTCCACAGAGGAAGAAGGGGGGTTTCCCCCTGAAGTTAATGTAACCGCTGGAAAATGGCGTTTTGATTTGTCCGCTTCAAGAGAAGGCTTAACTTGTGTTTTTTTTTGAGTTTTTTTATTATTCCTTCACCGTGTGGATTACAAATATCATTTTCTTTTTGGACATATAGCTCCTCACGTCTTTCTTCCTTCCTGCTTGGATTTTGGGCTTTTTCCCTCTCATCCCCCCCCCTGGTGGTTTTGTCTCAAACGAAAAAGTCTGGGTGACCGTTTCCTTGGAGCCTTTATTTTCGTGGTTTGGAAGACGAATAGTTGGACTGCTTGCCTTGGGGAAACGGGTCGGATGTGGATTATTTTTTTCCTTTGTTTGTTTGGAGTATATTCCGGTTCCTTTCTTTTTTTGTGGATTATAGCAACTAACTCCTCGCTGGATTTCTTCCTTCCTACAAGTTCTGGCTGCCTTGCTTGGATACGTGGTACCAGTGGCTGCAGTGTTATAGGCTTGTTGGACTGACTAAATCTTTACAACGTTCTGCAACGCTGGACTCTCCTATTGCGTGTCATCATGGATAAAGGCACAAGAGGGAAAGCAAAAGAGGAAGAACCAGTAGTGAAGTCTAAGAGGAAAGAAAAAGCACCAATGGAAGAAGCCCCTCAGTCTTCATCACCACCTCCGGAGCCTTATGATCAAACTCAAATTATGGTGGAAATTGGCAAATTGTTTCAAAAATTGGAGAAGAATGAGGAATCAAGGGTGAAAGATAGAAATGAAATGATGAAAAAACAAGATAAGGTGGTATCATCTGTTGCAGATTTTTGAAAAAAGGTGGACTTAAGCTTGCAAAAAATAGAGGGAAATGTGAAATTGGTTCAAAATGAGGTAATTGCCATAAAAAGGGAAATAAAAGGGACTCAGGAGGCAGTGCGGGAGAATAAGTTGAAATTGGATGAGCAAGAGAGAAGGATTGATGCTGTGGAAGATATGATGAGAAAGCAGAACATTGTGATCCGTCAAGTGGTTGAACGGACACCGGATCAGTTAAGAGAAAGAGTGTTCAGTGGTTAAATGGTTTGAATATGGGAAAGGAATTTGTTCAGGAAGATATTGTAAGTGTATTTAGGGTGGGCCCAAGAAGAGGGAGGGTGGTTCAAAGAAATGTTTTGGTAAAATTTGCAAACTGGGGCGATAAGCTAAGAGTAATGGCTTTTCTGAAACGAGCTGGGCCTGATGCCCTGAAATTTGATGGTTCTGATGTAGAAGTTTATAATGATATTTCATTGAAAGAAAGAACGTGGAGATATAAGATGAGGCCTGTAACCAAATTGCTGATGAGTAAAAATATAAGGTACAACTGGAGATTTCCACAGCAACTGCGCTTTTTTATGATAAAAGAATGCAAGTAATTGATGAAGGGACTAATCCATTGGAGTATTTGAGTTTGCTGGAGTTAGTAAAAACAGACTCGGAAGAGTGGATAAATCTTAAGAAGGAATTGATGGAATCGGGAGCCTTGGGGAGGGAGTATGAGAGGGCGGAGGCCAGTGGTGCAACAGGTGGAACACCGCAGGGAAGGGAAGAGGAGGAGGAGCTGTCGTTGATCATGGTGGAGGAGGAGACAAGTAAGGAGCAATGAGAATTAGATTATTAAAAACTAAAGTATTTAAATGATATAGAAGGGTGAACAGCGCGTAGCACTGGTAGGAAGGCACATCTTGCATGCCCCCCCTCTCCCCTCTTTGGTTGTCGAAGGCGGCTTTTTTTCTGAAGAAGGTGGGGAGAGAGATAGTGTGTGTTTTATGTAGATTTGTGTGTCTATGGGGGAAGGGGTTGGTGGAGGCACGCCCAATGGAGAGTTTAGAAATTAGAAAGGAAATAGATTATGGGAAATATTAAAATATTAACATGGAATGTGAAGGGTACAGGTTCTGTCCTTAAGAGGCGGAGGCTGGAATTGGCGTTGAAGAAAGACAGACCCGATATAGTGTTTTTACAGGAAACGCACCAGAAGTCAAAAGATTCGAATAAACTTTTTTTGGGATGGATTCAACATTACGAGATGGCGTTTGGAACTTCAAAAGCGAGAGGTGTGGCAATTTTGATTTCTAAAAAATTAGGATTTGAGATTACAAAAAGTGTTGCTGACCAAGAGGGTAGATACTTGATTGTAAGAGGAAAAATAGAAGATGAGGAAATCATGTTGGTAAATATTTATGCTCCAAATGGTCATCAAGCGGATTTTTTAGAAAAAAGTTCGGAAAATAGTGGAGCCAGAGACTGTTGCAAAAACTGTTGTGGCTGGAGATTTTAATTTGATAAGGTCGGGTTTAGACTGTACGAATATAGCAAGAAGTGGAATTGGCTTGAAAGGGAAGGTTTTAGACAAATGGATGGCTGCGATGGGTTTGAAGGACTCTTGGAGAGAGATTAAGGGCTCTGAAAGGGCATATTCTTTTTTCTCACACGTCCATGGGACTTACTCGAGAATAGATTACGTTTTTCTTACGGAAAAATTGATTAAAGATATAGAGGGAATGGAAATTGGGATCATCAAGGAATCAGATCATGCCAAAGTACTTTTAGAATTGAAATTACAAAAAGATATTCGAAAAGGAAGAAGTTGGAGGTACGATCCTAACTTATTTAAAGATCGAAAATGTAAAGAGCAAATTATGGAAAGGTGGAAAGAAAGTTGGCAGTGGAACGACAACAATGAGGTTACTTTTAACGTTGTATGGGATACCATGAAGTCGGTTTTTAGAGGGGAAAGTATAAAATTGGCGAGTTTTAAATATAAAAGACATAAGGTAGATAGAAAAAGAAAGAGAAATAAAGCAGTTACAGGAGGATCATTCAAAAAGTAAAGATAAATTTTTTTTCACAAAACTGCAAAGACTTAAAGCAGAGCTAATGGGCAAGGATATTGATAAAGTTAAAAGAGACTTGATTTATCTAAATAGAGAGTATTTTGAATTTAGTAATAGAAGTTCAAAATTATTAGCAAGAGCAGCTAAGGCCAAAAGGGAAAAAAGAGAAATTGGGGTATTGGTCAATAAACAAGGTTTAAGGTGTAATAAGAATAAAGATAAATGTAAAATTGTGAGGGAATTTTATCAAGCATTATATGCAAAAAAGGGGGTAGATGTGGAGAGGCTCAAAATGATTTTGGAGAGACAGTTAGGGAACGGAATAAAACAAGAACTTAGAGAGAAAATGGACGAAAGGATCACTGACAAAGAGGTAAAGGAGGTAATCAGTGGGTTGAAGATGGGGAAAGCCCCGGGTGATGACGGATTATCGACAGAATTTTATAAAGAATTTAAAGATGTTGTGGTTCCAAAGTTAGTGAAGTTATATAACTATATTTTAGATGGAGGACAAATCCCGACCTCATGGTACAATACTATAATCGTTCTGCTGCCAAAACCGGGAAAGAATTTGGAAAGGGTGGAATCGTACAGACCAATTTCTCTCATAAATCAAGATGCCAAGATCTTCACAGCAATATTGGCTAACCGTTTAAACAGTTTTATGGGGGAATATATAAATGTCGACCAAGTTGTTTTTTTAAAAGGCCGGCACATGGTGGACTTGACTAGAAGGGTATTAGATTTAATTGATAATGTTAATCAAACGAAGGAAAAGGTTGGTTTACTATCATTAGATATTTTTAAGGCATTTGACTCATTACAGTGGTCTTCAATCAAGGAAATAGTTAAAAATTACGGATTTGGAGACAGATTTAGAAGGGTAATTGACTTATTATATCAAAAAGGGAATGCTAGGATCAGAGTAAATGAAGAGGTTACTGATCTGGTAAAGCTCGAGGCAGGTACCAGGCAGGGATGTCCTCTATCTCCTATTCTGTTTATCATGGCAATGGAAATACTAGCCAAAAATATAAGGGATGACTCAAATATAGAAGGGATAATGGGTAATAAAGTGAGCATGTACGCTGATGATACGTTGTTAATGGTGAAACATCCGGAGATGGTAATGGATAGGATTAAAGATCAACTACAGGTATTTGAAGCTATAACCGGATTGATGATAAATTGGGACAAATCAGAACTGATGTTGTGTAATATGGGGGCAGGCGAGATGGGAAGGATAGTGGGGACACTCAATATTCAAATTAAAGAAAAATTGAAATATTTGGGGATAATTATTTCAAATAAATTGGAAGAACTTAAACGATTGAACTATGACAGTTTGAAAGTGGAATTTAAGAGTAAAATACAAGAGTTTCAGAAGCTGAAGCTGTCATGGTTCAGGAGGATTACAATTTGCAAAATGATATTGCTGCCAAAGATTAATTTTTTATTTGATGCACTTGCGATCCACTTGAAGGAGAAGGAAATTAATGAGTTTCAAAAGATGTTTAATAGTTTTTGTAATGGAGGTAAAAAATCCAGACTTCCAAAGAAGTTTTGGTACTTATCTCAGAAAGAAGTGGGTTTGGGCATGCCAAATTTGTTATACTATCGAGCATTCCAAATTAAGAATGTTGTGAAGATCTTGGCAAGAGAAAAGGCAATTTGGGAGGAATTGGAGATGAAAGAGTATACGAATATTGGCAATATGATCTTTTTGGGAATAAAGGATAAACCGATAAAGACAAGTAATACTATGATGAGAGGCCTCATGGAGGTGTGGAAAAGAGTAAAGAAAGATATGGTCCCAAATCTCTCTCCAATTTTGGAATTGACTGATATGGTGTGTTTTCCGATAAAAATAGATAAGGAAAAAAAGGAAATATTGGATAAAAATGAAATGTCTTTACTGAAGGACTGGTTAAAAGTTTGCGATGATGAAACCAAGAGGAAAAAAATATTTGAAAAGTTAAAATTGGATTGGTTTCAGAAATTGAAGGTTGATAATTGGAATAAAAAATATAGAAGAGAAGTAGGGATAGATAGAACAAAGACTGAATTTGAAGAATTGGTATTAAAGATCAGAAAAGGGGAAAAGAACATTAAGGGTCTGGTAAGCAAACTTTACATTATACTGAATAAGGGTAAAGATCCACAGGAAGATTTGAAACGGAAGTGGGAACAAAACTTGAATATAAAAATAGGGGATGTTGAATGGAGGAATAAATGGAAAAAGAGGATAATGAGAACAATGTCAGTAAGAATTAAGGAACATAATTTTAAAATGCTGTGGCAATGGTACTTGACACCACTGAGGCTTCATCAGATGGATAATAAAAGGGACAATTTATGTTGGAGATGCAAAGAAACGGTTGGAACATATGAACATATGTGGTGGAGTTGTAAAAAAATAAATGATTTTTGGAGAGGAATAGAAGGGGAGATTGGTGAAATAATGGGTAAAAGAGTTAAGTTGGTGTCAGGTACCATCCTCCTAACAAATGTGGAAGGCATGGGTTTGAACAAGGAGGAAAAAGAATTATTGGAAATTATATTAACTACAGGTAGACAATGTATAGCCAAAAATTGGAAAAATGATGTAGTTATACAGATTGGAGAGTGGTATAAAGAAATGTGGAGTTTAGCATTGAATGACAAACTGACATGGGAGATCAAAGTAAAACGAGATAAATTAAAAGAGAATAGGTTCTGGAGTATTTGGAAGCCGTTTGTGGATCATTCTCTTATGGCAAGTGGCAGTTCTGGACCTGTACCATTTCAAAGAGGTTTTTGGAGATGAAACAGATACTAAACTGTTGGAATTCTGCTTCATGTAAAGATATCTTCTTTATTCAGTCAGCCTCATTAGCAGCAGTTATATCCTCAGATCTTTAAGATAGCAATCAGTCCCATGAAGTCCTGCTTCATTAGGCTTTTCGTAGGGAGAAACAGAGAGACAGAGAGAAAGCACACTGCAGTCCTTGGCTGGTCAAACGCTACTGAAGCCTTTTTCTTTATTTAGGCAGAGAGAGCGAGAAACGAAACTCGCAAGCATTGTATACCAGAAACGAAACTTTGCCTACATAATCAATCAGAATGTCAGAACCCAAAGAAAGAGAGATAAGGAGCGCTGTCTCTCAGTGAGCAAAGAGGCTTTTGTTTACAAAAAGTGTCAGAGACAGGCAAGACAGAATCCAGATGCATACCTACATGTCCTCCTTTTTCATTTAAATTTGAGAGAGGGACGGCTAATCATACCCCTGCATGTCATCATACACATCAGCACTGTCCTCCTGGACATCGCACCCCTCCTGACTCATGGTACTTTGTTCCGGAGGATGATACCTCATTGAGCACAATTGCCGGCGTGCAAAACTCGATGTCTCCCTTCTACACAGTGGACATGTATTACACATAGAAATAAGATTAGGAATACAAGTAATGCAAAAATACAAAGGTATAAAGCAGATAATAATAATAAACCCATAAAAGAAAACTTGTCTAAGGACAGATAAATCAGGCAACCAAGAAGTCACCCAATTAAAGAGATTAACATCAGTGCGTACATTGTTAGTAATACTCTCCTGTAAATTCTGAAGTTCTTTCTCAATAGTATTATTCAGATCCTGGAATTTTACCCGACATCCCTGGTTCCCGACCAGTTTACAAAATCCTCCGGATTTTGCTAACAGGTAATCTATGGCCAGTCTGTCCTGCATTTGGTCTTGATGAAGCTCAGTGATTTCCATTTGAAGATCCCGTATGACCCTCCCTGTGGCATTGATTGATTTCTCCAGCCTACAGGTGAGTCCCAAAATGGACCTTCTATTCTCCTGGGAAATGACACCTGGGTATGATCCCAAGGTGAGTGCTCCAGTGATAGCACTCCCTATAGCTCTCCCCCAGGAGCTACCATCAGAAAGCTGAACATCGATTATCACTTCATCATTGCAACCAGAACCCATCGGGCCGGCAGCAGCTCTCCGGCGCCGTGCATGTGCCTGAGGCGGCATTTGCACTTGTACGGGTAAGGTAAAATAACCCAATGCTGCACATTGATATTGACCTGGATGGAAATTCGTGGCAACTCCATTAAAAAAGAACCACATGTTAGGATCCTTGATTTGCCATCCATTGCAAATTGAACCACTATCTATAGCAGAATAATCAGGAGTAAACATAGGAAACACATCATATATATCTTCAATAGTAGTGTTATACAAGGTATAATTAAGCTTATAAGAACTGTTATAACTACCCCATAACCAAAAATAATCGTCACAACCCGTATAATTGCCTACATTCTGCAAAACCCTTTTTGCTTGAGTCCAGTATTTCCATTTACTATTCCAGACTCCAGAACTATGACAGCAGAAACAAAGTCCTTTAGTGTATTTCTTGAATGTCATGCTTCGCCAACGGGTGTTGTTAAATTGTTCTGGAGGATTGGAGAAGAGTGTAGACCTATCAAGATGTTGCAAATGTCCAATAACCAGCTCAGGTGTGTTGAACAATGCCGGAAGAAAAGCCATTTGAGACACTGCCAGTGGATGCTCATAGTATAACGTTGCATTCTTACCATGAACCTCAAACATATAGTTAGCATGACGAATCCAAAAGTTGGGGCTGCCCCCATGAGGCATTGTTCTTACAGCTGGAAGCACAGTAAGAAAGAAAAGAACAAATGTCAGCACATTTAGTTTACTGGTGAACCACCATCCTGGAGCTGAGTAACCTTCTTCTCTCTCCATGGGCGGATCGCTCCAGCAGGAATCCTTCCACTCAGGATCCCCTTGTTGCCAATAGATGACCAATGGCTTAAGAAGACACTCCCCTAAGAAACAGGAGCATGCCCTGTTATTACTAGTACCATGTAACTAAACGTGAAACATGAGTGACATATAACACAAATGCAATATCACAAACCCATTTACATGTGTAGAGTACTGGAAACTCTGCCATGTGCTTTTGAAGGTATGCAGTTTCATAAGACAATACATAACATAAGCAAAGACAGATCTTTCTCCTGCAAAAGAATAAGCAAAACATTTAAGCATAAACAAGACATGAACTTTTTTTTTCTTCCTTACATGAAGGAGGCCTCTATAGCATTCTAGAAAGCAATTCTTACTACCCAATTACATGAGTAAGGCATTAAATTTCTTCTTCTCCCACTGGATGTAAAGTGAAAGAGGCATTCAATAACTTATAATCAACATAGCATGGTAACTCAAATACAGTACAAATCTCATTAGCATGAGCAGGTAGACAATTTCTTAAAAAGGCTGTCAGGTTTTATAATTCTTCTTTAAAGTCCACACAAACTTTTGTTCTTTCTAGTCCAATTAAAATGTCCAAATTAAAAAATCCAAAACTTGATTGAAGCTCTCTGAAACACTATCTCTCCAGCACATTTCTTGGCATGGCAAGTTGAAATTAAGCCATAAATTACTTCTCACTGACTTCACAAGACAATCCCACACAACCCCCCCTTTTCAGCTTTTCAGGCAGACACACATTCCTTCATGCTCCAGCCACACCCATCTGCAGTAAGGCAGGCCGAGGAGGTATGAAGGCACAACGACTTCTCCAGAAGTTGCAAGTAATTTTCACACAGAAGAAAATCACAGGGAAGTCCAAGTTGCTTTCCCTGCAATCCTGATGCTTGAAACGTGGGACAGCTCACTCTGTATCTCTTTGTTTGTGGGTTGGGCAGTTCAAAATCAGCAAAAAACTGTATGTCTTCTTTCTCCTTGTATTTTTGCCACAGCCTGCTATCCATACAGGAAATATTCACCCCCCTCTTTCTCTGTATTTCTTTCATCTCCAGCATATGATTCTCAACCTTATGACAACCTGCATCTGTTAGTTTGTACTTGCACCCCTTTTTTGTCTTGGGTTTTGTGCGTTCCTCCTTTGGGCCATCCTTCCATTTTTGCAGGATCTTCCTGCCCAAACGTGAGGTATCAAATTTACTACTCAGCTTCTCCTGCTTTTGTGATGAGGGTTGATTCACGGGGGGGGCTGAGATCCCCTAAGCTCCTCTTTAAAACACAGTCCTTGCTTTCTGCCACTCTGCATGCATCAACAACTTCAATCTGTGATGAGTTCCCCGCCATTTGTTCCCCATCAGCCGGCACTAGCTGTTTTTTATGCTCGGCTGGCAATATTGCAGCAGAGAACAGGTCTTTTGTAGGGCTAAAAGCACTTGATTGTTGCAAGTCAGGACATAATTGCAAGGCAGGATATAATGTCCCATCTCCATTTCCACCTCCATCAGGAGGCTGTTGTTTCTCATATGATGGAAGGGCAGTTGCCATGGCCCCCCCTTTCTCTGAAGGCAAAAGCTGTGGGAGGGGATGGCCATCAAGTCTTTGAGACAATAAAATATTTTTTGGAGTAAGTCTCTGAAGGCAGTCCCTAACTGCCTCCCATGTAAATAATATTGACACAGAAATTCCATTATGCTTCTGCATTTCTCTCCCAATCTGTTTCCACTGTTTTAAGTCCAGACCTTCATATTTAAACCAAGGACAGAATTTTGCTATAACTTTAACCAGCTGCTGTATCTTCTTCTCATCTACCTTTCGCCCATTCTCATGCAAAAGATCTGAGATATCTTTACAAAGTTCCTGCATTTCTGAAGAAAGCAAACATCCCATAATTAAAAAAATCACTCACGTAATGTGGGACCCAAAGTTGACTTTGGATGAATCTCGAGCTCGATTTATGACCTTTCCTCCGGTCTGACCTTTTGCCTGGTCGTAGGTGAGTGAAGACCTTCCCCGGTCGATTATGAGGTGTTAATTGCTGAAGCAGCTTTCACAGCAGGCTCTCTCATTGTAGTTCAAAGCGTCACACGGAGCGCCACTTGTTGGAATTCTGCTTCATGTAAAGATATCTTCTTTATTCAGTCAGCCTCATTAGCAGCAGTTATATCCTCAGATCTTTAAGATAGCAATCAGTCCCATGAAGTCCTGCTTCATTAGGCTTTTCGTAGGGAGAAACAGAGAGACAGAGAGAAAGCACACTGCAGTCCTTGGCTGGTCAAACGCTACTGAAGCCTTTTTCTTTATTTAGGCAGAGAGAGCGAGAAACGAAACTCGCAAGCATTGTATACCAGAAACGAAACTTTGCCTACATAATCAATCAGAATGTCAGAACCCAAAGAAAGAGAGATAAGGAGCGCTGTCTCTCAGTGAGCAAAGAGGCTTTTGTTTACAAAAAGTGTCAGAGACAGGCAAGACAGAATCCAGATGCATTCCTACACTAAACTCTCCGGGCATTGTATATATTCACAGGGTGATGTGTAATCAGTAAGGAAACAAAAATAGTGGTAACACTGAAAGTTTTTATGATTGTTATGGTTATAGTAATAACTTACAATGTGGCATTTAATATTGGGGGTTATATGGTAAATAATCAGTTCAATTATTATCATGTGCTAGCTCTTATGAATTTGAGGCAATACTGTATTGATGTTGTTTCTGGTTTAATATTATACTGTATTGTTATTGTTTTTCTTTTTTGTATGTTTGTTAAAAATTTAATAAAAATTATATAAAAATAGAAAAAAGCACATTCAGGCATAGGCTACGTAGCACAAATTGACGGACCAACGCCATCACCCTAGGTGACTTAGATGTCTGAGCGTTGACAATGTGCACTACCGCAGCATTGTCACACCAAAAATGGACCACTGAATCGGCCCACTCCTCGCCCCATAGCATCAAAGCTCCCAGGATTGTAAAGAACTCAAGGAATGTAAGATCGCGGAGGTGATCCATGCCCCACCATGCTGGAGGCCATTGGCCGTAAGCCCACTTCCCCTCAAAGTAAATCCCATATCCCAGGGAGCCGGAGGCATCCGACTGTACTTGGAATCTAGGGGAAACTAAAAGGAGACCCCATTAAATTCCCACAGGAATTGAAGCCAAACCAAAAGGTCAGCCCGCATGCCCCTGGTCAGTCGGACCCTATGATGGCGCTTTGACAGGCCCGACATGGCGTCACATAGGCGCCGCGCAAACGCTCTGCCAGGCGTAACCACCCTGCAGGCAAAGTTAAGATGGCCATGAAGTACCTGAAGCTCACGAAGTGACACTTTACGTTTGGCCAGCAAGGCCAAAATCATCGCGGAGATCCGGGTGACCTTGTCAATGGGTAACCGGGATGCCTGTGCGACCGTGTCAATTTCAATACCCAGAAATGTGAGCATAGTGGATGGGCCCTCGGTCTTTTCGGGCGCTAAAGGGACACCCAGTTCCCGCATTAGTGTCTGAAATGTAGTGAGGAGACGCGTGCACGTGTCTGAGCCCCGTTCACCCCCGAACAAAAAGTCATCGAGGTAATGGGCTACACACCGAGACCCGAACCTGCGAACAAAGGCCCACTGGAGGAAAGTGCTAAAACGTTCGAATGCTGAACATGAAATAGAGCAGCCAAAAGGCATGGCCTTATCTACATAAAACTTCCCTTGGAATCTAAAACCCAATAGCTCAAAGTCCCCTGGGTGCACTGGCAGTAATCGGAATGCCGATTTAATGTCACATTTAGCCAGAAGGGCACCGGGACCACAAGAGTGCACCATCCGTAGGGCTTGGTCAAACGACGTATACCTGACCGAACAAAGGCGGAAACCCCCGCCCTCAATGAGGTGCCATTTTGAAACCAAGGGGCACTGGGATAGACTGGTAACTGATGCCCACTCGCCTCAACTTGACGAGGCCAGGGCCACTGAACCCCACCACTTGAAGTGGGCTGTGATGTAGGTGCACTAATTTGAACCTGATACTCCCTAGGTGCACCCCCGTGAGCCGCCCCCACTGGGGGTTCCGGCCCACGGCGGGCGTCAGAGCTCGCAACCGGAATCGAGCTCTGTGGCCACACCTGACTGGTCCCTGTCTGCAGCTCTGGACGAATAGGGAACTACGAGACAACGGCCGGCACAGGCCGGAGCGTCTCAAGCAGCTCAACCCGGCTGGCCGCCTGGTGCAGTGTGACAGCCGTCGAGGTAGCCGGTGGACACGAAGGGCCCCCGGCAGAGAGAGAAGGGCCCCCTCCCATAGGAGGCTGTGCAATCCCCAAGGATGCCTCCAGCACTGCTACACGTGCTAGTAAAGCATCCACTGCCACAGATCCCCCAGCATAAGGTGGGCCGGGTTGGCCGGAAGGCCCACTAGGAATTTGGAAAGGGACACCCAAGTGAGAGCCTTGGCCAGCATAGGGCCATGCCCAAAACTCCAGCCCATGAGGGGCCGGAGGAGGAACGGGTTGCGCACCCGCACCAGGCCCTCCCCCACTGTCCTGACCCATGGCCGGCAATTGCGGGCCAAGGACCGAAGCCCCTGAGGGGCCAGCCTGAGGCTGGCCAGCCAAGGCCTGCTGCCAAGTGCCAGCCTGAATCACCCCACCGGTATCAGTGGGCAAGGCTGGGTCAGTGCCCTGCCGCGGGGGCGCAGCCCTGGTCCTCCGACCTGATAACTGCCCCCCATCCTGTGCAGGGCTCGAAAAAGTCCTCCCCTTTGGCCGCGGCTTCATCGCCGGGGCCTTCCGTTTGGGAGGCATCGTCGAAAAGAAAGAAAGAAAGAGTAGGATCCCTTGCCAGGGATCAAAACCGGGTGCCGAAAGCGCACAGCAGCCCACAAGCAAAAGGCTCTGTGCGCGCTAATCCTGCCTTCCCAGCCGGGAAGGTATCAAGGGCTAAACAGACGAAGACTACGATAAACAGCGACGGAGAAAACTCCTCTCCGTCGCTATTTCTAAAATGGCAGCTCGTCTGCCTCGTGGCCACCCCTTTTATAGAGGGGTGGCCACGCCCCCTAACTCACCCGGACGTCTGAGTCCGGGGGGGGCGCAAAGAGCACGGCGGCCATTTTGGCGCCGCGCTTTCATTCTTCTTTCTTCCTATCAGAGTGTTGCACAATTTAAAATTATGGAAGCATGTGAAATACTGTATATGGGAAATTCAAAACAAATTAATATGTTAAAATAATTGGATTATTTTTGACCCGAAGCAGGCTAAATCACTAGTGGTATCTCAGCCATTTACCATAGCTTCTTTTGTACATGTAGGAGTCTCTACAAACAACAGGCATTTACAACCTAGCACCATGATGGCGAACCTTGGCACTCCAGGTGTTATTGGACTTCAATTCCCAGAAGCCCAAGTCTCTGAATCCACACAAATGGGTTTACTACATGCAATACAGAGACCTCGGCTTCTAGGAACTGAAGTCCAAGAATACTTGGAGTGCCAAGGTTCACCATGACTGACCTAGCAGGTTTCCCAACAGTTAACATCCACAGTTTACCAGTCCGGTATCCCTTCTTCCATTCCCCAAGCTGACATGATTATAATGCTAATTGAAACTGAAACATTCAAGGCTGCAATTCAGTATTGACTAGAGAGCGGATGGCTTTTAAGAGGGATGAAAATGATATGATGGATGGTTTACTGTGTGTTATGTGTATATACAGAGAGAGAGACAGACAGACAGACAAACATAGAGACAGACAGAGAGATGGGGGCAATCATTTCTCTGCACTTGTCAACAATTTTTCAGGCTTTTGAAGCATATAGAATGTGCAATTTTGATTCTCAGACATGCTGGAAGAAGTACTAGGCATATCATAGACACTTTCCCTTCTGTTGCTTGTGTCAGTGCTTGGGGAAAGTGTTGAAAAAGCAACCTTTTCCCAGCTGCAAAGGATTGAAAAAAGAGCAGCCAGCAGATAGCAGGCTATGCAGCAGGCTTAAAAGTCCAAGATTATTTCACCTACTTGGGATACATTGAAAAACAAGGCTTAGTATGCTTCACATAGCCAAGATGGGAATGTGTGCTAGATAGCACTTCTGAAGCATTTTACACCATGTTCACCAATGTTCATGGAGAATATGCAAAATAATTTTCTTGTGAGATGTGCTTTGCAGAATTGTAACAGAAATTGATACTTCCTCTGTTTTGTATATTATTAGAGAGAAGTAGCTTTTTTAGCAATACAGTACAGCTCTCAAACTGTCAGCCACAGGTATTCTGAGAGTTGTTGTCCAAAACAACATATTCTCACAATTTTTCCCCAAGTTCAACACAAATTGGAGAGGGCATTTTAGATACAGTCTTGATGAGGAAATGCTCGACTACTCAGGACAATCCAAGGCTTTTGTATTTTTGTTGAGAAAATTGTATTCTAAGCTCTTAACAGACCCTACCAACTATCTAAGCTTGACATCTTAACTTTGCACTGTTAAGCTGCTGCTTCGCTTAGACACCAGTTTATAATTTCTCCGTCTCATTCGTTTTTAAAGCATAAACAAGATTGAATGCATGAGCCCACTAAATTAGTCTTTTGAATAAATAGCTCATCCATCACCTTAGTCCAACTGACAACTCCATTTCAGAACCCAAGGGAGGAAACTAATAAACTTCAAGTTACTCTGCTATTGTTTTCCTAAAACAATTTGACTTCCTTTGCGATAGCCGTGAATTCCTTCATTAAGAATAGAAAGTCTGGGAGCTGAAGGAAGTGACCTGCGACAGCCAACTCTCTGCTTTCAGTAAAGCCTCCTTGGGATCACATTTAAAATCCAATCCATGATGATGACTCTATAGGAGTCTGACAGCTGTTGAGGTATACCATACAGTACTCAAGCTGGAAGATCCTATAGCCTATTTCTTTTGAGTGAGTCTAAGGAATCTCCAGATATCCCATACAAGAAGACGTGAAGTTCCTCAATGCTCATGAAAGCTGTATTGATCATAATTAAAGATTTCTCCATCAGATAGAATCCCTGCTGGATATAAGGGAAAAAGTAAGTTCTTACAAGTCCTAAAAGTTGCTCCAAGCATGAAATTGTTTGTAAATTGCTTTTCTTAATCAGTTTCATGTTTCATCCTCTATCAAAACCTATTGGAAGGGGTAAAATAGTACAGTACAAGGGTTTTATTTATTTTAGGGGCTGGGGGGTCGTTTGCTAATTTTAACCAGTTTTAAATAGATCTGTTTATTTTTAACCAGGTGTATTTAGATTTTGTTGACTAAAGATCTTTCAGTGTCTGGAGGTGATGTTTTCTATGTTTCTTGATACATCATATACTGTCCCACATGGTACTTTATGTGTTGGGAGAGCAGGGATAAAATAAAACTCCATTTTGACTTGACAGTATACCGTATGAAGAACATGCTACACTTAACTAACTATAAAATTGCAGACATGATTGAATGTTATTTTTGTAAAAATATTAGGGGTTTTAAAATGCAGAGCCATGTGACATTTTAAGGACTAGCAAATTTATTATGTCATAAGGCAGAGATTACTGAGTCCAGAGCAAGTAAAAAGGATAGTGGAAATAAGCAAGAATAAAGTTAGTGAAATTATTTGTAACAACTATCATAAAATTCACATCTATATTTCTACTAACTTGCTTACTTAGACCCTCCCACGTAGCATGGGATCTCCAATGATTTCAATCTTGGGCAAGTAGTTCGACATCCTCCCATGTCATTTTCATGGTCTTTAAATTTGCCATGAAAGTTGTTTGCCATGTATTTTGAGGGTGTTGTCATTTGGCATTAGGAGGGGTCAGAGTTTATCTATTTTATTTTTACTTGCAATCATGGCATTGTATGATTTAAATACTTTATTTCCTTCCCATAATGCAAATGAGTTGGTCTCGTTGCTCCTTTTACTTATTATAGCATTAAACTGACCAACTATCAGCATTTGTGCAGGCATTGCAAGGGAGTATGACAGTATGACAGTAATTAAAATGCCCCTAAAGTCTGAGATTTAATTCTAAGAAGTAATTTATCCAAAGGAATATTAATCCAGATTGCTAATAATCAGATTGCTTTACAGATGTAATTTTTTTTTGTAAAAATGCAAAACCACAGTATTGCATCCTTCAGGGATAGCTGGATAGCTCATAGAGTTAGGCATCTGGCTGCTGAGGTAGAGGTTGGGAATTCAATTTCCCACTGTACTTCCTGTGAGATGAGCCAACTTCTGTAACATTTAGCAAGCTGCACAGTCCCAGCGTGCTCCTAGAACCGTGATGGTGAACCATGGCACTCCAGGTGTTCTTGGACTTCAATTCCCAGAAGCCCAAGTCTCTGTGAATCTACACAAATGGGTTTACTGCATGTGGGCCAGATGAATTGGTGTTGGGGGCCAGAACTGGCCCATGGGCCATAGTTTGGGCACCCTTGGTTTAAGCAGAGAAAATGGCAGCTTAAAATCTATCTCATACTGTTGCAAAACCGATTGCAAGACATGTTTTACTTCCGCTTCCAGTGGGAGGAATCACTTGACCGGCCTGCTGAACCACATCACTGGCGCACTGAACCTCGTGACTGGCTATTTCTGTTGTAGACAGACAGCAGAACTCTCTTAAATCCATTTTTAACGTTCTTGTGCACAAATATTTGTTTATATTTATCCTGTTACCAACAAACAACATTCTTAGGAAAATAAGGGATTCTGTACTTTGGGAACTGGGATTTGATTGGCTGAGCTTCAGAGAAGAAGCCAGGGACAACCTAACTCTGCCTCACTCTATACTCTACTATCCCTTTGCTTCATGAGTGGGGGAAACTTTCTCGGAGAGCTCTAATTACACAAGGAGTATCATAGATTCACACTTCCGAGGAAAGCTTGATAGCAGCTTGTTCATGAAGAGCGGTGCTTGTTTTTGGACAAATGAAAAGAGCAGTGTTAAAGACAGCAGTCAGAGAAGAACAAGCCTGAAGAAACTAGTTTGACAATCAGGCCATGGAGAAAGGCTGAGAATGAAAATTACTTTTAAAAAAATGAAAATGCAGTTAAAATATTGGTGACTGAAGGGTCTGGAAACACAGAGTAGAAAGAAAGGAAGGAAAGAAGGAAAGAAAGAAGGAAAGGAAGAAGGAAAGGAAGAAGGAAAGGAAGAAAGAAGGCTATACCTATGGAATAGAAAGTACTAGGAGTCCTTACTGAATGCCAAATATTAACTCCCAGAAATAAGGGGAGATTCATGTGAGTAAAACTAATATTTAGAAATGTATTATCTTTCTCAGTCATTAAGATATTGTACGCACAAATAATACCATTACTTGTCACAATATCATATTACTGCACTGGCTAAAATGCTCCTTAGCTCCTTTATGATATTTCCAACCTGCAATGTCATCTTAGAAATAATTGTTGTAAATGGAAAATAATACTGAAGGGAGAGTGGAAGTATATGACTAAAGAGACAGCCTTCCAATCTTAAGACATATAACACCCAGGAAATAATGTGGAGGACTGCTGGGGTTTAAGACAGGAAGAATTTGGAATAGTCTTTCTTTCACTGAAATTAATGTGATCAGTATAAATGACTATCAGCCTTAATCTGGAATTCAATGGAAATGTCCCTTTACAACCAAGACTTCTACTTGAAATAAAATCAGTGTAACTGAACATAGGAATCTTTTCTGAAAGGAAGAAACTTTTCCAGAGCAATCTTGGGGCAATTTTAAACTAGACTTTGGTATATACACTACACAATTTCCAATACTGTATTTCCATTTTTCATTCTTTTGGTTTCTCTTGAAACCATGTTGTAAAATTTGGAATGTTATTGGATGTTATATCCTTTTAATGCAAGACATGGGTTCAAGTAATGCCATATCCTAAACTTGAAAAAGTTACATTTTTAAACTGCAGCTCCAAGAAATCTTTAGGTAGTGTAACCAATAACCATGGAGTTGTGGTGTGAAGAACTATCTTTTCAAAGTTCTGGCTAAATCCTTATGCTTATGAACTCTTCACATATCTGACTGTGCAATGTCGCAAACATTAACCCAACCTCATACTTCCTTTATTCTGTTTGTACTTTCCTGTTGGCCAAATTTTGGTATATAATTTTGATGTAATCACAAGAATCAATAACCTCTAGGTATGCCCTTTGTTATTATTGAAATTGATTGTTGTTGCTATTGATTTTTTGCCTGACAATTTTATTTTATTGTTTTGGCCATTTGAAGAAAATGTTTTACAGTAAAAACCCTACTTACGCAAAAAGTCCATTCTGTAGGCTTTTGCCCGGGGGGCTTTTGCCCGGGGGAGGGAAGAGAGGTTTACGTAACTCAAAGCAAACCCATAGAAAAAATGAAATGTTTATGTAAATCGAAGCAAATCCATAGGGAAATGAATTTTTACATAACTCGAAGCAACTCCATAGGAAAGATGAATTTTTTATGTAACTCGAAGCAAACCCATAGAAAATCATGTTATGTTCATAAATTGGGACATTTATGTAAATTGGGACATGGTTTTAGCACAAAATCATTATTTGTAAGTCAAATTTTATGTAACTTGGGGCATTTGTAAGTCAGAGTTTTACTGTATTTCTTACATAGCATTGACAATGGCATTACAATCCTCAGTCCTATACATTTCAACCTACAATAGGTCCCATTGGATTGTAATGGTATTTACTTTCAGGTAAGAGGGTACAGGTATAGCTTTATTCCAACTGCAATGAGACTTACTACTGAGTAGAAGTGCATGATTCTCTGGTCATAGAAGAGTATTCTGGTGACCGTGATGAAGTTTGCACCCAAAGCCTTTTAATTTTAGAAAACCAGAGAACATGCTCTTATGACCTGGGACCTAGCTATAGAATATTCCTCTGATTTTAAGCTGTAGATTAGCTGTAGAAATCCTCCGTCTGGTTCAGAGCTTTACTTGAAAATATTTTTTTATGAATTACAGGAGAAAGAATGCTGGGTTTCAAGTCCAATAGTTGCTATGTGCTACATTATGCTATATTATTATGTGCCACTTAAGTCATTCCCATCTTGACCTTATGAAACAATAGATCATATTATTAACAGCCCTGCTCCGATCTTGCCAGTTTACTGGGTCAATCTATCTCAAGTTATGTCTTCCCCTTTTCCTACTGCCTTTCACTTTTCCTAGCATTATTGCCTTTTCCACTGAGCCTTGTCTTCTCATGGTACAATTAAATCACAACAGTTTACTTGTTTTAGGTACTAAGGCAAGAGTTCTCAACCTTTTTAAGCCAGGGGCTGGTTCACGTTCCCTCAGACAGCTTCGGAGGCTGGATGGCCATTTCCCCCCTTCCTCCACATGGTACTTCCTGGTGTGGTGGAAGCAGTGGGGGGGGGGGGCACATAAAATGGTGCCGTGGGCTGCATCCAGCCCACGTGCTACAGGTTGAGCATCCCTGTTCTAAGGAGAGTTCAGCCTCAATTTATTTTAGGACTCATTTATTTGTCTTTGCAGTGGTTCATGGCATTTATAAAGATCTTTTTAACACCATATTTCATATGAATCCATTTTCCTCCCATCAGCTCTCTTCACAGTCCAGCTTTCACATCCATACATGGTCATCAGAAACACTGCAGTGTGGACTAACTTCTCTTGGCCTCCTTTGAAAGCATCCTTACAATTAAGGATCTCTTCCAGTTCCTTCATTCTGCCCTTCCAAGTCTCAGTTGTCATCTGATGTCTTCCTTGAAATCTTCACTTTGATTGATGACTGAACAAAGGTATACAATCCTTAACAATTACAGATTCTTGATTGTCAACATTAAAGTTCTCTGATTCCTCTGTAGATACCATTCTTTGTATTCTTAATGTTTAGCTGTAACCCTGCTTTTGTAATTTCTTCTTTCATCTTCCTCAGGAGTCATTTCAAATCTTGAGAAATACTGCATTGTTTTCTTCTGAAAAGTACATGTTTCCAGTTGTCTGATTTTACACTCCTACACTTCTTTACATTCCTAGACTTCTTGGTTGAAAATTCCCAACAATTTCTACTAAGAAAAGGTCTACAGCATGATCTTCTGCATAGAATGAGAGATTTTTATTGGATATTGTATCTACATGAGACTTTAGTCATGCCTTGGAAAGTTACTTCGTTGAAAATAATGTACAGTATTATGTAACGTTACCGTCTCCACCCCCATCACCTGTCTAAATTACAACATTTTTACTTCTTGAAATGTGTATGATAGGATTGCATTCATGCTGAGAGTAGGAATGCAAAGCATTTCATTTTACCCCCTTTTTAACTTTTAAAAATTCATAAATGACTTTTTTAAAATGTGACAGAGCACTTGAGTTTTCAAGAACACCTGTGCAGGAAAAAGAAAAAATGTCAACTCTGTCCAACAAATGACAAAAAATAGGGGAGGGGCCTTGAATGCTTGAGCTTTAAAAAGCTTGATGTCAAATTTCTGTCAATTCAGCCATGCCAGTCATGCTGAATTTCAGTTCTATGTCTTTTTGCTGATAGGATCCTTTTCTTCAATAAATCCATTGTAGGCATATAAGCATGATCCTTTCTGTGAAAGGAATAGCTATAACCAATGGATTTGGCTGCCACATATGGTTAAGAATGTTTGATCAACTTTTAAAATAAGAATTTCTATTTCACAAACATTTTCATAAATTTGCATACAGAGCCTCAGGGTTATTTAAAGAGATGCTTGCTTTTTTTAAAAAAAACATCTTGCATTAATTCTGTTCTGGGGTACACAGAAAGAGCCTCCTTGAAGACTGTGGTATTTTTGAACCACAATCAGGAGTACCCTGGGCAATGGCCACCTTATGCCAACTAATCTTTCTCACACTAGGTCATGCAAAAGGAACTACAGAATGAAATTCCCAAAGAAGGCTTAATTTTGGCAGTTTCATATCTGGCCTAGTCATGAAAGAAAAAGAATTCTGTTCTGACTCTAGAATAAATTAAAAAGATATGGCTCCTATTGGTAGGAAAAGTCCAGAAATAGAAAATGCACATCACTTAAATTAAGAAATACAAAAATAAATTTAAGTGAGGTGCTCTATATAGAAAACCAATTGAAAGCTAACTTGTCTACATCTTTTCTCTATGTTTTGCTGCACTGGAAGAATTCCTTCATCGTCCAGACTTCAAAATGGTGAAATCCATAGTCATTTGGGAACTATGCAAAGTATTCTTACGGCCACAAGTATAACGTTATTTTTACCACTTATAGTTTATTTTATCCCTGTGTTTTGCCCTTGGGAATGTCAGTACTGTGCTGAGAGGAATTTGAAGCATACCAGAACAGAGCATTATTTTCTCTCTCAGTCCCACCCTCTTTGGTGACATTGAAGAGAAATAAAACGGCTAACCAGTTAGGTGTATGAAAGTGTGAATTTCATCATGATTTCAATGTATGCCTTAGGCCAGGGGTGCCCAAACTATGGCCTGGGGGCCAGATCTGGCCCCCAATGCCAATTCATTCTGCCTGCAAAGAAACGCACCCATACGTAGTGACCAGCCCCCTGAACCACATAACTGGCCTATAGCCCAAAATGTTTGGGCACCCCTGCCTTAGGTGAAGCATTAAAATGAAGGATGCCCCCAAGGACTGGATAATGGGGAGAAAATCTCAAGATGAAGAGAAGGATGTTCATCTTTCTCATTGACAGAACCAGTAATCTTGCTTTCCTACTCTAAAAGGGGGAAAAGTATATTTCAAAAGCCCTCAATCTGATTTAATTATTTTTAGCAAATAGCTCTTGAAATATAGCAGTCCTATGCAAAACAAATAGTTCCCTCCGTTCTCTTAAAAGCAAAGATTTCAGTAGGCTTAGGCCTATTCAAACATCATCAGTACACAGGTGACACATGTTTGAAGTTTCACTTCCCTGCATCTCATCTTTCTAGCTAATCTGCCCAATGTGGTTAGATTGTCATGCATAATACAGGAACCAGTGATGTGACCCCTTCAGAGCTGATTTTCAAGTGAAATGGTAAACTGCAGGGGTGGCAGAGAAGAAAGCTCCAAATGTCCACAAATGGATTATTGGATTTAAATCCAACAGATAAAGAATGGTAAGAAGTAGATTTGTTGTTCTTGTTGTTGTTCAGTCGCACAGTCAAGTCCGACCATTTGCGACCTCATGGACCTTCACATGCCAGGCTCCTGTCATGTGCCAACCTCCATAGCCCACCCATCTCTGCGTCTACTGTATCAACAATCCCATCTAGCCACCTCATCCTCTGCTGCTCCCTTCTCCTTCCCTGCAGATTAGGATCCATTAATTCCAAGATCAGTATATGTTCCAATCCCAAAAAATGGTAATGCCAAAGAATATTCAAATTATTGGACAATTGCACTCATCCCACATGCTAGCAAGGTTATGCTCAAGATAATGCAGGATAGACAGTAGCAGCATGTGGAGAGAGAATTACCAGAAGTGCAGGCTGGGTTCCAAAGTGGCAAGGGAACTAGAGACCACACTGTCAACATACATTGGATTATGGAGAAAACAATGGAATATCAGAAACAAGTCTACTTCTGTTTCATTGACTACACCAAGGCATTTGACTGTGTGGACCACAACAAAATGTGGCAAGTAATTAAAGAGATGGGAATACCAGAACACCTTATATGCCTCATGAGAAATCTGTACATGAGTCAAGAAGCAACAGTTAGGACAGAATACGGAATGACGGAGTGGTTTGGAATAGGAAAAGGAGTAAGACAAGGCTATATTTTATCACCCTGCTTACTCAACCTATACACAGAGAACATAATGTGCAATGGGATCAAAATTGCTGGGAGAAATAGCAACAATTTGAGATACGCAGATGATACCACCCTAATAGCAGAAAGTGAGGAAGACCTAAAGAACCTGCTGCTTAGGTTGAAAGAAGAGAGTGCAAAAGCTAGCTTGAGACTCAACATCAAGAAAACCAAGATAATGGCAACAGGCCCTATCAGCCCCTGGAAAATAGATGGGGAAGAAGTAGAAGCAGTGACAGTCTTGACTTTCTTAGGATCCAAGATCACTGCAGATGGTGACTGCAGCCATGAAATAAAAAGGCGACTGATTTTTGGGAAGCAAGCTATGAGAAACCTGGAGAACATAGTGAAAGGTAGAGACATCACCTTGCAAACAAAAATGTGCATAGTCAAATCAATGGTATTCCCGGTGGTAATATATGGTTGTGAGAGCTGGACCATTAGGAAAGCTGAGTGCAGAAGAATAGATGACTTTGAGATGTGGTGTTGGAAGAGAGATTTGAGAGAACCCTGGACAGCAAGGAGAACAAATAGGTCAATTTTAGAAGAAATCAACCCTGACTGCTCCTTAGAAGGTCAAATAGTAAAGATAAAGATGAAGTACTTTGGACATCAAATGAGAAGAGAAGATTCACTTGAGAAGGCCTTGATGCTGGGAAAGGTGGAGGGCAAAAGAAGGGGGTGGCAAAAAAATGAGATGGTTGGATGGTATTGTAGATGCAATGGGCACAGAGCTGGGCGGACTGAAGAGAATGGTGGATGACAATGGTCCATAGGGTTGCAAAGGGTCAGAATTGACTGAGCGACTGAACAACAACAATTCCAAGTTATTTTCAGTAGATCTGCAAGAGATGTTTTATTCTCAATTGCTTAACAAGAGCAACTTAATTGGTAAAAAATCCTTGGTCTGTAAGCAACCCAAGGATCCTAACTGAAGGGAGAATTCAACTCCCATTCAAGTGAATAGGTATAAAATCCTTCCTCAAATCCAAAGTAACGGAGTTGGTGCCAAAAGGGCCCATAAGGAGTGGGGCGAGTAGGTCCAACCCCCTGCACCTAACATGAGCTTATGCATCCTGTTTGGGTTTTTCACCTGAATAAGGCAAACTTCTGTTACAATTCTATGCAAATTTCAATTGTTTTATACAGTGGCAAGAAATGTGCACGATAACCTTCTGAAACCAATATCAAAATGTTTTTGATACTTAGCTTTGGTTGAGTATGCTACCCGCAATTCCATTCCCTTTCCAGCAGTTTCTTGAAATGCATTCTGTATACCAGGGGTGCCCAAACTACAGACAGTGGGCTGGATCCAGCCTCCGATACCAATTCATCTGGCCCGCGAAGTCCTCGTCACTCCCAGAAGCAGAAGTAAAATGTGCCCGTACGGGCACATTTTACTTCCGCTTCCAGGAGTGGTGAGGGCTTCATGGGCCAGATGAATTGGCGTTTGGGGCCAAAAACGGCCCATGGGCCGAAGTGACTAGCCCCCTGAACCCACTGCCCAAAAAGTTTGGGCACCCTGCTGCATACTAAAGAAGAAAATCTTGTATTCGGTGACTGCAAGCCACAGTAGCTTGGAAAAACAGAATGGTAATCTTGTTTCCATTGCTTTAAAACTATGCCAATATTTCCTAATTTGTCTTGGTTATCCCATATTATTTGACTGTCCTCATGAGTGTATGTAGTAAAGGTAAAGGTTTCCCTTGCTCGAAAGCCAGTCATATCCGACTCTAGAGTTCAGTGCTCATCTCTGTTTCAAAGCCGAAGAGCCAGAGCTGTCTGCTTCTGGTCATGTGGCAGGTATGACTAGACACTGGAGCGCACGGAATGCTGTTACCTTCCCACCGAAGTGGTCCCTATATATCTACTTGCAATCTCTTGCTTTCGAACTGTTAGGTTGGCAGGAGCTGGGACAAAGACAGGATCTCATTCCATCCTGCAGTAGTCAGGAATCGAACTGCTGACCTTCCGCCTCCCAGTCAGCGTCTTAGCCACTTGAGCCACTGCAGTCCCTGTGAGTGTATGTAACACCTCCCAATTTAGTACCAGCTGTAAGAGTTACATGCCAGTTAACTCTGCTTTGAAGTCGCTGATAAAGATACTCAGCAAAACTGGACCTGACACCAATCTAGGCAGCCACCGCCTCCTGTTCACTCACACCCAAGGTCATTATCTGTCACTTAGCAGTATGCTTTGGTTTCTCAGTTAATTGATAACATTAATAAACATGGAGGTGGACGTTTAAATTACATTTTCTTGCATTAGACTTCGTAGAAGTTAATTTTTGGATTACATCTGCTGGAATTCCTATAGCAAATGCTGTCTAATGTTTCTAGAAGGTGTAGCATTGAAAAGGAATATTTCCCAGCACGGTGCTGCATGTGATTCAATGGCTTGACAATAGTCTGGAATATTCTATGGTATTCCAGAAATGGTCAGCCTTTTGTGGAGTGTTTCCTGCCACGCTTGGCACAGCTGAAATCTACACTTATGAGACTTAAACAGCTCACTTATTTCAGATAAATTAAATAAACAAACAACATTCACAGCTGTACCAATTTCCAGATTTTCGCATCTCTGGTTGCAGAGATTAGAGCAGTAGCCCAACAAATTTTAACATTATTGTTTAAGTAGATAATTTATACTTTATCTTTTGACAAATCACTCATGCCAGCCCACACAACCAACTCCATATCAAATGCCTGCATGTATATGTGTTTATGAACCACCAGCCAGAACTAGGGCAGTGACTGGCAATGCCCTCACAAGTCCAAGGCGTCCCCTTTTCACATGGTAACCTTTGGTTAGCTGCCCTGTTCTGTTATCTATATCACTGATGAGCCATTTTTTTGCTAGGCCTCCAGATTAAAGAAAGAAATATTCTTGAGTCTCCAATGGCAAAGAACTGACATTTATACAAAAAGACTTTCCTAAAACAGAAGGTTACACAGATGGGTTGGTCTGCCCACCCCATCAGTGAGTTCTTCAACCTTGTTCCCTATTATTTGCCTGTCACGATCATGGCTTTGTCTGGGGCAAAGAGTGATGGAGCACTGTGGCCTTCTCCGCCCTCTCATTTAGTGCATGTGATAACACAAGGAGAGAAAGACATTGTGGCAATAAAAACAAGGAAGGAAAACCTCCTATTTCAGAAAGTAACAAAGGGTTTTTCTAGCCTGGTGATCAAACAAAGATTTTATTTGGACTGCAACATCTGGATGAGAAGACTCTCATTTTCCACTGAACTGTTTTAAATGACTCAGAATTGTATTGTGTCACTGTTGCTCACTTGCAACTAGGCTGCATTTTAAGGAAGACAAATGGTTTATTTAAGTATAGATGACATGAATGAAGCCTCCGGGGCGCTAAATGGGGTTATATCTCAATGAAGACATGGTAGTTTAGCCATCAATCTAGTCAAGCAATGCCAGAGAAGGATATATGCATGTTAGGTAGCGCCAAATTGGGTTACTTATTATTCCGTATCTAGGCTAGACGTGAAACTGTCAAAATGAAGTCCACATAATCTAGTGTGAGAAAGATTAGCTGGCAACACAACGTTGCTGTTACCAGGATACTCCCGATTGTGGATCAAAATACCACAATCTTTGTGGAGGCGCTTTCTGTGTACCTCAATTGGGTTACTGAGAGATAGTGCTTGTGACATACTTACTATAGTGCTTTGAATGAAATGGGACTTCCAAGTTTTATTTGTAATCCCATACACAGATGCCTGGAAGTAAAGGGAGTGAAATGTCTAAACTGAAATACATAGGGAGTACAGTAAAACCCCGACTTACATATGCCTCAAGTTACATAAAATTCGATTTATATAATGATTTTGTGCTAAACCCATGTCCCGATTTACACGATTTCCTATAGGTTTGCTTTGAGTTACATAAAGATTCTTTTTCCTATGAGTTTGCTTCGAGTTACATAAAAATTCATTTCCCTATGGGTTTGCTTCGAGTTACATAAAAATGTCATTTTTCCTATAGGTTTGCTTTAAGTTACGTAAAAAAATAATTTTTCCTATGGGTTTGCTTCGAGTTATATAAAAAACCAATTTAAGCAAAAGCATACAGAACGGACTTTTTTTCGTAAGTAGGAGTTTTACTGTATGCCTATCTATTTCAATGGCAGATTAATTACCTAAAGATACAATAGATGAATGAAAATATTAATAGGCAAGACTAAGAGGCAAATTCCGGAACAGTCTGATGCTTATCCCTACTTTGCCATATTGAAATGAAGTATTTTTATATGTTGTCCAGAGAGTCCCATGATTAGTTTTGTGGCTCTTTTAGAGCCCTTTAAATGTTGTTTCATTTGCAGATGAAGTACTATGTAGAAGAAAGAAATCATCTGTCTTTCAGCATAAATCATTCTCTTGTTCTCTTTTCTCCAGATACCAGCCTCCCATTTGAGCAAAAATGGGCGACTGGAGCTTCCTGGGAGAATTCCTTGAAGAAGTCCACAAACATTCCACAGTGGTGGGGAAAGTCTGGTTGACTGTACTCTTTATCTTCCGGATGCTTGTTCTGGGCACAGCTGCAGAATCCTCCTGGGGAGATGAACAGTCTGACTTCATGTGTGACACACGGCAGCCTGGTTGTGAGAATGTCTGCTATGACAGAGCTTTTCCCATTTCCCACATCAGGTATTGGGTCCTTCAGATCATTTTTGTCTCCACCCCTTCACTGTTGTACATGGGCCATGCAATGCACACAGTGCGTATGGAAGAGAAAAGGAAGCTTAAGGAGGCCAAAGAAAATTCAAAGGCAATCCAAAGCAAAAGTGATGCTTTCCAGCAGCAGGAATATCCACCTGAGAAGACTGAGCTGTCATGCTGGGATGAGCCATCTGGAAGGATCATTCTTCAAGGGACATTACTGAACACTTATGTCTGCAGCATTTTGATTCGTACCACCATGGAGGTAGCTTTTATTGTAGGGCAGTACATAATATATGGAATCTTCCTTGACACACTTTATATTTGTGATCGGAAGCCTTGCCCTCATCCTGTCAACTGTTATGTCTCTCGGCCAACGGAAAAAAACATCTTTATCGTTTTCATGCTAGCTGTGGCAGCATTGTCTCTCTTCTTAAGCCTTGCTGAGCTCTATCACTTGGGTTGGAAAAAGATGAGGCAGAAGTTCTCCCGTTCTTGCAAAAGCATCCCTAGCCCAGATATTGGGATACTGGAGACAGACTCCCAAGCAAAGAAGACAACACAAAGTTGCACTCCACCTCCTGATTTTAATCAGTGTTTGGCCAACCCTGACAGAAAGTATATCAGCCCCTTCAGTAACAAAATGGCCTCTCAGCAGAACACAGCCAATTTTGCCACGGAGAGGGTTCACAATCAAGATGATATGGTTGGAGAAGGTCCATTCATCCAAGTTAACTATACACAGAATCCTGAGGCCACTAACAGTTCTGCACCCAACATCCTATCCAATGGCTACTTACATAACAAACGCAGGCCCAGCAAAACTAGCCGCACCAGCAGTAAGGCTAGATCAGATGATTTGTCTGTATGAATTGTTTTCAAGGCGTTCAAGATTAAAGGGAGTTCAAAACACCCACAGTTGAGCTTTTCAAATCCTGCAAATCTGAGCTCCAGTTCAACACAATTTTAAAGGAATGACAATATTCTAAACTATTTTATACTTTGAGCCTATTATTTTTCATACAAGCCAGACAATTTCAACATAAATAAATTTCAACCATTACATGGCATTCTTTTGAAGAGCCTGAAGTTATCGCCAATGATAGTACAGGGTGGCCTGTAAGTCCCTACCCGCCCATATGTATTATATATTTTTCTTTTGTTTTCAGAGAAATATGGCCAATTTAAGCCAATGTACACTTGAAGAGCATATTGTGACAAGTACATGGGTACATGAGTGCAAGAATGCTGTTGACACCCTGGATACAATAAGTGGCAAATTTAGAGAAAGATTCAGTAGGGACTTACAGACCACCCTGTATATAGAACTGTGAACATTTCAAACAAAGTAGCCATTATTACTTTTCGCAAAGAACTTTGGAATATGTAGCTTCATAGTAGAGCTGGGAAGTTTCTTGATTATCCTAAGCCCTTCCACAGAACTACCATTCAGAGGAATTCTTGATTGAATATGTGATTCTGATCTGTAGCAGTATAGATTAGTATACTGGAAAACCCTCAGTGGAAAGTTGTAAATTATAATCATGTACTATTTAAATGGGAAGTGCGACTGATGTATATTATATTCATATTTTCTTTCCTCTCAGATGATGCTCAAACATTGAGTTGCTGAAGAGATCTTTTATTTTAGAGATTAATCTGGGTCTCATTTGCAGCACTAACATGATACCAATGTGCTGCTGCTACTTTTTCTTTTACAAATCCCTTCAAGCCATTTTCTCAGCACACCAGAAGGCAAACTCCTTCCTGAAATAGCAAACTACACAAATCTTAATTTCTCCTCTTCTCTGTGGTTGGCATACAGATCATTGCCACATTTATTCACAGTAAATGTGTATTTAATTCTACTTGAATTTTTAATATAATTGTCTGTCTGTAACTGTTTTATAATTTTAAATAACTATATAATGCAAGATAAACACTGGCTCAGTAACAGGACAACTGAAGATACTTACTAGAGTTGTTTCAACAATTTATTCAGAAGAATAAATCTATTCATTTGCCTAAATCTTATTTAATATAAACTGAGGAAAACAGTGGGCTTGTAGAGTTCACTTGGTTTTAGTTATGCAAGCAGTAACACATTTTATCTTCTGACTCCATGCATACTACTCTTGTGCATCTGGTTTTGCTTTTGGCTGACATGATTTGCACAGGTGAGAACACACCACTGATGCTGGCCAGTATTTTTAATGGAAAATAACATTCCCATGACTAACATAAAGCAACCCTGTTAATGGAAGTACATTGATAAATTGGGGTTTTGTTTTTACATTTTGTATTCTTTATGTATTGTTTAACCTATTTTTAATTTGTATGTAGTTAATGTTAGATAAGGAAAATGTAGCTACTAGACAGAATTTTGCCTAGGAACAAAAGGATGTGTGTGTGGGTCGGGGGCGGGGGAGAGATGAGCTATCCTGATCTTAGTTCTAGAGAATTCAGAGTAATTTCTGTGCTCAGCTAGCTAATGAAGAAGTCCAGGCAGGAGCAGACACTATAAAGTTGGTGAAGTATATGATATACGATAACCTTGGCAGTTTTGTTGTTGTTCAGTCGCACAGTCGATTCCGACCCTTTGCGACCCTATGGACCATCGTTCTCCAGGCGCCTCTGTCCTCCACCATCCCCCTCAGTCCTCCCAGTTCTGTGCCCATTGTGTCTACAATACCATCTATCCATCTCATCCTTGGCCTCCCCCTTCTTCTTTTGCCGTCCACCTTTCCCAACATCACGGCCTTCTCAAGTGAATCTTCCCTTCTCATTTGATGCCCAAAGTACTTTAGCCTCATCTTTACTATTTGACCTTCCAATGAGCGGTCTGTGTTGATTTCTTCTAAGATTGACCTATTTGTTCTCCTCGCTGTCCAGGGTACCCTCAAAACTCTCCTCCAACACCACATTTCAAAGGCATCTATTCTTCTGCGTTCAGCTTTCCTAATTGTCCAGCTCTCACATCCGTACATTACCTTGGCAGTTAAAAGGTCATAAAGTATAATCCTTTTAAAGAGGCATTCTTTCAGAACTACCATGTCTACACATCAGGTTGCAAATTAAGCCTATGTATTACCTCCAGGTGGATAACCACTAAATATAATTTGCAATTTGTAAAGCTGTGGAAGCCTCATGGTAAATGTCAGGGAAGCACAGCTTCTAATTGCAAATCTGGTTTCTCATATAGCCTTCATCATTTATTAGCTAGAGAAAGGATCAAGGTGGTCTTAAGACAATCCAGTCACTGGGAAGTATTCAACAGAAGGTCCTGTCATGGCCCAAACCATCTGTATAGAACATCTAGAAACAGAAATAGATACTATAGATAGCTCCCATTAGAAATGAAAGCACACTGGTGATGGAGAGAGATTATTTTCTGGATAGTCTCTTACATTTGAAAAATCAGATTTCAAGGGGTTCCTTTGTTTAAACTTAGAAGACCAGATGAAAAATAAGGCAAGCTAAATTACACGAGGAGAGAAATGCTCCCACTTAGACTCTTTCAGCATTTAAATAGCTCCCTCCTCGAATCAAGGGCTATCTGTAATGGTTGTTTCTCTCCCAATCAAAACTATAGGGAATTCATTTCTCAAATGGTGGTTCTTTATGTTTTCTGTAGTGGCTGTGAAACAGAAACCTCTACTCTTGAAGTATGAGGATTTCATGCTCCATAGATGGCAGGTCTTCACATGCTGGTTTCATAGTATAGCCACTGGCTATCTTCTCAGGAAATGTTAAAGGTAAAGGGTTTGCTAACAACTTCACCTCAGTTCTGTCCTCACAACTTAGAATAGGAATATTACTTGCACTGAGGACTAAGATATACCTACATTTACCATTAGAAAAGGGAATTCTTTAGCAGCTAAAAGTGGGTATCAGATCAGGGAGGCTTTTTGTTTCCTTGGCTCAGTAATCTGCAAATTCATTCCCATTGTGCTTGGTATTTGGGATCTCAGCAAAGCTGATTTCTCAAAAGGAAAGATCTGCTTGATTAATGTGTCATGAGGATTCATGTGATTTCAGCACCAGTGATGGGGCATGTCTAAAGTTTAGCATAGCCTTGAGTCACAGGCATTATTTGCCCCATATTCTTGAAGAAAACTTGTAAATCTTCACATTTTCCATATTTGTTTTGAGTAGATATCCAGCTGATGGTAAATGCGGCTAAAAGTTCTATTAATTTATTCAAATTAACACAGATAGCTTGAGACTTTGTCTACATATCCTAGCACTGAGGTAAGTAAATGCATTTCAATCATCTGTTTTGAGAAACTCCAATATTTATACTCCCCAGCCCTTACAAAAAAGAAGAAAACACCAAGCTTTTAATGTGTTTTATACAGGGTGTCCCCTTGTAACTTCAATTCTTGTAAATTAATTTGTTTTGTTTTATACATACATACCTATAAATCCAAGGGTTAACCTTTGGAACTTGCTATACGTTTCTGCACCCGTCCATACTATCCCATACTGACCCTCCTGCACTCGCCCGAACCAGGCCCGCAGAGTACTGCAGGGTTGCAGAAGCAGCCAGTGGGGCAAGAGCACCACGAACACAAACAAAGGAAAACAACTTCAATTCCCAACGTCCTCTGAGCCGTGCCTCAGCCAGTCAGGCTGAGAGGTGCAAGCAAAAAGAACGTTGGGAAACGCGGCGCGGCCAATTGAAATCGAGCCACAGCAATAACAAAAAACCGCCGCACGAACACAAAACTCCAAGTCCCAACATCCTATGCGCCGTGAGCACACAGAACGCTGAGAAAGCCGGCGTGCAAAAAATAAAATTAAAAAACGCTGACATCCCACAACAGGAGTGCAAGTCCGCCACAGGTGGACGCAGCGCCTCACAGCCTCACAAAACAAACACCCACAAAAAAACCACAGTGAGACCACCGCCGGCCTTCTTTCCCGGAGCAACGGGGAGAAGAGGGACTCCCTCTCCTCCATGCTACCCCGCCAAAGACATAGCAAAACCACCACTGGCCTCAAGGTTCCTTGAGCCAGATTGGGGAAAAAACAACAGCAGGCAGCAGTTCGTCAGGGAAAGCACACTCCCTGGCGAATGACTGGCTGCTGCCTTTGTACTTCCGACACCACCATTTCGAGAACTAACACGAAACAGTGGTGGAGGTAATACAAAAGCAGCAGCCAGCAATCTGCAAGGAAGAGCACAACCCCTTACGGATCGCTGCCTGCCGATCTCATAAGAACATAAGAACAGCCTTGCTGGAACAGGCCACAGCCCATCTAGTCCAGCATTCTGTCTCACACAGTGGCTCACCATTTCCTTCAGGGTATTCCCAAGGAGATGCCTGCACCTGCTTAGGATTCCCTGGAAATGGCATTGAGAGATATCCTGCCTATCTCTCCAACACAGAGGTTGTCCTTAAGTATCCATAATTATAGCCATTGATACCCTTGTCCTCCATGAACTTGTCTAATCCTTTCTTAAAGCTGTCAAGACTGACAGCTGTAACCACTTCTTCTGGCAGGGAGTTCCATAGACCAGTAATCCTCTGGGTGAAAAAGTACTTTCTCTTATTTGTTTGAGAACTAGTGCCCAAAAGTTTCATCGAGTGTCCCCTAGTTCTAGTGTTGTGCGATAGGGAAAACAGTTTTTCCTTATCTACTTTGTCCACACCGTGCATGATTTTATAAACTTCAATCAGGTCACCTCTTAGACGCCGTCGTTCAAGAGTGAAAAGGCCCAACCGTTGCAGCCTCAGATGGTAAGGAAGGTGTTCCAGTCCCCTAATCATTCTGGTTGCCCTCCTCTGCACTTTCTCCAACTCCATAATACCCTTCTGGAGGTATGGCGACCAGAACTATACACAGTATTCCAGATGGGGCCTCACTATAGATTTATAAAGAGGCAAAATGATACTTGCTGACTTATTTTCTATACCCTTCCTAATGATCCCTAGCATTGAGTTTGCTTTTTTCACTGCTGAGGCACACTGGGTTGACACCTTCATTGAGTTGTCCACCAGGACACCAAGGTCCCTTTCCTGGTTTGTCGCAGAGAGTTCAAACCCCATTAGTTTATAAATGGAATTGGGTTTTTTTGCCCCAACATGCATCACTCTGCACTTACTAATGTTGAAGCTCATTTGCCACTGTTTTGCCCACTCCCCCAGTGTCGAGAGATCCCTCTGGAGCTCCTCACAATCTCTCACAGTTTTCACTACCCTGTATAATTTAGTGTCGTCAGCAAATTTGGCTACCTTGCTTTTTACTCCTACCTCTAGATCATTTATGAAGAGGTTGAAAAGCAGGGGTCCCAGTACTGAACCTTGGGGGACCCCACTCTTTACTTCCCTCCACTTGAGAAGTGTCCATTTAGTGCTACCCTCTGTTTCCTGTCCCTTAGCCAGTTGCTGATCCAGGACAAGACCTGTCCCTTTATTCCATGACTGGTAAGTTTATTCAAGAGCCTTTGGTGTGGGACCTTGTCAAAAGCCTTCTGAAAGTCCAGATAAACAATGTCAACTGGATCCCCCTTATCCACATGCTTGTTGACACTCTCAAAAAATTCCAACAGATTAGTGAGGCATGATTTGCCCTTGTAAAAGCCATGTTGGCTCTCCTTTAGCAGCGCCTTCTCTTCTATGTGCCTATTAATTCTATCTTTTAGGATAGTTTCCATCACTTTACCTGGGACACATGTCAAACTGACAGGTCGGTAATTTCCTGGATCACCCCTGGATCCTTTTTTGAAAATTGGTGTTACATTCGCTACCTTCCAGTCATCAGGCACAAAGCCTGATTTGAGGGAAAGATTATATATTTTGGCTAGGAGATCAGCAATTTCATCTTTAAGTTCCCTGAGAACTCGTGGATGGATGCCATCTGGTCCTCGTGATTTGTTAGTGTTTAGCTTAACAAGACATGCAAGGACCTCCTCTCTGGTTATTTCTAACTTGCTTAATTCTTCGCTTTCCCTCTCTATGAAGATAGGCTCTGTTTTGGGCATGTGGTCTCTGTCTTCTTCAGTAAATACTGAAGCAAAGAATTCATTGAGTCTCTCTGCAATCTCTGTTTCCTCTTTAATAACCCCTTGCTTTCCATTGTCATCTAATGGTCCAATGGCCTTCCTAGTTGGGTTCTTACTTCTAATGTACTTAAAGAAGTCTTTGTTATTTCTCTGAGTATTTTTAGCTATACGCTCCTCAAAGTCTTGCTTTGCTTTCCTGATTGTTGCCTTGCATTTGTTCTGCCAGAATTTATGTTTCTGCCTGCTGTCCCCATTCGGACAAGCCTTCCATCTTCTAAATGAGCTTTTCTTGCTCTTGATCACTTCCCGAACAGCTCCTGTAAGCCACATCGGAGTCCTCTTGGACCTGGCAGTGCCCTTTTTCTTTTTAGGTATGCATTCCAATTGGGCCTCTGTTATTGTTTTTGTAAACAGCCTCCATGCCTCTTGGAGTGTTTGGAATCTCTCAATTTTCCCTTTCAGCTTCTTTTTTACTAGTTTCCTCAGCTTTGGGAAATTTCCTTTTTGAAAATTTAAGGTCTCTGTGTTAGATTTTATCAGTGACTTGCAGTCTATGATCAAGTTAAACATAATTGAGTTGTGCTCACTGTTCCCTATTGGATCAGTCACATTAACATCTTGCACCAGATCCTGAGTATTAGGATCTCCGGTTAGGTAAGCCAGGAGAAAAAGGAGACAGAGAGGAGAGAACCATCATCAGGCAGATAGCTCTTCTCTGCCTCCTTCTCCCCCAACTGGAGACTACCTAACGAACCTTACCAGGGGAAGAACGGGCTGACTGCCGGCTCCTCCTTTTCCCCATTGCTGCATCAAAACCAAAATTCGAAGCAGCAATGGGGAAAAGAGGAACCGACAGGCAGCCCATTCTTCACGCAAAAGTACACAACAAAAACAAAAAAACAAAGTTAATAAAAATTAATAAAACAAAAATAAATAAATAATTAAAAAAACCATTAATAAACAAAAAAGTAAACAACAAAATCCACAAACAAAAACATCCACAATACCAGAAAAGCACAGAAAAAACACCTAACTACAACACGAAAATACCTAACTCTAACAACACAACTACCACAAATAACACAAATAAACACCAACAAAATCACAAAAATAAACAAAACCAGAAATAAACAAACCAATTACACACATCTAAAGCCCAACAAAACCACAAAAGAACAAACAGAAACACCTCCCAGCCCACCACCACAAAATCAAAACAAAGAAAAATCCAAGAATAAATAAAACCAGAGAACTCACCAGCACATCCTCCCTCCACGAGACCGGAACAGAAATGAAGAAACAAAGGCTACTTACCAGAAGATGTCCCACCTAGAGGCCAAGGGAGAAAAAACAAGTGGAAAAAAACCCAACATTTTTACTAACAGCCCCACCTGCAGGCCGAAATATTAAAAACAAGTCAAAAACAAAACAGCCCCACCTAGAGCCCACAAGAGTAAAAACAAGTAAAAAATAACAATAAATCAAAAGTTTACACAAATAACAAACATATGCTAAATAAATAAAATAAAAAGATTTATAGCATCCTCTGTTGATTTTAACTTTAAAAAAACCCAAAACATCTAAACAGAGTCTATAACAGCACGGCAATGGTGGGCAACCTATGCTAGTCCACTATAAAATTATTCCACTATTTCTGATTTATTCTCTATTTTGTTGCAACGTTTTTCATTTTTATCTACTAATACTTTAATTTCTACTAATCTACTAAGGGGGAGGCCAAGGATGAGATGGCTAGATGGTATTATAGACACAATGGGCACAGAGCTGGGAGGGCTGAGGGGGGTGGTAGAGGACAGAGGCGCCTGGAGGAAAATGGTCCATGGGGTCGCAAATGGTCGGAGTCGACTGTGCGACTGAACAACAACAATCTACTAATACTATCTACTAATACTAAATTAATAATTTAATTTAGATTTTTTTCCCCAGGCTGCTTTGGCTCATTTTTTGTACTCCTATTGTTAAACTCAAAATTATCCCTCCCAAGATAAATCAGATCCCTTTTGACTTTTTCTATTTCTTGACCTAAAAGTTCCTTTCTCAAAATCTGTAAATTCCGAAATATGTCCTTCCTATGTGTTCTTGCATGTTCTTCTTCTAAACACTTTATTTCTTTCTCTAATCTTTCTTGTCTCGCTTTCCTTTTATTATTCTCAATTATCATTTCTTTAATACAATCCCCTCTAAAAGTAACTTTCATTGCATCCCATAATACATGCAAATCTATATCTCCCGTTTTGTTTAAAAGCCAATTTTCTTCCCACTTTTGTCTCAGCCTACCCTTTATTTTATCATTTTTTACTAAGTGTGTATCAAATCTCCAAACTCTGTTTTTTGCAGTCTGAGTTGATCTGCATTTCCAACATGACCATTGCGTGGTCAGATTCCTTAACTATACCCACAAACAGGGAAAATAGGAAATTGGAGCTAAATATACCCCCACAGGTGGCGCACACGCTCCAAAATATTTGTTGTTATGCATTTTTGCCCATTTATGGTGACTTTTGGGACACCCTGTATAAGGTTTATACATGTTACCCTAACAATGGGAAGTGGAGAGCACAGGCACCCTTAATACTTTAAAGAGCTACCATTCCAATAGGTGTTTCTCCTTCTCTCTTCTACTTTCTTGAACAGAGGAAACAAGAGCAAAGGCACCTTTGGGTTTTTGGTAAAGGGATGTGATGAGGGGAAAAACTTGACTGTGTTTAAGATTCCTTTTCTTGACATTCCTCAAGAGTCTAGGCCAGTGATGGCTAACCTTGGCACTCTAGGTGTTCTGGAACTTCAATTCTCAGAAGCCCTGATCAGCAGGAGTGCTGACTTGGGCTTCTGGTAATTGCAGTCCAAGAACACCTGGAGTGCCAAGGTTCACCATCATGTATCTAGGCAGTCCTATATTTCAAGATTCCTTCTCGTGATGGGATACGTTATTTAGAAGTGCTTAGAAGCACCTGTTTCCCCACAACCAAAGCACCAAGGATGGGCAAATGCATGTCCTTTGATGAAAATGTTTTACTGTGCTTTGTTTTGTACTAATAAAAGTTTGGATTACAACTCTTCTTCTTTGTATCTCTACTCTCAATACAAATACAAAAAAGACAAATACTGTAAATGAAACTCTGCATATCAGAATACATACATTGGCTGTGGCCCCCTGGGGTCCCAGATGCTGAACTGAAAAAAGCATTAAAAAGGAAACAGGCCTCATATCCAATGAGAGGAAACTCAAGAAGAGTAATTTTGTTGTAACCAGTGTAAGAAAAACTTCCAGGGCAATTGAAAAGCAAATAAAGAAATGCCCCCAAGGACATCTGCCCACCCCACTAGAGCAGACCGGAGGGGCTCTCTTATAGTTCCATCTGCTAGAGAGAATCGCCTCATTTTAGCACAAGAAGGAGAGCCTTCTCTGTGTCTGCTCCGGCCCTGTGGAACCTCCTGCCAACTGAATTTTGTCTCCAGGCAGAGCTTTTCCCCTTCTACAAGAACCTGAAGACTTGGCTGGTGCAGCGGGTGTGGGGGGCAACTGGGTCAGGGCCACCATCAGAAATTTATGGGCCCCATACTGAGCAATCCTATTGGGGCCCCCACACAATAATGCATACCTGTCAAGTTTAGGATTTGAAAATAAGGGAAATTTTGGGCCACACCCCTTCCCCATCAGGCTACACACCCCCTCCCCACAATCCAAGCACATCCAAGAGCCTGGAAGAGGAGGAGCCAACAGAGCCATGGAGGAGGGGTGTTGGGTTCCCCCAGGGGGAGGAGGAAGCACCCCCTAGACACTCTCCTTAGCACCACTGCTGCCCCTCACAGGGAGCAAGGAGAAGCCATGCCTCAGCTGCAGTGGAAGAGATAAATACTGTAATTTTAAATCCCTCTCCCCACTCGCTCCCACATAATTTCATAATATGCTGATTTTTCATGGAACTGTTTTCTACACTTATATCGGTTAATTGTCTACTGTCTTAGCCTTGTGTACCTCAATTTCATTTTTTAAAAAAAATCTGTGTTTAAGACAGGACCACGGAAACCTCTTTGTGTTGTATGCAAATATACTTGAAGCTAATTGGCTCATTGGCTCATCTCTCTCCTGGGAAAGAGGGTGTTAAAGGTGTTATTTTTAATGTTTTTAAATATTTTCTGTGATGTTTTATTGTTAATGTGTAAGCCGCCCGGAGTCACCTCAGTGAGGGGTAGCGGTAGAAATGCAATTAAATAAGTAATAAATAAATAATAAGAATGGGATAAGGTTTCCCCATCAGAGGCCACACCATCTGAATCTTCCCAGTCCCTTAGTTTACAAATGGAAATGAACCCAATTCAGTGCAGTAGCACAGCAAGAGTTCACAGGATCAAAGAAATATTTTGTTTAGGATGGCAGCGTCTCTCAACTTAGCTTCAGGTCTCACAAATAGCTAGGCAAAAGTTTATGAGCATTTCTCCAGCAGGGACAAATTAAAGTTGACAGGTTTTAGGATTTGACTGAGAGGGGTTTCCCCCTCAGACTCTGAACTTCTAGTATCAAGGAAAGGGATGCTGCCAACCTGGCAGTCCTAGATTTCACATATTCCTTCTCATGATGGGATAAGTCTCTGAAGCCCCTCTGAATGGTAGCTGAACAACCCTGCCAATAAGATATTCTCCACTGCACTAAAGGGGGAGTACACAGTTCTTAAACTCAATACCATTCATCCAGCCCCCATCCCCATGATCTGCCATGACAGGTAGATGACCGGTACACATTCTGCTTTACAACAGGACTGATCTTGTCTTATGGCTATCATTTGAAGATAGTTTCTGAGTGGCCATTTGGAGAGAAGGGACTCCCAACTGCAGAATGAGATGATCTTCCCTTCTCTTGACCTAAACAAGCCAGAATGGGACCTCTGTTGGGTTTTGACTAGAGAGAAGTGAGTTCAAGTCCCTTTTTAGCCTTTAAACTCACTGAGAGGCCTTGTGCCACTCACTCTTAACCTAACCAATCTCACAGATTTGTTGGGAGAAAAAGAGATATAAGTGGAACGTAGTGAAAGCCATGTACACCCCTCTGAGCTCTTTGAAAGAAGTGTGGGATGAAAAGATAGAGATAACAAAAAACAAGATGATTTAGTAAGGGGAAGGAATGAAAGCTGCCATTGAAATACGGCACCTTCTGCTTGTGTGGCTATTCTTATGTTCTTCCTTAACATGGAATGCCACCACTGTCTCAATTATTCTGCTGCAGAGATTCTAAATCCATTTGATGATCAGCTGTTGAGTCCCAAATGCCAATGCTGACCCTGAGCGGCGCAAATAAGGAATTCAGAAGATAGCAAGGACTTCAAACAGTGTACCCTATGTATGTTATGTGTGTGTCAACAATTGAAGATAAAAAGGGATGCCATGTCATTTACTCACAAATCCCAAGCATTTCCCCACAGCAAACTGGACATTATGTGAGAGTCCTGTAACTGGACCTCCTCCTCATGCATTTTTCTTCAAAACTAACTGCAGCTGGAGAAGGCTATAAATGTGGAAGAAAACCACAGTGCAAGGATAACTACAAGTAAATTAAATGGCAACTTCAGTTACTGGTGAAAAATTTAGAATGGAAATTAAGAGTTGAAAATTCTCATTTATTTGCAGATGTACCTTGTAGGACTAGTTTTGGGTGTAACATGTCAGATCTTGCAATATGTTCCTCAGAATTTTTTTAAAAAGGCCACATTTGTGAGTAATCTCTTGTTAATATGTAGAATCTAACTATTTAAATTGCTGTTAAGTACATCAAGTTGCATTCAAGTTTATGGCAATCCTAACAGGGGTTTTACGGTATGTAAAATATCACTGAGTTTCCATGAATAAGTGGGGATTTGAACCCAGGTACAGTAGACCCTTGCATAACGATGTTACTTGGTTCCCCAAGTAGTGTTGCTAAGTGATTTTTGTTGTTATGCGGGTTTCTATAGAGTTTCCCACATAATGTTTTTAGCATCATTGTCCGGTTATTTTAGCGTTGTTGTCTGGGCAATGACACTAAAAGCGTTATGTGGGGGAACACGTGGTGTATTATGATGCGTTGTTAAGCGAAAATGATGTTATCCGAATGCGTTGTTATGTGAGGGTTGACTGTATAGTTTCTTTAGAGATCCAACCCATGTGCAAATTTTGGAAAGAGACCAAGGTGTTGACTCTAATTGACTGGTTTTTAAAATTTATACTAGTATTTTAAAATGTGTTTTGCCATAAAATGTTCAGCAAAGTCCCACGCCCCACCTCTGAATAGCAGCATCTGTATGTTTCTACATTTCAAAAGCAGAGGATTTCCTCAAGCATAGCAAGAGTGCTTTAGAGCAAAAAGTTACAGTGGAAGCTGAACCCGCCAGAAGTAAGGAGCTTGTGGCCATCAATCAAAGCCTTTCCTTGGTCAAATGTGAGTTCACTAATGCCTCCTTGCACTTTAAATTCCATCTTGAGAAACACTACAGCACATGACCACAAGTGACCTCATTCCCCATAGAGGGCATTGCTCTACTGTGGAAGAACTGAACTGAAACACAGGCTTTAGGTAGCATTAACATTTACAAAAAAACAAGTACAGTCCTATCCAGAGTCATGTAATCTTCACAAGTCCATTTCAGCTGCACCCAATTTGGTGGAAGGGAAACTTCTTGTGTTTGCTAGGCTTCATTCTAAGTAAGCAGAAGGAGTTCCCCATCACCACCACTTTTTAAAGGAACCTCAGGGCAGCTCCTGTGTTTATATGGACTTAGCTGGCATGCAATGGTTCACAGGGTTACAAAGGGTCGAACTCGACTATGTGACTGAACAACAAAAAGTAATACCTACCATATATTTGAACTGAGGTTCACAGTCACTAATAGGTTACAAAAGACTTGTGGAGCCACGAAAACAGGAGAGGGCCTATGCTTAGTAGCCTGCTTTGTATATACTTACATATTGCTTATGAGTTGACATTAAGTTCTGATCCACAAGTTCTTTTTGTAATCTACAGGTAGGCAACTTGGAGCTCTCAAATAGCTTTTGGACTGCAACATCCAGCCTCTCTCCCCACTGACAGTGCTAGCTGGTGCTGATCAGCGTTGCAGTCCAAAAACATGAGGTAGCACAACTTGCTCAATTTCTTTATACCTGCTGAATGGAATAAAAATACAATAAAATGGATGTTGACACACAAGGTAGAAAGTCCCATACGCACCTTTCCCCATCTCAAGCGGTAAAAGCAACAGCAAGAGGGAGGAGGATTATCAATTTGCTGCCCTTTCATTATGTTCAAAATCTACTGCCTCAGATCTTCTTTCTTCTATACTTCCTCTTTTACCCCTTCAGGTGTTGACGGAGATAGAAGGTTCTTGTTCTGTAGAGTTGTCATATGCCACAGAAAACCGTGAAATTCACGTTTTGTAACTGTTCCACACGGTTCCATACAAAACACTGAAAATCCACGTTTTCCAAACCACTTGATTTGGAAGGGAAAAAAATTCCTGCACTTCTATTGGAATGACCAGCAGGTGGCAGCAGCTTGGTGAACAAGGAGTGTGAGAGAGAGTGTGTGTGTGTGTGTGTGTGTGTGGAGGGGGGACATGCTTGTCGCTTGAGCTTTTTCTATTTTGTGGCATGACCGAATACTGCAGGATGGAATGAGCTCCCGTCTGTCCCAGCTCCTGCAAACCTAGCAGTTCGAAAGCAAGAAATGGCAAGTAGATAAATAGGGGCCAAGTTTGGTGGGAAGGTAAACAGCCTTCCATGCACTCCGGTGTTTAGTCATGCCTGTAGCTGGGTTTTTTTCCTCCTCCCCATCTCCCAGCCCCCCTCGCCCCTTTGCATCTGAGGCTCCTGCTGCTGGGAGTGGGGGGGAAGGGGGGAGGGGGTGTGGAGCACACCCCTCCCCCACTCCGTGTGTGCACTCTCAAGTTTGGATGCTGAACCAAAGGACCTGGTTTCCAATCTCTCCCCACCCCCCACCCCAGAAAGCAATCTTTGCTTGGCAATTAGCAATTACATTTCTCCAATGCTCTGGTGTCTAGTCATGCCTGCCACATGACCACAGAAACGTCTGCAGAAGCAGACAGCGCTGGCTCTTCGGCTTTGAAACAGAGATGAGCACTGACCCCTAGAGTCAGATATGACTGGCTTTTGAGCAAGGGCAAACTTTACTTCTGTCCCGTTTTTGTGAGAGGGAATTATGGTAACCCTATTGTTCTGGCACTTCTAGCAGCCTCCATTGGCATTATTTGGTGTTTTTGTAATGTTTATTTGATGTTCTCTCTTCACCTTCCTTTGGGTCTGCCTCATGGTCTTTGTCCTCCTCTTCTTTTCACTTATGCCTTGTATGGGATGGACATCCTGGACATTGTCTCCAGATAGGCAAACCACTTTATTTTTTGTCTCTGTATATAGCATACCCATCAAGCGTGGCCCCGGAAAATACGGGAACTGCCCATGCCACCATCACTGCAGCCAACAATCCCCACCACGCGTCCGCCACTGCCAACACTTTGCTGCTACCACCACTGCCATCATTCCCCGCACACTGCTGCTGCCAACGCCAACACTCCCCCATGCTGCTGCTGCCGCCAACACTTCACCGCCACCACCGCCACTGCCCATGCCACCATCTCTCCCCCATGCTGCCACTACTACCAACACTCCCCCCACACCGCTGTTGCTGTCACCAACACCCCCCCATGTCATGTCACCATCGACAATACTCTCACCATGCCGCCACCACCAACACTCTCACCAAGCCGCCGCCACCAACACTCGCCCATGCCACAGTCTGGCCTGCCAACACTTCCCCCCATGCCAACCATGTTGCTTCCCTGCTTACCGGCCTGCTGTGGGTGAAGGAGGGGTCCTCACTGTCCTTGCTTGCACTTGGCCAGAGTGGGCCCCAGGAAAGAGGTGGGAGGCTGTGTGTTTCTACCGCTTCTGGTTTTGCCTCCTCCACCACTGACCTTGTCCCCTCCACCTGGCTCTGTGTATCCCTAATGCTGCTCTGTAGCAGGGTGGATGTTGTAACCCTTCTTATAATATTTGCCCTGCTATGGAGCAGTGTTAAGGACATGCCAAGCCAAGTGGAGAGGACAAGGGCAGTGGCAGCAGTGGGAGCGAGGGCGTGGGTGCGGGCCAGATGGAATGGTGCTGTGGTCCAGATCTGGCCTGCAGGCCATAGGTTGAGAACCCCTGTGCTAGAGGAACAGAAGAGTATTTTCAAGACTGAGATGGAGGTGTCTCTGATTGTAATCTGTTTTTCAGTGCTGATCGTAATCGTACTTTTTTTTACAGAACTGCCATCCAAAATTTCAAAATCCCTGATTACTTCTGAAAATTTCTTTGTCAAGGCAACAAAGTGATAACCATCAGTTAAATTGAGAAATAAAGAGGGCATTTGTGAGCTGCAAATAGAATGTGATGTTATAAACATTTCAAAAAGAAAAAGAGAGAGAGAGATTTATAATGGAAACTTTAACTACCATAACTATTTTAGCTGCCCTGGCAGCTAATGTCAGGCACCATTATAATCTATGATATCTTTCCAATCAGTTGGAGCCATCTGAAAATATATATGAGCTAAAAATATATTCAATCAGAAGTGGAGAAACAAGAAGGAATGTTAAGGAAGCAACAGGTGCTACTTGGAAGCAACATTGGAAAAGAGACATACTATTGGTTTAATGCATCCCAGCAGCCATTCATAAACTCAACAACCACCATCCTATAGCAAAATACAGTGCATTTTAGGAGAATTGTTCAAGCAGCTTTTGCAAAGTTCTGGCCATTTGTTGTGCATGGAAGTTGATGCCGAAGTACATGATTTTGTGGGCAGAGAATCCACAGAAGCAGTTTACCCTTCCCTTTTTCTACAGGCATCCTGGGATTGTGCAGCTTGTCCATGATCAACCAGGCTGGCTCTTTTGGGATGCTCAGTGAAGAATTAAACTCCACAATCAGATGCCACTGAGCAATCCAACCAGCTGATTGGCACTTACACTGCATATGACTATTCAGAAGCATGGATGATTAAGTTCAATGGGACGTATTTCTAAGAAAGAATGCTTCTGATTGCATCATGGGTACCTGTTTTTAGAACTATATCATGTGGAAAGTTCTGTATGATTTGCTCTAATTCACTCTTTTTCTTTTTAAATTGGGTTTCATTATCATCCAAACTAAAGTGATTTTTCCACATCGGTGCTGTTGCCGTAAGGACTCTTGACCCTTTGCACCTCCATAACCAACATAGTCGCACAATTCCACACATGACCCCTCCCCCCCCCAGATTATATATTCTTAAAATAACACACATGCAACAGCTGGGAAGACCAGAAATGTCTTGAATGCACATTCTGTGATCCCTAAGACAAGGGTAAAGCCATTCTCCTATCTGTTGCCATATCACCCCACATCAAACAGTGGAGTGGCAATTAAAATAGAAAGTAGTTAGGTGGGGGTTGAGAAATATGTCTGTTCACAATCCATGTGCTTTACTTATGCCAATTGTACATTCAATAATTCATGGCAGCAAATAAATTATTAAGACTCAACATATTCTTTTCAGCCTCCTACTGCACTGAGAGGTTTATGTTCAAGGGAAAGCTTCAGGTATTTTTGTAATATTTGCTTTTCTTAGAAATAAACAAGTGGAGCCTGAATAAAACCGAACAACTGTGGATATTATAGGAAATTAAATATTTCCAAGTGACAGCCAATAGTCACACTATTGGGTTATGCACCTGCGCAGAACATCAATCGGAGGCTTTAAAGCTGATTGGTCAAAATTTACCGCCCACCCTCAGGCGCCAGTTCGCCATTTTACCTCAGTTCCATACTTAAGCCAAGCACAGGATAAACCAAATACTCTCATCCGTGCTGCTCAAGAGGGGAGGCAGGGTGGGTAGTGTGTATTCACAAACTATATACTCGAAGAACGAAAGTTATCACTGGTAAGTGAAACCTAACTTTCTCCTTCATATAGTTTGTGAATCCCCACTATTGGGAGATTAGCAAGCTCACACTCACTAGGTCGGTGGGCAGTTGGATGAGATGAATCCATGATGAAGTACATCAGTCAGGTAGGATGGACCCTCATGGGTGAGGCGCCTGGAGCCCTCTGGCAAGGATGGCATGACCAAGTCTGGCATTTGCAGTGACTCTGGTGTCCATCCTGTAGTGTTGGACAAATGTGGAAGGCCTGGACCAGGTGGCCGCCTTACAGATGTCCTCGAGCGGGGTGCTCTCCAAAAAGGCAGTGGAGGTAGCAACCGCCCTGGTAGAAATGTGCCATGATATGTGGAGGAGCTGGCAAAGAGGCAGACTCGTAGGCCAGGTAAATGGTTGATGTAATCCATTTGGAGAACCTCTGGGAAGAGATGGGTTCACCTTTAGACTTTCCTCCATAGGCAACAAACAGATGCTGTGACTTACGGAACTCATGGGTCTTGCTGATGTAAAACAATAAAGCTCATTTCACAAGCGTGTGCCAAGCCCTTTCTTGAGCGTTGCTGGAGTTGGGAAAGAAAGTTGGTAAAGATATAGTCTGAGCCATGTGAAATTGGGAGACTATCTTTGGTAATAAAGTGATGTCGGCGTGGAGCACCACGCGGTCATTGTAGAATTTGATAAATGGGGCATCCGCCCGCAAAGCAACCAGCTCACCAGCTCGTCTAACAGATGTGACAGCCACAAGAAACAGTGTCTTCCAGGTGAGAAGACGAACGTCCGTAGTGGCCATCGGCTCAAAGGGAGTCTTAGTGAGGGCATTCAAAATGGTAGATAACGACCATTGCGCAGTCGGAGTCTTGACAGGAGAGAAAGCATTTCGTAGACCTTTGAGGAAATGCTTCACCGTTTGGTCGCGGAAGGCACCAGAAGCAGGTGATCCAGTTGGAGAGTGGGCTACTACTGCTGCCAGGTGGACCCTGATGGAAGTAATGCTGAGACCTGACTCCGCCAAATGGAGGAGGTATGTCATGACGTGGTGCAGATAAACGTTGAGTGGCGGCACCTGTTGAGTATCCAGGAAGGCACAAAATTGCCTGTACTTGGAGGCATAGGACTTCCTCTTAGAGGGACGCCTTGCTAGTTCCAAGATCCTGGACAATCTGGGATTATCCTCCACGCAGTGAGGTGGAGACTGGGCAAGTCCAAGTGGAGAAGTTGTCCTTGCTCCATTTGTAGAAGAGTTGGAGAGTCTGGCAGTGTAAGAGACTGCAATAACAGTTTCAAGAGAAGTGGATACCAGGGCTGACGCGGCCATGCTGGAGCGATGAGAATCACGTGCGCCCATTGCTGGTACATTCTGGTGAGGACCTTCTGAACCAGAGGAAATGGGGGAAAGGCGTAAAGGTAGTCCTGATCCCACCGTTTCATGAAGGCGTCGCCCTTGGAGTTCAGTCCGATGCCCGCCCTGGAGCAGTATCTAGGATACTTGCGGTTGGACTCTGTTGCAAAGAGGTCGATGCTCGGGGTCCACCACGACCTGCAAAGGGAGTGAAAGACCACGTTGTCCAGTTCCCACTCGTGAGTCATCGAGGTGAGGCGACTCAGGCAGTCTGCCAGCACATTCAGCTTGCCCTGGATGTGGACTCCGATCGGGAAAATGTGTCGTTCGAGACACCATTCCCAAAGTTGTACCGCGAGATACAGCAATGAGTGGACTTCGTCCCTCCTTGCTTGTTCAAATACACAATCGCAGTGGTATTGTCTGAGGTGATCTGGATTGCCTTGCCGTACAACACTGTGTTGAAGGACCACATGGCCTTCCATATGGCCAGCAACTCCAGGTAGTTGATGTGGTGGACGATCTCGTGTGGAGACCAGGTGTTGTTGACTGTAAGAGTCCTGCAAGCAGCTCCCCAGCTGAGGTTGCTTGCGTCGGTCAAAATTTGGAGGTGGCTGAGGAGGATAAAAGTTTTTGCCCGTAGCCACGTTGAGAGGTGTGGTCCACCACACCAGCTGGTCCACCATTTCCGGAGACGGAAACAACCGTTTAGACTGCCTCTCTGTGAGAGAATCAAACTCGTGGAGAAGCCACAAGTACAGAGACCGGAACTTCAGTTTGGCATGAGGGATCACTACCGTGGTGGAAGCCATCAAACCCAGGAGTCGTTGAGCCTTCGCTCTGACAACGGGTTTGGTACGGAAAGCGTGTACTACCTGTCCAGTAAGCGCTTTTGTGGGGCAAGCGCCCTGACTGTAAGTGAGTCTAGAACTGCTCCAATGTACTCTACTCGCTGCGAAGGATCCAGCTTCAATTTGAGAAGTTGATCCTGAGGCCAAGACTCTCCATGAGATGAACGGTGTACACCATGTCCCGAATGGCCGATGACCTGGTGGGGGAGACTATCAACCAGTCATCAATGTACGGGAAGACCCTGAACCCCCTCTGGTGGAGGAGGGCAGCAACCAGGGCCATGCACTTGGTGAAGACTCGAGGTGCTGTGGCCAAACAGAACGGTAGGCAACGGTACTGGTACACAGAGTCCCCTATCCGGAAGGGGAGGAACCGTGTGTGCTCCTCGAGAATGCTGACATGGAAGTAAGCGTCCTTGAGGTCTATCACCGTAAACCAGTCCCATTCGTTGATGAGGGAAAGGACGGTTTGGAGTGTCACCATCCGGAACTTCCTGCTGTGGATGAACTTGTTGATGCGACGCAAGTCCAAAATTGGGCAGAGGCCTCCATCCTTCTTCTGGACAACGAAGTACCTCGAGTAGAAACCGCTGTTCCAATCGGTTGGTGGTACCAGCTCGATGGCTCCTTTGGAAAGAAGGGTTGTAACTTCTTCCTCCAGTTGAAAAGACAGGGTGGTGAAACGGGGTTTTCCTACCCAAGGCATCCGGTCGAACTCGATGGCATAACCAGCGGACAAGATCTTCAAGACCCACCGGTCATTTGTGACGCTTCCAAAGGGGGAGGTATGGTAGATGGAGCGAGAGAGTCAGCCAGAGGGAAGTCAAACTCGAGACTTTGACTTACCCTTGTTGCGTTTTCCTTGGCCGTAAGGCTGGAATCGCTGTCCCATTTGTTGTCTCTGGGGACAGTAGAAACCAGGCTTGGGGTGATCGGCAGGTCCACCCTGTTGTTGGTGTTGCTGCGGATTACCATGGTAGCGGCTGGTAAATGGCTGATACCTGGGTTTTGAAGGCTGGGATGAGGCGGTGAGGCCCAAGAACTTGGCTGCCGAGTTGGTCTGCCTCAACTCGTTGAGCACCTTGTCCGTGTCTTGGCCAAAGAGGCCCTGACCATCAAATGGGAACTCCTCAATGAGCTTCTTCATTGAGTCATCCAAGGTAGTTCTCCGTAGCTATGCATGCCGCCGCAGGAGAATTGCGGATGACATGTCCTTGGCCGTGTAGTCGTTGATATGGCGTGCCGTCCTTATTTGCTGCTCCGCCAGGAAATCACCCTCATCACACAGACTGTCGATTTCCTTTTGGAGATCGGACAGCAGCTTCACAGCAAGCGTCTTGGTGTGCTCCCAGAGATGGGACTGATAAGAGGCCCATAGCTGTTGAATAGTTTGCGGTCTGGAAGAACAACGACCCATTCGCATAAAACCTCCTGCAGTTTTATGCTGGAAGGCCTTCACAACCAGGGAATTTGGTAGTGGGTGTGCCTGGAGAAACGCAACGTCCTCGTCCAGGACTCGGTACATCCCATCGAGCCTGCACGAATTGGAGTGGGCCGAAACGGGCTTCTTCCAGGTGGCCTTTGCAGACATTAACATGGAAGGGAGCATGGTGATGTGGACGGGTCGAATGGATTTCTTATCTAACTTTGCCGTCATCTGATCTTCACCTTCCAACGCCAGCTGGTCAACCCGTATGTTAAGGGCAGTTCCCAAACGGGTGAGCATTGCTGTGAGAGATTTTTGGTCTTCTCCTCTGAGCAGATCAACAGCACCAATCACTTGATCGGGCATCTTCTCTGCATCCACATCCCCCTCCTCCTCCTCCGAAGATGAGCTGGAATCATTGGAAGATGAGGGGGGAACTCTGGAAGCCACATCGAGACCGCGCCAGTACGGCCGGGGCGGGTCGACGGGCTGGGCGCTCATTGCATCGATGTCTGTACCATGCCAAAATGGTATGGCCGGGCCAGCAGAGTGAATGCTCGACCCTTGAGAGGGCGGTGGAGCGACAGCAGGGTCAGAGTCCCTGGAGCGTGCAGTGGTCGGTCCCGCAGACGCCGTAGGAATGGTGGCTTTAAACTGTTAGGCAAAATATTTTGCCATGACCTCAAACATTGATTTGAAGAGATCCATCTGGCCATCAGTGGTGGTAGCCGTTGGCAAAACAGTAGAAGGAATGATGGGAGACGAAATGGTGACCGCCTGGGCATCTACCATTGGAGTACACGGCCTGGGAGACACAGAAACTTGCCACATCGTGAAACGTCCCCTCTCACCAGCCGGTGGCAAAGAAGAAGAAAGAAGCAAGGGGCGAGCTGGTGAACCAGCCCTGCGGCCCTTGGTCGGTGACTCTGAGGAGGAATGGCCACCCCACGCGGAGGATCCCGGAGAGGAACATCTTGCTACAGAGAACGGCGGAGAAGGGCGAGGAGAAATCGGCGGGTGAGGAGTAGGGGGCAACGAGCAGCACACCTCAGTCCTGTGTTTCTTCTTCTTCCCATTCTTATCCTTCTTCTTCTTATGGATGAGAGATGAAGAAGAGGAAGATTTAAGAGGATGTTCGGGCGGCAGAACACTCGTGGAGGCAGAAGTGGAAGCCGCAGCGGTGGGAGCCAGGGCAAGCTCCATTAGGTGCGCCTTGAATCTGTTGCTACGATTTTGGACAGCAAGGCGGGTGAAATTTTTACAATGCACACAAGAGTGACTCTGGTGTGATTCGCCCAAACAAAAGAGACACTGACTGTGGCCGTCCGAAGCCAGGAACTTCTTGAGGCAAGAAGTGCACTGCTTGAAAGCCACAGAGGCCATGAAAAATTTCCTTCAAAGAAGGCCAAGAGAACAAAGAATGTTCAAGAAAAAAAAAATGCCCCAAAGGGCCAGCCTCCTGCCACCCCCTTGAGGGGGGAACCAGCGACCTGATCGAAAAAGTGACTGAGTCCAACTAGAAGAAACAGCACTGGGGCAGTAATCCTGCCCTAAAGACAAGATTGCAAGAATTTTTTTGGTTGAAAATCGTAGTTTCTGAGGAAACGACAAGGAAAAAATGAGGAAGCTCTCAACGATCGTCCTGCTGCTGAGGTGGAAAGAAGAGAACTGAGGTAAAATGGCGAACTGACGCCTGAGGGTGGGTGGTACGGTGGGCGGTCTTACCACCAAAACTTTTGACCAATCAGCTTTAAAGCCTCCGATCAATGTTCTGCGCAGGCACATAACCCAATAGTTGGGATTCACAAACTATACGAAGGAGAACAATGCGTAGCCTCGTCTTATAGATTAATGAGTTCAACTGGCATTTATTTTCATGGACTGCCACCAACCTCACCAGATATATGGAGTGGTACCTGAGCTGGTTGATGTTTGATGGAAGGAAGAAATGAGACAATAGAAATGTAAAGGTACAGCCATTGATTGATATCTCAAAAGTAGCTGTTTAACACACTGTTGTTGGAGCCTGACAAGACATTCTGACTGGGAAACCAAGTACAGCTGTATGAATATATAAAGTGTTTGATTTTATTTTCAAAAGCTAACCTGGAAAAATTTCAGTTTCCTTAAAGCAAATGGCGGTTTCTCATAGGAATGTATTGAAGACTAATATTTCCATTCCAGAGCTTAGAAAAGGGCCAATGGGACTTTTTTTCTGTTCAAAACACTTTCTAAAGATGTAAAAACACAGCAAAAAATTCCAAAGTACACTTTGGAAGGAGTTTTGAAGGATGAAAGATGGTGTTTGTTGTTGGTTTTTTTTGGGGTGGGTGGGTTAGTGAGCTTCAGAGCTGATTTTTTTATTTTAAATGCATATTTGGCACATTTTTGACAGAACATCTGGTGGCCAGCCCTGGTAATTGCAGGAAAAGTCCCCACCGAACAGCTGATGAGGGGATGGGGGAATTTCCAGCACTTCCTGGTTGCGGGGAATGCTTCTGGAGGTGCCAAAATATGATGGAAATTTTCAAAAAATGGAACAAAAATGCTCCAAACACCCTCCCACCACCATGGGAAGTGTCGGAATACCCAAAAAACTGTCCATATAGCATTTTTTCCCCATTAAGCGGGGGACCATTTTATCAGGATTTCTTTCTATGAAGTGAGTTTTCCCTTAAGCCAGCTGTCCATAAAGCGGCATTCCGCTGTACTGTACATGAATAAAGCTGCATTGTCACTAGAAGAACATCAAAGTCTTTTCCAATGATTCTACAGTTTCTACAGTTAGTGGAAACAAAGACTGCTCCATCCCTTTGCTGAATGACTAGTTCAAAATGTTTCCTGCTGGATATCATCGAATTTGAAGGTGCCTATAAGGTCATCTAGTCCAACCTCTTGCTCTATTTAAAAACCCAAATCAAAGTATATCTAATTTTCTCTTGAATGCTTCCAGCACTTGAGCACTCAATACACTCACACACCAAGGTAACTGGTTCCATTGTCAAACTGTTCTAACAGGAAGTTTTTCCTCATATTCAGCCAAGATCTACCTTCCTGTTTGAGCTAATCAAGATATTTTTGAATATTCTGTCTTCCGAGATATCGGTTATTCCACCCAAATTGATGTCATATGCTATTTTTATAAGTACCCTCTGCACCCCCTCATCCAAGCCATTAATTAAAAATGCTGAAGCACACTATGCTCAGGACTGAACCTTGTGGTTCTCCAATTGTTACCTTCTCATAGTTTGAGAAGGAGCTATTGATAAGCACTCTCATAGTAAAACTTTGTAACCAACAGTTACCAATCCACCAGATTGGTGAACCTGTTTGATCCAGATCATACCTAGTTAGTTTGGGTACTTTGTCAAAACCTTTGCTGAAGTCAAGGTATATTATGTCTGCATCGTTCCCACTGTCTAGCAGGAGGTAACCTGATTAGAAAATGAGATGAGATTATTCTGGCAGGATTTGTTCTTGACAAACCCATGTTGGTTTCAGGTTATTGCTTCTTTGTTTTCAAAATGCTTGTAGAGTGACCACTCTACAATCTGCAATAGAATTTTCTCTGGAATTGATGTCAGGTTGACAGGTCTGTAACTTCCAGGTTTCTCTCTCTTATTTTTTCTTTTTGAAGATAAGGACAACATTAGCTCTCTTCCAGTTATCTGGCACTTTACCCATCCCTCATGATTTCAAGAAAATAATAAACAGAGGTTCTTAGAGGATTTTTTTCAGCTAGTTCCTTCAATTTTTTGGTCGCAGTTCATAGGTCTTGGAGATTTGGATGCATTCAAAATAATAAGGTATTCCTTGACTATTTGTTTATCAATATCAACCTGTAATTCTGTCCTTTCCATTTTTGCTTCACATTTGTCTGGAAAGCCATAGACCAGTGGTGGCAAACCTATTGCACATGTGCCAGAGGTGGCACGGAGAGCACTCTCTGTGGGCACCCTGCAGTCACCCCAGCACAGAGTTTGCCCCACCCCTTTGCCCAGCAGCCCAATGGAAGTGCTTCCTCCCACCCCCAGCACAGAGTTCATCACACCCCTCTGCCCAGCAGCCCAATGGGAGCACTTCCTCCTTCTACCCATACCTGTCAACCACACCGATTTGGCCGGGAAAACCCCGTAATTTGACAGCAGGGGGAAACGCTTTCTGCGCATGCGTGGAAGCGCTACGCCGCTTGCACAGCCCCTTCGCAAGCGGCGTAGCGCTTTCCGCGCATGCATGGAAGGGTTTTACCCCTTCCACGCATGTGCAGAAAGCGCTACGCAGCTTGCATAGGGGCTGCGCAAGCGGCGTAGCACTTCCGCGCATGCGTGGAAGGGGTAAAACCCTTCCACGCATGCGTGGAAAGCGACCTGCGCACAAGAGATGTGCGCAGGTCCCGTTTTTGCGGAGCCACGGGTTGACAGGTATGCTTCTACCCAACAGCCCAATGGGAGCGTTTCCTTCCTTCCTTGTTGCTGTATTGGCACTTTGTGATAAATAAGTGGGTTTTGGGTTGCAGTTTGGGCACTCAGTCTCTAAAAGGTTTGCCATCACTGCCATAGACTGCCATTTGGGGGGGGGGGGTGTGTGGAACTGAGCTAATGTAAAAATCAAACACTCTTTTATCATTTTACCCCACTGAGTAGCTGAGCCACTATTTCTTTTCTCTGACTTTTGATGAAAGAACAAATGTCTGCCTCAAAGCAAAAAGCTTAAATATCCAAAATATCCATGCTAATTTGGTCCCTAATAGAAAATAGCATAAAATCTTCTCCCATTCCTTGACAAAAACAGAGATTCTTTTATTGCCCTTCTGAAGCAGCTGCCTCTGGGTTTGGAATCTAAGTGGCCCTCCAAATATTGCAGGGCTGTGACTCCCATCATTCTTATCCCAAAATACCCTATATCTTTCTTTGCAGGCGCACCCCCCAAAGAAAGACTCAGACACCGGTATATGGATAAAGGCATTGGGCCACTTTTATTGAATAATGCCCTAGTCCGAATTATAACTTTCAATTGGTACTCATCCAATTATAATTCTTAAGGCAAGCAGGCTGCAGTAACACTGGTAAGGTTCCTCCCAAAATTGCCAACGGCAATTGGCTACAATGTATCCATTTTGTATCAATTTGTTTGTTGACACAAACAAATTATTGACCGTAGTCAATAAACTATCTACTGACCCCACCCTCTGACGTGTATCCGTCAAATCACGGGGTGATGCATGCTGAAAAGCTCCTGCCATCACCCCTTGCCTGGTTCGTCGTTGACCGGTCAACGTTATTACACCTGTACCTGTCTAAGTGTTGGCCAGTCAATTGCGAACCTGCCGGATACCTATGGGTCATAAATCTTTACCTTACCAGTGTTACCCGCCTAAGTAACCAAATTCAAGAACAAGAAAAACCCCGATATCAAACCTCAGCAACAGTGTGGGATGGGCAAAAAAGCCAGAACCCAAGTGTGGGTTCCAACCAAAAATTCCCACCCGGCCCCGAAGCGACCAAAATATCACACTGTTCACTAGGGAGGGGGTGGAGGGAAAACTTCTCCTCTCCGCCGCTCTTTTAAAATGGCAGCTCGGCTGCCTCGTGGCCACCCCTTTTATAGAGGGGTGGCCACGCCCCCTAACTCACCCGGATGTCTGAGTCCGGGTGGGGGGGGCCGCAAAGAGCACGGCGGCCATTTTGGCGCTGCGCTTTCATTGCAGGCGCACCCCCCAAAGAAAGACTCAGACACCGATATATGGATAAAGGCATTGGGCCACTTTTATTGAATAATGCCCTAGTCCGAATTATAACTTTCAATTGGTACTCATCCAATTATAATTCTTAAGGCAAGCAGGCCGCAGTAACATTGGTAAGGTTCCTCCCAAAATTGCCAACGGCAATTGGCTACAATGTATCCATTTTGTATCAATTTGTTTGTTGACACAAACAAATTGTTGACCGTAGTCAATAAACTATCTACTGACCCCACCCTCTGACGTGTATCCGTCAAATCACGGGGTGATGCATGCTGAAAAGCTCCTGCCATCACCCCTTGCCTGGTTCGTCGTTGACCGGTCAACGTTATTACACCTGTACCTGTCTAAGTGTTGGCCAGTCAATTGCGAACCTGCCGGATACCTATGGGTTATAAATCTTTACCTTACCAGTGCTACCCGCCACACGGGGAGGCTTCAATGAAGACTCACCGCCCCCCCCCCCCGGACCGTCAGCTCGGTCAACAGGCCTGCTTGCAAATCTTCCAAAAAGAGGTTCATACCTCTATCCGACAGGTGGACCCCATCCCCTGCATACAGATCGTAATTTTGTAAACTAATGGTGGGGTGTCGGACGACCATCCCCAAACCCTTGTCTGCCACGAACTGGGCAACTGCCCTGTTCACCGAGCGACGAGCGCAGTCAAGGGCACGGAGGTCAATACCTCCCCTGTAAGCGTGACGTGGTATGATGTCCGACCATAGCAGCCTGGTGAACTGCCACACATAGTGCAAATAAGCTAGGTCTCTGCAAATCGCGAATTTTAAAGAAAGGCCAGTGACCTGGCCGAGGTCATTGCCCCCGAGGTGCAGTACAAGGACATCAGGCGGTTCAGCATCCCTAATGGAGAAAAGGAATGGCAACAGTTCCCGCCATCTCATTCCACGCTTACCGTACCAACGTATGCATGCGGCCGCACGCAGTCCAAGCTGGGGTCCCCACTCTGTCGCCGCAGCATACTGCGCTGCCCAGTGCACGTAACTATGGCCCACCAGCCATACTGCCACCGGTGTGCGGGGACACACAGGGTCTGTAAGAGAAAAAAGAGAACAGTGACTTAAATGGTACTCATGTCTGAAGAGGACGAACATATAATGCAAAACGCATAGATCCCCATCTTCCCATACGGCGTATATCAGCCTCAGAGTACCCAAATGCAGCTGCAGTTGAAGCAGCACCTATTCTAAATGAATGGGTGCCGTAACGAGCCCCAGGGAGGCCAACACTGGAAAGTGCCATACCGGTCACCTTCCAAAATTGAAATTTAGTAAGGGTAGACCCATCCTGGTGGCAGAAAAACGGGCCAGGGTGCGTGCCACGCACTGCCAAGAACTCCTGTAGGGCACCAACCGGACAGATGTCTGAAATGGAACATCGTAGCAGTCTAACTCCACTGCCTACGCCGTGCTGATCAACTTTTGAGGACCGTATCCTCAACTGAGCCCACTCATTAGAAACATAGACATCGTTGAGTTCCAGTGCCCTACGAGTCGCATCCGCCTTAGACAGTAGTACCAACTCACTGATGCGGAGCGCTCCAAAGAAGGCCACCGTGGTAGCCGCATGAAAAAGAGCTGCCTCATACCTGTCAAAACATAGGTTAGGCCAGCCTCGTGCAAGGTGTGTGAGCACCCCTGGGGAAATTGGGTGCCGAGTGTCCGGGCGGCGGCCATGTTCCCGTGTCCACCCCTCCAAAACATGCCGTATGCGAAAATCGTTCATGCTGTCAGCAAAACCCCCCCCACCTTGGCAATAAATGCCAATGGTGACAGCCTTGATGCTATAGTGCGGGGAGCGAGGCCCTGACTGTGTAAATAAACCATGAATTGTAAAACCTGTTCCACTGGAATGGGCCACACCTCTGGCAACTGAAGTTGCACATGAAAGCTATTAAATTGAACGAAAGCATGATGAAACGCCTTACGCGTGCGGGGCGCCAAGGACATGCCAATCGCCCGGTTCACCTCTCCTTGCCAAATGTCCAAATCTCGGCCGGAAGTGGCGAGGGGAATTCCTCTGCGTCCGGAGCCAAGGCGCGGAACCGGGGGATCTGCAGGCGGGATAAAGCATCAGCAATATCATTATCAATGCCTGGTACATGTCTGGCCCTGAAAAGCACGTTGAGGCGTAGGCTACGTAACACGAATAGGCGAACTAAAGCCATCACCCTGGGTGATTTAGATGTCTGAGCATTGACAATGTGCACTACTGCAGCATTGTCACACCAAAAATGGACCACAGAGTCGGCCCACTCCTTGCCCCATAGCATCAAAGCTCCCAGGATTGGAAAAAAACTCAAGAAATGTAAGATCGCGGAGGCAATCCGTGCCCCGCCATGCTGGAGGCCATTGGCCATAAGCCCACCTCCCCTGGAAGTAAATCCCATATCCCAGGGAGCCGGAGGCATCCGACTGGACTTGAAACCTAGGTGAAACTAAAAGGTCGGACCTCCAAAAGGATACCCCGTTGAAGTCCCGCAGGAATGAGAGCCAAACCAAAAGGTCAGCCCGCATGCCCCTGGTTAGTCGGACCCTATAATGGCGCCTTGTCAGGCCAGACATGGCATCGCATAGGTGCCGAGCAAATGCCCTGCCAGGCGTAACCACCCTGCAGGCAAAGTTAAGATGGCCATGCAGTACCTGAAGCTCCCAAAGTGACACCTTACGTTTGGCCAGCAAGGCCAAAATCATCGCGGAGATCCGGGTGACCTTGTCAATGGGTAACCGGGATGCCTGTGCGACCGTGTCAATTTCGATACCCAGAAATGTGAGGGTAGTGGATGGGCCCTCGGTCTTTTCGGGCGCTAAACGGACACCCAGTTCCTGCATTAGCGTCTGAAATGTGGTGAGGAGACGCGTGCACGTGTCCAAGCCCCGTTCACCCCCGAACAAAAAATCATCGAGGTAATGGGCTACAGACCGAGACCCGGACCTACGAACAAAGGCCCACTGAAGGAAGGTGCTAAAACGTTCAAATGCTGAACAGGATATAGAGCAGCCAAAAGGCATGGCCTTATCTACATAGAACTTCCCTTGGAATCTAAAACCCAATAGCTCAAAGTCCTCAGGGTGCACTGGCAACAATCGGAATGCCGATTTGATGTCGCATTTCGCCAAGAGGGCACCAGGACCACAAGAGTGCACCATTCGCAGGGCTTGGTCAAAGGACGTATACCTGACCGAACAAAGGTCATCAGGGATAGCATCATTGACAGAATAACCCGCCGGGTACGATAAATGGTGGATTAAACGAAATTCCCCCGGGGCCTTTTTGGGTACCAACCCCAGAGGGGAGACCTTCAGGTTGGGGAAGGGTGGCACAGAAAAGGGGCCTGCCACCCTCTTGGCCCCGACCTCCTTAGCGATACTCAGGGCAGCCACCTCTTCTCTACCCTTCAGGGACAGTAAATTGGGTGCATTTTGGGGTCCCCGCACTCCTTTGAATGGGATTCGGAAGCCCCACTGGAAACCCTCAAGGAGGTACTTTGCATCCTCTTTCCGTGGATAAGTTGAGAGCCATCACTCCAACATATACACATTAATTGGGGAGGGGGCCTTTTGCCTGGCTAGTTCCCTCAGCAGTAGCTCTGCCCGCTCCCTGTCCACCTCTACCTCTGCCCCGTGACCCGCCGGCCCGCGGACATGCGGCGGTGGCGTGGGGGCCAGCGCAAGAGGGACAGTCATGTTTGTATCGGCACTGCCGCTTATTGCACACACCGCTAGCCGAGAAGCTCCAACACAGCAAGCGGGCTGGAACCCCCTGCCCTGCCAGCTGGCGGAAGCCTGCGTTGGAGCAGCTCGCTGAACGGCATGGCCACAATGGTACCTATCCCCAGGCGCCGGACGCGTGGGGGTCATGTACATTAGCCACAATTTCTGACAGGGCTCATCCCATCTTATCTCTGGGTGCAAGGGCACCCTCATTCTGAATTCCTCATCGTAAGCCAACCACGATGGGCCAGGAAAATCCACCATTGCCCTATAAATATTGTCCAAATATTGGACCATAGGAATGGCCAGGTCAGGCCGGGCCCTGAGGTACACCGCAATATGAATAAGATATGCGGGCAACCAGTTGGCCCAGGTGCGTGGTGGCTTACGACGGCGGGACAGCTCTTTGTCTTTGTCATCCTGTCCCTCTCTCTCCTCCTTAGTGGCCCACGGTTCAATAGGGAGAATATATCCACGTACTCCCCCCGCCAAATCTTTTCCCTCGTGACCTGGGACAAATGATCACCAAGGGGCAACGAATAACCAGCCGTCGGCAAAGCCGTCACCGGCACATTAGGTACCCGGGGCATACGCAGCGGAACCTGGACAGTCCCTGCGATACCCGGCACTGGCCCGGGGGCGGAAACTCCCACCCCCAACGTTGCACCAGTATGGAACCAAGGGACACTGGGATAGGGTGGCAACTGATGCCCACTCGCCTCGACATGACGAGGCCATGGCCACTGAACCCCACCATTGGAAGTGGACTGTGATGTGGGTGTATTAACTTGAACCTGATACTCACTAGGTGCACCCCCGTGAGCCGCCCCCACTGGGGGTTCCGGCCCACGGCGGGCATCGGAGCTCGCGACCGGAATCGAGCTCTGGGGCCGCAACTGACCACTCTCCTGCTGTAGCTCTGGCCGAACAGGGAGCTGCGAGACACCGGCCGGGGTAGGCCGGAGCGTCTCCAGCAGCTCAACCCGGCTGGCCGCTTGCTGCAGTGTGGCGGCCATTGAGGTAGCCGGTGGACCCAAAGGGCCCCCCGCAGCAAATGAAGGGCCACCAGGCATGGGGTTGTGTGCCATCCCTAAGGATGCCTCAAGCACAGCTAAACGCATTAGCAATGCATCAACTGCCACAGATCCCCCAGTATAAAGTGGGCCAGGTGGGCCGGACGGCCCACCAGGCATTGGACCAGGAACCCCAGTATGAGAGCCTGGGCCCGAATAGGGCCATGCCCAAAACTCCGGCCCATGGGAGGCCGGAGGTGGAACGTGCTGTGCACCAGCACCGGGCCCACCCCCGCTGCCCGGGCCCATGGCCGGTAGCTGCGGGCCGAGGGCCGAAGCCCCAGAAGGGCCAGACGAAGGCTGACCGGCCGAGGGCCAAGCAGCCTGCATCGCCCCACCGGTATCGGTGGGGGTAGAGCCCTGCTGCGTGGGCACAGCCCTGGTCCTCCGACCCGAGGGCTGGCCCCCACGTTGCGCAGGGCCAAAAGTCCTCCCCGTGGGCCGCGGCTTCGTCGCCGAGGCCCTCCGTTTGGGAGGCATATCTTAAGGAAGGAGCAGGATCCCTTTCCAGGGATCGAAGAGCGCAAAAAGGCACAGAGGAGCCAGCAAGCCAAAGGCTCCGTGCAAAACCTTCCTTCCCAGCCGGGAAGGACCAAGGGGGAAAGAACAAACAGCGACGGAGAAAACTTCTCCTCTCCATCGCTCTTTTAAAATGGCAGCTCGGCTGCCTCGTGGCCACCCCTTTTATAGAGGGGTGGCCACGCCCCCTAACTCACCCGGATGTCTGAGTCCGGGGGGGTCGCAAAGGGCGCGGCGGCCATTTTGGCGCCGCGCTTTCATTCTTTCTTATCTGAATCTGAATATTGACTATCATCATGGTCATCAGAAATGAAGACTGTCCTCAGAATATAATGCAGTGGCTTTTCATCTACCTTCTGCATTGCAGCATGACACCCGTACCACTGATTCAGTTCCAAGAGTCACTTTCTGGTCCTGAGCCCTTTTGGCACGCAAAGGCCTCTTCAGCCCCAGGCCAGTATTGATAAAGCTGTTGCCCTCCCATCAAGATGGATTCAAGTGAGATTTAATCCACTTGGGAACCATCACTATTCCCTGTGGACTTGGCCACCTAAAGCCATTAGTCCTAAGGGTTGAAAGGATAGTTAACTACCACCTGACACTAGGCATTGAGTCGCTGGCAGTTTGGTCTACTCTATTACCATAGCAGGATAACCTGGCCAGATTGTTTTTGCTTCTTATATTTTATTTCTTCTTTGTTAGTAGCTCTCAGGACTCTTAGAACAAAAGTCAGCCCATAAATCTTTTTTAAAAAGATTTTGATGTTTGCAGCTTCTGTCCTCAACTGCATTAGTACTTTGTTACTAGTTTAGGGGGAAACCCTTAAATTTGACAGTAATTAATAGATAGAAGTAGATTTTTTTCCCACCACCAACACGTTTAAATGTGTTATGACTCAATTGTGATGGAACACAGGCTGTGGCAAAGGGCTGCATCCTCACCAAATTGTAATTAACCAGAGAAGATCATGAAAGTCATGAGAACTGCAGCTTCAGTCATGCAGCTTGCTGAGAAGACGGCTCTGCTATTATCATGCTGGCATCTGGTATGCTGGGTTCTTTTTCACCTACCCGTCTGCCTATTTTGCTGCACACATTCAAGCAGCCAGTAATGATGTTGCATGGTTCATTAAGGACTACATCAATTTGATTGGCATATACTGATTTATACCATATAGCACTAGCATATTTTTCCAGTTGATGCTTAAACAATGTTTTTAGAGGTCAGGATTTGAACCAGAGCGATGTTCCCTTCCCAGCTAACTCAGATCTTTTTATCTGCTTCTATCTTCTTTAAGTGGAAGGCAGAGACCTGTGGTTTTGTTGTTTTTTTTGAATTTTTGGTTTCAGCTGATTGCTTATATAAGATGATAATATCTTCAAACACAGAAGTTGTCTGGTACTCAATGGACTCAAACGTTTTCTCTTGAGCTGTCAAGGCATGTTCACCAGAACAGAGAATAATCCTGGCATATGAAATCTTGTTTGACCATTTAAATTGCTAAAAGTGGTGCCAGGGCACTAACCCATAGGAGACTGTTCCTTTGATTTTAAAAAATTCAGTCCAGTGTCAGTGTCTCTCTTGAGCCTGAACAAAGAATTTTTGGTTTTAAAGTAGAATGGCAACTATTTCTTGCCAGCTCTAAAACCTACCTGTTCTGAAATTAGAAGAGATTTCAATTTTAAAAGAATTATGACTACTCTCAAGCATCCTCTAAGTAGGTAATGACATGCAGCCAGCTAATCTTTCCTATCCAGAAACACTTCACTGAAAACTTGCTGATGAGCAAATAATAATAATAATAATAATAATAATAATAATAATAATAATAATAATAATAATAATAATAATAATAATAATAATAATAATAATAATAATAATAATAATAATAATAATAATAATAATAATAGTTTTATTTATACCATGCCCTCCTGGTACAAGCACCACTCAGGGTGGCTAAAAACATAGAAAAACAATATACAATGCAATAAACAAAATATATAAATACATCCAATATAATATAATACAAAATACCCCCCAATACACAGTATAATGAAAAATACAAAGAGGAATATGGCTCACGTTCCCTGAATAACCAAACTGTTTCTTTTTAGAACAACAAATGACCATGATTTCTAATAGCGTAGTGGCTATCTCTTCATCTAAGCTTCATTTAAGCTTCATTTTGCTACAAATTGAAATTTGACATCCTTTTTTCTCCTGGTGTATGTCTAATTGCTGAAATGTCTCACAAACAATAAAGAAGTGCCATTTATGTAAAACCAGGTATTATAGCCCTCTCAACAGACTATACTGAAAAAGACAACATAGAAATCTTGGTGGTTGAACCTGCTGTATGTGTAGTAAGTAGCATTGATTTATAAATCACCTAATATACTGTTCTGCTGTAAGAAGCTATCTAATATGAGAAACCAAAAGACTCACTTTCTGCTAGAAAGTTTCAATAGCAACATATGGGGCTATGAACACAAGGATGACCTTGGGGCCATTCAACAATTATGTGATCCATTTTTGGGGGGAAATTGACCCCTCCCTCTCCCCTATGTAATCCGACCATAATTTTAGCTTCAACCCCCCTCCCCTCTTTAAAATTACGTAATCCAGAGCTTTTGTATTGAAACTCTATTTTTTTAGAGCTTTTCACTATTGGTGCCTAATGCACAACAGCTCCAAATGGATTGTGTAATCTTTGACCTGACCCCCACCCCCACATAATTTTTTCGTAATTCAGATGGCAGACCCCCTCCCCCCCCCCCTTCAAGGATCACGGAATTGTTGAATGGCCCTGTTAGATCCGGACCTTATAAGCACCAGTCCAGCACAATGATAGACAAACAGCAACAGGCTTTATTTAACAGTCAATTAGAGATGAGTTTACAAGGTGTTCCGGATCCCGAGATGGCTATACAATCCTAGTGGAGTCAGTCCTTCTGGACTCTTACCCGGCCATGGGCAATAAACTAGCTACAGTACCATAGAAGCGTAGCATAATAGAGGGATACAGGCTTAACGCTACCTGGCTACCTGTATGGAGTAGGGAGTAGGGAGTATAGCTCCGATCCGGCCCCACCCTTGTTTACCCGTGGGGCTTATATAATGTCTCCCTGGCGGTGGCTTGTGGATACAATGTAGCGACCCACCAGACAAACGTAACTAACCAATCATAACAGGGAATATGTGTAATTAACCAATGGAGAACAGGATCCAAAACTGTAACCAATCACAGGGCTTGGTTTAGTATAACAAGCGTGCCCTTTTGCAGGGGTTCCGCGCCACTTTGGGCTTCTAGTTAGAATGGCGGGAAACTGCCATTTTCCTCTTCCAAGAGTGCTCCCCACACTACTTGCAAATGTGCCTCAATACACAACAGGCCCCCGTGCAGAAACAGAAAAAACTTGCTGGATAGACACTGCAACAGATCTTGACATGGCAAGTAGTCAGAAAGCTTGGAGATTACTAAAAAGACTGGAGAATGACCCAAACAAAAGAACATGTATGAAAATATAAGCCCAAACCAAATACTGTAGCTCATGGCAGAGAAGGCCAATCAGTACATAATAAAATAAAACATCAAAGTGACATTCAAAACAAATCCAATAAACTTTCTATTGTCCTCATATTGGCAGAACCAGCGGAAACCTAAAGAAGATACAGAAGTGGCAAAGCAATGAGACTCGATGATATCCTTCTTGTTGTTGTTATTCCATATCTGATTTAGAATATTGGCGATCCTCATGGCGATCAGTCATGAAGATTATCCCGAGAATATAATGCAGTAGCCTTCCATCCTTCTGCATTGCAGTGTGATACCCATATCATTGATCTGGTTCCACGAGTCACTTTCTGGTCCTGAGCCCTTTTGGCACACAAAGTCTTCCTCAGCCCCAAGCCAGTATGATGAAACTGCTCCCTTCCATCAAGATGGAGTAAGACTGAGTTTGTGGATCTGGTTTGGAAGATAAGAAATGGGGAAATGGGGATTAAGAGCATTGTGGGTAGGATTTACAAATGTTAAATAGAGAAGGTAATCCGCAAGAGGTATTGAGAAATCTTTGGGAACAAGATCTCAATGTTAAAATAACAGAATCAGAATGGAGAAATAAATGGGGAAAAGGATTATGCAAACGATGTCAGTTAGAATAAAAGAACATAATTATAAAATGTTGTGGAGATGGTACTTGACTCCCGTGAGGTTACATCAGATGGATAATAAGAGTAAAATGTGTTGGAGATGTATGAATCAGATGGCATCCATCCACGAGTTCTCAGGGAACTTAAAGATGAAATTGCTGATCTCCTTGTTGTTGTTCAGTCGCACAGTCGATTCCGACCCTTTGCGACCCTATAGACCATTTTTCTCCAGGCGCCTCTGTCCTCCACCATCCCCCTCAGCACTCCCAGTTCTGTACCCATTGTGTCTACAATCCCATCTAGCCATCTCATCTTTGGCCTCCCCCTTCTTTGGCCTCCTAGCCAAAATATATAATCTTTCCCTCAAATCAGGCTTTGTGCCTGATGACTGGAAGGTAGCGAATGTAACACCAATTTTCAAAAAAGGATCCAGGGGTGATCCAGGAAATTACTGACCTGTCAGTTTGACATGTGTCCCAGGTAAAGTGATGGAAACCATCCTAAAAGAAAGAATTAATAGGCACATAGAAAAGAAGGCGCTGCTAAAGGAGAGCCAACATGGCTTTTACAAGGGCAAATCATGCCTCACTAATCTGTTGGAATTTTTTGAGAGTGTCAACAAGCATGTGGATAAGGGGGATCCAGTTGACATTGTTTATCTGGACTTTCAGAAGGCTTTTGACAAGGTCCCACACCAAAGGCTCTTGAATAAACTTACCAGTCATGGAATAAAGGGACAGTCTTGTCCTGGATCAGCAACTGGCTAAGGGACAGGAAACAGAGGGTAGCATTAAATGGACACTTCTCCAAGTGGAGGGAAGTAAAGAGTGGGGTCCCCCAAGGTTCAGTACTGGGACCCCTGCTTTTCAACCTCTTCATAAATGATCTAGAGGTAGGAGTAAAAAGCAAGGTAGCCAAATTTGCTGACGACACTAAATTATACAGGGCAGTGAAAACTGTGAGAGATTGTGAGGAGCTCCAGAGGGATCTCTTGACACTGGGGGAGTGGGCAAAACAGTAGCAAATGAGTTTCAACATTAGTAAGTGCAGAGTGATGCATGTTGGGGCAAAGAACCGCAATTACATTTATAAACTGATGGGGTCTGAACTCTCTGCGACAAACCAGGAAAGAGACCTTGGTGTCCTGGTGGACAACTCAATGAAGGTGTCAACCCAGTGTGCCTCAGCAGTGAAAAAAGCAAACTCAATGCTATGGATCATTAGGAAGGGTATAGAAAATAAGTCAGCAAGTGTCATTTTGCCTCTTTAAAAATCTATGGTGAGGCCCCATCTGGAATACTGTGTACAGTTCTGGTCGCCATACCTCCAGAAGGGTATTATGGAGCTGGAAAAAGTGCAGAGGAGGGCAACCAGAATGATTAGGGGACTGGAACACCTTCCTTACCATCTGAGGCTGCAACGGTTGGGCCTCTTCACTCTTGAGGAGACCTGATTGAAGTTTATAAAATCATGCACGTGGACAAAGTAGATAAGGAAAAACTGTTTTCCCTATCGCATAACACTAGAACTAGGGGACACTCCATGAAACTTTTGGGTACTAGTTCTCAAACAAATAAGAGAAAGTACTTTTTCACCCAGAGGATTACTGGTCTATGGAACTCCCTGCCAGAAGAAGTGGTGACAGCTGTCAGTCTTGACAGCTTTAAGAAAGGATTAGACAAGTTCATGGAGGACAAGAGTATCAATGGCTATAATTATGGATACTTAAGGACAACCTCCGGGTTGGAGAGATAGGCAGGATACCTCTCAATGCCATTTCCAGGGAATCCTAAGCAGGTGAAGGCATCTGCTTGGGAATACCCTGAAGGAAATGGTGAGCCACTGTGTGAGACAGAATGCTGGACTGGATGGGCTGTGGCCTGTTCCAGCAAGGCTGTTCTTATGTTCTTATGCTCTTATGAATACAATGGGAACGTATGAACATATGTGGTGGAGTTGTAATGTGGTAAAGGATTTCTGGGGAAGAATTGAGAAAGAAATTTGTAGTATTTTGGGACCGAGATTTAAATTGGGGGAAAGTACTGCTTTGCTGACAGATGTGAATAATATAAATTTAGATGCTGATAAAAAAGTGTTTCTGGCTATAATGTTGACATCAGGTAGACAATGTATAGCTAGAAATTGGAAAAACAATGTTACTTTGAAAATTGAAGATTGGTATAAGGAATTGTGGGATTTTGCATTAAATGATAAATTAACTTGGGAATTGAACAAAAAAAGGGTATAATCAAAGAAAATAGATTTTGGAAAATTTGGCAATTATTTGTAGAGATAAAATTGGCTGGAGGTATGGGGGTGGGCCAGTACATGATCAATTTACTTTCTGGAAACAGTAAAAAACGTCATGATATCCTGCATCCTCCAGGGCATTGTATGATATACTGGGCGTGTAGTATGAATTTGTGTTTATGCTTTTTATAAATGTATTTTATGACTTTTGTTAAGGGATAAGTATGGCAATACTGTAATAATGGACAAGTTATGGGTAGGGGAAAAAAGGGGTAAATATGAATAGTATGGATATATAAAATGAGTAGATTTAGAGTTTGATGTTACAAGAAAATGAAAATATAGTAAATGTAATGTTTATGTTGTATAAAAAGAATGGGGGTATAATAATTAAGATTTAGAGAAGGATGGGAGGTATTGCATTGATAAAGTATAGGTATTGGTATTGTTATTTTTTGTATTGTTTATTATCTGTTTAATATGTATTTGTGTATGAATGTTTATGCATTGTATTGTATATTATATTATGATTTTTTTCTGTTGTACTGTAATTCTGTAATTGTACTGTAGGTTTTTCATTTAGATTTTGTTATTATTTTTTGAAAATTAATAAAAAATATTTTAAAAAAAGAATATTGGCAATCCTCAGGGTGATCAATCATGAAGATTATCCAGAGAATATAATGCAGTAGCCTTCCATCCTTCTGCATTGCAATGTAATACCCGTATCATTGATCTGGTTCCACGAGTCACTTTCTGGTCCTGAGCCCTTTTGGCACACAAAGTCCTCCTCAGCCCCAGGCCAGTATTGATGAAACTGCTCCCCTCCATCAAGATGGATTCAAGTGGGATTTAATCTGCTTGGAGACCATCACTCTTTCCTGTGGACTTGTTCACCCAAGGCCATTGGTTCTCGGGGTTGTCAGGTTAGTTAACTGCTGCATGATGCAGGATAACCTGGCTAGACTGGATGATATCCAGATTGAGCAGATTAAACATTTTAGCCCAAACACAGCAAAGAAAAGACTCCTTTGGCACTCAAATAACCGCTGGATGAGCAAACAAATGTCAAAAAAATGGTGGTAGATTACTATATTGAAAGCAGGCAAAGAACCATCAGATCTCAAAAGCTACAGGCTAATCTCCCTGCTCTGCTATTCACAAAAAAATGTTAGAGAATAGTAAAAAGTAAGGAGTGATGGGAGATACAGTCCAGCCACATCCAGAGGATCACAGGTTCCCTGCCCCGACTGGTCCTCAAGCAAGCCTCTTGAGCAGTGATACAAATATTGAACTCCCCTGCTCTAAGGGCTATGAAGGGCAAGCAAAAGCCTTGAGGTCCAAGCACAATATATTTTATAATACTGTATGATATTTTGACGCTTGTATTGATTGTATCCTGAGATCTATCAATACAGAACAGGTAGAAATGCTTGAACAAAGACATACATAAACATTATTTTTCTATCTCTAGTTCTTTTCACCACTGCCACTACAACTTGGGCAGAGCCACTTATTTGTGATATTTAGTTCAAAGACAAAAATAAGAGGAAGTGGCACCATCCAGTTAAATCCAATATAAAAGAGATACTAAATCTTAAGATGTAAAAAAGTGAGGGAGGGACTGTAGAGCATGGGCCAACATGGTGTAGTGTCAGAGTGAGACCCTGGGGACCTGGCTATGGAAAACTATTGGGAGATGACCATGGCAGAACCATTCCTTAAATATCTCACATACTTTGAAAATTAGATGTGACTTGAAACATTTTCAGCCAATTTATTTTTATGGCTTTCTTCAGCCACAGAAATATCTCAGAAACCCTGAAAGGAGTACTTCTATAAGCAGAAGATTTCCCCCAAAACTTAGTGGATACTGCTCCTGAAATACTTAGATTTCTGTTTCTCGTTTTTCTCCCTCTCACATCAAAGTTTTTAAAGAACAATTCCATCCATTTCCAAAATGTGTTATTGCCCTCTGCCGGACAGAAAAAGTATATTTCTTTATTTGTAGCAGAGTATTGCACAATTTAAAAGTATGGACCTTCATATAAAATTCAAAGAAAATTAAAATGTTAAAATTAGATTATTATTTTTTACCAGAAGTAGGTTACTTCAGTTGCATTATCTTCTTTTGGAAATGTAGTGAGCATAAATTGCATACATATAAAGACTGCATTGATTGAATTTCTCCACATTCACAGGAAATCTGCTCTGTGTCTCAGTAGGTCCATTTTACTTGATTACTCTTTGATTATTCATTTAAGTTTATTATTAGAATCATAGAATTGGGTTGGAACGGGTCTTTTATGCCATCGAGTCCATCAAACTGCTCAAAGCAGGAATCAAAATCAAAGTAGATCCAACAAGTGGTTGACAGGAGGTTGCAGTGGCTCAGTGGTTAAGAAGCTCACCCTGTTAGCTAGAAGGCCAGCAAGTCAGCAGTTCGAGACCTAGGTACTGCATTACAGATTGAATGCCCAAGTACTATCTCCTATCTCCCTAGGGCAGCGCAGTTCCCTGGGAAGGGGAGAAAGATGTTGGAGAAATATGGCCAATATTGCCAATAGGAGGAAAGTGGATGGTGATCTCTATTCATGGGCTTGGGCCAAATGGGCCCAAGTTGCCCTTTCCCAGAGACACTTGAATCAGACACATTGCTCAATTCTCCTGGATGCCAGTTCTTTTCCTACAGATTAGGATGACTGGAAGGTTGGCACCTCAGCAGGTTGAGACCCAAGTGCTGCACGATGGAGTGAGTTGTTTACCTGGTTGTTTACCTCTGAATATTTACTTTGATTTAAATCAATAATTCTATCACATTTTGATGTAATATGCACCCACATCCAGCATTGGGACTTTAATACCACCTCCAAGTCCCAGAAGGTTGGGGACTATGCATTATAGTAAAAACCAGTCATATTCAACTCTAGGGCTCAGTACTCATCTCCATTTATAGCCAAAGAGTCAGCGCTGTCTGCATCTGCAGACGTTTCCATGGTTGTGTGGCAGGTATGACTAGACAGCGGAGTGCACAGAATGCTGTTTACCTCCCCACCAAAATGGTCCCTATTTAGTAAAGGTAAAGGTTTCCCTTGCTCGAAAGCCAGTCGTATCCGACTCGGGTGCAGTGCTCATCTCTGTTTCTAAGCCGAAGAGCCAGCGCTGTCTGCTTCTGCAGACGTTTCCGTGGTCATGTGGCAGGCATGACTAGACACCGGAGTGCACGGAACGCTGTTACCTTCCCACCGAAGTGGTCCCTATTTATCTACTTGCAATTTCTTGCTTTCGAACTGCTAGGTTGGCAGGAACTGGGATGAAGACGGGAGCTCATTTCCGTCCTGCAGTACTCGGGAATCGAACTGCTGACCTTCCGCTTCCCAGTCAGCGTCTTAGCGACTTGAGCCACTGCAGTTGGTCCCTATTTATCTACTTGCAATTTCTTGCTTTTGAAGTGCTAGGTTGGCAGGAGCTGGGAGAGAGATGGGAACTCATCATGTGTCTGATTCAAGTGTCTCTGGGAAAGGGCAACTTGGGCCCATTTGGCCCAAGCACATGAATAGCAATCACCATCCACTTTTCCTCCTATTGGCAATATTGGCCATATTTCTCCAACATCTTTCTCCCCTTCCCAGGGAACTGCACTGCCCTAGGGAGATACGAGTTTCAGCAGAACATGAAAGCGCCTCATCCTACTTCTAGTAGACATTGATTGATTGATTGATTAGCAATTTCCTCCCCTCTTCCAAATCACTTTGAGGGAGGAGGAAAGGAGGGAAACCTTAGCGGTCAAGACTGGGCATCTTTCACAAGTGAACATGATCTCCGCAAATGTGTCCACTGCCTCTCCGCCTTGACTCATGGCTGCCATAAGGTTTTAAGGTTCAGAAATAACAAATCCAGACTTTGGCGAGAATTCAAAGGGAGATCATCATCTGTTTAGGAATGACTCTGATTAACAAATTGGAATTTTTGAAGTGGTAGCTGTGTTAGTCTGTATTAGCTTATCAGAGAGTAAACAAAAAGACAAAAACCATTGTGGCACCTTAAAGACTAACTCCTGTATTTTAATGTGAGCTTCCATGGATCAAGTCTACTTCATCAGACATAAGAGTGAGACTCCATGGCATTAATTCATATGTATTCGGTGGGGGTACAGAGACACAGTGGTTGACTAGTATAACAGATACATTTAGCTTTTTACAACCTGTAATAGATGCCTTTGAAATGTGGTGTTGGAGGAGAGTTTTGAGAGTACCCTGGACAGCGAGGACAATAGGTCAATCCTAGAAGAAATCACCCCTGACTGCTCATTAGAAGGTCAAATAGTAAAGATGAAGCTAAAGTACAGTGATACCTCATACAATGTCCAAACTTGGTTCCACAAGTTTGGACTTTATACGGATTTGGACTTTGTATGAGGCATGCAAAATCCTAGCCGCGATGCCTCATACAACGTCCAAATCCTTGACGTGATAACTCATACAACGTCATTTCCATAGAGATACATTATACTGTAACAGCACAGACTTCAGGGCAAAGTCAAGGAAACAGACAGGAAACTGACAGAACTTTAAGAAATCATTGTCTAAAGGCTAAATACATTACAAAAACATGTCAAACAACCCTGATTGTCCAAGAACCTGAAGAATGCTGCAAAAATCCCAGGAATGCTTCTAAAAATTCTGACGAAAAAATTCAAAAAAATCCAAAATCGGGCTCAAAACCACTCCTAAACACTCTTTGCCTCATGCAAAACCCACAAGAGCAATGCACGCATGTGTCCTGCCTTTTATACTAACCAGGCACAATGCAACCTGGGAAAACCCCAATGCGTCATACAACGTCACACGACTTTGTATGAGGCAACTTTTTTTAAGGAATTAGGCGATGTTGTATGAATCCGATGTTGTATGAAGCGGACTTTGTATGAGGTATTACTGTACTTTGGAAATCAAATGAGAAGAGAGGATTCACTTGAGAAAGCCTTGATGCTGGGAAAGGTGGAGGGCAAAAGATGAAGGGGGTGGCAGAGAATGAGATGGCTAGATGGTATTGTTGACGCAATGGGCACAGGGCTGGGCGGGTTAAGGATGGAGGAGGACAGAGGTGCCTGGAGGGCAATGGTCCATGGGGTCGCAAAGGGTCAGAATCGACTGTGCGACTGAACAACAACAAAAATAACAAAAGATTGGGGTTCAGATTTGGAGTTTGTTGAGTTGGTCCTGATATATACATTAATATACATTAATGTATATACATTAATGCCATGAAATCTCACTCTTACAAAGTGTATCAGAAAACAAAAAATAAGTAAGTAATAAAAACAATGCAGCACTTTAAAGACTAACTATTATATTTTTACTGTGAGCTTTCGTGGATCGAGTCCACTCCTTCAGACAAACGAGTGAAATTCTTGTGAAGTGGACTTGAAACTAATAATAAAATACAGGACTTAGTCTTTAAGGTGCAACAACATTTTTCCCGGGGGGGGGGGGTGTCCCGGGGGTAGTTTTGTTGACTGCAGTGGCTCAAGTGGCTAAGACGCTGGCTGGGAGGCGGAAGGTCGGCAGTTCGATTCCCGAGGATTACTGCAGGACGGAATGAGCTCCCGTCTTTGTCAAAACCTAGCAGTTCGAAAGCAAGACATTGCAAGTAGATAAATAGGGACAATTTCGGTGGGAAGGTAACAGCGTTCCGTGCGCTCTGGTGTCTAGTCATGCCTGCCACATGACCACGGAAACGTCTGCTGCAGCAGACAGCGCTGGCTCTTCGGCTTTGAAACAGAGATGAGCACTGCACCCTAGAGTCGGATACGACTGGCTTTTCGAGCAAGGGAAACCTTTGCCTTTACTCTCTGATCTGATTAGCAAAGATTCCTTACCAAGGAGACCAGCGACCGGCGAGCCCATTGGAACGGATCGAGGTTCGAAAGGGGACGCTCCGCCTCTCCTGCAGCCAAGCTCCGCCCACTTTCCCCGGGGGAAATCAGCTGCAGACGCTTTCAGTAATGGTGCCGCGGGGTGGGGGGAAAGCAGCACTCCGAGCCAGCAGGCGCCCCGAGATCTTCTGGGAGTTGAAGTCCTTCGGCTGCTTGGAGCGACGAAGGCCAAGCTGGAAGAAACTTCACTTCCCATGAGCCACCTGCGCCCTCCGGCTTCTTAGGTTCCAGGTCCAGGAGGACGCCGCCCGGGAGAAGCGCGAGCCCATCCAGAGGCGAAAGGACGGCTTGGCAGGCGAAGGGAGCCCTTAAAGGGGGGAGGCTCGGGGTGTGTCTTCGTGTGCAAAGGCCGCTTCTGCTTTCCTGCCGCCTGAGGATTTTCTGCCCTGCCCCCCGCCTCCGCCTCCTCCCCCCGCTTTGGAGGATGGCGTTGTGGGTTCGGGTCGGGGTGGTGGGCGCCTTCGCCTTCTGCTGGCACAATAAAGGGGGAGCCTTGGCCGAACCCCAAAGAAGCCGAGGGATCGCCGGAGGAGGAGACGCCGAGCAGAGGCGGGATCGGCCGGAGCTGAAACTGGTCCAGGTCCTGTTTCGACACGGAGCCCGCACTCCGCTCAGACCCATCCCGGATGTGGAGCAGGTGAGGAAGGGGTGTAGGCAGGCTAGGGTCCCCCCAAAGGGAGGGTGGTCACACGGTAGCCCTGGTGGCGCAGTGGCTTAAACTGCTGCCCTGCAGCCACAACGTTCTGAGTTTGATCCTGACGGGGACCCAGGTTGACTCAGCCTTTCCTCCTTACACATGAGTACCCAGCATGTTGGGGGCAAAATGCTAATTACCTTGACAGTGGTGGAGAATCTTGGCACTTCAGGTGTTCCTGAACTTCAATTCCCAGAAGCCCTGATCAGCAGGAGTGCTGACTTGGGCTTCTGGGAATTGAAGTCTAAAAACACCTGGAGTGCCAAGCTTCGCCATCGTGCACCTTAGAGAGTGCTCCAAGGGCTATGGGGGTGGTTAAAGGTAAAGGTCACCCTGGCTCGAAAGCCAGTTGCAGCCGACTCTAGGGCACGGTGTTCATCTCCGTTTGTAGCCAAAGAGCCAGCGCTGTCTGCGTCTGCAGACACTTTCGTGTACATGTGGCAGGCATGACTAGATGCCAGAGAGCATAGAATGCTGTTTACCTTCCCACCGAAGTGGCACCTCTTTATCGACTTGCAATTTCTTGCTTTCAAACTGCTAGGTTGGCAGGAGCTGGGAGAGAGACAGGAGCTCACTCTGCCATGCAGCCCTCGGGTCTCAAACTGCCAACCTTCTTGGAGCCTACCGCTGACTAAGCCACAATAGTCTCCATGGAGTGGTATATAAGTGTAATTGCTATTGCTATCGCACTCACACACCCACACACCACCTGCTGATGCTGCTCCAGGGGAAGACTGGGGGAAGCACAGCAAAGAGCGCATGGATGCGTAAGTGTAACATTGCATAGTTGCTTAGGAGGTAGCAGGGAATGGTGAGGGAGACAACAAAGCTTTTGAGCCTCCAGAAGATGTCCGGGTCCAGAGTCCACTGACCATTGCCCAGGCCAGAGCCTCAGGGTGGGGATTCCTCCTTCTGTGTTCTTTCCTCTGAGACATTGTCTCTTCTTTATAAAAGTGCCACCAGACCTGTAAGGCAGATTAGCAGTAGCAATTACACTCATATACAGCCACATAGTGCTTAGTGCATTCTCTGAAAGGTTCACAAATTAATTAGCATTTTGCCCCCAACATGTACCCATTTTACTGACATTGAAAGGCTGAGTCAGTCTGGATCCCCATCAGGATCAAACTCACAATGTTTTGGCTTCAGTATAGCAGTTTAACCACTGCACTCTTATTATTGTTATTGCCCAAGATAAAGGAATCTTTATTTTAAACATATAGGCCAGAACCTTATTGTTATTTACACGTGAACAGCTTAAATTGTTTACCTGTGATGGATTAGCAAAGTGCTGATCACATTAGTAGGTGAGGACCTTGTTACTTAGCAACAATTTACTGTTGGGCGTTTAGATTGCATGCATATAGTTCACTGGATGGACTCTAACCTATATCGGACAAAGAAACAGTGTTTGGATGAGAGGCAACATTTTGCCTATGGAGTTTCCTGCACGTTCATGCAGGTAATGTATATATATAAAAAATAAAGGGCACACAAAAATAAGGGATCCCACAATCAGAATGACTGAAATACTGTATTCCTATTGTTGTTCACATACTGTAGTCGAATGTGCTGACAACAAAATCACACAAGACTTAACAATGGGAATCAAATTCAACAAACCATGGAGGTCTGGATTTGGAGTTACACTCAGAGTGACATGGAAGAAAAGACTACAGGGTGATCCAACTGTAATGTAATGTCCTCAAATCAAGTCAAAATGAGGCTCAGTAGTGTGTGTGGCCTCCACGTCCCTGTATGACCTCCCTACAATGCCTGGGCATGTATATTGTATTTCTGTACGTTATGCATTGTGAACCGCTTTGGGTTGTCTGCTGGACGAGGAAAGCGGTATATAAGAATAAATTTCAATTCAATTCAATGCTCCTGATGATGTGGTGGATGGTCTCCTGAGGGATCTCCTCCCACATCTGGACTAAAGCAACCCCCAACTCCTGGAAGTCTGTGGTGAAACATGGCGTCGGTGGATGGAGTGAGACATGGTGTCCCAGATGTGCTCAATCAGATTCAGGTCTGGGGAACAGGCAGGCCAGTCCATAGCATCAATGCCTTTGTCTTGCAGAAACCACTGACACACTCCAGCCACATGAGGTCTAGAATTGCCATGCATTAGGAGGAACCCAGGGCCAACCGCACCAGCATATGGTCTCACAAGGGGTCTGAGGATCTCATCTCAGGCTACCTCCGGCAAGCACATGGAGGGCTGTGTGGCCATCCAGGGAAATGCCACCCCACACCATTACTGACCCACTGCCAAACTGATCATGCTGGAGGATGTTGCAGGCAGCATAACGTTCTCCACGGCGTCTCCAGACCCTGACACGTCTGTCACATGTGCTCAGTGTGAACCTGCTTTCATCTGTGAACAGCACAGGGCGCCAGTGGCGAACCTGCCCATCTTGGTGTACTCTGGCAAATGCCAAACGTCTTGCACGGTGTTGGGTTGTGAGCACAACCCCCACCTGTGGTCGTCGGGCCCAAATACCACCCTCATGGAGTCTGTTCCTGACCATTTGAGCAGACACATGCACATTGGTGGCCCGCTGGAGATCATTTTGCAGGTCTCTGGTAGTGCTCCACCTGTTCTTCCTTGCACAAAGGCAGAGGTAGCGGTCTTGCTGCTGGGTTGTTGCCCTCCTATGGCCTCCTCCACATCTCCTGATGTACTGGCCTGTCTCCTGGTAGCGCCTCATGCTCTGTACACTACGCTGGCAGACACAGCAAACCTTTGTGCCACAGCTCGCATTGATGTGCTGTCCTGGATGAGCTGCATTGCCTGAGCCACTTGTGTGGGTTGTAGGCTCCGTCTCATGCTATCAACAGTGACCAAACCATCAGTCAGAAAGCAAAGGAACTGAGACATGGTCTGTGGTTACCTCCTGCTGAACCACACCTTTATTGGGGATACCTTGCTAATTGCCTCTGATGTCCACCTGTTGTCTCTTCCATTTGCACAACAGCATGTGGAATTGATTGTCAATCGGTGTTGCTACCAGGGTGGACAGTTTGATTTCACAGAAGTGTGATTGACTTGGGGTTACATTGTGTTGTTTAGGTGTTCCCTTCATTTTTGGGAGCAGCATATTTTGATCATTCTTCCTGCTACCAATATTTGGTAGGGATTTTAAAGGTACAGTAGTTTCTGAACTGAGATGAAGGCTCTAAGGCCGTGATGGCAAACCTTGGCACTCTAGATGCCAAGATGCACCCTTCCGCTTCCGGTAGTGACGAGGGCAGTGTGGGCCGGATGAATCACAGTAAACCCATTCGTGTGGATTCACAGGGTGCTTGGGCTTCTGGGAATTGAAGTCCAAGAACATCTGGAGTGCCAAGGTTTGCCATCATGGCTCTAAGGCATAGCACCTGCACTGCACACTAGTTGTTATATCTACTAACCTGGATATAAGCCCCCTTGAATCAATGTGATGTGTCACTGAATTAGCGTGCAGGGAATGTATATTTATTTATTTATTTAAATTTGTATTGTTTTGCTGCCCCCTCGACTGGGGCAACTCTGCGCGGCGCACAACCGGACATAAAACCATTCATACTAAAAAAATCATTTTAAAAAAAACCCATTGTGCTCCCCAGGAGCACCCCACACCTGCCCCTAAACGGCAGCAATTCTGTCTGCAACCGTAACTCTGACGGCAGGAGGTTCTATAGGGCCGGAGCGGACACGGAGAAGGCCCTCCTCTTTGTGCTAGAGAGGCGAGCTCCCGGAGCAGTGGCGAGGCATGGGCATAACGCCTGCAGCCCGTCACCACCCGGGCAGCTGCATTCTGGACCAACTGCAGCCTCTGGATGGTCATCAAGGGCAGCCCCATGTAGAGCACATTACAGTAATCTAGTCTGGAGGTCACCAGAGCATGTGTGGCCATGAGCAAGGAGTCCCGGTGCAGGCACAACTGTAGGATGGAAGTGCCTTCCATCCACTCCTAGTGTAGGACTTATGTTAGTGATGCAGTGTGATGGCTGAACCCCGAGATGTAAGGCTGCTCATGTGCTGATTGCCTCCTACTCTGCACAATTCAAAGTACAGTAATAACACTCTAGTACTAGATTCTCTTCTAAAATGTAGGAACCATAGAAACCAACGTGTTGTTAGAATTTGAGAACTCATAGATTATTGTCAGAGCTAAGGAAGTGGGCTCTATGTAGTCCTGTATTGTTGAGAGTTGATTACAGGATCTTTTTCTGGGGACATGCCCTCTGCTCCTAGTTGTGTGCTACAGTACCCAGATATAAGCACTGACAATTACTGCCTCAACTCCTGGAAAATTCAGTGTCTTAAAGGTTACATATATCCATATTGACCAGTGAGGATTTACTTTATTTAGTGGTCTGTTTTGGTAATGTGCCATCAAGTTGCTTCCATCATATAGTGTTGCTTGAATTAATGACTGCTGAAACATCCTACCTTAAACACCTGTTCCCCAATCTTACAAACTAAAATCATTTAATATTGTTACTTTCTTTGGTACAGGACTGAGGAATTTGTGGCTCCAAGCCAGCTGAGAGTGATGTTGTAATCCAAAGTCTAGGAGGACACGATATGCTCACATTGTTAGCTATTTGAAAGCCCTGGTTTCATAACAAAACACTTCCTCCTTGTCTTAATAGGTGGAGTGGAACCCTTCCCTCTTGGAAACTCCTGCAGAAACCAAGCTTGACTATACAGTTACTGATCTCAAAGGCGGGCCACAGCCTTATTCTCTTTATGAAGAAAACTACAGAAAAACTACACTGAAGGTGACATAAGCATACTTTTCTTCCAAAACATTGTTTCTGTTTGTTGTCTTTCAGCACTTTTTAAACATGGCATGTTTTTTCTGTACCCAGGGTGGTGCATATGCAGGGCAGCTTACAAAAATAGGCATGCAGCAAATGTTTGCATTGGGGCAACGGCTAAGGCAACGTTACATTGAAGAAACCGGTTTCCTCTCACCAGCATTCAAACCTTCAGAAGTCTTGTGAGTTTCTCAACTGCTTTTCTTCTCTTAGATTAGCATTTGCTTCTATCCATCATCACATAAAGCAGAGGTGCCCAAACTATGGCCCATGGGCCAGATCTGGCCCCCAAATGCCAATTCATCCACCCCACACCACCCTTGTCACTGCCAGAAGCAGAAGTAAAATGTGCCTGTATGGGCGTGTTTTACTTCTGCTTCTGGGAACAACAAGGGTAGTATGGGCTAGATGAATTGACGTCGGGGGTTGGATCTGGCCCACAGGCCATAGTTTGAGCACTCCTAGTTTAAGCAGAGAAAATGGCAGGTTAAAATATATATCATCCTGTTGCAAAGGAGATTGCAAGACATGTTTTACTTCTGCTTCTGGTGGGAGGAACCACGTGACTGGCCCGTGGCTCGAAAAGTTTGGGTGTCCCTGACATAAAGCTTAGCAGACTGCTTTGCCAGGTTTCATTTGCTTTTTTCTTTATTTGTTGCACTTTAAACAGTGCAGTGACAAAGCAGCACATGACAAAGTATATAAACAAACAATGGTTGGGGGCATCCTGTGAAACAGTAAAACAATTGACAAAATAGAAGGATGATAAAATCTAAAAGTACTGAAAATTGTTCTTAGAATGTTTGGGAGAAACTAAAGAGCTCCGTCCAGTGTAGAAAAGTCCCTAATGTATGATAGCAAGCAATTTTGCCACTGAAAATGCTCTTGCAGCTATTTGGAGGAGAGCTTCAGATGACAAATTTAAGGTACAGTTAGGAAATACATGACATCCTTATCTAGCTGCCATCTCCCAAAGAATGAATTTGCTGTGAAGAGACCTTAGGTAGCCCAGAGAAGTTACTATCAAGTAATTCTGCCTGTCCACCTGGCACAGCATTACAGGTGAAACTCGGAAAATTAGAATATCGTGCAAATGTTCATTGATTTCACTTAAAAGGTGAAACAAATATATGAGATAGACTCAGTACATGCAAAGCAAGATATGTCATGCCTTAATTCGTTATAATTGTGATGATCATGGCATACAGCGTACATGAGATTATGTGATGATTATGGGGTACGTGAGATTGGGGGGGGTTTGGGGTTTTCATGATCTGTAAGACATAAGCATCAATATTATAACAAAGTAAGGCTTGAACTATCTCACTTTGCATGTAATGAGTCTATCTCATATATTTGTTTCACCTTTTAAGTTGCATTACTGAACTGAACAAACATTTGCACATTATTATAATTTTCCAAATTTCACCTGTATTAAGACTGCTTGGTAGGAACCATTCATAGTTGAATTTTTCTATGTTTTAAGCATATCAGAGAATAAACAAAACAAATAAAAACACTAGTACTTCGAAGACTAACTGTTATATTTTAACGTTGGCTTTCGAGAATCAAGTCTACTTCATCAGACAGTTAGTCTTGTAACATATCTGAGATTAAACAAAACGGAACAGCAAAAAAAAGAGACAAAAATGTTGTGGCACCTTAAAGACTAACTCCTGTTTTCAAATGTGAGCTTTCATGGACCAAGTCTTATAGCAGTTAGTCTTCAAAGTGCTACAGCGTTTTTATTTTTGTTTTGTTTTGTTTATTCTCTGATATGGTAGAAACCAATGATACTTGCAGCTGACGATGGTCTCTATGACTGATAAAATCCTCACAGCTGTCACTAGTCAGTTGGATACACAAAGCAGCAGTCATATCTTTGCTCCATTTTATTGGCTGCCTTCTCTTTTTCAGCATTCGTTCCTCTAATGTTGTTCGGAATCTGGAGTCTACACGATGTTTGCTAGCTGGGCTGTTCCAACAACAGAAAGAAGGTTAGCAATGTGGGGGAGCATTTCACTCTTATCTTCTCAGTCCTAGCCTATATTGTTTCACATCCTTACAACCCTATACTCTTTCATAGTGGTCTTCCTTTTACTCATCCCCAGCATCCTGTATCCTGGGGCATTCGGTTAGGTTATACCAGGGTAGGTCCAGGGCCAAATTTCAAACTGACATCAGGCCGTACCCACCCATAGCACAGATGGTGGCTTAAAAATCACACAGCAGCTTGAACACAATGTTCACACTTCCCACATGTCCGGTTTTAACTTTTTAAAAAAATGGGGATACCACTGAATTGTGACCAGTGGTCACGCAGCCTGTAGGCTATGTGTGGCCCATTCCTGGATTATATTTACACTGTGAATGTTGAAGAATAGTCATTTGGCAAACAATACAAGATGTTTCTATACTGAAGTGCTAGGTTCCCTTGCTCTGATTCCCAGGAAGAAAAAGTAGCAGTTTGTTTGGGATTATTTGTTTTGTTTCTGCTTGATTGAGTTACTGTGCTTGTTCCTCAAGATTCAGTCTTGCTTTGAAATAAAGACTTTTTGGTTTCAAAAAAGGGGGACAAAATGCTAATTAACTTGTGAACCACCCAGAGAGGGCTATTGCTAATTGCTAAATTGGGCAAGGAGAGAGAAATGTTCAGCTGTGGTTGTAATTCTTCAAATGCCCATTTGTACAGTTGCACACATGGATTTTGTACTTGCACACAGAAGCTCTAGGAACTTGCTTTCTAGACAGTTTGTGGTTAGAGGAAGGAATTATGACATCTGCTCTAAGAAACAGCAACATGAGTAAGGGTGATAAAGACATCAGCCATTTATAACTTTGCACATTCACTTTCCCCAATTTGTTGTCCTCTGGGTATTTTGATCTGCAAATTCCATAATATCTCTCTAGTATGGACCATGAGATAATGATGTTTGAAACTTCTGGAGGAGACCAGCTAGGGCAGGGGTGCCCAAACTATGGCCTGGGGCCCAGATCTGGCCCCTGATGCCAATTCATACGGCCCATGACACCCCCATCACTCCCGGAAGCGGAAGTAAAACGCACCCATACGGATGCATTTTAGTTCCGCTTCCGGGAGTGACAAGGGCATCGCGGGCCGGATGAATCGCCATTGGGGACAGGATCCAGTCCCTGAGCCGTAGTTTGGGCACCCTTGAACCACGTGACCGGCCCATGGCCTGAAAAGTTTGGGCACCCTTGAGCTGAGGAAGGATGCTGTAAGCAGTTAAATTAGGTGGCTTCAAATGAGCCTGGGCTTCAGTCTTATTTTTAAAAAGGATCATAATGCACTAGGATTCAGGAGACCCAAGAAAGTCAAGAAAAAGCCATGGATGCCTTTGGGTCCAGCCTGACCTTCTTCACAGGATTGCTCTACAGATGAAATGGAGTGGGTATAACAGCTGGTTAAAATAGAGACATAAATACCACAAATAAAATATTGCTATGAAAACGTCGTGTTCAATATGAGTCTTTTTAGTCACTAATGACAAGCCCCTGCATTTATCATCATAGGCTATGGTAGTTGCAATTCAATGGTGTGTAGAGCAATGGTTCCCAAAGTGGGCCCCATGCCCCACTGGGGGACTTCAACTACCAGAGGCCTAAGTCAGTACATTGGCTGATAACTGCTTTTGAGATGGTCAAAAATTCCAACTTCATGGCTTGGAAGAATTGCAACTTTAAATTCTTAAAACTTTCCCATACAATTTTTACAACATGATAAAAACTTTTTTTGTAGTTTCATTCACCAGGGGGGCGGGGAGGAATCTAGATTGTCTCATAGAGTATTATGCAGGCTACATAAGGAAGAGGGAATTATATTGCCAATCTTTGGCAATATGACACTTCAGTTGTGGCAAATTTCCCCTCTTCTAAACTCAGACTTGCAAAAACCATAGGTAGAGATAGAGCTAGAAGATTTATATCTGAGAGGGGCATTTTTCTGCTGCATTTTATGCCAGGGGTTCCCAACCTTTTCCTGGCAGGGACCTGACCCGTGGTTCTTCTCAGCTGTGGCAGCGGCGGTGCATTTGTGCCATGTTTCCAGGTGTTTTTCCCACCACCACTTTCCTTGGAGGAGGGAAGAACATTTTCACACCATTTTTTTTTTTTAGGTTTGAAAATGCAGCGATTTTGGCATTTACAGTGACATTGGGGCACTTCTGACATCGACGGTAATTCGGCCCAGGGGCCAGATGAATTCGGCCCAGGGGCTGGATCCAGCCCCTGGGCCGTAGGTTGGGAACACCTGTTCTATGCCATCTCATAAAATAACCAATTCAATTCTTGCAGTCGCTGTCAAGATATGGAACTAATAGATGCCTAATTTGGTATCTGTGATACCCCTATTCATCTAATTTTTTCTGTAATGCTGACAAATGTTGTTGTTGTTGTTCAGTCGCACAGTCGATTCCGATTCTTTGTGACCCTATGGACCATCGCTCTCCAGGCACCTCTGTCCTCCACCATCCTCCTTAGTCCACACAGCCCCATGCCCATTGTGTCTACAATACCATCTAGCCATCTCATCTTTGGCCGTCCCCTTCTTCTTTTGCCCTCCACCTTCCTCAGCATCAAGGCCTTCTCAAGTGAATCCTCTCTTCTCATTTGATGTCCAAAATACTTCAATTTCATCTTTGTTATTTGTCCTTCTAAGGAGCACTCAGGGCTAATCTCTTCTAATATTGACCTATTTGTTCTCCTTGCTGTCCAGGGGACTCACAAAACTCTCCTCCAGCACCACATCTCAAAGGCATCTATTTTTCTTCGCTCAGCCTTTCTAATAGTCCAGCTCTCACAGCCATACATTACCACCGGAAATACAATTGCTTTGACTATGCGGACCTTTGTTTGCAGTGAGATATCTCTACTTTTCACTATGTTCCCCAGGTTTTTCATAGCTTGTCTCCCAAGAATCAGTCGCCTTTTTATTTCATGGCTGCAATCTCCATCTACAGAGATCCTGGATCCTAAGAAAGTAATATCTGTTACTGCTTCTACTTCTTCCCCATCTATTTTCCAGGGACTGATATGGCCTGTTGCCATTATCTTGGTTTTCTTGATATTGAGTCTCAGGCCAGCTTTTGCACTCTCTTCTTTCAACCTAATCAGGAGCTTCTTTAGGTCTTCTTCACTTTCTGCCATTAGGGTGGTATCATCTGCATATCTCAAATTGTTGATGTTTCTCCCAGCAATTTTGATCCCATATTGTGATTCCTCTATCCCTGCATTGCGCATTATGTGCTCTGTGTATAAGTTGAATAAGCAGGGTGACAGAATGCAGCCTTGTCTTACTCCTTTTCCTATTCCAAACCACTCCGTCATTCCATACTCTGTCCTAACTGTTGCTTCTTGACTCATGTACAGATTTCTCATGAGACATATGAGGTGTTCTGGTATTCCCATCTCTTTAATTACTTGCCACATTTTGTTGTGGTCCACACAATCAAAGGCCTTGGTGTAGTCAATGAAGCAGAAGTAAGCTTGTTTCTGGTATGCCTTTGTTTTCTCCATGATCCAACGTATGTTGGCAATGTGGTCTCTGGTCCCCCTGCCTCTTCTGAACCCAGCCTGCACCTCTGGTAGTTCTCTTTCTACATGCTGCTGCAGTCTATGCTGTATTATCTTGAGCATCACTTTTCTAGTTTGTGGGATGAGCGCAATTGTTCGATAATTTGAACATTCTTTGGCATTGCCCTTTTTTGGGATTGGGACGTATACTGATCTTTTCCAATCCTGTGGCCACTGTTTCGTTTTCCAAATCTGCTGGCATATAGCATGTAGTAGCTTGATTCCATTATCTTTTAGGGCTTTGAAGAAGGTAATTCAAGTACTGGGAAGGTGGCAGTTTGGTTATCCTCAAGGACATATGCTGTGGTCATAAACCAGGTGTTCTCAACCTTTTCAAGCCAAGGGCCAGGTCATGCTCCCTCTGACAGCTTTAGGGTCTGGACAGCCATTTTTCCCTGCCTGCCACACATGGCACTTCCAGGGGTGGTGGAGGCGGGGGGGAGGCACATGAAATAGTGTCATGGGCCACATCTGGCCCCCAGGCCATAGGTTGACAACTCCTGCCATAAACAAATTAAGGAAGTGTTCTTGAAAACAAAGTACTGCATTGTAGCTTTCGGTATACTAAGTATTGTGTTCCATAAATAACCCAAAAGTAATGCAACAATGTATCAGAACTTTGACTACATTTGAAGACTTAGTATTATTTTATAAAAATTGAATCTGATTCCAATTATTTACAAAGTGCTGAAGGGCAGAACAGTTGGACATTTTGTAGGTTTGAGACTGGCATGGGAAAAAGATGTTAATAGGAAGATTACAGATAATGAATGAGGAGCATTATCAAGAAGCTCAGCATCGAGATGTGTTTCAGCAAATGTTACGGGGAATACTATTAAACTTCTATATAGGTGGTATTTAATACACACAAAAGTAGTTTGCGTTAGTAAAAACAAATAATGTAGAACGTTGGCTAATGCATTCTTATGTAATAATGTTTGGCATGAAAGGTGATGGAAGTTAGCTCTTGCCAAAAAGTGAACACATGAAAGGAGGATACATAGGAACTTAATACTATATAGACAAACAGATTTCTTAACACATGCACCCTTTTTCTTTGGCTTATAAATGGTAGCTCTAACCCAAGGGTGAAACCACTCACCACACATTGTGATCTTTGGCTAGTTATGGTTGTTAAAATGAAATTTGATATTAGAATCTAAGCAAGTATATATGAAATTAGTGCATGAACAGCAAACCCTGGAACAAATATATGAGACATACAGGGAACCACAGGGAAGAAATCGGTGCTTTTGAAGGCATTTCCTATAAGGTGGATTTTTAATGTTGTAAACCAACATGATCGTAATCCGTACTGAATGCAATTGAAAATGTGTTACGGCACAACTTCTAATCAAGGCCCATGGGGCCTTTTGAATGGCAGGTGTGTCTGCTGTTGTTATTGCTGTCATTCTTACATGGTTTAAAGTGGTTTTAAATTATTTTAAAATGTATGTCTTAACCTGGAAATTTGTTTAATACTTTTTTAATCTTGTAATTTATTGTGTATTTTTATTTGAACCTCTTTTAAAAAGTAAGCCACTTTGGATCCCACAAGGGAGATAGACATAAACAAGTATTTCTCTCTCTCCTTTTTAAAAGGCTGTGTACAGTTGTAGCAAGTGTAGAGCAGAGGCAGGTACTTTACAACTGGTTGGATCTGAAACTTGGCAACTTAAATACCAGTGAATTATCCTACCTAACTTGAGAGATTCTTATGAATCTAGCTAGAAGAGAGCTATACCCCAATTCCTATTCCCTAATATAATGCAATGTGCCAGGTTTTCTATAGAACTTAATTATCTCAAACTACCAATACTAGCAAAGTTTAACATGATGCAGTTTTGATTGCTGGATGAATATGACAGAAGAAACGTTTTTTCTATAAATCAACACTATGTCCATTTGGTCCCTTAATGCTTCTGGAGTGACTGCAACACAGGTTGTTGCTTGTATTATAATTTTTCTTTCTTAAAAGACTGGAAGGAAATTAATTTACTCAACTCTGAAAGCTTTCCCGGCTGCTCTGATAGTGATTATTTTTAATATGCGTGGAAAGAGAGAATATGGAAATAATGTAAAAAGTAGAAATATTTTTCAGTGTAGTTTTGCTCACTAATAAACTAATAAGGTTGAAAATTCAAAAGGTAATGTGTACATAACTCAAATTTCTTGCAGAAGCTGATATTTCCATGCATCAGCTTAACAAAGCTTGATTATCAGGAAACTATGAGGAAAAGCAGAACCAAGTGAGCTTCACTCTGGTTGTAGAAACCCACGTATTTCTAATGGTAGCTGTTAACTGTTTTCATTAGAATAATAGCTTGCTGTGCTGTAAATTAATTTATAAGCAAGGGAATCCTATGGTGTAAGTCATTATATGTATATAGAGTTGAATATATCACCAAGAGCTATTTGAGGGCACATATTAATAAGCATATCTTATTTAGCATTTAGCACAGTGGGCATTTGCCTTATTAGTTTGTAGGCATGATATAATGATGGTTAGGAGCACAAATGTAATTGAAAGAAAGCTTTGCATGCCTTTAAGTGAAGAAGTTCCCTAATGAGCTTTGCACAAATGATAGTAGAGATGGGTAAGAGGTTGTCCTAATGCCTGAAATCCACTATGTGGCTCTAAGGTTATAAATGATATTAAATTGATATGAATGTAGGCTGTGTTAGAATTAATTCTAACATCTTAAGGTTCAAATCATTAATTTAAAGTGCATTAGAATGATTAGGTTTTGTTAATCTATTACCTAGGACCTATTACCATAGTTACAGATGATGCAGAATCTGAAATACTTTATCCCAATCCACTGAGATGCGAGAGGCTGAGACAGATGAACCGGTAAGAAGTCATATTTCTGAAGTTTCATTTCCATTGTGCAGCTGAAATGTTAGGTACAGGGATAATCTGGAGTATACTGAGCAGGACCATTTGTAAGATCAGTCAGGTATCAAAAGCAATAGGTAAAGGTCACCCTTGCTCAAAAGCCTGTCGTATCTGACTCTAGGGTTCAGTGCTCATCTCTGTTTATAGCCAAAGAGTCAGCACTCTCTGCATCTGCAGATGTTTCCATGGACACGTGGCAGGCATGACTAGATGCCAGAGTGCACGGAATGCTGTTTACCTTCCCACCAAAGTGGTACCCATTTATCTATCTGCATTTTCTTGCTTTCGAACTGCTAGGTTGGCAGGAGCTGGGACAGAGACGGAAGCTCACTCCGTCGTGCAGTACTCGGGTCTTGAACTGCTGACCTGCCGACCTTTCAGTCATCAAGTTCAGCATCTTAACCTCTAAGCCACTGCAGTCCCGCATCAAAAGCAATGTGTGCTCTTAAATTCCTTTTTAAAAAGATATTGTGCTTTTCTGGAAATAGTTCACTACATGTTTGGGGGCCAGTTTGCCTTGTATTGCAATCTTTTAATTGTTGCAGTAGCATTTCAATGATTAAAGAAGCCCATGGTTGATACCTGTTTTATCTTATTCCATTGCAGTGCAGTAACTTTCATAAAGCTGCAGAAAGCTCAAAAGAATGCTCACCCAACACTTTGTTAATAGTTCCAAAATTGCTGCTATTGATGAAACTGCTACGAAACAGGCAGAAGACAGGGAGCAATAATATAGCTTCAATAGCTGTTCGAAGGACAGTGATAATATAGATCTAGTTTTAGGCAACCTTTGAAGTCTGTTTCATTCCGGGTTCAACTGCATCTTTGAGGGATGGATAAAGTGCTTTCTACCTTGGATACCATGGGAGTCATTATTTAGTGAGGAGTCTGCACATTCGTAGACATCTCCACAACAATGTTCCACGCGTGCAAATGGACCTGAAAAATCAAGTCCACTTGCATGCAGGGTTTTTTGGGGTTTTTTAGCCATTTGGATATCATGTCACCCACTGGCTAGGCGGACCATGATGTGTGCACTCCACTTTCACCTTGCCCAAGAGATCTGACAGAGGACGCTTTGGTGAGTTTTAGTCCTGGCCTGACATTGATGAGAGATGGGCATCACCACCTAGTTACACTGCTGAAGCCCCCACACCCTGACAAGGCTCTGACACAATGCAGTCACAATTATATCCCATTCCTCCCACTAAAAATAGTGCTCAGTGTCGATAAAAGGGTAGAATTGTAGAGTTTCATAGGACCTGAGATGTCTTCAAGTCCCACCTCTTCCCAATGCATGATGCTTTAGGATTAAAATAGAAAAGGCTGATACAGTGGTTGATTGTCCTGGTGGTCCGGGTCAATTGTTGTACCAATGCCAAACCAGCTCAGACAAAACAAAGTGTTATCAGTTTGCATTGTAGACTTAGGGGAGAGAGCCAATGCAATAATTTAACAAACAATTCCCCTGAAATATCTGACTTGCTTAGGAATTTTTATTGTCATACTTTTAAGGTTAAAGGGGGCCGTGGTGGCTTAGGGGCTAGGATGCTGAACTTGATGGGATGCAAGATCGGCAGGTCAGCAGTTCGAGATGAAGTGGACAACAGAGTGAGGAGCAGCCATCTGTCCCAGATCTTGCCAACTTAGTAGTTCATAAGAAAGAAATTGCAAGTAGATAAATAGGTACCGCCTTGGCAGGAAAAGTAACAATGTTCTGTGCGTGACCACAGAAAAGTCTGCAGATGCAGACAGCACTGGCTCTTTGGTTGGAAATGGACATGAGCAGCACCCACTAGAGTCAGACACGACTGATTTTTAAGCAAGGGAGATCTTCACCTTTACTTTTAAGGTTAGCTTGGCGAAAGTGTAGTGATCATGTGAAATGTCAATAGGGTATGTTACAATATCATTTAAGAATTAATACCAAGATTATCTTTTTCTAAAGTCACTGTGGAACCCATTTTCACCTCAAGTGTAGGAGGTCCATCCAACCCTATGTTCCTTTCACTATGTTGTAAATCTTTCCTTAGTAGTAATTTTGTACAGTCAAGTCAATTCTGTCTCATGGCAACTGTTTGCAGGGTTTCCTAGGTAGATAGTACATAGAAGTGATTTATCATTCCCATTTTTTGCGGGATCTCCAATGGTACAACTTGACCAAAGCCATACAGACTGGCATTTCCCCTAGGAGTCAGAAATTAAACTACACCACTGAATTAAACCATCACTTGTTTACTGCTTAACATAATGTGATCTAGCAGAATACTGGGTGAGATAGGCCTTTGCTTTGGTCTGGCGTGGCTTTTCTGAAGTTCTTTTAGGGTTAGCTTACAATATAAAATTACATAGAGCACTTTAAAAATCATATATAACAACGTTACTTGGTTCCCCAAGTAGCGTTGCTAAGCAATTTTTGTTATGCGGGTTTCTATGGAGTTTCCCGCATAACGACGTTTTTGTCCGGATAATGACGGTTATTTTAGCGTTGTTGTCCGGACAACGCCACCAAAAACCCGTTATGCGGGGGGACACAGGGTGCATAATGATCCGTTGTTAAGCGAAAATGATGCTATCCGAACGCGTTATGTGAGGGTTGACTGTGCAGTGGTACCTTGGATAAAGTCTGATTCGGATAAAGTCCCATTACGATAAAGTCACAGTTTTCATGCACACGTGATACATCGCATAAAGTCCAAAACCGCTAAAAATGGACGTTATCCGAGGTATTTGGTATAGGAACCTCGGATAAAGTCCATTTTTGGACGTTATCTGATGCATCACCCATTTCATTCAGATAAAGTCCAAAATCGGATAAAGTCCAAACTTGTGGAACGGAGTGTGGACTTTATCGGAGGTTCTACTGTACTTAAATAAGCACAATGAAGTACATTTAATCAATACTGTACAAGAAAATGCTGTGAAAATAATAACTATGGAGAGAGGGAATGTCAGTGGAAAAGGCCTTGAAAGTGACATTTCTGCCACTCTAGCCTTTTGAAGAATATTTCAGTGTGAGGATGTGACGACTGAGAAACCTTGTTTTTGAGATGTAGCTAATTATATACTACCCTATACTGTATTGCTGAAACTCTCTCTAGGTCAGTGATGGTGAACCCAACAGAGGGGTAGGGTGAACTCTGTGCTGGGGAGAGGAGGAAGTGCTCCCATTAAGCTGCTGGGCAGAGGGGCGAGGCCAACTGTGCTGGGGCAACAGCACACTTGCCCACAAAGAGGGATCTGTGTTCCCCCTCTGGCATGTGTTCCATAGGTTCGCCACCACTGCTCTAGGTGATTTACAAAGCAATTATGCAAGCTATATGTTACAAATACTATCCTGCTGGTTGTTAACTTACCAGTAAGGCCCATATTGCATTTCTCAGGCATGTATGCAGAAGTAGCTTGCTCTCAAGGTAACAGTGACTGTGGCTTAGCAGTTAGAGGACCCCTTGCTGTGCCCTCCCTTTCTTCTCTGCATGATCCAACCACATATAAGCTCATATATAATTCTCCTTCCTTGGCTAGTTTTTGAACGGTAGCCAAAATATTTTCCTTTTCCTTGCCAGACACGGGTTCTACTATGCACATTTGCAGCCAGGCATCTCTGAGGATCTGAAAACCATTAAAAAGAAGATGGGCCTTGTCAACCACAAAACAGTAGATTTTTTCATCCTTTTCGACAACATCTTTGCAGAACAGGTAATGTTTTCTCTTTCTAAAAACACTACCTGCTTTCTTCAGCTGTCTACAGGATTCTTATCAGCCTGTGGGAAAAGTTGCATGGAAAACAAAATAAGCAATCATTAAACGGAACTTCATTTTTACTCAAATGGCTAAGGAAGCATGGGGAGTAAGGGAACCCGTTTTTCTTCTTTCAAACCCCTATTCAGAACTCCTAGCTTTTCTTTGAGGTCTTAGGCCAGTGGTGCCAAACCTATAGCCATACCTGTCAAGTATCCCGGATTGACCAGGATTTCCCATATTTCCACTGCGCTTCCTTCATTTCCCCACCGCCATCCTGTAATTTAACCGGCAGGGAAAGTAGTTACTGCGCATGCGTGTATGCGCAGAAGGGTTCTGTGCAGATCCTGTATTTTTCAGAGCCGCGCTTGATGGGTATGCCTATAGCACGCATGCCTGAGGGGACACTCATGGCCCTCTCTGTGGGCACATGCACCATCGCCCCAGCACAGAGTTCACCCCACCCCCTCTGCCCAGCAGCCCAATGGGAGCGCTTCGTCCTGTCCCTCTGCCCAGCATCCCAATGGGAACACTTCCTCCCTCCTTACAGCAAAAAGTTCACCCCGCCCCTCTGTTTGGGCACTTGGTCTCTAAAAGGTTTGCCATCCCTGTCTTAGGCCATCATGTGCAACCATAACCAGGTTTTAAAGTTTCCATTATTACTATACTCATATTTATCTATTCCCATCTTCCAATTTCTTTCTCATTTGAACTCTTTTACTATTGTCTCTAAGATTTTAAAGTCCATTCTTGTACATTTTGCCAAGTACTGTGCCCCCTATAACACTGGAAATGTTACTAATTTGCTTGCTTTATGTGGCTGCAATTTATAGATACTAGCCTGAGTAAGATGGAACTAAATTATACTGGAGCTTTTTAAATTCTGAATTAGACACCCAATAGGCCAGTTCTGCAGCTGCTTCATTGTGCATCTTTGCTTCCCTTTCCCCCAAGTTACTAGATGTTTTGCTCCACACAAGAAAAAGTTCATGTTGCAAAATTTTTAGAGGTGACACAATAGAACCAGAAGCAGTAGTAAGACTTAAGTATGAATCCATCGAAGGAGTCCCAACTAGCCTAAATGAATGGGATTGATGCAAATGGTGACTAGCAGTTCACAAAGTGGTTTCGGCTTTTAGTTTACCAATTAACTTTCTCAGTAATTTACTAATCTGTATTTAAATGTAGTATTTTTCAAACTCAAGACATCCTTTGTGACTAACTTGCCACGCTCAAGGCATTTTTCTTTTTCTCTTGACTGACCTGACAAAGACCCAATACTTCGCAAGCACATCATAGTCATGCAGCATGTTGACCAGGCCTTTGGGTTCTTTGCCAACCTAAATAAATGGGCAATGCATCCTAGCGTGCACTGCACATTTTCTTGATCTGTGTTGCACAAGCACTATGGGGTAGTGCATAAGTGTTATTGCTAATACTAAGCTTTCTTTCTGACTTTCTCATTAAACTTTAAAGAATTTAAGGTTCCAGTTAACATAGTTCAAATAACATGTCCAATTACTTTCTAAAGATCATTAAGCCACCTCTTAAGCCTATCCTATTGCTATTCTTCTGATTCATATATTGAAACACTAGCAAAACTCGATGTTCAGACTACTGGCTAGAGTCGTCTCAATTTAGACAAGGATGTGAGACATTCCTTTAACACAGACTTGGCCCACCAGGTACTCTTCGAGTTAAATTTCCATGATTCCTTAACACAGTGTTTCCAAACCTTTGGTTTTTGGGCTTCAATTCCCTGAAGCCTAAGTCAATTTCCCAAAGCACTGATCAAACAATGTACTGACTTAGGCTTCTGGAAATTGAAGTCCCCCTTTGGGGCTTGGGTCCCAAATTGGGAACCACTGCCTTAACATGAAGTGTTCTGGCTAGGGCTCATGTATGCCAAAAGTACGTGAAAGTACTCAACTGATGAAAGGCAATTATTTAACTAAAAAAAGAGTAATCTAAGATATGATTAAATACTGACTCCAAGAAATCTAAATAATTAAAACCCGTGTGTCATCTTGAGCAGTTGTCTGCTTTTCACTGTCACATTATGGACTCATGGTTTTTTTCACTTTAATATGTTATTTTCCAGGCACACAATCTACCAAGCTGCCCTGTTCTGAAGAGGTTTCTGCAAACAATTGAGAAGAGAACTGTGGAGTCACTCCTTTATATAATTAAACACAATTTTAGGTAAGCCTCCCAGCATTGGTAAGGGAAACATAAGTAGCTAAATGCCAATTATTAATAAGCAAATACTCGTGGCAGAAAGCAGACCTTCACTGTTCGGAGTAAAACACTATCTTCTTGTATAGCAGGGGTGCCCAAACTATGGCCCACAGGCCAGATCCAGCCACCCTGTTGTGTAGGCTAGTAATGTATGCTGCTGATGGCTCTTAATCCCTTTTACTTTTAAACTAACTCGTTTCTCTGAGCAGTATTAAGCCAACTACATGGTGTTTTTTTCCTCATCTGTAGAGAGACTCTTCAGATGTCTGTCGGGCCCCTTCTCTGTGCAATAGAAGCAAACATTAAGGAAGCAATTGATCCTCCTTCACCTGCAATCCAAGACAGGTATAAAAATGACAGACTTAGCCATTTTTCCTTGCCCCCTCCTTTTTTCGCAGTCTATGATGCATAGCCCAGGAAATCTCAGTTGACATGACTCAATAGTCTGGGAGAAACCCCTGCTAAAATCATTAAAGGAAATGTGGTACGTACCAGAATAAAACCAGCAAAAGGGAGGGAGGGAGGCCATTTAAAACATATCTTTTTTCATAATAAATTATGTGACAAAAAAAAACAGTTCTAAAACTGGGCATTGTTGGGATTTCAACACAATTTCCCTCCTTTGACCAAAAGCCAAAGTTGTCTTACAATTCTATCCCTACAAGAGAGAGATCTGAGCACAGTAGTAACATGGTTGACAATCGCCCATCTTATCAGAGCAATTGCACTGTTTACCTGCGCACAATATGCAAGAGTGCTTTCTTATTTTTGTCACAAATCTTTGACAGTTTAGTATATTAATATTCTAGTATTAGCTAAAGCAACTGCAGTGGCTCAGTAGCTAAGATGCTGAACTTGATGACTGGAAGGTCGGCAGGTCAGCAGTTCAAGACCCAAGTGCTCCATGACAGTGTGAGCTTCTGTCTTGGTCCCAGCTCCTGCCAACCTAGCAGTTCAAAAGCAAGAAATTGTAAGTAGATAAATGGGTACCACTTCGGTGAGAAGGTAAACAGCGTTCTGTGCACTCCGGTGTTGAGGCATGCATGCTGCATGTCCACAGAAATGTCTGCAGATGCAGACAGCGCTGGTTTCTTGGCTATAATCAGAGATAAGCACTGAACCCTAGAGTCGGATACAATTGACGTTTGAGCAAGGGCGACCTTTACTTGTATTAACTAGCAGCTCTGTCTCCACTCTTATTGCCATACAAAAATCTTATCCATTTTAGTCACATATTTTGATGTAGATCTAAATTGGAAAAAGGGCATTTGTAAGCAGCATAAAATAAGCACAAGTATCTTATACAGTACATAGCTTATACAGTGAGGCCCCTTAGATGCAAAATACAGAGAAAAAGCCACTGACAGCAGTTTCTTGATTTAGTTCAAAAATGTGCTCATAAAAGACACTATCAACAGACTTGATAGGCATCTAGGTGAACACATTGGAGGAGACTAATTGCTTATACTCTGCATATATGTTTGCAGTTAAATTAACACGGGACTTTGTCCATCTCATATAGGAAACTCATTCTGTACGCCGTTCACGACGTTACTCTCTTCCCACTGCTGTTAGCGCTGGGAGTCTTTAATTCCAAGTGGCCACCATATGCTGCAGACATGACACTGGAGCTCTACCAGAATTCCAAGGACTGGTTTATACGGTTGACCTATAACGGAGAGGTATGGACTTCCTGTTGATGCTGTACCACCTGGCCTTGGCTGAGAGCTTGGCAGGTTGTAGGTACCAAGTTATGGGCTTCTGCTTCATCTGTATACTTAGTATTACAGATCAAGCAGCATACTGAATTTAGATGTGGTATCTCCATTTAGTTCGGTTCCTTTCACCACCTAGATTTTAAAAAACCAACATTTAACAGTTGGTTAGCAAGCAATATTGTTGCAAGACGTTTGGGGCCTCTTTGGTCCACCAGATGATGTTCAATTCCATTTCCACCCAGAATAGTCATAGCTTGATATGAGAGCAGTATATCTGAGGTGTGAGCTCCCGCACTCTCTCTCTCTCTGCTAGACTATTTCAATCCCTGCCCCCAAGATCTTTTAAGTAATGCTTATCATGTTAATAACATCTTGTTAATTTGATTTTTCTTCCAGGAGGTGATTCCACGAGGATGCAGAGCAGGTCTCTGTCCACTGGAAGACTTTCTGAATGCCCTTTCAGTCTACAGTGTAGAACCAGAGGAATATAAAACACTTTGTTCCCAGACAGAGGCACTGATGAGCAAGATTTAATAAAGTTGTTATAATCCTTTCACAATACTATAAAAGTAGAGTATCAGTCACTTGTGGCTTAATTTGAAAGTTAAATAACATCAGTAAGGGTGGTAAAGCCTTTCCCGTTTTGGAAAATACACCTATGTGACCAAATGAAAGTATATCCTACTAAGGAAGAATTGTATCATCATCACCAGCAGCAAACATTGGAGGTGGTACCCAGAGAGAGATGGTCTCTCTATCCCCCAACTGTCTTCCAATGAAGAAAATCAGTTGCCCTCTAGGAAGTCCTCCACATCTACCCCTCATTGCTTTTAAGTACCATTTAAATCAGGGGTGCCCAAACTATGGCCTGAGGGCCAGATCCGCCCCCCCGATGCTAATTCATCCAGGCCCCAAAGCCCTCATTGCTCCTGGAAGCAAAAGTAAAACGCCACCCGTATGGGCGCGTTTTACTTCTGCTTCCGGGAGCAACGAGGGCTTCGGGGGCTTGATCCGGTCCTCAGGCCATAGTGACAAGCCCCCCGAATCATGTGACTGGCCCACGGCCCAAAAAAATTGGGCATCCCTAATTTAAATTGACAAATGTGTGGCCTTCAAAAATCTAATCTTTTTTTTAAAAAAAATCCTTGGCTTCTGATTGAGCTAATCTTTATCTTCCTTACATTGAAAGTAAAAGTACAGTGGAACCTCATACAATAATTGCCCCGTATAGCAACGAAATCGCATAACAATTAGGTTTTGGAGGGAAATGGCATCCCACATAAAAATTTTCACTATGGAAAAAATTGTACAATTTTTCGATGCGAAAAACCACATAGCCAAAAATATATATATGATGCATCCCATAGGGAAAATTGCTATACAATGCATGCATCATATAGCAATTGTTTCATACGAGCCCCGTGAAACGGATTAAAATTGTTGTATGAGGAACCACTGTATAGGACTAGAATCCTGTTAGGCAAAGGAGGGCATAACTGCTTTGTATCTGTAGCTTCCCGCTTACCATCCATGATCTCCAGCTTGGAATTACCCAAGCTAGAGTCTACCTAGATGAAAATGAGGCTTCTGTGTGCATAAGTTGAGTACAGTTGAGTAGCTCTCAGCAAAGGACACTGTCTTTGTGTGGTTACTGATATCAGTATCTCCCTTGGACAGGTGGTCCCTCATGACAGTAGTTATCTCACTGGTGTCTCTCGTATTGACTACTGTAAAGCTCTTTACGTGGGGCTTCCCTTGTCTCTGCTATGGAGACTTCAGCGAGTCCAGAATGTAGCAGCCAGGCTGATTACGGGAGTGAGAAAATTTGAGCATATCTCCATAGCCTTGGCATGCCTGCACTGGCTAACCGTCCCCTTCCGTATCAGGTACAAGGTGTTAGTGCTAATTTTTAAAGCCCTCATGGTTTGGGACATTACCTTGCAGAACGTCTTCCCGCCAGGACAGTAGCCCGCATCACTCGCTCCTCAATGTCAGCACAGCTTCAGGTGCCGACCCGACTAGAAAAGCCGTGACAAGGAGAAGGGCCTTCTCGGTGGCGGCACCAATGCTGTGAGACACCATTCCAGCTGAGCTACGCCAGGCTACATCCCTGCAGTCTTAAAAACAACTAAAAACACTGCTCTTTGAGGAGGCCTTTGGGAATGTGCTGCCTATTTCTGGTTGTTAGACAATTTTATTGGGAGTTTTATTCTGTGCAGTTTTTAACTTTGATTGGTTTTAGGATGTTGGCCGCCATAAGTAGGGATGATTTTTTCCCTAGAGGAGCGGGATAGAAGTGTAAATAATAAAGATAAATAAATAAATATGTTGGCCCATCAGAAATGTCTAGGCCTGTGATGGCAAACCTTAGCACTCCAGCTGTTCTAAGACTTCAGTTTCCAGAAACCCTAAGTCTCTGAATCCACACAAATGGATTCATGTGGATTCACAGAGACTTGGGCTTCTGGGAATTGAAGTTCAAGAACTGCTGGAGTGCCAAGGTTCGCCCATCGCTGGTCTAGGCTGGTGATGACCACACACAGTCTTCTCTTACCTTAAACTGTCTAATAGCACCTTGATCGTAAGGGATGAAAAGCACTGCCACACCAAGTCACAACAAATAAATATCTTAATTGTTGGTTCATACTGAAAAATCACAGCTGAGTTTGCAGCCATTTTTTTAAAAAAGCCTGGTTTAACCAAAGCCAAAATCCCCTCCCCCCCCCCCCCCCCCCCAAAAAAAAAAAAGGGGAGGATGCTAGTTGCTGTGAGCCTGGAAGGATGGGACTAAATAAAAGTAATTAAAAGAACAGCTGAAGACATTTGTCCGTAAGGGCCCAACCTACAGCTGTTAGGAGGGGAGCAGGCAAGCCTAATATAACTAATCCAAAGCAAGTGAATATTCACTTGGGACTCCAAATAGCTATTGCTTATAATCACAGCAACTGTTGTGTTAAGCAGGTTGAATTAGCTCAAGGTTTTATTGGTTTAAATGAACTGTCTGATGCCACAGCAGCCTCTAAAGATGGCCCCACTGACCTCTCTTTGTCTGTACCTACCTGTGAAGTAGAACTCTTTGCCTTTTTAGTATTACACCACCTGTAAAGCAGGTTTAGAATTTGTTTTTTACATGAGAAGACACTGTAGGGTCTTGCACTGAACAGCTCTGAATAAACAGCTCAACTATGGTAAGTTTGGGAATTCACTCTTAAGCATAAACCTCATATTTGACTGGGCAAATTACGTAGTATGCATTTGAAGGAGGGTCGTTTGAAGTTTGGGCTTCCTTGTGATGCCTTCTATTTGTAAGCAAACGGTGATACAGTGGAGCAGTTACTGTACTATAACACATTCCAAGATCACTCCTAGGAAATGAAAGTGAAGTACCAAAGAGTTTGCTAGGTAAGAACATGGAAAATATGGATCTCGCCCAGTGTTCCTCCTTCCGAGAAAAAGACTGACTTAGAATTACTAGGTAGAAACATTTAATAATTCTGTTCAATTTTTAACTTTTATTTCTACTCTGCCTTATTGGTAAAGGAACTTGGGAGTAAAGAAATATTTCTGGAAGATCTGCTAATACAAGACACAAAGGTGGTCATTTCATTCAATGTGGTTATAGTATACTTATTGTAAGGTGTAGGGATTCCACTTCAGTATGTCTAGGTGCCATGAAATAAAAAGGTGACTGAATCTTGGGAAACAAGCTATGGGTAACATGGGGGACATAGTTAAAAGTAGAGACATCACCTTGCAAACAAACATTCACATAGTCAAATCAATGGTATTCCTGGTGGTAATGTATGGTTGTGAGAGCCGGACCATTAGGAAAGCTGACTGCAGAATAGACACCTTTGAAATGTAGTGTAGGAGAGTTTTGAGAGTACCCTAGACAGCAAGAACTTAGAAGAAATCAACCCTGACCGCTCCTTAGAAGGTCAAACAGTAAAGATGAAGCTAAAGTACTTTGGACATCAAATGAGAATAGAGGATTCACTTAAGAAAGCCTTGATGCTGGGAAAGGTGGAGGGCAAAAGAAGAAGGGGGTGGCAGAGAATATGATGGCTAGATGGCATTGTTGACGCAATGGGCACAGGGCTGGGCGGGATGAGGATGGTGGAGGATAGAGGTGCCTGGAGGGCAATGGTCCACGGGGTCGCCAAGGGTCGGAATCGACTGCGACTGAACAACAACAAAAGTCTAGGTGCACATTTTCTGCCCTTGGAATTTTCTAGAACAGTGGTTCACAACTTGGATCCCCAGATGTGATTGGACTACAGCTTTCAGAAATTTTGGCTAGCACAGCCAATTGTGAAGGCTTCTGAGAGCTGTAGTCCCAAGAATATTTGGGGTCCCATGTTTGGGAACTGCTGCTCTAGATAATGTACAAGTTACAAAAAATGGGGAAGGGAATGTAAAAGAAACAAACAGCTGGAAGTCTGTTTTTTTAAATTGAGAAACCAGTTTTTTAAATAAAAAATGTTTAATTTTAACCAGTTAAATAGGTGAACTGCTGCTTCTGGAAGAGACAGGTGAGTGACAGGGGGTTTTTTTTGGGTGGGAGGGTGGGTTTTGCTTTAAAAAACATTTTGACCAGGGGCTGCTAAAATAGCTTTGAGGCATCACAATCCACCTCACACTTTGCTGTAGACCAAAGTCTGCACGACCCAGGCTTCTGGGTATTTCCTGTGCAACGCCTTTCACGGCACACATTTTTCTCCACAACCCAGCTGTGTAGTAAAGCTGGTGGTGGGGAGACTATTTGTTGGTATCTGGGAATGTTGTTTATCCGCTGTCAGGTAAACAGCACTGTCTCGGGCTGATAGGGGAAGATGGGGAAGAGTTTCTCTTTGTATCTGACAGCACATACAGCTGTCATGAGCTTATGGTTTTGCACCTCTTGTGCACAAGAGTGGGGCAATACTACTGCTGCTGACGCTGCTATAGATACAATGGGTGTGTTTGAGCAACCTTTCTGCAGTAGGCAGGACTAGCTACCCACCCACCCACACCCACATGATGAAAACAGGATCTTTTGCATAAATGCTCCATTATCAATGTAATGGGAATATGGGCTAGGTTTATACCATGTAGTGCCAACATACTTCACATCCACATGAAAGCCAAAACATTACTCAGAAATGCTTTCAGATAAACTCAAATTACCCCCCATATCCTCTGAAACAACCACAAAAGGCGCCCCGAGATGGTAATCAAATACAGTACAATCCTGGATTATGGCAAAAGAGAAATGAAATGGCTTTTTGTAAGAAACAATATATTTTATTTTTCTGACACCACAGCTCTGGCAAGTGGTTTTGTACCAAATTTAATGGAGGTTACACAGAACGTTTTACGCCGGGGAACAAAAAAAATAGCCACAAAAAAGTCAGGATAACTTTTAGTGTCTGTTCCACTCCCACATTAATAAAGTCAGGGGGGGATCCTAAGGAAAAAGGATAATAAGAACCAGTAAGACTACTGTAGAATGTAACAGTGTCCCAAGTCCAGCCTCTTCGTGAAAGTGGCAACACTCCCAGCATGAGAAGAGGCTCTCTTAGATATGCTCCCCAAAATAATACAATGTATTGCAGCTGCCAGAGGAGACAGTAAAGGGGGTGGGCTTTTTTTTAAAGAGTGGGAGGGAGAGACAAAAAAGTGCTGGGTAGCACTCTATAATTTGAAAAATATGTCCTTAACTTATTTTTTTTTTTTTAAGATTCCCCCTCACTGAACTTAAGTTCCTTTTGTGCTTTTCATTAATACTCTGCTCTGAGGTCGTAGTTTGGTTTTTCTATACATTGGAGTTGAAGGAAAATAGTCCAAAGTTCTGAAGATGGATTTTCCACCTAAAAGTAAACAGCCTCTCACCCCAAAGACTAAAGTCTCTGCTGAAATCCCTTTTACAATATAGTACAGTACACAAAAATAACCCCCCAAAATAACAAGAGTCCTGGGAGAAGCCAGTCCAAAGGACGTAAACATACAGAGAATGGTGCAACTTGTGACAAATGGCAATTCTCAAAATACAGCTACAGATTCTCAAAGCAGGTGCCATCACAGGATACCCAAGTACACAAAAATAATTTTTAAAAAATAAATCTTAAAAAAACAACCTGTTAAAATGAATTCATTTGTTTTCAGGTATTTTTCCCATACATTCGAGATTTCCCAAAGCATCATCTGGTCTGTTTTCACCCTATTGCATGGCCAAATTGTGCCCCTGGAGCTCTCGGGCAGCTCTCAGGACTTGGAATCTCATCTTAACAAGGATCGGAACCATCCAGTCATTATATGTAGCAGCTTAAAACATCATGTTCCCCGGGTTGCCAGGGCCTTGGCTAAATCCTCCCATTCCTACGTCAGCAGCCATACCTCGGGGCCTCATCTGGGGGGGGATCATGATGTTCTGTTGGGGTCCGATCATGCCCTGCATTGACATCATCATGCCAGGTGAACCCACGGGTCCTGGATGGCTATATAACCCAGCAGGAGCACGGTCCTTGCTGGTCATCATGCCTACTGCATTGCTCATCAGCGTAGGCTGCCCGGGCATTCCCGTTTGTGCTGGCGACATCATCCGATGGTGAGGCCCCATCATGCCTTGTTGCAAAAAAGCAGGCGGTCTCATGGGGTTATGGCCTGGCATGGACGACGCTGTTCCAAGAGAAATATCAGGTGTGCCCCCTGGGCCTCCCATGCCAGGTAACGCAAGCCCCATTCTTGGGTTCTGTTCTCCCATCATTCCCTGCATGTGGGAAAAGCCCGGCCCAACCCCCTGTGGCTGCTTGCGGCCTGGCACTTCCCCACGAGGGAAATACTGTAGTGTCTGACTAGGCTTCTCGGAAGGAATAATCCTGGACAGGTCAAATTCTGGGATCCCGGTGGCTCCAGGGCGAATCACTTCTTGCAGCTCCGGATCAGTGAAAACTGAAGGCATGTTGTTTCCTAGGACAGTGAAAGCGTCCGGGCCTCCAGACTTGCAAAGTGCTGGGTCTGCTGAATTTGGGGGCATGCTGGTGGGACGCCCCAGAGGCCCTTCACCATGGAAGCTCAGGCCAGCTGGGAAGCCGCCTTGTCCTCCAGTAGGTCCGTTATGTGGAAATGGCACCTGTTGGGGAGGGGACTGTACTGGAGGGAAGCCCTGTGGGAAGCCCAGGCGTCCTTGAGGTACCATGGATGGGTCTTGGGAACCGTGGCCCATCATTGGATTGTGTGACATCAGGCCAGGTCCCACAGAGACCCCGTGAGGAGGTATGCTGGGTCCCATCGTGTTTGGAGAGGGCATCTGGTTATTGTGAGTGAGAGGCTGTGTCATTCCCATTGGGCTAAGAGTTGGCATTGGGCCTGCCTGGTTCGGACCTGAAACGCGAGGATTTTGGGGATTAATGCCCATTCCTAGAGACAGAAGAAAATAATATTAGAACAATATAACAAAGCCAGGTAAAGACATTTTTTTGTTGTTAAAGTTGTACAAAATCCTTTTATTTTAGTTTGACGCTGAGTACTTGCTAAACTTTAAGGTCTATAACTGGCTTTCAAGCAAGGACAACCTTTACATTACTCCCCCAGAAGTTTCACATAGAGCTTTATTTATTCAAATTTATCTATTGCCGCCCCATTCGAACGAGCAACTCTGGGCAGTTTTACAACAATAATATAAAAACATACAATCTTTAAAACATTTTAAACCCCTTAAAAATACCGTTAATCAACACTAAAATTATCTCTCCACCCCATCAATTATTAACAGCCATTCCCAATTAAAAATCCCGCCCACCCCATCTGAAGAAGGAGGGAGGATCTTAAGTTATGTCTTAAATAAGCCAACCGGAGGAGATCACATCTCCATCCGTGCCCCACACCTGTCTTGCCAGCCAGGTTTTAAGTGCTCTTCTAAAGGGCAACAACTCCGTCTGCAGTCGCAATTCTGTCGGCAGGAGGTTCCATAGGGCTGGAGCGGACACGGAGAAGGCCCTCTTCCTTGTGCTAGAGAGACGAGCCCCTCTAGCCAATGGTACAGTTAGAGAGCCCCTCCGGTCCGCTCTGGTTGGATGGGCAGACACTCTTCTGGCGACGCGGTCTCTTAGGTATCCTGGCCCACTACCATGTAGGGCTTTAAAGGTCATCACCAGCACCTTGAACTGCACCCGGAGGCAGAGCATGTGCGACCATGAGCAAGGTGTCCCGGTCCAGGAGCGGGCGCAACAGTCCAACACTCCCTAGTTTCTTTCTACTTGCAGGTATTATTCCTCCAGTCTATTTTCTATTTAGACATACTATTTTTTTGCTCCTGTTAAAACAAACACTAAAGGGAATGCTTCAGGTTCATTTGGCTGCTATAGCATTTGTTCCCTGCTACATTCTATAGAATGAATGGGTACCCCCAGCCCACTGTGAAGGATGATGGGAGAACAATCCACCAACTTCTGAAGTCCACACAGGTTAAATACTTGAAGGATCTCAAGACACAATTTCAGGGTGTTTGTCATTTGTATGGACAAGAAACCACCACCTTAAAAAGCAGTTTCCCAACCTTTAGATCAGTGTTTCCCAACCTTTGGTTTTTGGACTTCAATTCCCAGAAGCCTACACCAATTCTCCAAAGCACTAATCAGCCAATGTACTGACTGAGGCTTCTGGGAATTGAGGTCCTCCTGTGGGGTGTGGGCCCCACCACATTGGGAACTAAAGCTTTAGCCTTAATCTCTAGAACCTGCCGGTTCTTGAGTTTGGCCCAATGGTAATGCACACTAGGACTTCAAGGCAATGAAGCGCTAAACATCTCACAGGTTCAGAGTTTACAGCTCTAGCAAAGATTCACCATTTTTCTGTGGAGGTACATGGCCAGGTGAATCAGAAACAATAGCCAGGCACTGATGGCTGGCTTAGAAGGAAGATAATTTGTCACTGACAGTATTTTGACAAATGAAATTGCATTTCACAAATGAGAGTTTGGAAACTATCGCTGTAACAGCAGCAGCAAACTGAATTCATTCTTCTGGAAGGGGCATTTATTCTTTATGTTTTTCCCAGGAAGTGGGTATTTAGTGAAATAACATAACCAGGAGTAGGAAACCAAGAGCAGAGGAACAGCTCAACATCAACCACAATTTTACAGCTGGAAGTGGAGAATTATGTTCATTTTAATCTCGCTTTCATCTGACAAATTTTTATTTAGCTTTATGTGTGGGAGTTTTGAAGTCCACGGACTGCAATCCCTAGAAGTTTTCAGGAATCCCCCCAACCAGACTTCTTGGAGCTTAAATCAAGACCTCTGACAGCTGTTTACAAAGTTTTAAGGCAGTGAATCCAGACTCCAGCAGCCCTTTTCATCTTGGGGGAAATACAGGGCAAATAGGTGGGCAGGTATAAACTCTGTGGGAGTTGCATGGGATTAGGCTCTACACATGAAGCCACTCAGAAATCCCTGGTAGCTCCTGCAGAGCTTAGATCTGCTCAACCATTTCCCCTATCTTCTCCACAGGATAAAAATGGCAGCTGGAATCTAAACTCATAAGCTTAAGATCATGAAAACACTAGTCAGGATTTTGATTTATTTATTTTTAACTAAAGACTCCCAAGTCTGGCTGGGGAATTCCTGCAGATTGGAAGGGGGGGCTGCAGTTGATTCATTCTGAAGCTTAATAAAAACATAACCAACTATGGGGTTGTTAAAACCAAATAAAACCAAAACAATTTTTTAAATTAAAATCAATTAAGTCATTTCCAGTTCTACAATTCTACAATTCTAAGTGAAGCCACCTCATCTTTCTTCTGTGAAAGAGAAGATCCTAACTACTGTATCCAATTCAGTTGGCACAGTACAACATCATTTTAAACTTTTTAGTTTGATAAGAAAACCAACATAACGCTGAAGTCCAACACTCCAGAGTTTGCTACATTATTCCGTGTTTAGGCCACATATGAAACTACTAAAATGAAGACAACTTTTGGTAAGTTCATTCTGCAGTTCTTTGATACCCTACCATCAATAACAGAATAATTATTGGGGTGGAAAGCAGCTCTCATCTAACCATCATCAACTTCTCAGAAAAAAAAGTATTTAAAAAAATTATTAAAAATGTACTTTATTTCTATCCTGCCTTTCTCCCAAAAGGGAGAATGAAACATAACCTAGTAAAAGAGAAAAAATATCTTCAATCCTTTCACCTTCTCACACTCTAAACTAGGGATACCCAAACATTTCAGGCTATGAGCCGATCGCATGGTTGAGCATGCCAGTCATAGTTCCTCCCACCGGAAGCGGAACTAAAATGTGCATGCATAGGCACATGATGTGCCTGCATAACATGTCCACACATGCATAGAACACTGCCGCCAATGACCCGCAGCTATTGTAAACATGTTTATGACAGCCACAGGTCATTTAAGGCAGTGTTCTGTGCATGGGTGGGCATGTTATGCACCCGCACGTTTTAATTCTGCTTCCAAGAGCAGCAAGGGCAGTGTGGGCCGGATGAACTGGTGTCAGGGGCTGGATCCAGCCCACGGGCTATAATTTGGGCATCCCTGCTCTAAACTGAGAGGTCACAATGCTCCACTCTTACTGTGGAAAAATGAGGCTGCATGTGGATAACCTCCCAGTAATATTTGTAATTGCTTACAAGAACAGCCTGCTGGTAAACACAAACTCTTACAGCACACATTTTTCATTACCCTCAGCCCAGTCTGATGCCTTGTAATGCTTCATTTGCAACAGGCCTATTAAAATTATTTTACAAAAAACAAATTGCATTTTCATCAACTTCTCTCTATGCCCTCCTTCACTGTAGAGGCACAGAATGTAGTTGTACTGTCTCTCAGGCACAGCATCGCCAGAGTGATGGTTTCTTACCTGAAAGGTTGTTCATTGGTGGCAAATTTGGGGAACGTGCTGGGGGAGAGTCATCATCCGAGGAGGCTACGGTCTTGATAGCATCGTGGTAAAGTGGTGTAGAACTGGGCATGGCAAACTTTGACATCCGGGACATCATAATGGAGAGAGGGTTTTGAGAGAGGGTAGGCTCAGGGGGCATTGTGTATGGACTGCTAGAAGGAAGATTTCCAGGATGAGTCACAGGAGCAGCCTGGCTAACCGTCGAAGGGGGGGCACCGCCTTTAAAAATAAAACAGATGCAAGTTAATGTGTTGTCAAAGCCTCATTTATTGAATGTTCTGAGAAGCTTCACTCAAGAACACCCAAAGTTTCCTGTTATTTTGGTGTGCAACCCACTGTGGCCACACTTTACACACAGAGGAGCACAGATCGCCTACTGTGACTGGCACTAGCTTCACATATCCAGCTCTATGTCTACTTGGGAACCTTCCCACAGACAACACCATTCAACCGTAATCCAACAGATGGTAATCTCATGCCTGCCAATTTACCAAATGCCCAGGGGGGAAATCCACATCCCTGGAAGAGACAAGAGTCCTTTCTTGTTTCTCTCCTGCCCTCCTCTATGAGATAGGACCACTGGCACAGCCTCTCCAATGGATGGGGGACACACAAGGGCTAAAACTGCAGTGCAAGACTAAACCTTCTGCATGAGGAGGCTCACCTTATTCTTATCACAAAGCAATGCAACTCTGGTTCAAAGTTCAGCTCATCGTTTGGTACTGTATTTTGAACTTATGCGTAAAATAAAACCTTGTATAAATAAGACACTGAATTCTATCCATACGGTTTCTGTAAAGGTATCACTGCACAAAAACGATTTTGCTACTGAGAATAGCACAAGTTATTTACATGATATTGGGTTGCTGATTTCAAATCTGAGTGCAGAATTTGCCTATCACCTACAGATTTTAAGGCGTGCTATAGCTGTTCAAATGGTCGGTAACTGGGTAATGTATTTTTACATGGGAACATTATAACAGCTGCAGCTACTACTAAACCTGCTGCTGCCTCGGCTGAATCACGTCCCCTGGTGGCATACATGTTCCAGCAGTGGCTGGGCATGTCTGGACAAGTCAGTGAGCTGATGTCAGAAAAAGGTATATAAGGTGAGATGGACCAAGAGCTTGTCTCTAGTGTGAAACCATCTTATTGGATAGTACAGCTAGGCCATAGTGAGTCTGTTTTGAGTTAAAGATGAGTAGGAATAGCTGTGTTAATAAACCGGACAATTTTTGCTACATTTGTGGCAAATATACCCTTCGTGATCAATGCAAGAACCTAACCAAGAGGGTGAGATTTGCTTACTTAAGATCCTGATGTCCTAGGCAGAATAGGCTTCATATTTGGATTCAGCGCACTTGATTTAATATAGGACACATGGATTACACCAAGTAGCAGACAGTATTTTTTGTGATGTAGTGTATGTGACTGGCTATTCAGATTAATCACATAGCTCAAATCATCAAATGCACCTCTGAGGTTAATGGGATGCAAAGAAAGGCCTCCCATGGAGGTCTTAACACCTTGGGCAGGCTTATAAAGAGAAATGTGGTGGGTTTTTAAAGGTAGTTTGGATCTAAGCCATTTAAGGCTTTATAGATGGGGGGAAAAACTAGTACTCTGAAGTGTGTTGGAAACAGACCAACAGCCAGTGGAGCTGTTATAGGAGGATGATTGTGTGATCCTTGTAATGAGCCCCAGTAAACAAGTTGGCTGCAGCATTTTGGACCCATTGGAGTTTCCAAACAATTATTATAACACTTGCCTGCTTGAGAACAGTGTTACAACAGCTACATAATTGTTTTTCACCTGATCAAATTCAATCAATAGTAAAGGTAAAGGTTTCCCTTGCTCGAAAGCCAGTCGTATCCGACTCTAGGGTGCAGTGCTCATCTCTGTTTCTAAGCCGAAGAGCCAGCGCTGTCTGCTTCTGCAGACGTTTCCGTGGTCATGTGGCAGGCATGACTAGACACCGGAGCGCACGGAACGCTGTTACCTTCCCACCGAAGTGGTCCCTATTTATCTACTTGCAATTTCTTGCTTTCGAACTGCTAGGTTGGCAGGAGCTGGGATGAAGACGGGAGCTCATTTCCGTCCTGCAGTACTCAGGAATCGAACTCCTGACCTTCCGCTTCCCAGTCAGCGTCTTAGCCACTTGAGCCACTGCAGTTCCCAATTCAATCAATACACATGGGGTATTTTGGGGGGAGGGGGTTAAGCAGAGAAGGAAACACACATGCTTTGCATCATCTAGAACAGCATTTCCCAAACTATGTTCTGCAGAAATAGTGGACTTCAATTTCCAGAAGCCTAAGTGTTCCCCAAACTCTGGTTTTTGGACTTCAATTCCCAGAAGCCTGTCAATTCCCCAATGTCTTGACTCAGGCTACTGGGAATTAAGTTCCCCCCTGTGGGGAGTGGGCCCCACATTGGAAACCACTGATCTAGAACTTCCTGCTGTTTAAACTAGTTCGGGGACCAAGAAGAAAGCAAACACCTAATCAAAGCCTTCTCCCCCCCCCCCAAAAAAAATAATAATCCCCAAGCAAATCTTGCCCATAATGAAAACAATAAAGTCCAGTTAACTCATTGATAGAATCCCACCACATTTTTTGAAAAGTTTCACTTCAGTTCAGTCAATTGCTTATGGAGTTTAGCTCAGGAGTTCCCAACCTTTTTACACTGCGGGTTGGATCACGCCCTGCCCCCCCCCCCTTGGCAGCTGAGCAGGCTGGTCACATGGTTTCCCCCACCGTAAATGCTGCTGCAAAACGCATACACAGCTGTCATGAATGCATTTATGACAGCCACGAGGACGTTTATGGCAGGCACAGCCACATTTATGCATGCGCAGGCACGTTTATGGCTGTCGTAAATGAGTCCACTTCCAGTAGCAGCAAAGGCAGCAGCGGCCCACATGAAATGGTGCTGCAGGCTGGGGCTGGCCCACAGGCTGTAAATTGGGAACCCCTGGTTTAGCTGATGAATAGGTCACCTTGTTTTCTCCATTGATGCAATGTAAAAAGAAACACCCAGCAGTGTACCATAAATTATAATTATGATTATTACAATATAAGGAGGAGAGGAGCCTGATGTGCTGTGGTTCATGGGATCCCAAAGGGTCAGGCTCGATTGAGCAACTAATAACAACAATATAAGGCAGGATTAATATTCTCCATTTTACCTGCAAACACAATTTTATTCCTATTTTGTTGAAATCAGAATTGGAACAGTGAAAAGTAGTACACACATGAGACAAGTGGCATGAAAGGCTATATGCCAGTTTGAAATTCTTACTGTACATTACTGGCACTAAGGCAAAAGTCCCACCTACACACCAAAAAAGGAGTCCGAAGCCATACCTCTGGCATGGTCACTGCCATACAATTCCTCCAAACTCATGATTTCCTGACTTACCACTAATGTTCAGGTATAGGAAGCCAGACCTGTTTGAACTATGGGAGTAACATATGAAGGGGGCGGGGCTTCTGAGGATCAATAATACTTACTCAAGTAAAGTGTATACTTGTCTTGATCAGCTTTAAGAAGTTTCCCACCATACAAAAGAATTCAATGGGCAAAATTAGACATGCCTGCAATTCCTTTGCATTGATTACTCTGAAACACTAGAGGGCAATGTAGCTAAACAGCTGACTTGGTTGTCTTCTTAATTCCTGGCATAATGTGATTTCACCAACTGAATAGTTCTGCAAGGCCAGCTCCATCAAACAACCGCATGCAAATCCTCAACACTGGGGACTAGCTTTATTAGGATCTTGTAGACTGAGAAAAGTCAGTTGCCTTTAAGCTATAAATCTAGAAGATTAAGTGGGACCCGCAATTCTGCAGGGAAAATTAGACCATATGAATTTGAGGAGGCATTTTATGGAATGGCAAAATTCATGAAGAATGCCAGAGGCATTTGCCTAATAATTCACAGTAGAGTCAAATTGTTGATCCCATGTTAAGCGAATTTCATCTCCAGAACAAAATCTATGAAACCAGCCAAGGCACTGCATTTACTATCTAAATTGTTAATCTCATTCTCTTCCATGTCTAGGTCAGACATGAAACTGCCATGAGAACATTATAGTCTTTAATCATATTACAAATGTCCTTATTTCAAGAGCTACAGCACTCCATGTAGAACTTTTTTTCTAGGACTCACCATGTAATATAGAAAAAGAGTAACACCCTCCTGTGATGAATGTCATGCTCTCAGCTTTGCTCGAAATCAGGCACAAATATTCTTCTACCTCTACAGATCTCCTCTTACTACTCCTTCGTAACAATTAGCTGGGATCTACCTGCTTCACCTCTAGCTGTGTGAGGATTTCGTGTTAGAGATTATTCTGGGTTGAAAAAGGATTTTTGCAGGGGATGCCCGAATGAGGCTCCTTTCATGTCCCCCATTGTGCAGCACTTGGGGTTTCGAGCCCCGTGCTTTCGGCCTCCAAGTACACTACAGTGCTTTTACCCACTGGGGAGCTGCTACCTCTAGCTGGAAGGCCGGCAAGTCGGCAGTTCAAGACCTGGGTATTGCATGACAGATTGAGTTTCTGTCTCTGTCCCAGCTCCTGCCAACCTAGCAGTTTGAAAGCAAGAAATTGCAAATAGATAAACAGGAACCACTTCGGTGGGGAAAGATCTTGGGGACACGAAAGGAGCCTCATTCGGGCGTCCCCTGAACGGAATAAAAATACTTTCAACTCAGAATAATTTCTGACACAAAATTATCACCTCTATGTAAGAAACTGTGTCCTAAACCAGTGAGATTTCTCATCTTAACTTGTTCACGTATCTCTCTGGAAGTTAATTTCCCAATATATCCAATGGTTCCATTTAGGAATAGCATCCGCCTCAGCACACCTTCTCCATAAAAAAGAGTTTTACTCCAATTTCTCTTGCCAACAGAAACAATGGACATGCTCAATTTCTTTACATTAGGAACTGCTCAACTTCTGTACCTTAGGCTGCTGGGAGAATGCTGGACCAAAACCCCAATCAGAAACCCAGAGAATTATTTTTTTTTTTTGGGGGGGGGGGGGGAGAAACTAACCTGATTCTGCATTGCCCATGATGGCTGGTGAAGACATGGCAAGAGATGTTTTGTGGTTGGGGGGGATTCCGGGGCTCTGTAAGGGGGGCTTTGGAGACGAAGTCCATCCAGGAGAAGGTGCAGGCAGGGAGGGCGATTTGAGATGGACAGGAGAAGCGGCAGCAGACCCCATCACAGGAGGAGACTTGATTGAAGCAGCGGCTGCGGCTGCCGCCGTCGGCCCTGCCAAGATTCCCGCCAGCTGGGAGGGAGTCTGGGGAGACTTGAGGTTCCCCGAGGGAGACCCCAGCATGGGAGACTGGACCTGGCGCATAGTGGGGGACTTCAGAGGGTTCATCCCTGGAGAATGCACCTGGCTGGGACCGACTGAGACATCCAAGGGTTTGCGCCCGAGGTTGCGCTGACCAGGGGGAGCTGTGTTGAGGCTGTTCGGGTTGCTATTGGGGTTCAGAGGTAGTGGTGGCATGTGGCTAAGCCGGTTGTTAGTCCTTTGGTCGGGCCCCATTTGCTCTCTGTGGTTCCGGAGGCCAACGCCTGGGCCCTGAGGCATAGGGTGGAAAGGCCGAGGGCCCATGCCATAGTCCTGTGGAGGATGCTCACCAAACGGCAAGGGCACCATTTTCTGCTGAGAGGAGAGCATGTCTGAGACACCCTGGCGCATTTTCATGATTTCCTCTGGGCTCAATCCAGCTTCCCTCATTTTTTGAGGTATCATCGGTGGATTGGAGCTCATACCGACATTCAGATTCACCTCCCCCTTCATGTTACCAGGGCCCATCCCAAATTCCAGCTCTCGGCCAGCTGCCATCTGGGGTGGCATTCCTTTGGGGAAGTCTCCCCTGGAGGGGCTCATGGATCCTTCGAGCGGCAGACGTGGAAAGAGGGGGTTATTGCCAGGCTCCAGATGTCTCTGAGGGGGAATCATTCGGCTCATCTCCAGGCCAGGCCGGATTCCTTCGATGCTCATGGCCGGGGGTAGTCCCAGCTGCTTTTCAGCTAACTGCTGCTGAAACATTTCCTCAGACAGGCCCTGGGGATTTGGAAACCTTTCTCCTCGACCGGGGCCACTGAACACCCCCTGCCCAGGAGGGAAGTTTCGGCCATCTGACATTTTTGGCACATCTTCTGGCCAAGGGACACCTGAAAGCCCGGGTCTAGTTGTGGCGTTTGGGACATTGTGGCCCTCTAGGTCCGGGTTCATCATTCCAGCAAACCCAGGCAGCCGCATCTGACCACCAGGGACATTGGGATGGGGGGCCATGCCCCTTGGGGGCAGGGAATGGGACATCGTCATGCCTTCAGAAAAGGGCTCTGGGCCCCCAGGCCCCCAACCCTCCCCTGGGTTCATCTGGTAAGGAGGTGGCGGGCCTCTGACTAGACCTCGAGGCCCATGCTGGTGAACTATCATGTCTTGTAAAGAGCACTGCTGCACCACTTGTTCTTGCTTTCTCCTCTTTTCCTCATAAAACTCCTGCTGCAGTTTCAGCCACGCCACCTGCTCAGGGGTCATGTGGTCCAGGTGGTCTGGGCCAATGGGACCAGGCTGAGAGTTTACCGGTGGCCCCATGTCCTCTGGTGAAAAAGGCATCTCTCTGTGGCCCTGGGGGCCAAAGGGAGCTCCTCCTTCTGTCCTGGGTCCTGGCCCTTTACCTAAGCTTTGGGACTGAGCCATCATAGCCTGTATAGGCCCTTCAGGTTTCTTTTGGGGACCATCCAGCGTTCCAGAATTTGGCTGAGGAGCCCCCGGCTGGCCTCCGGCAAATTCCTTCTCATCTGGGAAAAGCATACGCTGAATATCTCGTAGAGTCTGCAACGAACGTTCTCTGTGCTCCAGCTGCTCCTGCGACAGTCCGTCGGGGTTTTCACCCATGTTTGGAGGGTCCCCTCCAGAGACCTGCTGGTTGGGACCTTTGGGGTCTGCAGTGGAACTATTACTCCCCTGGGAGACAGGACTGACTGCTCGATTGTTGGGGGTTGGTGTTTGCCCAAATCCCTCTGTCTGCAGCGGAACGGGGTTTGTGGGACTTCCCGTAGACATCCCTTTATTTTCTAACCCAGAATTGTCCTGATCAATAGGGCAAGGAGGGCCAGTTGATTTGGGTGCTGGTGCTGGCACTGGAAGGGGTGGAGTCTGCTGCATTTTGGTGTTCTGGGGAGGAGTCTGCTCTTGGGAAGCGGGAAGCTGCGATGGAGCTTGAGGCTTTGTATCGTTTCGAAGTGGTGGAACTTGTGCATTCTGAATAAAGGAGAAGACAAGTCATTTCAGATGGCTTTAGTTTCAAAGAACACAGACTGTAAGAAACAGTTCGACTCTGAGATCCCCCATTGACTTTATGCTGGTTCAGAATGATAGAATTTCTCATCCAAACCACTTGCGGTGCTTTCTGTAACCCAGTTTTCCAGGTGGGAAGTTACTTACCAAAGGTACGGTGTTTCGTTCTGCCTTATTAGGGATGTTTTGAATATGAAATGACACAATGGTTTCCACTTGTCCCTTTAGTACAGCTTCTGCAGCCCTAAGAAGACAAACAGATTCAGCTAAAGCATCAGCTAACATGCTAATTTTTACAATCACAGAGATTCTGGAGTCTTCCTCTATTTATTTATTTGTCATAGTACTGCATAATTTAAAATGATGGACATATATAAAATGCAGATAAAATTAAAAATAATTTAAAATAATTGGACTATCTTTAGACTATCTTTGACAAGAAGATGAATTCGATAGCATTAGCTCAGCCATTTACTAGATCTTCTTCTGTACATGCACATGAATGCTACATTGAAAGAATTTCTTCCCATTCACAGAAAATGTGGTCCTGTGTCCAAATAGCCCCATTTTACTTGCTCTTCCTATTTTTCAGAAGAAAATGGAATATAGTAAATGACATGCAATGGCATAAAAGATCACCCAGTGCCTCCACACTCTTAAAGTCCTAGGCCAGTGATGGCAACCTTGGCACTCAAGGTGTTCCTGAACTTCAATTCCCAGATCAGCAGGAGTGCTGACTTGAGCTTCTGGTAACTGAAGTCCAATAACACCTTGAGTGCCAAGGTTTGCCATCACTGGCCTAGGCTATAATTACTTTATTTGTTTCAAACAGTCCATCTTATGTGATTTTCTAAAGAAAACAAAAGTTATATAACCTTAGTACACATTTAATGGCTCATTTACTATCCTGCACACATATCCATACAGAGAGGGGATCCTGAAGTATTACATTTATCACAAGGGGCAGTATTTCTTTTTCTTCTATGAGGAATCAATTTCAATGTAGGAAGAAGTATACATCGAATAGGCCCTACCATGTGAGCTGTGAAGGTAAAGGAAGTCATGAGTCATCATTGTTTCTCATTGGGCAAAAATACCTGTGTGGTATGAGACTGCAAAAACCATGCAGAAAAATCATTTTGTGCAAAGTTGTCTTCAATCTCACACCATGAACTGCACGTGATATTGGGATCGGCAACCACTTACTTATTAGCCATCTCCGTTGAAAAGACATAGACCACTTTGGTTGGGGGCTTCTGCATGCTACCTGGCTCTGAACTGGCAGCCTGGCCATGAGAAGGAGTGGAAGAACGTGGGGCTGAAGCATTTGAAGGTGCCATGGAGTGTGCTGTAAGCTGGGAATCTTGTGATTTTGCATGATCAGCAGAGCCAAGATCTAGAAGGAAAGATACAGAGCCTTTTTTTCAGTTAAGAACTGGCACAGAAACTCCATTCCTACTAATAGTTCCCTCTTAGCTCCACATTTGCTATACATTGTATGGTACAAAAATTCTACTATGTCCTTAAATTAAGATTTTACTTGGGGGGGGGGGGGTTTACACTAGGCAGCATTTCCTACCACTTGTCATCCTCACAGAGATAGCTAACACTTATTATATTCTTATTATTTAAGTGCCATATCTGATTCCAAACATTGGCTATCATCATGGCGATCAGCCATGAAGATTGCCCTGGGAGCAATATATTGCACATCTCTGTGTGACGCCCGTATCACTGACGTCCAGTTCCGCAAGTCACTTTCTGGTCCTGAGCCCTTTTTGCACACAAAATCCTCATCAGCCCCAGGCCAGGATTGATGAAACTGCTGCCTTCCATCAAAATGGATTCAAGAAGGATTTAATCCACCTAGAGACCATCACTCTTCGTTGTGGACTTTGTCAGCCAAGGCTGTTAGTCCTCAGGGTTTTCAGGTTAGTTACTCACCACCTGTCAATCAGCACTGAGTCCCTGGCAGTATGATCTATTACCATAGCAGGATAACCTGGCCAGACTCACTTATTCTATTGGTCATTCCTAATCATCCTAACTAACCCTTCAGTAGCTATACTTCCATACTTCACATGCTTTGAAAATTGAACATTGTACAGAATACACAGTAAAAACCCAGGTTACGACGTAGGTCCATTCCAACAGCCTCCGTTGTAACCCGAAAAAAACTGTAAGCCGGAACATCCATAGGGATGCATTGAAAAATAAAAAATGGTCCTGAATTGATTGTTGTAAACCGGAAAAAAAATACATTAAAAATTTGTAAACCAGGACTGCATTTCCTTAGGATTTGCCGTTGTAAACCGCAGCAACCTTAAACCGAGGCAGTTGTAACCCAGGGTTTTACTGTACTATATTATGGGCAATATTTCTCCATTGTCCCACATTCCAATACAAGACTTCAATTTGACATGTCCAATTTGAAAAACTACTTACATGTAGCAAGGTTACATGAAATCCCATCACTGGCAACCCTAATGAAACCTCTTAATTGTTTAGCTAAATGTAAATTCACCTGTTAAGCAAACAGTAATTGTCTGCCCACAAATGCTTATACAGTGGAACCTAGGTTAACGGAATTAATGCATTCTCCGGGACATTTCCTATAGCAAAAATTACTTTAACTAAATTTCCCATAGGAATACATTGAATGCAATTTCCCATAGGAATCCATTGAAAACCAAAATACTTTAACAGAAACACTGTTTCCCATAGGAATGCATTGGAAACTAATTAATCCGTTCTGAAAAAAATTCCGTAAACCGAGCCACTGTTTTCTATAGATTTCCTTTTGTTATGCAATTTTAATGTTAACCGAGCCCTTTGTTGACCGAGTTTCCAATGTATGCACATTCAACATACATCGTATACACAAATTCACAGTTATGTACAACTAACTCATACATTACTATAACCTTTATATGTGAAGAAGGATAAGAGTACTGGGCTGCAGTGTAAACAGCTTTGCACTACGTCCTTAACTGCCTTCTCCAAGAAATACAACAGATGCAAACTCTGGGGGTTAATGCAATACAATGTTTTTACATTTGCAACCTAAATAGACATGAATATTCTTACTACGTGCATTTTGTCATTATTTTTAGTATAACATCTGTATCATTCCTGTGGCTGGCTATCCTGCTATTGTCTGACTGCAACTGCCCACATCATTGACCACTTTTGCTGAGGAGTTAAAGTCCAACAACACACAACCATCCAATTTTGGGAACCACCAAAGAGTTGCCATAAGTCGGAAATGTTTGGATAGCACAATGATGAGGATAAAAATGCAAAGACCAACAGATTCAAAGGGTAAGTAATTTCTGACATCTATCAGGAAAGAATTCAACAATACAGGCTAACATAGGTTTCTTCATATTTTATGCAGAATGCAAAAGCCATGTGAAATGAGAAACTTACCTCCCCGAGATAAGCAGCAACTCAACTACTAATTGCCAGACCCAACATAAAGATTTTGGGAAGAGTCACTAGCTACTGGCTGCCCCAATTTTACATCACAAATAAAATAAGGTTGTAGGAATGAATAAAAGAATGTGAATGGGTATGTGTAAACTGCTGACACATTTAGGAGGTCAGTCCTTCAGGAGTTGAAGCCATCCGGCCCCTGAAGCTGTCTAAGGGAGCATTACCTGGCGCCCGGCTGGAAACGGTTCAGAACTCCTAAGCTAAACAATAAAACTTTCAAGTGCAGGGAGAGGCTTAGATCTCAATGATGTATTCTGTAACTTGCTGAAGATACTTGAACATACCTTAAATCTAAAAATCTTTTTCCCCAAAAAAGTTGAGAGAACCAGGCCTTGGTTTTCAAGGGAAGAAAAAGCCTCTGCTAGGCAGTTAGTAAGACTGGCCACAGCATGTCATGGCTCATGGAACCTGCGTTTTGACTACACGTGTTAGACAAAACAATCTTAAGAGGCAAACAATGTGTTCTTTCTAAATTTAAGATACACTTTATTAACTATTAACTTAGAGGGCCTCACTGTTGCAAGCTGCTGCAGTGCTAGTTAGTTCTGTTAACTCTTCAGTTCCAATTCATTAGTCTATTTGGTTGTTACTCATCTGGTTGTCACCAACATGCTTAGAGGGGCACAACCTGTGCCTTCTCTCTCCCCCCTTCATTGCTTTCACCATCTAGAGAGTAATATGACTGAGTAAGAGAGAATTCTGCTTTCATGGAGGCTTTTCCCACAAGCAAAATTTTCCCCCAGTCCTTGCTCATGTGGAGAGCCAACATGTAAGTAGAATTTCTCTTCTTCAGACACATTGTTCCCTGTGCAGAGAAAGTGCCAATCAAGGAGTGGACTATTAATTCTCCTTTATGCACAGTGATCCGAATCCGCTAAGTAATGACCAAATAGGTATTTTATTGAAATTTAATAGCAATATATAAAATAGTTATAATTTTGTGTCGGAGGTTATTCTGGGTTGAAAGGATTTTTGCTCGAGAAACTCCACTCATTCTAAATGAGGCTCCTTTCATGTCCCCAAGTGCAGCCCTCGTGTATCTAAACCCGACCTTCCAGTCTCCAGATCAGCATCTTAGCCACTAAATGTACTAAGTAAAGAAAGCTGTGTTTGTAAGATTCGAAGTATGTTCAAAACATAGACAAAGATTAGCGACAGAAGTTCTCGCACCCACCCATAGTTCTGCACCTTCATATAAGACATACCTTTCATTTCAGATTCATCACTAGGAGTGGCAGCATCTCTCTGTTCAAATGAGTCTGATGAAATGCTTCTCTCTCTTTTTCCTTTCCCTTTTGAACCATTGCCAGCCCCATTCTTCAACCCCATGCTTCCGCCTTGTCCTGGGAGCACTTTTGGTGTCTTGGGGTCACAGGGGGAAGGCTGTGATTGGCCCGTTGAGCCCCCCTGTTTACCCTGATTAGAGAATTTGGAGTCCAGCTGGGGGTTGCCAGATGGGGACATCACTGTAGGAGGACGGACCATCACCTCCTGCTTTGATTTGGGGCTACTGGAAAGGAAAGATGAAGAAAAGAGAAATTTGTAATAAAATAAAATAACAAGTTATACAACAGTTGCCACCAACTCATCCCCCTTTTACCAGAAGATGACAAGTGCAAATAATTATTCACTATGCTTATCATCAGGCTGCTATTTCAAAAATGTTAAAAGTTCTACTATACACTTGGAAATATTATTATTTGAGGGAAGAGAACAAGGCAGCAAACACCCATATCATAAGAACCAATCAGTCACGCATGGATGTACCTCTGTGACTTCTGTCAATAAAGACAATGGTTTCTATGTACATAAACATGCCTCTCGCTAAGACCAACATAAAGTAAACACACAGGGCACCATAAAGTTCACAGTACCACCCATCTGGATTCAAACAACACAAATCAACTGTCAGAGAAATGCCAGTCTAAGAAAGACCTGCCCACTTACAAGACTATAGCTGAATTACCCAACTTCCATTCTAAACTGTCTGCCCACTGACCATAATGTCAATTATCTTTCAGTGAGTGCTGCATACATAAGTTACCTTTAAAAATAAGTGTGCAAACCTAATGAGAGTAGTTTACATTCAAGACTTATCATTGGACCAGTGAAGAGAATACAAAAGCAGAATCTTAGAGCTAATACCTCTCTGATAAGGGAAGCCTGACAGGTGTATCATACAAGTTCTACATATTACAGTGGATTAACATATAGACCAGGGGTGTCCAAACTATGGCCCGGGGGGCTGGATCCGACCCCCAATGCCAATTCATCTGGCCCACGGCACCCTTTTCACTCCAAGAGCAACAAGGGTGTTGCGGGCCAAATGAATTGGCATCGGGAGCCGGATTTGGCCCACGGGCCGTAGTTTGAACACCCCAGGTTTAAGCAGAGAAAATGGCAGCCTAAAAAATCTATCTCAACCTGTTGCAAAAGAGATTGCAAGGCACATTTTACTTCCACTTCTGGTGGGAGGAACCACATGACCAGCACGCTAAACCACGTGACCGGCCCCCTGAACCACATGACCAGCCCACGGCCTGAAAAGTTTGGGCACCCCTGAAATAGAACTACTTGTAGCATCTACAAACTTAGGATCAGCAAAAGAACATCCTCCATCATAATGCAATTAGAACCACTATGTCAATTTTCTCCCTTCAAGAACTTGTTCACATCAGTGAAAATATCTTCCAGCTCTATTTTCTCTAATCTAAGGATCCTTTTCTTCACACTTTCCGGATGTTGTCTTCAGCTTTTGAAGAGACTACTTTCTCTGTCTGATACCACTCCCCCAACCCACAAATATCTGTTCAGAGATTCAACACAGGAAAATTCTCTTTGGCTCTGGTATTCATTTTCCTTTTATCACCAAAGTAGTATTACTGTGCTCTGTCAGGCAGACAGACGTAATCTACCACCCCTACCCCTCTCTAAGGCTATTTTATCAAACCAGAAGATGGCGCAAAATTCTCAACGTGGGAGAGGGGAAAAATAAAGGATTATGCTGTATTCATTGTCTCCCTCTTATTCAAAGCCAAAACAAAGGCAGAAGAAACTCTGCAGCTCAAACTAAAAATTAGGAACCTCAAAGAGGTTGCAAAAAATGATGAGAGAGCTGCTTGATAAAATGGTAATGCCAAAAAAAGACCAGCTTGTTCAGTAGCCTGAATGTGCAGAGAGCAAATGGATTGTGAGGACATAAGTATACATATAAACCCCTAGATTTCCACATACACACAGTACTGAATGCATAGCTATGTCAAGGGATGAGTGACTATATTCAACAGAGAATAAACAAAACAAAAACGCTGTAGCAGGTGGACTTGATCCACGAAAGCTAACATTAAAATATAACAGTCAGTCTTCAAAGTGTTACAGCGTTTTCGTTTTGTTTATTCTGATATGCTTGGAACACAGACTAACAAGGCTATCATTCCAATATATTCAATAAAACATGGTTACAAACCCCTCTACAAATCTGATATACGAACATTCTGGGTGGCATTTATGCACACAATCACATGCCTGTGACCATCTTGCATGCAAGCAGTTAAATTGAATTGGGCTTAATTTGCACATAGCTCAATGAAACTAAAAATATTTGTAAGAGAAGAAATCTACAATTATTTTGGTACAGAAATAAAATATCCAAGTATAGCCTGCTTATTTATAACCTCTGAGAGAAAAGGGTCTATACCAGTAGTGGCGAACCTATGGCACATTTGCCAGAGGGGACACTCAGAGCCCACTCTATGGGCACGTGTGCCATCACCCCAGCACAGAGTTTGCCCCACCCCTCTGTCCATCAGCCCAATGGGAGCACTTCCTCTCTCCCCCATCATAGTTTGCCCCACCTCTCTGCCCAGCAGCCCAATGGAAGCGCTTCCTCCCTCCCCCCAGCACAGAGTTCGCCCCACCCATCTTCAGCGTGGATGGCAGCCTGTTGAGTTTGGGCACTTGGTCTCTAAAAGGTTAACCATCACCGGTCTATACTTACCTCTGGGCATTTCCTGATGGGGAATTTCTCACTTTGGGGTTACTGGAATGCATTGACAGAAATCCTAAGAACACGACTGCACACACTGACAGGCTCTTGTCAAGTTCCCCTGTTACTGCTGGCAGTTCTGGAGCACTTTATGCCCTGGGCTTCCCTCAGTGCCCTTGGTCTGTTTGCCTTTTTCCTCTTGGCTTCTCTCTGTGGTTGCGCTGGGCCTTTCCCTCTTGCAGCTCCAACATTCTCCAAATGAGCGACTTCTACTGGCGTGAGGAAGTCTCGCATCTCCAGGGCACACTGCACCAGATCAACCAAACAGGAAACAAAAAGGAAAAACAATTAAATTGATGACGATGTTTGAGAGTTTAATTAGGTAATTAGTGAATGGCCATTTCTCCATTTTTTCAAATGGGGGCCAGATGGAACCTAAATATATACAGTATTTCCATCAGAAGTAAACAGTTTTTCAGCTATTAGATGTATGGGGACTGTGGTGGCTTAGTTGTTAAGATGCTGGACTTGACGACTGGAGGGTCATGAGTTCGGGACCTGAGTGCTGCACGATGGAGTGAGTTCTCCCCATCTCTGTCCCAGCTCCTGCCAGCTGAGCAGTTTGAAAGCAAGAAAGTGCAAGTAGATAAGTAGGTACCACTTCAGTGGGAAGGTAAACAGCATTCCACGTCTAGTCATGCTTGCCACATGTCCATGGCAATGTCTGCACATGCAGACAGTGCTGGCTCTTTGGCTGTAAATGGAGATGAGCACCACACCCTAGAGTCGGATACGACTGGCTTTTGAGCAAGGGCAAACAAGCATATCGGTTCAGGCAGATTTTAGCAAAGTTGCTACTTCTAAAGCAATCATAAAATTGGAGAATTTCTGCATCAGATTTCAAATGAAAAGTAGATTTACAATCAACGTGACAGTAAATAAATATTATTCAAGTTAAGTATATCCAGTATTCCTTTTTATAAATTGAAAAGGCAGTCTAGCAGGTTTCTACATGCTATGAAGAAACCAGTACTTTGTGGATAAAGAATTGTTTGAAACATACATGTAGAAGGCTAAAGAAATCTCTGGCACTGCAGAAACGTCTTGAAAGTGTCAAGATCTGCTAGAATGACAGTACTTCATTGATATTGAATTCTGTCATTCTCTGTACATGACATCAACTTATTTTGATGAGATTTGTGATCTCACAAGACATCTTAAGGAAATCATACCATAATTACTTTGGTGCTTTTCTTCAGCCAACTATTTTTCCTTCAAGAATTTCCAAATCTTTGGAGGAAAAAGCCTAAATAACAGTCCCTGCCAATTTAGCAAATTTTAGCAAGATTTCATACTACACAGGTGTAACAAAATGACATGCCAGTCAAATTTCAGCTAAGTCACAAAACTGATATTAATTTTGATGCTAAAGAAGTTACAAAAATGCAATTTGAAACTGTGGCACAGGAAGTTTTTCTGAAGAGTTCTGCTGAATGCGGTCTTATTTTTGACACATTCTTGCAAACACAGACTCTTCTTGCTAATTTTACTGGGAAGTTATGCAAATACACATGGACTGGGCTGCAGACTTTTAAAAACATTTTTTGAAGTAGACAATCATGCTTTTAAATTTATTTTAGATGAGTTGAGTCCAAATTTGCTGTTAAGCTGTGTTCCTACCACTTGATCTGAAAACTAGACAAAATGGCAGCAGGCTTTCATTGTGAATGAAACACAATGCTGCAAATACTAACATGCATGATGTGAGTCTAAGTCAGGGGTTCCCATACTTTTCATGCCGCAGGCTGGTCACATGGTTCCTCCCACCATAAAACACATCCTTGGCTGTCGTAAACACATTTACGACAGCTGCAGGTGCATTTACGGCAGTGCCTGCACGTTTTACTTCCACTTCTGGTAGTATTTGCACATGCGCGGGCGCATATTACTTCCGCCTGCAGGTTGTAGTTTGGCCACCCCTGGTCTAAGATATCAACATGAACTGTGTTAAAAAATATCTTATGTTCCAAAGCAAATTTTCACTTTAAAGTATTATCATATCATTTTATAGTTAAAAACATTCCTTCCAAACAGGCAGGTCAGCATCACATCTCAATCATGGCTCCCATTTGATAAAATACACTGGAAGTGCAAAGCAATGTTCTATTACAAGTCTAGTGTTTCTTCCTCCAATGTCATGAACAGAACTAGTCACAACTTCACATGCCCTGTGTGGTTTTTGTTAGTCACAATGTTCTGTCATTAACAGTCCTGCTCGGTGCCTGCAAAGGATGCTGCTCCCTTTATCCAAGTCTATCCATTTCATAGCTGATCTCCCTCTCTTCTTGTTATCTCCAACTTTTCTCGGCATTGTCTTTTCCAGCAAGTCATGTCTCCTCATGATGAGTCCAAAGCATGATAGTCTCAATTTAATAACTTTTGCTTCTAGAAAGAATTTCGGCCTGAATGCATCTATGCCACAGATAGATTGTCTGTCTTTCTGGCACTCTACAATATACGCAAAACTTTCTTCCAAAAACCTAAGCATCAGATGTAAACCACCAACCATACCTGCAGAGTATTTTAAATTTATGTATTGTTACTCAAGACATACTTTACAATGATGGTAAAGAAAAAGAGAGAGATTGCATGAGCAGTTTAAGTGTTGAGCACTTTTACTGAAACAAATCTCAGAATTGTATGTACACAATTTCCATGTAACAGTTTACATATAACATGCATCTGTTAATGTTAGATTCTTATGTTTTAGTTAAAAACTGACACTAGGTAGAACTTTGTTTTGCTAATCCAGAAATAGCAACATAATAATTAAAACTGGTTGCTATGCTGGATTCAGCATGGCAGCTACAGTATTTTTATACAATATATTACACTTTGGGGTTTGTAAAATAGATGTTTACAACTCTTGTCCAGCACTATAACCCTTGTAATTTGCTTTGAGCCTTTCCTCCCCAGTGAAAGCATGCTGTTATTTGTATTTCAATGTTTTCTGGGCAAGGTTGAAAAAACATTACCTGGCCATACAAAAACTTGGACTTAGTGTACCCAATACAGAAAAGTGTTTCTACTCAGAATAAGACTATTGAAGCACAAGATTGTAATATTTACAGTCTATAAATAGGAACTCTAACTAGCTGGCTTATCGTGATATGAACCTATCTGAACTGACCAAGACTCAATGTACAGTAAACTATAAGGGGCAGAATTAACTGCCAATGCCAAAATACACATGTAACTTACATTATTCAGATTTGTGCAATTTGCTTCATCTAAATGAAGAGGTGCCAGGGTGCAACTTAGTTGCACAGTCAGTTGAATGAACAGAGGCATGTGCCCAATATGTACCCTGGCACTATGACAGCCACAGTTAGCCATATCAAGTCATAAAAGCCTTAGAGGAACATCAAACGATTCTGGCCTTTATAATGATTTTTATATTCATGCTGACCAGAACATTATTTGACATTATGATCAGCTTCTTCAGCCTTATTTGAGTATATCATCTCACACAAAATGATCCATGACAGCTGCCCTCAGTCTTAGGTGCTAAACTCTTTCCCTCAAGAGATCTACACTACTTCCATTAGCATGAACCTTTTTCTAGTGCTACACATTATGGTTAGGCAGTCAGATTCTACAGTGATCTTAGCAACTAATGATTCAATACAACATGGTGGAGCCTCTTGTTCTACAAGCTTTTCACATTCTTCCCACACTGCTAAAATACTTACCAGAACACTAATGTCATGACATTGTGTTGCTCATTCTGCACATGGGTTCAGAAGCCCTACACGAACACACACAAGCACCTGAAACAGAAAAAGAGCTTTACTGAGCAAACTCCACAGCAAAATTTAAAAAAAATCTGTCTTGTTTTTGCCAAAAACAAGACAGAAATCACTTGGATTAGCCCAGGCCTGGCAATACAGGTTACATGCTTACTTGACAACTTATCTGACTCACCATATAAAGAATCAAGAGACAAGCTGTGTTACAGTAAGCCAGCCAAAGCAGCAATTGCTCAAATACCTATCCCAACAGAACATCTCCTGACAAGAGTGACATAATAACTCTAATTAATGGTATAAGAGAAAGTAATAAAACCTTGAGTACAGAGAACAATTTACTACCATAAATAGAATGGTTTCAGTACATAAGATACTTTATTTGATCTAAAGACCTCTTCTTTCCCACAGCAATATAGCACAGCACAGATCAGTACCCCAAATGTTTTTATGTTCTTCACTGTCCCACTGAAATCCAAAGTAGACACTACATCCTAAGCCTGAAGACAGTGTGCGTGCTTCACTCTTTCTACAGCAGCCTAGTGGTATGATCAATATATCCGTCACTCCAAATCTGCTTCTAAGAATAATTTAGGAAGAACATTATTATGCCTTACTGCATTCTAGCCATATTTTAGACACTGATAACACTGTAATTTGGGGAAATATTTAAAATAGAATAATGATCTAGTCTCTCTCTCTCAATCTGTGGCAGCGTTAAAATATTTCATTTACATTTAACATTTTCAGAATAGGCAATAATTCCACCAGTTTTAGCTCCAAACACAAAGTAAGACTTTAGAGGACTGGTCTGGTATCTATGATGTCTTCCACAACTCACACACAAGCCAAATCCTAGTTCAACTGATGTGAGAGCCATAACTTATTTAAGTGGGCATGGCTTATTTCCTTACACTTAATGGAAACACATTGCTCTCCATGCTTCATTGTTCCTGTTCTCTCTCTTTTGTCTCTGTCTTTCGTATCCTCTCTCTTGGTTAAAGGAGTCACAGAAAAACTGAGAGCAAAGCCATCAGGAAGCTAGACTCCATTATTAGTCAGAAGTTCTCCTAGCAGGATCATCCAGGGTGAGATGGGCAACGCTGAGACAACAGGTTGTAGGATCACATACAGGCTGATGACAGATTAAAATACATCTATCTTCTTCTCTATTTATAGCAGAAGGGAACATATAGTTCCAATGGCAATGGAGGTGCAGGAACTCCTAGAGCAGGGGTTCCCAACCTTTTCAAGCCGGAGGTCAGGTCATGCGCTCTCAGTCAGCTTCGAGGGCCGGACGGCCATTCTGTCCTGCCTCCACAATGGGGGTGGCCATTTCCCCCCAACAGCTTCAAAAGGGCAGCCATTTTGATTCATAAATGCCCTTGGAGGGGGGCACGTGAAATGGTGCCACGGGCCGTATCCTTCCCACAGGCCTTAGGTTGGGAACCCCTATCCTAGAGGGTAGCAGCAGTAGTGGAAGGCAATATTGGCAGACTGTCTTTCACAGAATGACAGTGGTATTCAAGCTGTTTGTACTGTGCAGAAGAAGGCAATGATAAACTACTGCTGAATATTTCTTATCTTGAAACCCCTATGATAAGGCAATCCAAAATGATGAGGATCTAGAACAGAAAACACTCAACTGCTGGGTGAAAACAAAGGACAAGTACAAGTAGCACTATCACTAATGAAGCAACCAGATTAAAGGCAAAAGGACATCAATTGGCCAATTTGTACACAGGCGAAAGGAATGTCCAGTGCTACAAGACACATGCAACTGGAACATAAAACATGAGAAGTATGAACCAAGATAAAATAGAAACTGTAATGCAGTACACTGCAATATTTGGTGTACACCAGTGTTTCCCAACCTCTGGTTTTTGGACTTCAATTCCCAGAAGCCTAAGACAGTATACTGGCTGATCAGTGCTTTGGGGAAATGACTTAGGCTTCTGGAAATTGAACTCCAAATACCAAAAGTTGAGGAACACTGGTGTACACAAACTGAAGTGGACAGGAACAGAAAATCAGACAGACAGAAAATTAATAAGTGTTTTACTCTGGAAATGACAAAATCATATGGAACTGTGTGGATATAATATTGATGCAAGACAGTGTAGTGTAGGCAGTTAGACTGTATTGAAAAATCCAACTGGATAATATAAATCAGACGGCTTGGAAGACCTATCAATGTAGCTATTGCTCAAGTCTATGTTCCAGTGCAAATGCTGAAGAAATCAAAAGTTTTGATGCAAATATCCAGTGCCAAACAAATACACTTACAACAAAACATAAATGAAAGTTGGTCACTATGGAAATGAGGTCTGAAGAAAGCTGATGGAGTGACTAGAAGGGATAAAATTAGGAATAAGATTATAAGGGAAAGAATTGGAACAGAACCAATTTTACGATGTATAGAGACAACAAATAAAGTGGTTTGCCCATTTAGAGAGAATGTCTTGAAGTCCACACCATACAAGGCATATATGAAAAGATGAGAAGGACAAAGACCACGAGGCAGACCCAGAGGAAGGTGGAGAGATAACTTCAAAGTAATATTACAAGACCACCAAATAATACCAGTGGAGGCCACTAGAAGTGCCAAAGTAAGAAGTTTGCATCTCCCTCGACATCAGATGGGATAAAAGAGGAAATAAAGGACTGCAGCGGCTCAAGACGCTGACTGGAAGGCAGCAGGTCAGCAGTTCAATACCCGAATACTGCAGGATGGAATAAGCACCCATCTTTGTCCCAGCTCCTGCCAACCTAGCAGTTTGAAAGCAAGAAATTGCAAGTAGATAAATAAGGACCACTTCGGTGGGAAGGTAAACAGTGTTCCGTGCACTCCAGTGTCTAGTCATGCCTGCCACATGACCACAGAAACATCTGCAGAAGCAGACAGCACTGGCTCTTCGGTTATGGAACAGAGATGAACACTGAACCCTAGAGTCGGATACGACTGGCTTTCAAGCAAGGGTTACCTTTACCTTTAAAAAAGAGAAGATCCAAAAGCAAGCTAATCATATCCCAAAACAGGACATATTAATAATCACAGATGTCCTGGTAAACATGCAAAAGTCAGAAACAAAGAAGAACCAAATGTTACTGGAAATTTTGGTTTAGGAATTAGAAACAAACAGTAATACAGTATAAAGCAAAATAATAATTCAGACATAAACCAGAAGAATAAAGCAGGCAATAATCTTTTACTACACACGCATGATATGGACATCACCAGACTCTGTAAGTGGAAGAAATAGGTGAAGAAAATGTATTCTTTCTGTGAAGGGAATACCAGGAGGAGACTGTGGCACTGACCATGGACTGTTGTATCCAACATTAAAGTAAAGCTGGAAAAGAACATCAATACTGCCAAAGTATAATTTAAATAGCATTTCTTATGAGCTTAAAGTCTAAATAAAGCAGTGTTTCCCATCCTTTGGTTTTTGGACATTAATTCCCCAAAGCACTGATCAGTCAATAAACCGACTATGGCTTCTGAGAATTGACGTTTCTCTGTGGGGTGTATGCCCCACATTGGAAACCACTGGTATAAAGAGTACATTTGCATTACTAAATCCAATTGACCATGAACCCGAAGAATTGTGGATAAAAGCCAAAGGTATTATAAAGGAAAAATGCAAAAAAAAAATCATTCCTGTAAAAACAAAAGAAAAGCCTACATAAATGACACTTAGAATTGTTAAAGACAGACAAGTAGAAATAAAAAGTGTCAGAAATAGTCAGCCTCTTGAATGCAGTTTTTCAGTGATTTACACATAGAGATTAAAATAACTACTGCAATAATCTGCAGAAGGAAATTTAAAAAATGAAAAAGAGGAAACAAGGGTTCTCTTCCATAAAATAAAATAAAAAAATCAAAGGAAAATGTAAACCTAGATCAGGAATGTTGAAAGACCAATGAACATTTATATAACCAAGACAAAATAAAAATAAATCGAAAACTATACTGAAGAACTATGTAGGAGAGATGCAAGGCCAATAGATTCTTTTGAAGAGTCCTATGATGAAGAACTTGCAGTATTATACAGTAAAACTTCACATAAAGAGCGCCTCGCTTAAAGACTAACTCACTTAAAGAGCAGAATTTTCTCTGAATGGTCTCCTCACATAACAACTAAACCTGTACTATTGTAATATTGTATTTCTGTATGTTTCTATGTATTGTGAACCGCTTTGGATCATCTGCTAGACAAGGAAAGTGGTATATAAAAATAAATTCAAATCAAATCGGGGTTCACAATCCCCTCCACCAGAAGTCACAGTTGGTCACTTACAATGGTGTTTTGCTTAAAGAGCAAACTTGCTTAAAGAGCAATCCCATAGAACGCATTATGTTCTTTAAGCGAGGTACCACTGTACATGTTCTTTTGAAAGAATGTGGGATAAATAAATCACCAGGAGCAGCTTGGATACCTACGGTAGTCCAAGATACAGAGACTGAATCTACCAAACTCCTAACAAGAAAATGCCAATAAATAGAGAAAACAATGGTCAAGATTAATAGAGTTCAGTTTACATTCCAATTCCTAAGAAGGAAATACCAAAAAGTAATATAAAACCATTGCATTAATTTCACATTCAAACAAAATGATGCAAAAGGTAATGCAATGAGACTCTAGTCTATATGGAGCATTTTTTGAAATTTTCAATTGGATTTAATAAAATTCTTTTTGAAGAAAAAAAATCTATCTAAATATAGCTTTTTACTTAAGATACATTATAATCCCAAAGGTTATTCATTAAGAAAGAAAGATTAGTTTCTGATTATATAGCATGAAGCTGTATATTCATACAATGTTTAGATGTGTTGGTAAATGAATTCCATTAATCCATTCATAATGTCGTGTTCTTTCAGAGGTTCCTGTAAAATTATTGGGCAACTTTTCTATTCAGAATATGTTATCACAGATGCTTGGTTTTTCGGTTCTCAAAAATGGTTTTGTGTCTACAAAGATCCCATGCCTCTTCCACACAACAAAAATGCTATAAAATAAACATACAGAGTTGACTTAATTTAATTTAATCCCATTGTTCTTTTGCAAATCTATGTATATAAGAATCAACTTCTTACTTCTTAAGAGAGAAGTTTCAAAAAATTCAATGAATATAAGACTGTTGGCAGCTGAAGAGATGGAGATGAGAAGCTAAGTGTACACAGAGAGGGGCAAATAGTAAAAATGAAAATGAAACCTGGACAGAATATTCAAAAATAATTTTTGTTTATAGCCTGAGGTTTATCATAGTATTAATTTCCTGGAGGAGGGAGCATAATGGCAGAAGGCAATAAAAGTAGTTTGAAAATATTTTAATGAAGTTTTTCTACCTACAAAAGTAAGTCATGCATGCCAAATACAAACACTGCAACAAAGAAATGCAAATCATGGTAGCTTGATTAACAACATCATGGGAAGTGCTATGATGAAGATGACAATGGGAACATATATAAACAGGCCAGATCTTCAGGATGTTAACAATTTTGATTTCATTGTATTTTTGAAATAGAAATATTTTTAAACCTTTCATGTTTGAGCAAAATTAATAATACTGATTTGACAAGAATAAGTAACATTGCCTCTATTATAGCATGTGCTTAACGAACACCAAAACAGCATAAATGTCTGAGCAGAAGCAGCATTTCAATAAAAATTTCAAAAACTCACAAAAATGTTAGTAAGCAGAAGATAATATCACCAATTTCTCTCTTCATCTAGTTTCAAAACAGAAGACAAATGCAACTGGTACACTAAGTCTAAATGAATAATCATATGTTCTCATGAGACATAATATGACATACTGAAAGAGATCCCACATATTTGAAGGAGTCTCTATAAAAAGAAAGTACTGTACACATATTTCTATGTGTGACTCTTTCCCAGCATATAGTGCTTGAGCTGTGCCACCGTTTGAAGGATGCTCTGCTTTATCATCTTAGAACAAGAATTCCCAATCTACTGCCCATGGGCCAAATCTAGCCCATGGCACCAAACCATCCGGCCCGGAACCTCACTCCAGCCGCCACCACAAACCTTGTCTCTTTTGCTTGGCTTGGTGTGTCCCTAACGGTGCTCCATAGCAGGGCGGATGTTGTAAGGCAGCTCCTCCAGGCCAGTAAGCAAAGAAGCGGCATAACATAACGCTGCAGAGTGTACCGAAGTACACTGTAACTCAGTATAATATAGACTGGAGTGGCATCCTTCTAGCCTCGTGGTTCGCAACGTGGGGCACACTTCCCACATGGGCATACCTGTCAACCCACGGCTCCGGAAAAAACAGGACCTGCGCAGATCGCTTGTGCACAGGTCACTTCCCACGCATACGTGGAAGCGCTACGCCGCTTTGCAGCCCCTACGCAAGCGGCGGAGCGCTTCCACGCATGCGCGGAAGGGTTTTACACTTGTGTAGAACTCTTCCGCGCATGCGTGGAAGCGCTCCACCGCTTGCGTAGGGGCTGCAAAGCGGCGTAGCGCTTCCACGCATGCGCGGAAAGCATTTTTCCCCGCTGCCAAATTACGGGGTTTTGGCAGCGCGGGGCGGGTTATGACGTCAATCGGCGTCAAAATCCATGGTAATCCCAGCCAAATCGGGATGGTTGACAGGTGTGCACAGGGGGACTTCAATTCCCAGAAGCCTAACTCAGTACATTGGCTGATCAGTGCTTTTGGGAACTGACTTAGGCTTCTGGGAATTGAAGTCCAAAAACCAAAGGTTGGGAAACACTGCTCTAGCCTCAACATGTGTTCTATGCTGCGAAAGGGCAACCTCTATAATGGAAACAGTGGTGAAATGGCACATAACATAGGCTTCATAATAAACACAGGAAATGTAGACTTACACTTCCTGTGTCTTGGTCTGCAACTGCCATCATTCTTCTTCAGTGTTATTTTAAGGCAAAAATATTTAGTGTGGCCTCCCTTGGCTCTTTTCATCTAGTTTCAACACAGAAGACTCTTTTGAGGAGACTGTCCTGACGTTTTCTGAAGTTATCTTCTGATATATTTATACCAGGCTTCCTTCAGCACCTCATACATTTCTTTAGATTTAAGTTCTCTTTTCTTTGCCCAGATGATCCCATTCTGCCTCAATAACAGTCAGGTCTGGGCTCTGTGGAGGCCAGTCTATGACTGTCAGTATTTTATCAGCTGTTTTTCTCACTAAATATTATTTCACTACATTAGCAGTGTGCTCGGGATCATTATGCTGAAAAATAAAACCAGTCAGGCACTTTCCAGAAGGAACGGCATGATGAATTAAAACTTGCCTATACTTTTGAGCACTCATGATCCCATCAATATTATTTATTTATCATTTATTAGTTCAATATCACCACCACTGGCAGAAATGGAGCTTCAAACCAAGCCAGACCCTCCACCGTGTTTTGCTGATAGCCACAAGCAGTCATTCATCCATCTCTCTCCAACTCTTCGACTCACATATTGTCAACAATTGGACCAAAACATTTCAAACTTCGATTCATCTCTCCATAACACTCTTTTCCAGTGGTCCTCATTCCAGTCTTCTTTTCACCCTCTTCCTCTTCTGCAAAAGTGGTTTTCTTGGCATTACACTTCCACAAAGCTTCTTTGGACTGTAGAAAGTTAACTTGGTATCCTGCTAAAACTATCAGATGCTGAGGCAGGTCTTTGCTGGATTCCCTTTGGGTTCTCAAAGAACCTCCGAAGAGCTTATCAGAATTTGAAAGTTTTCTTGGCTTTCCAGTCCTTTTTTTGTCCTTGATTTATCCTAATTATTAATATTTTTTATAACAGTTTGAATACAACATCTTAAGTTTCCAGGTTTTTTTTTTTGATTGCCCTGCTGATGCAAAAGTATGATTTTATATCTACCAAATTCATTCATTCATTCATTCATTTATTCGATTTATATCCCGCACTACTTAGCCAGGGCCAACTCAGGGCGGCTTACAACAAGTAAATTAAATACAATATAACAAGAGAAAACAATATAAACACACAAAACACAATAGTATACAATTACAAATCAACAACTGCAGAATTAAATATATAATCAATGCAAAAAGACTAGTCTATAAACAACAGCGTCCTAAAATATACCAAAATATATGATCTTGACTAGAATGATGTGATTGAAAATTGCTCTTATTATCAAATTTCCAGTGAATTACACTCAAACAAAATGTGTATGTACTGTATTAAATGCTCAAGTATGTCTTGTATAAAACCTGGTGTAAAAGACCTTTTTCCACACGAATCATTTTTCCATGCAATATTAAGATATATAAAAGTGTTGGCAATGACAGCAATTAGCGTTCTATTCCATTTAGGTTTATGGGAGCCAGATGCCTGCTGTTGCACACTAAATACCTTTAGCTCAGCATTTCCCAAATTTTGGGTTTGGGACTGCAATTCCCAGAAGCCTAAGTCAATTGCCCATATCGCACTTGTGTGACCTGGCCCATGCCTGCTGCACCACCTGCAAACACAGGACCCGGTCCCAAGGCGGCCGCAAACCGTCCCAACTTTCTGGGGATGAGGTGACCAGCCCAGACCATCAACGGGAGAAGGTTTAGGTGCGGCCGCCTTGGGACCGGGTCCCTGTCTGCTGCGCCACCTGCAAACACAGTAAATAAAATAATGAATTAAAATTAAATCATCTCTGACTATGAAATTCTTTACACCCCAAGACACTGATCAGCCAATGTACTGATTTTGGGAACCACTGCTTTAGCCTATAGAAGTTGTTTTTCTTGAGTTCCCCGTTTTTGAATATTGAATACAATTGTCCTGTATCTTCTGGTTGTATTCTAATGAAAAGACTGAGAAATAAGTATATATGGTCATTATATCATTGCTAAAACAACAAATATAATAGTGGCTTAAAGACTTTTGCAAAGTACCATATTTGCTGGCATATACTGTAAGACTCACAAGAACATAAGAACAGCCTTGCTGGAACAGGCCACAGCCCATCCAGTCCAGCATTCTGTCTCACACAGTGGCTCACCATTTCCTTCAGGGTATTCCCAAGCTGATGCCTTCACCTGCTTAGGATTCCCTGGAAATGGCATTGAGAGATATCTTGCCTATCTCTCTAACCCTGAGGTTGTCCTTAAGTATCCATAATTATAGCCATTGATACTCTTGTCCTCCATGAACTTGTCTAATCCTTTCTTAAAGCTGTCAAGACTGACAACTGTCAACACTTCTTCTGGCAGGGAGTTCCATAGACCAGTAATCCTCTGGGTGAAAAAGTACTTTCTCTTATTTGTTTGAGAACTAGTACCCAAAAGTTTCATGGAGTGTCCCCTAGTTCTAGTGTTATGCGATAGGGAAAACAGTTTTTCCTTATCTACTTTGTCCACACCGTGCATGATTTTATAAACTTCAATCAGGTCACCTCTTAGACGTCGTCGTTCAAGAGTGAAGAGGCCCAACCGTTGCAGCCTCAGATGGTAAGGAAGGTGTTCCAGTCCCCTCATCATTTTGGTTGCCCTCCTCTGCACTTTTTCCAACTCCATAATATCCTTCTGGAGGTATGGCGACCAGAACTGTACACAGTATTCCAGATGGGGCCTCACCATAGATTTATAAAGAGGCAAAATGACACTTGCTGACTTATTTTCTATACCCTTCCTAATGATCCCTAGCATTGAGTTTGCTTTTTTCACTGCTAAGGCACACTGGGTTGACACCTTCATTGAGTTGTCCACCAGGACACCAAGGTCCCTTTCCTGGTTTGTCACAGAGAGTTCAGACCCCATCAGTTTATAAATGTAATTGGACTCAACCCCCCCCCCTTAAAATATACTGGAAAATGGAGTGCATCTTGTACTGTATATAGTGTTCTGTAGTGGGCTATTTTGGTAATAACAGGGTGCGTCTTATACTCCAATGTGTTTTATACGCCGGCAAATACAGTACTTTAAGTTGGCTAGAGCTAATGAAAACTAAGTCCGGCAACACAAGTGCTTTGTTCATACAGGTACAGTACATGCCTTACCATTATCCTGCCTCAGGCCTCTGAACATTAAATAGGAAGTCGAGCTTCTCTACTTGAACTGCAAAGGTAAAGCAAAGGTACACATAGGTAGACAAGGATGGGAGAAATTATGTCTCAGGGCAAGTTCCCCTTTCCTATAGGTATTTCCTATACAGTAAAACCTCACATAATGAGCACCTCATTAAGCAACTAAATCGCTTAACGAGCAAGATTTTCGCTGAACAGTCACCCTTGTAGAATGAACAAAAACTCTCTTAACGACCAAATCAGTGTTTGCAATCCCCACCCACCAAAAGTCACGATTGGCCACTTATTGTGGCAGCAGCAGTGCTTTGCAGGCGCACCCCCCCCAATAACGGACACAGACAACATTGAAAGTGGATAACAGCAAAGGGCCACATTTATTGATTCAATGCCCTAGTCCGAATTATAAATTTGTATTGGTAAAACGACCAATCATAATTCCTAAGGCAAGCAGGCCGAAGTAACACTGGTAAGGTACCACCCCAAAATTGCCAACGGCAATTGGTTACAATGTATCAATTTGTATCAATTTGTTTGTCAACAACAAACAAATTGTTGACCGTAGTCAATAACTAACTCATGACCCCACCCTCTGACGCGTATCCGTGAAATCACAGGGGTGATGCATGCTGGTTAGCAATCACCATCACCCCATCGCCTGGTTCGTCGTTGACCGGACAACGTTTAACTAATTTATTCCTGTCTAGTGTTGTCCAGTCAATTGCGAACCTGCCGGATACTTGTGGGTCATACTGTTTACCTTACCAGTGCTACCCGCCCATGTGACCAAAGTCAACAGTAGTAATGGAGAAAGACCCCTATATCAAACCATAGCCACAGTGTGGGGTGGGCAAAAAAGCCAGGACCCGAAGCCAATATGGGTCCCAACCAAAAATTCCCACCCGGCCCCGAAGCGACCATAATCACACTGTTAACTAGGGAGGGGGTGGAGGGGAAAAACTTCTCCGCTCCGTCGCTGAGGCAAAATGGCAGCACGGCTGCCTCGTGGCCACCCCTTTTATCAAGGCGGTGGCCACGCCCCTAACTACCCGGATTCTCTGTCCTGTGGGGGGGGGCCCGCAAAGGGCGCGGCGGCCATTTTGGCGCCGCGCTTGCATTGCAGGCGCACCCCCCCAATAACGGACACAGACAACATTGAAAGTGGATAACAGCAAAGGGCCACATTTATTGATTCAATGCCCTAGTCCGAATTATAAATTTGTATTGGTAAAACGACCAATCATAATTCCTAAGGCAAGCAGGCCGAAGTAACACTGGTAAGGTACCACCCCAAAATTGCCAACGGCAATTGGTTACAATGTATCAATTTGTATCAATTTGTTTGTCAACAACAAACAAATTGTTGACCGTAGTCAATAACTAACTCATGACCCCACCCTCTGACGCGTATCCGTGAAATCACAGGGGTGATGCATGCTGGTTAGCAATCACCATCACCCCATCGCCTGGTTCGTCGTTGACCGGACAACGTTTAACTAATTTATTCCTGTCTAGTGTTGTCCAGTCAATTGCGAACCTGCCGGATACTTGTGGGTCATACTGTTTACCTTACCAGTGCTACCCGCCACACGGAGGGGCTTCACAGAAGACCTGACGCCCCCCCCCCAGACCGTCAGCTCGGTCAACAGGCCTGCTCGCCAGTCACCCAACAGGAGGTCCATACCTCCTCGCGACAGATGGACCCCATCCCCTGCATACAGGTCATAATTTTGCAGACTAATATCGGGGTGATGACTAACCCGTCCCCAAGCCCTGGTGGTAAGAAACCGCGCCACCGCCTTGTTGACCGCGCGCCTCGCGCGGTCAAGCGCAAGGAGGTTAACGCCCCCTCTGAAAGAGTGGCGCGGAACAATGTCCGACCAAACCAGGGTTGTGGCAGGCCAGACATAGTGCAAGTAGGCGAGTTCCTCGCAAATCGCATGCTTGAGCGATAAGCCGGTGACCTGGCCCAAATCATTGCCCCCCAGGTGGATAATTAGAATGTCAGGCGGGTCAGCCCCCAGGCCAGAAAAAAGGAAAGGCCTCAGCTCCTGCCATAACATCCCAGGCTTACCATGCCATGCGAGACTGGCGTGGTCACCCAGTCCCAGTCGGGGTCCCCACTCTGTCGCCGCAGCGTAACGCGCTGCCCTGTGCACATAGCTGTGGCCCACCAGCCATACTGTCACCGGTGTAATACGACACCCAGGGTCTGTAATAAAATTGAGAAAAAGGAAGGTAAGGTGACTGAATTGGTACTCATGGCGGGAGTGGGCGCACATAAAACTGAAAACACTGTGAGCCCCACCTCCCCATGCTGCGTATGTCAGCCCCCGAGTACCCAAAAGCAGCTGCTGTAGAGGCTGCACCAATACGGAACGAATGTGTGCCATAACGGGCACCTGAAAGACCCACCCTGGTGAGGGCTATGGCTGTCACCTTCCAAAACTGAAATTTAGTAAGGGGAGACCCATCTTGGTGACAGAAAAACGGGCCGTGGTGCATGCCACGCAGTGCCAGGTACTCCTGTAGGGCACCAACCGGACAGATGTCTGCCAAAGAACACCGTAGCAGTCTTACTCCACTGCCTACGCCGTGCTGATCTGTTTTTGAGGAGCGAATCCTCAACTGGGCCCAGTCTTTGGCAACATAGACATCTCCGAGTTCCAGTGCCCTACCACTTGCATCCGCCTTAGACAGCATCACGAGTTCGCTGACGCGGAGCGCTCCAAAAAATGCCACCGTTGTGGCTGCATGAAAAAGGGCTGCCTCATAATGATCAAAACAGAGGCCTGGCCAGCCCCGGGCCAACTGGGTAAGAACCCCTGGGGAAATAGGGTGCCGGTCGTCCGGGCAACGCCCGCGCTTGCGCACCCACCCCTCCAAAACGTGTCTCACACGGAAGTCAGAGGTGGTATCCACATGACCCCCTACTTTGGCCATAAAAGCCAACGCCGAGAGCTTGGATGCTATGGTGCGAGGTGCAAGGCCCTGTGCGTGGAGGTGGACCATGAACCGCAGAACATGGTCCAACGGGATAGGCCAGGTCTCTGGCAAGTGAAATTGAGTGGCAAAAGCCCTATATGAATTGAATGCTTGTTGATACGCCTTACGCGTGCGTGGCGCTAGTGACAGGCCAATCGCCCGGTTCACCTCTCCTTGCCAATAGTCCACATCTCGTCCGGGAGTAGCGAGGGAAATTCCTCCGCATCCGGGGCCAAGGCGCGGAACCGGGAGATCTGCAGGCGGGACAAAGCGTCAGCAATATCATTATTAACCCCTGGAACATGCCTGGCCCTGAACAAGACATTAAGGCGCAGGCAGCGCAGCACAAATTGGCGCACTAGATCCATGACCCTGGGCGATTTAGAAGTCTGTGCATTGACAATGTGTACCACGGCAGCATTGTCGCACCAAAAATGCACCACCGAATTAGCCCACTGTTCGCCCCATAGCATCAAAGCCCCCAGAATGGGAAAAAATTCAAGGTATGTGAGATCCCGCAGGCGGCCTGTGCCTGCCCATGCCGGTGGCCACCCACCATAGGCCCACTTGCCATTGAAGTACATCCCATAACCCAGGGATCCTGAGGCATCAGACTGGATCTGGAAATTGGGGGATGCTAGGAGGTCCGACCTCCAAAATGAGACCCCATTAAACTCCCTCAGGAATTGCAACCAGACGAACATGTCTGCCCTGATACCCCGGGTAAGCCTGACTCTGTGGTGGGGCCTGGATAACCCTGCCATGGCGTCGCATAAGCGCCGTGCAAAAGCCCTGCCCGGTGCGACCACCCTGCAGGCGAAATTAAGGTGCCCATGTAGCACCTGCAGTTCCCTCAGGGATGCCTTACGCTTGGCCAGCAATTCCGAGATCAGGGTCACTATCCTGGACACCTTATCACCCGGCAACCTAGAAGCCTGCGCTACTGTGTCAATCTCAACCCCCAGGAATACTAACTTGGTCGATGGGCCCTCGGTCTTTTCGGGCGCTAAAGGGACACCCAGTTCCTGCATTAGCGTCTGAAATGTATTGAGGAGACGTGCACACGTGTCCCAGCCCCGTTCACCCCCGAATAAAAAGTCATCCAGGTAATGGGCTACAGACCGGGACCCTGACCTGCGGACAAAAGCCCACTCTATGAAGGTACTAAAACGCTCAAAAGCCGAGCATGAGATAGAGCAACCGAAGGGCATGGCCTTATCAAAATAATATTCCCCTTTAAATTTAAAACCCAGCAATTCAAAGTCACCCGGGTGCACCGGCAAGAGGCGAAAAGCTGACTTAATGTCGCACTTGGCCAGCAAGGCACCCGGGCCACACAAGCGCACCATGCGCAGCGCATGGTCAAACGATGTATACCTGACCGAACAAAGGTCATCAGGTATAGCATCGCTGACCGATCGGCCGGCTGGGTAGGACAAATGATGAATAAGGCGAAACTCACCTAGGGACTTTTTGGGGACCAAACCCAATGGTGAAACCTTAAGGTTGGGAAACGGGGGTGCGGGAAAAGGTCCAGCGACCCTGCCCGCGTCTAACTCCTTTTTAATGCTGGCCGCGGCCACCTCCTCCCTTCCTCTGAGGGATAACAGGTTGGGAGCATCCTGAGGGGATCTATCACCCATAAAAGGGGTACGAAATCCCTGCTTAAAACCTTGAATGAGATACTCTCTGTCCTCTCCCCTTGGGTACGATGCGAGCCAGCGCTCCAGCATGTCCACCTTAATTGGGGAGGGTGCCTTTTGGAGAACTAGCTCCATCCGTGGCAGCCTTGCCAGCCCACTGTCCACCCCTCCCTCTGCCTCGCGCCCCCCCAGGCTTGGGACAAGCCGAGGCTGCGTGGGGACCGGAACATGTGGGACACTCATGCTTGTATCTGCAGTTCTTTCGACTGCAGGAACCATTCGACGAGAAAGTCCAGCACAGCAGGCGGGCTGGAACCCCCTGCCCCGCCGATTGGCGGGTAACCTGCGCTGGAGCTGCTCGCTGGACCGCATGTCCACAATGGTATCTATCCCCCGGGGCAGGGCGTGTGGGTGTCATATACAAGAGCCACAGCCTCTGGCAGGGCTCATCCCATCTCATCTCAGGGTGGAGGGGAATCCTCATACGGAATTCCTCATCATATGCTAGCCATGAGGGGCCCGGGAAATCTACCATCGCCCTATATATGTTGTCCAAATATTGGACCATGGGGATAGCTAGATCCGGCCGCGCCCTCAAATATACCGCCATGTATATCAAATAAGCGGGGAGCCAATTGGCCCAGGTACGCGGCGGCTTACGGCGGCGTGCCTGCTCCTTGTCCTTCTCATCCTGACCCTCCCTTTCTTCCTTGGTGGGCTCTCTGTTCAGGAGTGAGAAGATATCTACATACTCCCCCCTCCATATCTTTTCTCTGGTAGCCTGTGCCAAGTGATCACCCAGTGGCAAGGAATACCCTGCCGTCGGCAAAGCCGAAAAGGGGACAACAGGCCTGGTAAAGGGAGCCTGAGCTAACCCTGCCACCCCCAAGACATTACCAGCAGTGTAAGAGCCTAGGCCCACCCCCGTGGGCATGGTGGCAGTCGTTGTCACCGGGTGGGGCACCAGAGGGGTAGTCCCCGCACCACCCGAGCGAGGCCAAGGCCACTGAAAGGCCCCCCCTATATTAGGAATATGTGTAGATGTACTCGTTTGCACCGTATACTCACATGCTGCACCCCCGCGGGCCGCCCCCACCGGGGGTTCTGGCCCACTGGGGGCGTCGGAGCTCACGACCGATGTAGAGCTCATCACCGGGGCTTGACCCGCACCAGGTTGCTGGCTGGGGAGCTGCGAGGCAGTGGCCGTAGCCGCGCCACCCGCCTGCAGCAGCTCAACCCTCCCCACCGGCTGTTGTCCTGCTGCCGTAAGCGCCTCAAAAGGTACCCCAAAAGGGGCACCTGCCTGACTGGCCCGGGCCAAAGACGCCTCAAGGGCCGCAATACGGGCCAGTAAGGTGTCCACATTAACCATGGGTAAAGAGCCGGCCGGCCCACCTGATCCTTGCATGGGGACAGGTCCCTGCACCCCAGGGGCCGTATATTGCCATTGACTAACGCCAAAGCCCGGGAGGGCTGGTGGATTAACCTGCCAAGGCAGGGAGCCGGGCAACCCCCCAAGGCTAGAGGGCCCCGGGAGAGGCTGCGGCCCGACAGGAATAGGCCCAACCGATTGAGCAGGAGGATGAGCGGTGCCCACCGCTCGCGGGCCGCGGGCCGGAGCTCCCTCCGCGCCCGCACTTTGATCGGGCCAAGGGGCGATAGCCCCCATGCCACTAGCCCCGGCCGGGGATGGCAAAGGTGGCTGCTGGGGAGGCGGCACCGCGGTCCTCCGACCCGGATTACGCCTCCGAACCACCCGAGCTGCATTCGCAGCAGCCTTCTTTTTGGAAGGCATCTCACCGCAGGAAAAAGGGAAGCTAGCTAGTAAAAGGAACTAAAAGGCTTCCCGGTAGCACCAACGAGCGACGGAGACGCAGGGGAAAAACTTCTCCGCTCCGTCGCTGAGGCAAAATGGCAGCACGGCTGCCTCGTGGCCACCCCTTTTATCAAGGCGGTGGCCACGCCCCTAACTACCCGGATTCTCTGTCCTGTGGGGGGGGGGGCCGCAAAGGGCGCGGCGGCCATTTTGGCGCCGCGCTTGCATTTGCTAAGTGTTTTGGACAGCCTCTGATATGTCCCAAGGTGGTTGGAGGCTTGTCCGAACTCGACCACTTTGGAAAAATTTTGCTGCTTCCCCACTTTGTCCGACCAGCTAATCCTCAGCTCTTTGAGAGCTTCAGTGGCGGGTGACCAGTTGATGATGCAAGCGTCGCACGCCAACAGAGCTCTCAAAGCTCACTGGTTAAAGTAGGGAAGCAGCAGAAAAATTTAAATGTAAAGCAATCTTGGTCAGAAAAGGCTCCCACTGCATTGTGACTTTGTGGAGGCTGTCTAAAACACCCCCAAAAAAGTGCCATCCCTGATGACAATGGAAACATATGTCCTGGGCGTGCGGGGAGGCAGTGGAAAATTTTCAAACCAGACTGATTGGGCTCCACAAAGCCTGCTCCCACCCTGGGAGGTGGCAGAGACTGCCCAAAGCCCTGAAGAAACACACAACCATTTTTGGAGTTCCATTCCTGGATTTTTGGAAGTTTTTGATTTCCCGAGCAGTGGAAAAGTAAGGAGTATGTGATTCAATGTTTGTGGGGATTTGAGGGGGGTTGGAGGTTTTTTTTAATGGAGTTGAGGGGATTACTGTATTAAAATGGAGTGTTGGGGCCATTTTAGGTTTGTCAGGAACGGAATATTCGGTTTTCAATGCATTCCTATGGGAAAATACATTTTGCTTAAAGAGCAACTCGCTTAAAGAGCAACCCCATGGAACACATTATGCTCTTTAAGCGAGGTACCACTGTATAAACCTTTTCCAACACTGTAGCATGCAGTTATACTGGATGATACGGTAATTTAACATGATAGCTAGAAATGATAGTTGTACTCCAGCACATTTGGAAGACATAAGACTAGGAAAGGCTAGAACACTTTCCCACTATAAACAAACATTGTTCACAAGGGGTACCACCTTTTTCTTAAACTCTTTCTATGCTGACTCCCCAACAAGTGCAGAGGTAAGCCTGCTGCCTACTCTTCCAGTCTGCATGGTAGAAAGGCATAAGAAGGCAAACATATGGTTGAAGCCAGGTAGATTTGATTAGTATTTGGATAGGAGTGCATCTGGGAATTACATCATAGAACCACTGCTCTCAGTTCCATTATAAAGCAAAAAGAATATGCCAGCATATATAAAATTACCTAGATTACTGTAAATCTTCAAGCTCAACTATGTAATAGGTTTTTCTCCTAACTTACACAACCTAGTGGCCCCTACCTTACTTAGTCAACACAGCCGTTGGCCACTGTCTATTTGTACTTTAATCCAGAATTGCAGAAAGGTGGTGTTTACTGCTCTCTGTCCTGCCACTTCTTAAGGTACAGGAACTCTCCTGAAATGTAAAGATCGTAAATTCGTCCAGACATCTTACTTTCAGAAGACATTTCATTTCTGTCCATGTTTATTCAAAGATTTCAATTTTACAGCTACTTGCAAATTTCCACGAGCTGACCTCCTAGGTCTCTTACTGCAGCTGTCATGTGAACAGAACTCAGTACCAGAAAGACGATGACGAGGTCTACTGGATCAGCAGGGGAAATCAGGCAACCAAATGAGCACAGGGGTAAAGAGTCTTGAGAAGACCTACATTCTCTTGAATCCAGCAAAAAAAAATTTTAATTCAATAGCCTCTCTCATCTGTTTCCAATTTGCTCTACCACTGTATGTAAAGCAGTGGGGCCATCCAAACAAGCCCTTCCTATTTCTGAATAAGGGTTGCCTAGTGCTTTCCAGTCACAGTTCAAAGTGTGACTTTTAATTCTAAATATTTAGCATCTGCCTAAGTATTTAGGCAGTATGAAATAGAATCACTTACTGTGGTATACTAGATGGGCACACAGGAGAAGGCTTTCTCGTGATGACACCGAACAATGGAAATATATCCCCCTTGAGAGATGCAATTAGTTCCCACTTATGCTGTTTTCAGGAAGAGTGTGAAGACCTGTCTCTTTGAAGCACTCTTCTAAACTGTTTTAATGTTTACTGATTTTGATTGTGATCATTTAAATGGTTTTGTTTAATTTAGTTTTAACAATGTTTATTAGTTACTTGATATATTTTCCAATGGAAAGATGAGCATGCTTCTATTTTGGGACCCAACATTTTAAAGAAAATGTTGCTTCGTTGACAGTATAACAGCAAGTGTAAACTCTTGGCTTTTTGCCACAAATTTAATGGCAAGAGACAGCCCCCCCCCCCCCAACTCCAAAAACCTTTATAGCCTGCTTCATAGCCACCTTTATATATGTATGTGTGTGCATGTCTTAAGCACAAACGAGGGGGCCAAACGGTGAATCTAAAGGCAAACACAAAAATGTAGGAAGCCAAAGAGTTGATTAAATCTGTGTTTGTTCCATCCCATGTTTATGCTTCGTTACGTTGTTATATAGTTCTGAGATCCGACTTTTGTAAATATGTATATCTTCGTGTGTTTTAGTAATTGTTTGTTCATTTTCCCAGTGGAAAGGTGTACTGAAAATTTCCCATTATACCGGAAGGGATTCGGATCTGTTTTGGGATATTTTGAACTTTTGAATTTTGACCTGTGAATAAAACAGCTTTATTGATTTAATCAACTCTTTGGCTTCCTACGGTTTTGTGTTTGCCTTTGTGTGTGCATGTCTGACAGACTCAGAATGACTGTTATCCCAAGGTGTATCATCTTTCTCATTTGTTTCATGGTTGTGTACTTTCAGAACTGTTCAGTGAAGTGTCATGGTTGTCTTATAGCCTCTGCAGCCCCTTGAACCTGAAGCAGAGATGTTACTGGTTAGACATGGAAAAGGAGAATGTTTTCCTCAACTCCACAAGAAGACTAGAACACCGATAAGGCATTTTAACTTTTTCAACCTTAGTTCTTGCATCCAATAAGCCACTGCTTATCCTAATGCCTGCTAAAGAGCTCCTTCTCCCCACCGGTACTTTAAACAATGACCACCTAAACAATCCTTTTGTGTTATTTTAGGTGAGTTCTCAAGCTGCAGGACTGTTTTGCAAGACTAGCCTTCTCCAATTTACTGCACGCCATACATATTATACAATAGTTCCCATCAATCCCAGCTGGGCTATCAATCCTTCCTTCCCCACCACCCTGTGTTAACCAGTCAAAATACAGTCATTTGCAGGCTCAGTGTGAACAGCATTAAAGGAAGCGGAACCTGTCAACAGGCATCCCAGAGGAATATCAGTTGCTAGACTCTCGCTGTCTAGAACACACTAGCTGTTAAGAGTGTTGTGTAATGGCAGGTTCCATCTTGTGGATAATGGACTGTAATTTCATGGTAGATTCTTTATCACCCTGTGCAGACTGGTTCCTTCTGTGCTATATAGGGGCAGTTTCTGGCAAAAGGCTGCATGAAAGCAGAATGTCAACAGAGCTGCTGTTGATGATGGGTGAGTGGTTGTCAGAGGTGCTACGATCTCTTATTGACATTTTCTTTTCAACATTTCTGCTAGGTGTATGCAGGATACCAATTGGCTATCGTGATGCTATACTAGGCTTAACTGGCATAGTAGAGCTTCTGGATTGCTTCAATAATCATCACACTAGTAAGTACATATAAAAAATAGGTTATGACTCCATAATCACTATATATCAAGTTCAACACCCTGTCAAACCAGACAATCCCCAACTAGAGAATCACTGAATAGTTTTAAAAAAGCTAAACGCTGAGGCAGTCCATCCCATTGCCAAACATATCTTACTATCAAGAAGTTTCTCCTAATCTCCTTTCTCATAATTTGCATCCATTATTTCAGCTCTCACGCTCTGGAGGTACACCACACAAGCTTGCCCATCTTCCATGTGAAGGCCTTCAGATATGTGAAGATAGCTATCCTATCATAGTCTTCTCTAGGCTAAGCATACCCACTTCCGTCCACCATTCCCCACAGGGTTGCATTTCCATGCCTTCTACCATCTTGTTTACTGTCCCCTGGACACATTCCAGTTTGTTGTTATCCTTATTAAAATGTGACAGAATTGGACACAGTATCCCACCTGAGGTATGACCAAAGAAGAACAGAGTATTACTTTCCTTTATCTGGGCACTACACTTCTGCTGATGCCAAGTACTGAAATTTCTTTTATTTACCAATGCATCACACTGTTGATTCAAGGTAATCTCATTATCTAAAAGGACCACTAAAGCCTTTTCACATTTATATTCAACTTCCAGGTTAACATTCACCTATCTTATTTGTGCATTTGGTTTTAACTCCATAAAGACAGAACTTGCACTTTTGGTGGAACTAAATTTGTTTGTTTGGATCCAGTTCTCCAATCTGTTTAGATTGTCTTGAATCCTGATTCTCTCATCCAGAGTACTGGTTAGCCAACACTTCTCAATTTACAGTACTACCATCTTTTTTCTGAGGTCAAATCAGTCAATCCTAAAGGAAATCAACCCTGACTGATCCTTGGAAGGACAAATACCAATGCTAAAACTCAAGTATTTTGGCCACCAAATGAGAATAGAGGACTCACTGGAGAAGGCCCCGATGCTAGGAAATATCGAAGGCAAAAGGAGAAGTGGGAGGCACTTTGAGATGGTTAGACAGCATCATTGACACAGTTGGTGTAGATTTGGGTGGGCTACAGAGGATTGTGGTTGACAGAGAGCCTGTTGTGCGGTGGTTCATGGGGTTGGAAAGGGTCAGACTCAACTATAAGCCCGAACAACTTTGTTGTTGTTGTTGTTCAGTCGCACAGTCGATTCCGACCCTTTGCGACCCTATGGACCATTGTTCTCCAGGCGCCTCTGTCCTCCACCATCCCCCTCAGCACTCCCAGTTCTGTGCCCATTGTGTCTACAATACCATCTAGCCATCTCATCTTTGGCCTCCCCCTTCTTCTTTTGCCCTCCACCTTTCCCAACATCAAGGCCTTCTCAAGTGAATCCTCCCTTCTCATTTGATGTCCAAAGTACTTTAGCTTCGTCTTTACTATTAGCCCTTCCAATGAGCAGTCAGTGTTGATTTCTTCTAAGATTGACCTATTTGTTCTCCTCGCTGTCCAGGGGACTCTCAAAACTCTCCTCCAACACCACATTTCAAAGGCATCTATTCTTCTGCGCTCAGCTTTCCTAATGGTCCAGCTCTCGCATACGTACATTACCACTGGGAATACCATTGCTTTGACTATTCTAATTTTTGTTTGCAATGTGATGTCTCTGCTTTTCACTATGTTCCCCAGGTTTCTCATGGCTTGTCTCCCAAGAATCAGTCGCCTTTTTATTTCATGGCTGCAATCCCCATCTGCAGTGATCTTTGATCGCAGGAAAGTAAAATCTGTCAGTGCTTCTACTTCTTCCCCATCTATTTTCCAGGAACTGATTGGACCTGTTGCCATTATCTTGGTTTTCTTGATATTGAGTCTCAAACCAGCTTTTGCACTCTCCTCCTTCAACCCAATCAAGAGGTTCTTTAGGTCTTCCTCACTTTCTGCATTAGGGTGGTATCGTCTGCTTATCTCAGATTGTTTATGTTTCTCCCAGCAATTTTAATCCCATATTGTGATTCCTCCATCCCTGCATTGCGCATTATGTGCTCTGTGTATAGATTGAATAAGCAGGGTGATAAAATGCAGCCTTGTCTTACTCCTTTTCCTATTCCAAACCACTCTGTCATTCCATGTTCTGTCCTGACTGTTGCTTCTTGGTTCATGTACAGATTTCTCAGGAGGCATATGAGGTGCTCTTTAATTACTTGCCACATCTTGTTGTGGTCCACACAGTCAAATGCCTTAGTGTAATCAATGAAACAAAAGTAAAGTTGTTTCTGGTATTCCTTTGTTTTCTCCATGATCCAACGTATGTTGGCAATGTGGTCTCTAGTCCCCCTGCCTCTTCTGAACCCAGCCTGCACCTCTGGTAGTTCTCTCTCCACATGCTGCTGAAGTCTGTCCTGTATTATCTTGAGCATCACCTTGCTGGCGTGTGGGATGAGTGCAATTGTTCGGTAATTTGAGCATTCTTTGGTATTGTTCGGTAATTTGAGCATTCTTCGGTAATTTGAGCCAAATAAACCATTTTGAGCAATCAACATTATACATGTCTAGCAGTTTCTAATGTTTTAGGAAGGACAACAGCTTAAAAGCATTATCTCCCCCCCCCACTCCAAATATGATCAAAACTAATAATGGTTTACATTTTATCAGAAGCCATCCTACCTAACAAGTAAAAATCTATTCAAAAGATAACCTCATACAGCTTTATGTGTAGACTATTCTACATTTAGTCTCTTTTTTCTTTATTACTAGGCTAAATATTTCTTTACAAAACTCTCTACTGGAGAGCTGGAACATTTATCAGGTTTGATGAAAGCAACTGCAGTAATAGGGACAAGTTTTAAGTAGCAGAACCAAAATAAGTTGCGCTATTCAAGGCCAGACTGAAATTAATACATCAGGAAAAATAACAATCATATGCCAACTACAGCAATTTAAAAAAGCAAAATCCAGAGGGAAGGATCTGGACACTTTTATAGTTTGTGCAATTCCTATACAGAAGAACCTCATATAATGAAAATAATTGATTCCACAAGGCACTTTGTTATACGATATATGTTTTCGTTGTATGATGCATGCATACAACAAAAATCCCTATGGGAAAAAATTGTACAACAAAATCTCTATGGGAAAAACCGTACAAAGAAAGTTTTCATTGTACGATTTTTCCCATAGAGATTTTTGTTGTACGATGCAATGTTTTTTATTCAAATTCTCTTCATTGTACATTTTTTTCATTGTATGATGCATTCGTTATAGGAGGTTCCACTGTATTAGAATTTCAAGAACTCAATTTATGGAGCAAATTTCAACAGATGGATCATTAGTTGTTAACAAAATATAGCAAATAAACTATGTATTGCTTTTTATAATATTTATTTCTTTAAGCTTCAAACAGCCTGATAACTAGAATTCTCCAGGTGTCATATAATGCATTTATATATGTATACTTAAAAGCACCCAAAAGTCCAAAAAAAGAGCTCTTCTCCAAATATATAGAGTAAATATAGGCAAATAATTTTTTATCTAATGAACAATAAACTGGAAAGACTTTCAATGTTCTGTATCAGAACATTGACCTATTCCTAAGATCAGCAACCTGGGATGGCTTGACAACTTTAGACAAGATCTATTTCAAACAAGTCCCCTAGAACTTTAAAACTTAAAAGGTAGATTCACTAAGATATTTGATGAACTTGGCAACAGTTAATGTCCAATAATCTGCAAACAGGTAAGTAGAATTAGGTGGGTTTATAGTTAAGTTGGAGTTACTGCAGCAAACACTGAACTATAAATGGACACAATAAAGAAGTCATAATAAATCGATAGAAGATTCCATTAACACCAATAAGACTCAATGAGACCAATAAAGGGCAACTGCTGTATTTTCAACCAATCCCTATGAAAGTAAGATTAAGAACTATTAAGATATTAAACAAGGTAAATTATCTAATTAACAAATGAGCATTATAGGCTTTCCATTAGTATGAGCATTAGCACAGTAATTTAAACTTTACAGATCATAGCCAAAGAGTTCCCATTTGTTATCACAATTGTTTCTGCTTCTGTGGTATCAGTCACCTGCTTCACCATAACACACATACACGCTAAGGATATGTTCAACAGCTTCTCATAGTATTGTAGAATTAATGCCAAAGGGAAACAAGGCACATAAATTAGAAAACAGGGCTGTGCAACAATTCTGAGGGTGTTTGTGGTTTGGACTTTACCACCAGTGTCAATACCATCAACTCCCTATTTCACCGATTTAAGTAATCAGCACACACATAATTTGTGGGTACACTGAACCAACATCTCTTTCCTTTCCTCGTTTACCCTGAGGGATGTATGGTATTAAACCATGGTTATGCTTTTTGTTATTGCTCACTCTATTTATTTATTTACTTGAGGAACCCAAAAATCCAAATTAGCCATGGAGGAAATGCATGAGATTTATACTAAATGTGAAGTCATGTGGACAAGAAGCTGAAAACTCAAAACAAGTACTGAGCAAGATATTAACTACTAATGAGACTACCTTAAGACTGTTCTTTTTAACTTTTTGGCTGCTCAAACTATGGCCCATGGCGTCTAATGATCCGGCCCGCATCACGTAACCATCACCGCTCCCAGAAACAGAAGAAAATGTGCCTGTGCAAGTGCAAAATACTGCCATAAAGGACCTGTGGCTGTCGTAAATGCATTTACAACAGCTGCAAGTGCATTTATGGCAGCATTTTGCACATGTGTGAGTGCATTTTATTTCCACTTCCGATGGGAAGAACCACGTAACCAGCCCACTCAACTACATGACTGGCCTGCTCAACCACGTAACCACCCATGGCTCAAAATGTTTGGGCACCCCCGTGTTAAACCCAGAAACTCAATAACAAAACTTCAGAAAACCACACACAAGCTGCCTTGTGCATTACTAATATTGTTCTCTTCATGAAAAAATTTCAGCACCATCAACAAGAAAACTTGTTACTTCTAACTCAGGGGTCAGAAAACTTGGCTCTCCTGGTGTTCTTGGACTTCAATTAGCAGAAGCTTCTGGTAACTGAAGTCCAAAAACACCTGGAGAGCCAAGTTTTCTAGTACAGTACTTCCACTAGTGTAGAGCACCCGTCTCTGTCCCAACTCCTGCCAACCTAGCAGCTCGAAAGCAAGAAATTGCAAGTAGATCACCAGGGGCCACTTCGGTGGGAAAAGATCTTGGATACATGAAAGGAACCTCATTCGGGCATCCTCTGAGTGGAGTTTCCCCAGCAAAAATCCTTTCAACCCAGAATAATCTCTAACACAAAATTATTATTATTGCCCAATCAATCAAAACAAGATCCACAAAACCAATTGTGCAATCAACTTCCAAAGACCTTGTGCCTGCTGCACATACGATAGCATACTATTACACCAGAACAAACAAGATTCCTGTCAACTTATTTATCAGAAGATGGCAGAATACAGACCACGAACACCAGGATTATAACTTCCTTTAAACAAAAAACCAAAACAATAACCTTGCATGAACCCTATCAATTAAGACATACAAGATCTATTCACATAGTCACAAGTAAAAGCAGCAATTTTTATAAAATTAACTCCCAATTTTTATAAAGAGAAGCAGACCCCTATTAACTAGGCAAGTAATAATATGGAATAAGCATAATTGGGACTTTGACCATTTAGACCAGGGGTTCTCAACCTACAGCCTGCGGACCAGATCCAAACCACGGTGCCATTCCATCTGGACCTCAGGTGTTCCTGCCGCCGCCACCACCAAAAGCGTTGAGGGGGGGTAGTGGCGGCTCAGGGTGTTCCCAGCGGCAATGGGTTGGGACAACCAGTCCAGCCCACAAAGTCTGGGGGGCATGATCTTGTTCCCGGTTTAAAAAGGTTGAGAACCCCTGATTTAGACCCTAAATTTTAGGTTTTAAAGTGAAAACCAGCAGTATGAACTGGCTTTAAAACATTGTGAAGAAATTTTACAGTTTAGCTGTTTATGGTAGCTTACTCTCATTAATAATTTGCCAAGTACTCTATATCAGTTCAAGTTTCTGGACATCTTCAAGGTGAGCATCATGTAAACTGCATTACTGTAATCTAATCAGGATGTTACCATGGCATGGCTACAATAGACAAGCCTCTACAGTATCTTTAGATATACATACAGCTGTGAAACAACCAACCGGTGCTCCAGCCTACACCTACCACCTTCACATCCCTAGACAATGCTGAGCCCATAAGCATCCTAATATACTGAACCTACCCCTTGAATAAGAACATGATGCTGCTCACAACAGATATCTTCTCAGATAGATAAACGACCATACTTGTGTTAAATAAAAACTAATTCACCATCATCTACTATCACTGCTCTCAAAACACACAGGGCAGTCACTGCCAGACCAGAATTCGATGAAGAACTGGATTCCATGAGCAAAGTAAGCTAAACTCACTAAGTAATTCAAAATAACTTCCCAGGTGGCTGCATGTTGTGGCTAAAATAAAGATGAACTGAATCTTGAAGAACCATGTAGAATAATCAAAAAGTAGCTGTCCTATAGGAAATAAGTGAACCACATCAGGGTGATGTCTACAGTTGTTACCTTAAAAGAGGAAGTCCAGAAGGAAAACACTGCCAATGGAACTAAAATCTATCAAAAGATCACATGTACCGTATTTTCCGGCGTATAAGACGACTGGGCGTATAAGACGACCCCCAAGTTTTCCAGTTAAAATATAGTTTGGAATATACTTGCCGTATAAGACTACCTCTCTTCCAATGCACACCAAATAAAAATTAACCCACACTCAACCAGAAGATGCGCAGCCCTCCGAGTCGAATGGGCAGGTTCTGGTGGAGAGCCAATCCACGCTCACGTTCTCCTCCTCGAGATACAGGAAGATGTGTGCAGCTTGCTTCCCCTTGCTTCATACTCCCCGCACAGAGCAGGGACTCGGCCGCGGCACCCCACACCATATGCGCCGGACATATGAAGCAAGGGGAAACAAGCTGCAGTTAAGTACCTGTCCTATAAGACGACCCACGACTTTGGCACAGATTTTTCGGGGTTAAAAAGTAGTCTTATATGCCAGAAAATACAGTACTAATATATATTTCTCCAACTCTCTACTGGTACAGACTCTCCATTTGGACGACTGAATGCCTCCCTCCCCACCCCAAAGGAGCCTGAAAACCAGAATGCACACCACTACTATAGAACTAGATAGCCAATGTACTCTGAGATTGTCTACCCCTGCCCTTCAAGCATCATACTAAAATATAGATCTGGTCTGAGAACACATAACGCTGAAAATATTGCTGAAGTTAAGCATGTCTGCTACTGGTCAATACATGGATGGAAAACTGCCTAGGAATGCTATGTATGCCCTCTTGAGTTCAATCATGAAAGAAAAGTGGGATAGATTTGTTAAAAAAATCTATGTCACCCTTAAGGGCAAAAATAAAAATAGTCAAACACATACTGTACATGCCACTCAATAGTAAGACATAACAAAACAGCAAAGAAATCAATAGAAGCCAACAGAGCCAATAAAACCATTAAACCCCGCTTATATTATATGACATAATGTTCAAGCCAAGGGGAAATCATTACCAGATGGTCTTGCTAGCCAAACCATGACTGTTTCAGCTGGTTCTACATCACCCATCCTACAACCAGGGCGGATTACAACATAAGAAACACCCCAACATAACCCATTAGAACCCATACATATGGATAAAACATCATAAAAACACTAAAATCTCTAAAATCTAAAAATCTTACAATCACAAAAGCTCGAATCTAAAAAATGTAAAATCCCCATAACAAAATTGTCAGATGGTCTTATGTAGATCCAACAGCAGCACCCCACACCCACTGGGCCAGCCATGTCTTTAGCTTTTTCCTAAAGGCCAGCAACTGTAGTTGAAGGTAGAGGTCTGTCAGCAGGAGGTTCCAGAGGGCCGGGGCGGATACCAAAAAGGCCCTCCATCTAGTGCTGGAGAGACAAGCCTCTCCAGCCGTTGGTACCCGTAGAGAGCCCCACCGGTCGGCCCTAGTGGGATGGGCAGATGTTCTCAGGGCGACACGGTCTCTTAAGTAACTCGGTCCACTACCATGTATGGCTTCTTTAACACTTGTTATCATTTGGTTTCATTTCAGTAATATTTCTGGTTTTATTTCATAACTATAAGCTGACCATTTGAAAAATAAAGCTGAAGAGAAGAATGGTTCAGTGAATCATAGGCATTTAGAGAAATTTAGACAAATGCTGTCAAATTTTAGTTAATAGCAATTAGTAGTAACTGGCTGAAATTTTGCTGCAAGAGTGATGACATATAAATAAAGTGCAATTTTCAGTACCAAAAATTTCTTACTTATACTTCATGCTTTTTTCTGCTACTATGTAATCTTTTTCATTGTGTGGAAGCTGTGGGACAAAAGGAAGAAATCTTTAATTGGTAAATACCATTAGATGATACTGCCCATAGAGGCAGATTTCTGCAATTAAAGATTTTCTCTTTCCATTTTGTTGCTTCCACATAATGAAATGGAATACAAAGGAGTCAAAAACCTGTGGGAAATAGAAAATTTCTTATGAAAAATCATCTTTGACACCCAAGACATCATCAACTTTTTACGTATGTAAATTATGCAAAGATTTCAACCACTAATTGACTAATAATGATTATTTTAAAGTTAGATTTAGTGTACCACAGTAATCATGGTTCGTTCACTCATCATACCATAAGCATGGTGAGCTATTTTTTTCTCATAAAGTTAGAACTAAAAAGGACAGAAGATATATTATCCTTAGTTATGCTATACTTCTAAGGCACTCCAAGGGCAGGGCTGGCTATACACATACTGTATATGTCTTGGTCACATCTACTATGACCTAAGTTGCTGCCCCCATCAAAGTGTTGATTTTCAAGCAGTGCAGAATGTTATTGTTAGCAAATTGATTGAAACCCGCTTCATAAAATTATTATGCCTGTTACATGAGATACAGTGGTTTCCAACCTTAAATGACCTGTGGTCAAGTTATTTAAAGGACTAGACTCCAAATGGAGTCTTTTACCATGGAGTCTGCTAGCTGTTCAGATTGTAATCAAAAGCATACCTGTCAACCGTGGCTCCGGCCAATCCGGGACCTGCGCAAAGCGGTTCTGCGCAAGTCGCCTTCTACGCATGCGTAGAAGGCTTTTACGCTTGCGTAGCCCACTTCTTGCAAGTGTAGCCTTCTATGCATGCGTAGAACCCTTCTACGCATGCGTAGAAGGCGACTTGTCTGCGCAGTACCTCTTTTTTCCCCCTGCCAAATTCCAGGGTTTTGGCAGTGCGGGGCGGGAAATGGCGCAAATCGGCGCCAAAAACCGGGAAATCCCGGCCAATCTGGGATGGTTGACAGATATGATCAAAGGCTCAGTTCCACCATTCTCTAACTTTAAAGGTTTGGTTGGTTCGAGATTAAGACAGAGCTTTTCTAGAAACAGATCTGAGATTATAAATGACCTATCCTTGGGAAGCTCAGTTTGTTCCCTCCTACCCTTCAGGAAAATAGTCTATACAGTATATCCTATTTCACCAGGCTCTGTGCTTGTTTGTCTCTATCTATTTGGTATAAAAGTTGTTGCAATCCTCTGTTAATGTTTAATTCTTGGATAAAAACCCCGCTTTTACAACAGAAGGGCAGGCTGAGTTACCTTAACTTTCCAGTTAGTTACCTAAACTTTCCAAGTGTGTGAACCGCCCCAAAATAAGAGTTAACTATTTTGTGACAGCCAAGTGCTGTGGTAGATAAAGTGACAGACTAAGACTCAGCAGGCCTGGGTTCAAATTCCCACTCAGCCACGAAAAATCACTGGGGATGAGAAACTGGTAAAACCACACTTAGCTCAAAAGCTCTATTAGAGCAACTATAAACCGGTTCCAACTTGATGGCACATAACAACATCTAGTCATTTTCAATCTGTCAGATATTGATTTTTAAAACACTTTCCAATTATTTTACCATACAATTGAACTATTTAAATGGTATTGGATCCGATTCTAGCCACTGGACAGGTCAGATGTGAGCCACTTATTAAATATGCCCATTCCTGAGCAAAACTACGATATGCAATGGGAAAGTGTAACTACAAATGTGAAATTATTTGTACTCCTGTCTATCTCATTGCAGGTATTGTAATAACCATTTTTAAAAGCAACATTAGTAGTGGCTGCATCTAATACCCATCAACCATTTTCAGCATCTATTACCCAACAACCATTTTACTGCTTGCAGATATGATGCTTACTGTTAGGTGGCTTACAAAAATGGACTAAAGTCACAAAATCCCAACTTTCTTCATTTAAGATTGAAAATCCCAAATGTTAATTTTAAAATACTTACAATAACACAAACAACTACATTCACCATGTTTATTAACTATATTTACCTTTACAGACATGACACCATATAATCAACAGGGGCATGTCTGTAAAAAGGTGGAGAAAATACAACATACACTGATTCCATGGAATAAAAGTTAAGTTACAGTAAGAGAGAAGTTAAGGATAGTTCCATAAGCCATATTAAGCATTCATTAATCACTGTGATCAATGTTCCTTATGCATAATAAAATTTGAAGTAGGCATCTTACAGAGGTGTATGTTCTGATTAATGTGACCTCTTCAATTTAGAAAAGCAGAAAATTTAATCAGTTAGGATAACATGGTGAATAAATGAGTTTTGCTTCAAGTCACCAATGAAATGTGGAAACATTGTAACAGAGGCTAGTTTCAGCACTTTGTCTACATGCCTTTTTTCTGTTTCTGTGTTTCTCCTTCAACTTATTAAGCACTAGCATTGCTACCTGGCTTCGCCGGTCGGGTCACTTGGGCCCTCTTCTTACCGGAGGCCAGGGCGGAACGGAGCGCCGTTCTCTGCCCTGGCCTTCCAGGGAAGTGGCTTGCTTCCCCCGGTAGGCGGGGGCCAAAGGCAGCTGTGCTTTTGGCCTCCGCCTCCCCCCCCTCTCGGGGTAGGCGCTCGCTTCCCTCTGGGAGGCCAGGGCAGAATGCAGCGCCGTTCTCTGCCCTGGCCTTCTGGGGAAGCGACTCGCTTCCCCCGGTAGGCGGGGGCCGAAGGCAGCCATGCTTTCGGCCTCCGCCCCCCAAGGTAGGCGCTAGCTTCCCTCCGGGAGGCCAGGGCAAAACGGAGCACCGTTCTCTGACCTGGCCTTCCGGGGAAGTGGCTCGCTTCCCACGGTAGGTGGGGTCCAAAGTCAGCCATGCTTTCAGCCCCCGTCCCTTGGGATAGGTGCTCGCTTCCCTCTGGGAGGCCAGGGCAGAACGGAGCTTCATTCTCTGCCCTTCCCCCCGGGGAAGTGGTTCGCTTCCCCTGGTAGGCGGAGGCCGAAGGCAGCCGTATTTTCAGCCCCCACCCCCGGAGTAGATGCTCGCTTCTCCCCGGTAGGCGAGGGCAGTACAGAGTGCCGCTTTTGGCCCTGGTCTCCCGGGAAGGCCGAACAGAATGCCAATGGGCTTTCTCTCCATTCAGTCTGTGCACATCCCTGGCCCCGCCTCTTCTGTGGCCATTTTTTGGGGGGTGCCAGCAGTCCCACCTCCTCCATGCTCGTGTCCTCATGCCTGATTGGCTGAGGCGTGCCACGGCGCGGAGGATGCTGGGACTTGTATTTTTTTGTTTTTCCGCATTCGTGGGGCATTGGCCCCACTCTCGGCTTCCAGACCCTTGCGGCAATGATGTCCGAGACAAAAGGTAAGTGTGGCCGGCACATTACGGGATAGGCTGCACGTGTGTGGACACGCATTCCGCAAACGCACGGCCACATCCATTCCTTTTAGGTTAAGATTAGCTAAACTACATAAATTAGTAAAATGGTTGATGGGTAATAGAAAGATACCCCACCAAACACCCACATGTAACTTCCATTGTTATTCAGTTTCATCAAAGATCTATAAGAGTCTTCCATCAAATAATAAAAAAATAGTTCGGCATGAGCTCAGCTAAACTAACGAAACAGAAAAAGCCCTAGCAATCAAAATTCAAGCGATTTCAAGGTAAAGGTTGCCCTTGCTTGAAAGCCAGTTGTATCAGACTCTAGGGTGCAGTGCTCATCTCTGTTTATAGCCAAAGAGCCAGTGCTGTCTGTGTCTGCAGATGTTTCTGTGGACATGTGGCAGGCATGACTAGACACTGGAGTGCACGGAACGCTGTTTACCTTCCCACTGTACCTACTTAGGCAAAGTAAAGGTTTCCCTTGCTCGAAAGCCAGTCATATCAGACTCTAGGGTTCAGTGTTCATCTCTGTTTCAAAGCCAAAGAGTCAGTACTGTCTGATTCTGCAGACCGAAGTGGTCCCTATTTATTCACTTGCAATTTCTTGCTTTCGACCTGCTAGGTTGGCAGGAGCTGGGACAAAGACGGGACCTCATTCCGTCCTGCAGTACTCGGGAATCGAACTGCTGACCTTCTGCCTCCCAGTCAGCATCTTAGCCACTTGAGCCACTGCAGTCCGACTTATCTACTTGCAATTTCTTGCCTTCAAGCTGGTAAGTTGGCAGGAGCAGTGACAGAGACAGGAGCTCACTCCATCATGCAGCACTCGAGTCTCGAACTGCTGACCTGCCGACTTTCCAGTCGTCAAGTTCAGCATCTTAACCACTATGCCACCGCAGTCCCTAAGAGATAGTACCACACACCAAAGTATTCAGCATTTCAGGCAAACCAAACAGTCACAAGAATCTGACTCCGCCGAAAGACCAGACTGAAGAAAAAGATGGTGAGAGATGCTTCTCTATGTTATGTGGGGCCTCTTTTTAGTTTGCAAAGTTATTGACAGGTCAGGTCAAAACTTTGAAACAAGTTTTTCCTTCTCTCCTATAGTTTTTGAATGCAGAACAAGTTACTTATCACTTTAAGACTTTGCATTTCCACGTTTTTTGTATCAACTCCAAATCTAGAAAAACAAGAGATGTTTCCATTATGTCTACCTCCCTTTCATAAATGCTATAAGCAACCAGGCAAAGTGTGAACAAATACTTACAACAATGCAAAAATGTTGTTAAATCCTTGAATTTTAAGATTCATGGTTCCATTTAAACACTAACAAAGTACTTGTTGCATACAGACATTTCCTTGCAGCATCTGCAACCTGCACCAGGACTACTCTGCTCTGTACTACTAGTGTACCTCCGTGAGGACTTCGATTCTATAACACTCAGTAAAGCTGAGTGTTACCTCCTTTGTATCTTCCCAGCCCACTGAATGTGAACTGTTACCTCACCTACATTTCCATTCCTTTTTTTTTCCATTCATTGGTCTTTGAAACCCATCTCCATTCTTACAAGTCTCTACTTTTATCCCTCCAGTGCATCCAAAGAAGTACACAGAAAGAGCCTCTTCCAAGATTGTGGTATCTTTGAACCCCAGGCAATGGGCAACCTTGTTTTGCCAGCTAATCTTTCTCACACTAGGTTAGGCAAAAGGAACTACAGAATGAATTCTCCAAAAGATTGCTTTATTTTGGCAGTTTTGAGTCTGACCTGGACTTCGAAAGAAGTGTATCCAAAGGCCCACTAGAGCTGCCTGCAAACCAACTTCTGTCTCCAGCCCCACCCACCACAAAGGCATTAAGGGTTTGATTTCTCAACTCCCAATGGCATCTGCAATAAGATCCTCACCTCCTTGCGAGGTCTACCTGCAATAGCAAGTCTCTCCACCTAAACATGGTGAGAAGAAGAGGAGGAAAAGAAGGGTTCCTCACCTTTGGCACCTTCTCAGGTGTGCTACTTCCTCTCTCTCTCTCTCTCTCTTTCTCTCTCTCCAAGGTACACTACTGCCCCACTGGATTCACTGGTGGCTCAGTGGTTAAACAGCTATACTGCAGCCAACAGGTTGTGAGTATGATCCTGACAAGAAGCCTCTAGGTTGACTCAGCTTTCCCTCCTTCTGAGGTCAGTAAAATGAGTGCCCAACACGATGGGGGCAAAAATGCTAATTACCTGTAAAACTGTCCACTTCCATACTGCCTACAGGGCAGTAAAGGTCGCCCTTGCTTGAAGGCCAGTCGTATCCGACTCTAGGGTTCAGTGCTCACCTCTGTTTCAAACCCAAAGAGCCAGTGCTGTCTGATTCTGCAGACATTTCTGTGGTCATGTGGCAGGCATGACTAGACACCGAAGCGCACAGAATGCTGTTTACCTTCCCACTGAAGTGATCCCTATTTATCTACTTGCAATTTCTTGCTTTCAAACTGCTAGGTTGGCAAGTACGGAAGTGTAATTGCTGTTCCCATATATATCTATACAAAGGTAAAGGTCACCCTTGCTCGAAAGCCAGTCATATCCGAGTCTAGGGTTCAGTGCTCATCTCTGCTTCATAGCCACACACACACACACACACACACACACACACACACACACACACACATTTTACTTCCACTTCCGGGAGCCGGATGAACTGGTGTCAGGGGCCAGATACGGCCCACGGGCCATAGTTTGGACACCCCTGCTATACATACATACATGCAAGCATTCATACACACACACACATACATATACACGGCCAGATAACATCCCCTCCCGCCTCTTTCCCAGGCTTAACGTCCCGACCCCTGCCCGTTTGTTCTCTTCCCCACATGCAAAAAGACACGCCTCCTCCTTCCCCCTCCTCTACAAACTGCGTTGCGTCCCCCCCCCACACACACACACACGCCTCAGGCGACTAATGGGAGCTGCCCCCACCCCAGCCTCGCTTTGGCAAACACCAAACTCGTGCCCCCCTCTCTCTCCCGCCCGCCCGCCCGCCCGCCTGCCTCCCTCCTCGCGAAGCCAGCCTCCCTCCTCCCCCACCTCCACGCGCGCTTTCGGCGCCCGCCCGCACTAGTATTTTTTTCCGACCAGCCCCCAAACTCTGAAACTTTCCCCCAAAGAGGCGCGGGCGGTTACCCAGCGGCTCGCGCTCCGCTGCTCTCTCCTCTCCCCCCCCCCCGGCGCTGCCTTTCTCTTCTTCTCCACCCCCCCCCCCTCCCCTTTCCTTTTCCTCACCTCGCCGTGGCCCGCAGTCGCCGCTGATGCTGGCTGGCACCATGCGGAGCCTCCTCGCTCGCCCCCTCCGGACCCAAAGGGGTGTGTGTGTGTGTTGGAGGTGGCCTGGCCCGGCCGCGGTCACCGCTCAACCCTGGGCAGGAGGGGGCGGCGCAGCAGCGGTAGCAGCGTCGTCGTCTCCCCTCAGCGGCGGCGAATTCGCTCTCCTCCCGCAAACACACACAGGCTCCATTGTCCGCCAGCCAGTCTCCCCCCTCCTCTTCTTCTCCCACATGGTACCGCCCATATCGCCCCTCTCTCTACCTCTTCCCCTTCTTTTTTTTTTTAAAAAAACGAATGAAACCGCCTCTCTCGCGCATTTACCACCACCACCGCCACCCCTCGCCCCACCCCGTCAATGGAACGTCCCCTGCTCACTTGCGGGCTGGCTCGGGCGCTCCTCTCAAGTCATTGGATCCGCCCTCGTCTCATCCTCCCAGCCACGGAAATGGTATTGTCCCGATAGGAGAAGGGAGGAGGAGGGGTTAGGTCGGTTCCCCTTTTTCTGTCCCTCGAATGGTATCAACTGGTTCCTTAAAGAGACAGACCTAAATACCTCCCCCTGGCAAGCAGGGGCCACCCTTACCTCCCTCCATTCATCCTGGACCCGCCTCCTCAATTAGCATAGACCCGCCCCATACCTCAAGGTAGTTTTCTTCCCACCGCCTCTTCCTTTTAAAGACGCAACCACCCAAGGGCACTTCTTAAAGCGACAGGCTACCCTTTTTGAAAAACATATTTATTCACCACCACCAGCTTCCACCAGGAACACCACACAGTCACACACACACACAGCCCATGCAATGCATGTTCAATGGAAAGGATCAGATGGCATAAAAGGCCTCTGTGATACCAGCTTGGCTGTATGAAGTCATGGAGAGAGGGGGAAGGCAGGCAACACACACACACAACACACACACACACACAACACACACCAGCCCAGGAGTGAAGAGAGACAAGCCTATCTATCCCAAACCTCAGCCACACCCAGCCAGGGCACACACCCTGCACTTCCCACACACCTCAGGGGCCTCTCTCCTCACAGGGTAGCGCAGCCCCGTCCTTGCAAGTAAAAAGCAAAACACCCCTCCAGCGTGAGATGTGCAAATCTGAAGCAGGCTCTTGCCAAAACAAGAAAGCACTGGGCGCTCGGGAGAGGGCTTCAAGGGAGCAGTAAGAGGCGAGGCAACCCTGCAAGGCACGGTTGTTGTTTCTTCCACCACCCCCTAGTGCAGGGGTGCCCAAACCTTTCAGGCCATGGGCCAGTCATGTGGTTCAGGGAGCTGTTCACTACGGCCCAGGGGCTGGATCTGGGCCCTAACGCCAATTCATCCTGCCCACGAAGCCCTCGTCGCTCCTGGAAGCGGACGTACTGGCGTGTTTTACGTCCGCTTCCAGGAGCGACGAGGGCTCCTGGGCTGGATGAATTGGCGTCGGGGGCTGGATCCGGCCCCCGAGCCATAATTTGGGCACCCCTGCCCTAGTGTCTCCCCCATTCAAACCCACGCACCACCATAGCAAATTTGGAATCAAAGGCAACTTCACCTCCCTACTCCATTCTAAGCAGATTGCTGGTATTAATAGCCAACCCTTCTGACGGCATGGAAGGTTAGCTGGCTTCCTCTGATTAATTTAGGATTTGCATTCTGTTTGGTAAATACGCTCCGCTCTCAAATCAATTCCTCTCCTCTTACACCTCCTCCACCCATCCAGAGCCTTATTACATAACTCTGTAGGCTATTAGCAAAACCAAAGGCATTTATTGTTTCATTTCATGTAATACATTTCGGCTCGATTGAAACGGGTGGGAAGGAATACTGTCCTGCCATTCGGTTTGATATGCACACAAGTTGTGCCCTCCTTAGGCTTTATTGGGGAAACAAATACAGAAAAACTAAAGGAAAGGAAAAGCTGTCCCTGCTGATTTAATCTATCCACTCTTGGCCTGTGGGTTGTGGCTAACTACGGTGATCTACTGTGGTGACTAAATTCTAGCATTTATAATTTTTGTATGTCTTGCCAGTTAAGTGGCAGTGTGGTGAAATGAAATGTTGTGGACCCTTTTCCACAGCATGTGGCAATTCCCTCTCCATCAGTTAAAAATAATTTCGTGTCAGAAATTATTCTGGGTTGAAAGGATTTTTGCTGGAGAAACTCCACTCAGGCCCAAACAAGGCTCCTTTCATGGCGCAAAGATCTTTTTCCCACCAACGTGGTCCCTATTTGTCTACTTGCAATTTCTTGCTTTTGAACTGCTAGGTTGGCAGGAGGCGGGACAGAGTCAGGCATTCAAAGCATCATGCAGTACCCGGGTCTTGAACTGCCGACTTGCTTGCCTTCCAGCTAACAAGGCAAGCTTCTTAACCACTGAGCCACTGCAGCCCCTCTCTATCAGGTACAGTACTTAAGAGTTCTATCTGCCAACTTATCCCTCTGCATTCTCTGCTTCCTTCCCTCATTCTCATCTCCTCCCTGGAATTTTCCATCTCACATTTACCCACCCAACCCCTACCCACAGCTTAAGAGCTGAGAACAGAATGTGTACAAACTTTGCAGGTATAATTTGCTACTTTGGGCCCAACACAGGACAAACCTACATTCTCTTTTTCATTCTGTTTCAAACTACAAGTACTCATGCCTACAATATTAATCTAGAGCAGGTGTGCCCAACTATGCCCCATGGGCCACATCTGACCTGATGCCAATTCATCCGACCCGCGCCGCCCTCGTTACTCCTGGAAGCGGAAGTAAAACGTGCGTGTATGGGCGCATTTTACTTCCGCTTCCAGGAGCGAGGGCGGCGTGGGCTGGATGAATTGGTGTTGGGGCCGGATCTGGCCTGTGGGCCATACTTTGAGCACTCCTGGTTTAAGCAGAGAAAATGGCAGCTCCAGATCTATCTAATCCTGTTAGGAAACATAGACTGCAAGGCGCATTCTACTTCTGCTTCCGGTGGGAGGAACCACGTGACCAGCCCACGGCCCAAAAAGTTTGGGCACCCTTGATCTTCTAGAGTCATATCCAGTTGCCCTTTACACTTAGAAGTAAATTAACATCAGAACACAAATGTTCGTGCCTTGATGAAATATGTATGCATTGTGTCATAGAACACAGGCTGATTACTATGTAGCTTTGTTATGCATAGAATATTGTTTATACAAGTACTATCTAACAAGTACAACAGCTTATCCGATGGGTGCTATTTAAATGGTGGGGGCATGCATGACTATGACTCAGCCATTACAGTATATAAATGTAAATCAAAGGAGGGACTTAACTCCAAATAAGACAGTAGGAGGAAGCTTGGGATGAAAATACCTGAGTGGTTTAAATACAATTTGACTACTCTAAATGTCTGACAGGACATCCTGCTAAGGTAATGGAGTAGGCCATACAGCTAGCAACTCAACACTGAGTGTTGGGCAGTAAATAACCTGACTCCCTAAAGGGGCCAATGGCTACGGGTGGATGATCGCCTTTAGGTGGGGTGATAGTCCCCTCATTGGAAAAATGCCACTGGAAACAATCATATTGGACCCAACAGCAAAATGAGCGGAGGAGGAACTCTGATTCCCAATGGTCATGGAGGCGGAAGAGGCCAGGCCAGATGGACTGGTTGTGAAGGCGCACCTTGTCCATATCCTCAAGGCTGCAGCAGTCCGTTGCACGCCCGGTGTTAAATCCTGCATGTCTCATTTCATATGTGCCACAGGAGATGGCTCCATGATCATAGTGTGTGGGTCACTTCATGGCAAGCTGGGATCCACCTTAAACAAATTCAGCCAATGGCATTTTTCCTGCTTCAGGAAAAAATGCATTCTTGAATATGAGTTGCAGCCGACAACGACGACTACTCTAAAATATTGGTAGCACAGAACTTGTGATACCTTTTAATTCTTGTTGTTGTGCCATATCTGATTCCAAATATTGGTGATCCTCATGGCAATCAGCCATGAAGATTGTCCTGGGATCAATATAATGCAGTAGTGACACCAGTACCACTGATCCAGTTCCATGAGTCACTTTCTGGTCCTGAGCCTTTTTGGTACAAAAAAGCCTCATAAGCCCCAGGTCATTATTGATGAAGCTGCTGCCCTCCATTAAAATGGATTCAAGTGAGATTTAATCCACTTCAGTACCATCACCCTTCCCTGTGGACTTCACCACCAAAGCCGTTAGTCCTCAGGTTTGTCAGATTAGTTAACCACCGCCTGCCAAATGGTGTTGAGTTGAGCCACTGGTAGTATGGTCTACTCTATTACAATAGCAGGATAACCTGGCCAGACCTTAGACAACCAGATAGGAATAAGAGGGTGCACAAACAAACACTAAAAGGAAAAAGTGGAAGAAAACCCAAGGAACAACAAGGGAAAATGTGACAAGAAGTCAAAGTGTAAATGCTACCAGTCCTAGAAAGAACATCACAGAAAAGATACTTCTTTAGAGAATGCTTCTAGTTCAAGAAGCCTCCGTTGGTTCCTGGACATTAGGGTAGATCACACAGTCTACAATAAGAAACTGGGGGCTAACAGAGCCCTCCAGGTCCTTCGATGACACAAGACTCTCTTATATATAGCTTTAGGCGGGTGGGGAATGTGAGTCCTTGTGTCTTCACAAGTCTTTATATTAACCAAAGGCAAATAAGAACAATGGAAGAGTGAGAAAGAACTGGGGAAAACATTTAGGAGTAAAATGCAAAGCTAGCTACAGCAGGCAGCCAAACCCTGCTGGAATTCCTGGAGAAAGCAAAAGAACAAGAAGAGCTTATTCACATACCTTAACAATTATCAGGTTTTAGTGAGGACTTTTTCTTTTTAAAAATGAGGCTCTAGATAAGAGAGATTCTACAGTTGTAAATAATTAGCACAGTGTGCAAAACTGAAGAAAAGGTGAAGTCAACATCTCTGTAATAAGCAAGCTGTACAATCTCAGTGCATCCCCAGAAGAAGGGAATGATAAAAACACTTCTGTGTATTCTCTACATTGGTAAAGGTCACTCTTGCTCGAAAGCCAGTTGTATCCGACTCTAGGGTTCAGTGCTCATCTCCATTTATAGCCAAAGAGCCAGTGCTGTTTGCATTTGCAGATGTTTCCATGGACATGTGGCAGGCATGACTAGACACCAGGGTGCACGGAATGCTGTTTATCTTCCCATCAAAGTGGTACCTATTTATCTACTTGCAATTTCTTGCTTTTGAACTGCTAGGTTGGTGGGAGCTGGGACAGAGACGGGAGCTCACTCCGTCATGCAGTACTCAGGTATCGAACTACTGACCTGCTGACTTTCCAGTCAAGTTCAATGTCTTAACCACTAAGATACCACAGCCACCGCAGTCCCTATTCTCTTCATAGAAAACTCTAAAAAGAGTCACCATAACCAGAATTGACTTGAGAACAGTTATTAATTTTAATTAATAATTATTGGTTTAAATAAGAATGGGATTTTCTCCTCATGAATGAAAGTTGTATCCAGGATTGTCAGTTAAGCAATCTGTGCTTTGCAACTTTTTTTTAGGTGTGGGGCTTCAACTCCCATTAACCCAGTCCATCGTGGACAATAGTGATAAATTCTAGGAATTAACTCATGGTGGATACAATGAGGGGGCAACAAGTGGCTTTCTAGATGTTGATAGACTACAACTCCCAAGATTCTTTACCCTTCTGGTTAGGGCTGAGGGGACCTGTAATATCCAACATTATATGGTGGATAATAGGTTGCCCATCTCCAAAGTATACTATGGACTGTGGCCATTCTACAGCTGAACCGCCAAAAAAAAAGGTACTAGCATTACAGAGATGCTAAACCAACATCCTACACAATTAGCTGGAAGAATCTACTCTGTGGGGGGAAATGACTTAGCAAGTCATCTTGGGCATGGCTTCACTGACCAAAGATTTGAGAAATACCTGGACCAGTTAGATTTATATTACTTTCCCATTGAGTACATGACTTAAAAGTCAAGGTTGTGTGATCACTTGAGCTAACATGGCATCATGGCTGAATGGCAATCGGAAGCTGGCTTTCCCAGGTGGTAAGAGAGGAAGCAAAGGGGACAATCCCAGAGGTGTCAGCTCCCCTCAACAGAGCACCCCTTGTCTCCAAACCATTCTTTCTAAGGTTTGGTGCCAGTGCTGGTGCCCTAGGACCCTTAGAAAACAGAGAGAGTGCCAGCCAGCTCTTCTTTACAAAACAAGCCTGTAGAAATCTACTTTAGCCAACCAGACAGGAATCAGAGAGTGAAAAAATGGACTCTCGGAGCATAGAAAGCTTCCAGAGCTGGCCAACCTCATTAGGAGTTTCTAGGAAATGTAATATAAAGAGATTTTTTTTAAAAAAAGCGGCAATGATAGGGGCCATTCAATGAAAATAATTAGGACAGACAAGAGAAAGTATTTGTCCATTCTATATGTATTTAGGTCATGGAATTTGCAGCTGCATAACATGATGGTGGCCACAAACTTTGAAAATGGTTGTAAAATAGGATTCTATATAGCCATTGTAAATGGATCTACATCGGTGTAAGTCTATATATAAAATGGCATTTCCAAGTCTAGAATGGAATTGTAAGCAGTACCACCCCTCAGCCTATTCAAATTCCTCCAAGTGATGTAGGGGAGATTGAGATATCCTCCTTTAATGATGTTCCTTGCCCAGTGAGCTCCTTCTACTTTGGTTTTGGCCTTGCATAACCATCAAGAATGCTTGCCCTTGCCATAAAGCTCTTCCTGGACTTGAGGCACATATCCATTCAAAGGATGTCAAAGGTCATTTTCTTGCTTAGTTCTCTCGGCGTCCACTGCTACTTCTCTCCTTATCTTAGTTGGGGCAATACCAACAAGAGGGTATATTTTCTCAACTGGTGTAGGTTTGAGGCATCCTGTCATTATATGCATGGCTTCACTCAAAGCAATGTCAACTTGTATAGAAATCAATGAATAACACAAACTATCAAATTAACTCATACATCCAGGCCCTAGACATGAAGTCATGAAATGTCTGACCTATAAAGATAGTGATCCTATATCTTTTTGGGTTTGGTTTTAGGATGTAATCTTGTATATATTTACTTGGGAGTAAGCATCTCTGAACATAGTTAAGGTTTATTGCCAAGTAGGCAGGTTTAAGAATGTTTTCATCCAAACTGAGCAGTATCTATTCTAGAGCCTTTTTAGTTTACAGTTGCCTCTTTATGTTTAAAGGCAATTCTGTATACTGCACTACTCTTTGTCTTTGTAAATAATAACATGATTTTTTTCATGATGTCTTTTTTGGCATGGTAGTCAGGTTTCTGATTATGCAGAAGTTACAGTATCTGCACAAAGACAGCTTATACCAATGGTGCCCAAACATTTTATTTTTTGCGGGCCGGTCCCGCCCCAACACACAACTGCGGGGGCCAGAGGCAGGCTGCTGCAGCTGCTGACAGTTTTGACATCAGCAGCGGTGGTGGTGGTGGCGATGGCGATCGTGCTTTGTCCTGGCTGCTCCGAGCAGCCTCTTACTCAGTCCCATCCCCTCTGCAACCTTTGCCAAAGCCGACCGCCGTGTTGAGGAAATTTTCAGAGCCTCCTTTGTTTCAAAATTCACGGCACTGGAAGGGTAAACCTGGTGCGCTGTGGTGACATCATCCCGGGCACACCAGTGGGGTCTCCTGTTGTTGTTGTTCAGTCGCACAGTCGATTCCAACCCTTTGAGACCCCATGGACCATTTTCCTCCAGGCATCTCTATCCTCCACCATTCTCCTCAGCCCACCAAACTCTGTGCCCATTGTGTCCACAATACCATCTATCCACCTCATCTTTGGATGCCCCTTTCTTCTCTTGCCCTCCACTTTTCCCAGCCGAAAATTTCCCCGACGCGGCGATCGGCTTTGGCAAAGGCTGCAGAGGGGATGGGACCGAACAAGAGGCTGCTCGGAGCAGCCCAGACAATGCGCAATCGCCGCTGCTGCCACCACTGCTGATGTCAGGCAGTGGGGACGGGTGGGGGAGGGTGGTCCACGGTGAGCCCGGGTGCTCACCACGGGCCTCATTAATGATATGCAGGGGCCTAATTGGTCCCATGGGCCGTAGTTTGGGCACCCCTGGTTTATACTGACCACTTCCCTGTAACTGGCAACAAAATTGTTTTTGAAGCCTAAGTTTTCACTGAAGCTACTATTTATCTTTGGGTTTATGACAGAATCCTTAAGGTTCAGGGACAGATCCTTTAGTTCAGGAGTTCTCAACCTTTTTAAGCCGAGGGCTGGGTCACACTCCCTCAGACAGCTTCAGGGGCCGGACAGCCATTTTGCCCTTTCCCCACCACATGGCACTTCCTGGTGCGGTGGAGGCGGTGGGGGGCCCACAGGAAATGGTGTTGTGAGCCGCATACAGCCCACAGGCCGCAGGTTGAGAATCCCTGGTTTAGTTCAACACCAAATTGAAGCTAAAGCTCTGCTTTAGTAACAGCTGTGACTACTGTGGCATTTCATAAGAGTCTCATAGTGTTAAACAGCACTTTCACTTTGCTAGAGTATTATGACGTAATCCATGTTAACCAGTGAAAATATGGAACCCATTCTGTTTTTCATTAAAACAGAGCTCTACTCATTGGTGTCTAAAGCCACTACCTGAAATTCTAAGACAGATTGTTTTTCAAAATTTCCTATGCTACAAACAGAAACAAATGAACAATGTCAAGGGAAATACAAGCATGCCCTTCACTCACAAATACAGAGTTTAGATTTCGGTTTCTGTGTCACATTAATATAAAGAAAGGTGAAGTTTGTTACATTAAGGGGCACTGCAGTCATCACTATCCTTCAGAGCTGCTTTGTACTCAAAACTCAGTGTGGTTACAGTTTTTCACTTCCCAATGGTATACATGTGGCAAATCTAGAATGCCTACACACCATTCAAGCAATAATTAACTTTAGGCTAGAAACAATCTTGAGTTTGAAATTGAAGTGGAAGAAATTTGTGATTAAATGTAAATTATGTGATTCAATAACTGTTTGAATACATAGGCCAGTCTTTTTTCCAACTGCTCTTTGAGAAGACTGAATATTGAGATAACTCTGTGAAAGACAATACATGAAACAGTAAAACAGCTGTCCTTGCACTCAGCAGTGGTGTCCTGCAAAGTTGCAAATTCACTCCTAAGAATAATTTAGCCAAAGGGTGCCCAAACTTTTCAAGCTGTGAGCCGATCACATGATTCAGTGAGCCGGTCACGTGGTTCCTTCCACCGGAAGCGGAAGTAAAACGCGCCTTGCAATCTGTTTTGCAACAGGGTGGGATAGATTTTAAGCTGCCATTTTCTCCGCTTAAACCAGGGGTGTGCAAACTATGGCCTGTGGGCCAGATCCAGCCCCCAACACCAATTTATCTGGCCCATGCTGTCCTCATTGCTCCCGAAATGGGCACGTTTTACTTCTGCTTCCGGGAGCAATGAGGGCAGCATGGGCCAGATGAATTGGTGTTGGGGGCTGGGTCCGGCCCACGGGCCACAGTTGGGCACCCCTGATTTAGCCCATAGAAACTGAGTGTTTCCATGTAGTCATTCTCCTGATCATTCACAACACTCACCAAAATATGCTTATTTCCAAAAGTTCCCAAATCTTGTTGCTAGCCATGATAAATTTATCACACTAAAGCAGGTCCATTGAATCAGTGAGATTTGGTGAGTCAACTTTCTGTTGATCTAATGAGCCTATTTTAACTGTGACTTACTATGCTAGAGTAATTTGCAGTTAGGCTTATTTAAATCAGCAAGGTTGGTTTACCAAATTCCCACTGATTCAATGGGCCTACTCTAGTGTGTCTTACCATGCTAATCAATAGGAATTTGGCCAATATATCCACTGAAGACTGCTTCAGTGTAAGAACCCTGCTTTCATGTTCTGAGATTTGTTCCAGTAGTATGAAACACTGACTCTGATATTAGAATCATAGAATGACTGAGTTGGAAGGGGTCTTTTAGGCCATTGAATCCAACCCCCTGCTCAATGCAAAAATCCGAATCAAAGCATATCTGACAAATGGTTGTCTCATTATCCCTTGAATGCTTCCAGTGTTGCAGCACTCACCACTGCTAGAGGTAGTTGGTTCCACTGTTGTACTGCTCTAACTGTTAAGCGGTTTTTTTCCTGATGTTCAGCCTATATTTAGCTTCCTTTAGTTTGAGCCCATTATTATGAAGCCTGCAATCTGGAATGATCGAGAACAGACCCTGCGCTTCCTCTTTATGATTGTCTTTCAGGTACAGTATTTGAAGAGTGCTATCATTGCCCTTCTCAGTCTCCTTTCCTCAAGGCTAAACATATCCAGTTCCTTCAGTCTTTCCTCATATGGCTTGGTTTCCAGTCCTCTGGATCATCCTTGTTACCCTTCTCTGTACCTGCTCAAGGTTGTTGTTTTGCATCTTTCTTAAAGTGTGGTGCCCAAAATTGAAGACAGTATTCTAGATGTGGTCTAACTAGTGCTGAATAGAGAGGGACTAGTACCTCATAGGTTTTGGAGACTATACTTTTGTTAATGGAACTTAAAAACATTGTTGAGGGTTTTTTTGCAGCCACATCGAGTGTTGACTCATGCTTAGATCTAGAACAAATCCAAGATCCTTCTCGCTCAGAGCATAGACAGAAAGAAGCCTTCTTGCTGTACAATGAAACGTTGAAAAATCCCTGCCTTGTGACAACTGCAAAGTGGCTATCAAAAACATATCAGCTAGATGAAATCATTGATTTATCCAATTACTGGGTGATTTACAATCAGAACAATGAACAAGAAAATTTCAAAATAGTCCTGTAGCACATTAGAGACTAAATATGAGCATTCATGGACTATAGCCATACTTCATCAGGAACATGAAGTGTTATCCTGAATTTCAAGTATATATGCAGTACATGAGGTGGGACTGTAAACAGTAACAGCAGAGGGAAACTAAATGCAGAATGGTAAAACATACAGTACTAACAGTTACTACTGTATTATTAACAATAGTCATTCACAAAAATAGTTGCTGATAAATGCAAGCATCCTTGTAATGGCAGCCCCATTAATATATGTTATGCGATGAAATTCAGTCATCTCACTTCAAATCCCTGGTGACAAATAGGAATAATTTCATGAATTGCCAGTGATAATGACATCATTGCCACTATCATTTCATTGTATATTAAATTTCCCTTTAACCTCACTACTATAGGCCTACCTCTGACTAGGCATGCTATACATATACTGAAAAACACTCAATGCATCTGATGAAGTAGGCTATAATTTATGAACACTATAATGAATGCATTAATCTCCATGGTGTCAGAGGAATCTTTGTAGTTTTTGCTGAAATAGACTAATATAGCTAAAAGAAAGAAGCTATTAGCACCCTTGACTGATCTGGTTTCAGAGTTAGAAAGTAAGACTGGGACCTGCAGTTGTGGTGAAATCCCAGTGTTTTTAGATGACAGATATTCTCTGACCCATAGGCACCAGCCTATTAAAAAGGTTTGAAAGAGGATATTTTCCCAAGAATGGCCCAGACAGCCTCAAAACTTCCTATATCACAAGTAAGGGCCATTAGGCTGAATGACTTGCTCAGACACAAGTCAGAATAAGTTATTTCAAGATCATTTCAAAACATAGAAACTATTGGAAATCTATTTCTGGATGATATCCCAGACTTCGTAGTATTTGACAGATAGAACTTTGCTGATGATTCAATTGTTGATTCACTTCATAAATAAGAAGATAAAGACAAAGCAGTACCATGTCTGCCAGAATTACACTGAAAAATGCATACCTAGTATTGGCTATTATCAGAATAAATTCCTTTGCTGTGCTATGTAGTCCACAACATAAGATATAGATTTAAAATTCCAATGTCTAACTGCAATAATGATGAAACTTGTAGAATTGTGGAATATAAGCATCATGTTTTGGTCCCATTCTCCCACCATCCCATTTTTTTCTTCTGAATCATATCTATTTAAGTAAAAGCTGCCAGGCTTTTTTTTTTAATCTTTCTGTGACACCTTGAACATATTAGGTGCTTTATAAATGCAAATATTCTTGGCCTATCATCTCTTTGAAAGCACATTGTAGCTTCAGATTCCCATAATTCAACAGTTATGGATTCCCATAATTCAACAGTTACAGATTTGAATAATTTCTGAAAGTCTGAGTTATATCTGATTAAAGAAGCCCTCCCAGCTCTCTGAGTAAAGCTAGAATGGATTTTCTCCACCAGAAACCTCAATCCATTAACAAGTTCCTATCCATTCAGGAAATTCAATTTTAACATGCTTGCTGCCTACCTAGGCTGGAATCTAAATCACAAACTTTGTACCACAGCAACGGACTCCTTTTTCTGGATGAAAGTGGAGAACAATTTCAGAGACCTTTAAGGCATGTGGGGAAGTGTTCATACAATGGAACATTTCAGTTGTAAGTCTGGAATTGTTAACTTAAAATGGATCACTTTACTGGTAAAGAAATATTAAGATCTATAAAGTACCTGCATTAATATGCAAAATTAAAACACTTTAATATATTTATTATATACAGAGAGTTTCAAAAATGTATACAGATTTTATGAGATGTTTTCTATGTCTTACTCTTTGTAGTTGAACTGTGTAGTATGAGTTCACTCAAAAGAATAAATGCTAGCATCATCATGCAACAGGAAGGACAGTCAAAGAAAATGGCAGAAGCAGTGTTGTCATTCGAATAATAGTAAGAATAATCTTAGAACTACAGAGCTGAAAGGGACTTTATGAAGCATCAAGTCCAGCCTCTGTCAAGGAGACACAGTGAAAATTCAAATTTCTGATTTCCTGCTCCATAGCCAGATTCTTAAAACACTAAGCTATCCAGTAGTTACTCAGATATGTTAAACTGCTGCTGTAAACCCTAGCAGGTACTGAATTACAGTAGAACCTCAGATAAAGTCCAAACTCCGTTCCACAAGTTTGGACGTTATCCGATTTTGGACTTTATCCAAATCAAATGGGCGATGCATCGGATAATGTCCAAAAAATGGACTTTATCTGAGGTTCCTATACCAAATACCTTGGATAACGTCCATTTTTAGTGGTTTTGGACTTTATGCAATGTATCACGTGTGCATGAAAACCGCAACTTTATCCGAATCGGACTTTATCCGAGGTACCACTGTATCAAAATGTTTGTCTTATATATCTGGAAGTCCTATGTGGGGAGTGGCTAAAATGGGGAATAATGAATAACTTCAGAATCATGCACTGGTAGGCTCCCCACTGCCTATAATGATTGTCAACCACTTAGGGTCTCAGGGTTATCCCTGAATGCTTTTTTTAAAAAAGTCAGAACCTTAAGGAGGGTAACAAAGTGATCATTTTTCGTTTTCCAAAATTGTCCTACTAAGCTCACTGCAGTTTGCTCCAAGTAAGGGCCAAAACAGACAGGATGATGAATGTATGGATACATTTAACAAGCCAGATTTTTATTACTGCTGCTGCTTTTGTTGTTTAGATTTATATTTACTTCTAGCAAGAGATGTGAGGAGAGAAGCCTAATACATGGCATTGATTTTTCTCAGCACTTACAAGAAAATCGTTGTGCCCCCCACCCACCCCAAATCTCATGGAAAGGTTTCCGCTGGCAGGAATGGAAGCTCTTCTCCAAGGGTAATGGTATCTGCAGTGCCATATAGTTTTCATAAAAAGCGCTGGCTTCAGCCAGATTACCAACCGCAATATACTATTATACCATTCCACCATTCTGATTTTGTATCAGAAGCTAATCAGGGCTGTGCCTGATTAGTGATACTGTAGTTGACAATACCTAGTTCGAGGGATCTGATTTCGTATACAGCAGTTTCCTATGTTCTTACTGTACTCCAGTCCTGTTCCAGTTGCCCTGCGGCCTCTTCATTGGCACCTCTTTCTTTTGATATTCCACCACTACATACACAAACATTTTAGCTATAGCAATAAGAACAGTAAACATGAAGACTGAACTAAAACTAGCATGAATGAGATCTTATTCATTTTTCCATTTTGCTTTCTGGATTCCTTTTTGTCCTATTTTGAATTTTCCTGGAGAGAGAAAAAGGCACATTGCTTTCCTCATTTCTGAAGTTATGTGGGTAACTAAGCCTCGTCTGCTGTGGGAATCTGTTGTAGCAACTGCCTTGGGGAAGAAAGAATTCCCAAAGCAGGGATTTTCACATAAGAAATCCCTACTGAGACATTTCACCATGGGAGGAAACAGCAGCGCACTGCGGCTGAACTAAACTGAAGAATGACAGCTAGGCTCTAGAGGTCCCAGGTCATTTGAGGACTTAGCAACCTTGGCCAACAACTTTGAATTGGATTCAAAGGAAGAACTTCCCTTAGCAAATAATGCAACATGTAAGTTGATATTGGCTGTTACCAGCAAAACCAGAATGTCCTTGTTACAGCTCTCAAGAAACAAGACCAGCCAGTGCTCATGTTGTTTAGGGATGATAGAGCAGCAATCCAACACATCTGGAAAGCACTTGGGTTAGGAAACACCAAAACCATTGGCACAGCTCTGTGCATATTACAGCTAAGAGAGTATTTCAAGCCAATAAGGTGTTAGCAGTAGGGTTGTTTAAAGGAATGCAGGTGCCTGCCTAAGGGGGGTGGGGGTAGTTCAAATTCTTAGGTGCTAACATTTGACTAATAATATCTTCCATTTAGATTTTAATTTATATTGTTCAAAGCACTTCACATCTATTGCCTTCATAATATAGGTGAAGTATTTGTAAACAGTCAAACTAGTATATGGGTGTCCCCAAGCTTTTTAAAATAAAGGTTCTTAAAATATGTACTTGGATGTTGGAATGTTTATTTCCAAGTGGCTGAAATCCAGTAGTAAGTTGCAACTAGAATAGGCCCATTGAATTAGTGTAACTTTATGGAGGAAATGACTCATCAAATGCCCAGATTGAATGTGCCTACTCTAGTTGTGACTTACTACTGGATTTCGGCCAGTGTCTCTGGGACAGAGAACCCACTTTGTTTGGATTTTACACTGCCAGAAAACAAAATTGTTGGTCATCAAATTTATAAAAATAATATATCAATATTGGTGCACTTTGAATTTTACTGCATTGTTTACCAGTTTCAAAACTGGTCATGTTTCTTATATATCATAGGTTGAATAGAGTTTTATCACTTGCACTTGTTTTTAGTGTGGAGCTGAACCTCCTGAAAATGATATAGATGGCCATAATGATAGTCATCCACAAGAAAGGAACACCCCCTCCTCAGGAGATGGTGGTTAGAAAACTGGAGGTCATGGTCTAGAGCAGTGATGGCGAGCCTTTTATAGACCGAGTGCCCAAACTGCAACCCAAAACCCACTTATTTATCGCAAAGTGTCAACACGGTGGGGTGAACTCTGTGCTGGGTCGAGGGAGGAAGTGCTCCCATTAGGCTGCTGGGCAGAGGAGTGGGGTGAATTCTGTGCTAGGGGAAGGGAGGAAGCACTCCCATTGGGTTGCTGGGCAGAGGGACTGGGTGAATTCTGTGCTGAAGCTCTGAGTGCCTCCTCTGGCATGCGTGCAATAGGTTTGCCACCACTGGCCTAGAGTTTTCGAACTGGCATTTGCACAAATGCAGTATTTCTCCAGAAAGCATACAGGGCCTTGCCAAGGCTGGCAGAGGAAAGTGGAGAATTTGCCATTTTTGCCAGTCTGATACCTCAGGGAACTGTCTCACAGAGACTAATAGCAGGGCCAGGCCTGCCCCTACCTAGCTTCTTTTCCCACACCGAAAAAGATAGAGCCCTAGATCTTTTCCTATGTGGGGAGGGCAACATAGGACAGCACTTTGAACAGGGAACTGAGAGGCTTCTCTGGAAGTGACTTTCCTTGTTCAAAAGGCTGTTGGATATGATTACATGTGTATGCTTACAAGATCTTATGTAAGGGCAGCAATATTGTTGCTACTGAAAAGAGTTTCTGTAGTCAAGACTTTGTGGAGCACCAATAATGCAGCACTTGCTTTAAGGGTCTCACAGTATAGACATGGAAGTATCCCCAAAAGAAGCCTATCAGTGTGGCAATGCAGAGAATTCCCATAGGACGGTGCTACTGATCCTCAGGTAATAATGTGAAGTCTTTTCACGCAGAAGTATTTTCTGGAGGCAACTCTAATGCAGTAACCATACAATTTGTATGAAGCAGCTTGAAGGAGATAGCAACAAACATATAGCTAAGAACAAAAAGTGCATTACAGAGTATGGTGTAATAATAATAGTAGTGTGCCATCAAATCATTTCTGACTTTTGGTGACCCATTCCAGGGCTTTCTAGTACAGTAAGTGGATTACCATTCTCTTCTTCTACGGTTGTTCTAGGACTGTGCAGGTTGCCAATGCTACACAGGCTGGCTCCTCTCCATGGAGGCACAGTGGGGAATCAATCTCAAAGCATCTGACTCCACAGTCAGAAACCAAAATCACTGAGTTATCCAACCAGCTCAACATTTCAAATAAAATTTTGCCGGTATGCTTAATTTCAATAGTTTAGTTATGGGATCTTTTCTGAATGAAAGGATTCAGACTGTAAACTGTTTTCTATAGAAACTGACATGCTGAAAGAAAGTGTTGCCCTTTCAAGTGTATCTTTTACTCTATATGCAAGGAAGATAGATACACAGGTATATTACCTTCAGAATAATAGTAGCTATGTCCATAATCACCCCACTGGTTGCAATTGTTTCATAGAGGAAAGCTATGAATGTGTACCTGTCAGCAATATAATCTGCATAAATGTCACAATATGTTTGTATTACACATGAATGCATCAGCAGTTTAGAACAAAGTGTACCTGAAGTGTAACAGGTGACTCTAAAAGGCATACACATTACTTAAGGTCATATTTATTCAGAAGCTATGATCCTGACAGTATAATTTTAATATCATAAAGATAATCAAATATTGTATGAGAATGAACAATCAATGTCCCAGAACAATAGCAACCAGAAGAGGGGGGGAGGGGGAATGATGCGTTTATGGAGTTAAAGTCCCTGCCAGGAATATGTAGGTGTTGTTGTCTGTTTTTCCGGGCAAAAATCAATATTCCCGCCTCTTCTCCTGTCATTTCACCTTGAGATACTTGTGCTTGAATAGATGAGTTTTGAATCTTACTCTCTGTTTCTACAACTTATTTCTTTCCAAAATTCACAGGGCTACAGATGTTCATGGGGCATTAACTTGCCTGTAATTTGCTTCCCAAATCTCTGAACAGAATGCCATTAGCGGTTCAGCATACCCCATCCACTGAATGACCTAATAATGCCTGCTTTCTTATAATGCAGTATTTTTAAATGTTAGTATTGTGTATCATTCAGTCTCTGCCAAATACAAAAAACTACACACCTATTACTGGACCACATGCGTTTTCTTGCATCTTCTCACAATGCTCTTTCCAAACTCATTTTGTCCACAACTTGATGGATAATACTGAGCCCAGCTGACATTATTCCACCATTCATACTGACAAAAGTTTTCTGCCATTTATAGCTTTGTCTGAGACAGAGGTTCCATAGATATGGTTCCTTCATCACTGTGTGCCATTGGTGGGAAATTCTGCACCTGCCAATTAAATGTGTCTGCCATGTAAATATGTTTTGCAAGGATAAAGAGCTCTACTCAAGAAAAGAAAACTGTAAGCCTACTGTCAGGGTTGCTACCCAACTATCAAGTATTTACCTACTCCCCTCATATCTTGTTTTTAGGGGAGCGGAGATGTTGATCCAATATGGAAAATCAGAATACCAGTTTGAAAGGGTATTTTAGCCATGTGGTTGCTTGATCATTTCTTATTTCCACTACTCAAATAATAGGGGAAATTCTGGCACACATTGTTTACATATTGTAAAGCCTTTACCAACTGATATCACCTGAAGTTTGTGCACAATTTCTATGTGACTGTACAATCATCTGCATTAGTAATTCATGTGACTGATTCTACTGAAGGGGAAAGGTACTGCCATAAGTTATAGCTTCATCTTTACCTATAAGAAGGGGTGTTAACCGTTGGTATCCGGCATGCACGCCCGCACCCGTCCCTACTATCCCGTACTGAGCCACCCGCACTTACCTTAACACCGACCGACCATCGCCGCAAGGGACCGCCAGCCGTGAGTAGGGCAACCGCCCCACGAACACAAACAAAAAATAAAAACTACAAGGCCCAGCATCCTACGCGCTGCACCACCCCTCAGCCAATGAGGCTGAAGGGCACGAGCGCGGAGGAGGCGGGGCAGCCAGCGTGCCAGCGGGCAAAAGGTAAGTGTGGGGGGGTCAGGGAGTGGGGGGAGCACGGCCCCGGTAATCACGCCACCCACCTGCCCCACCACCCTGCCCCCCACTCCCTAACCCCCACCGCACTTACCGTTTGCCGGCTGGGTCTTTCCCCCCCGGCACGGCCTTCTGTGTTGGGAGGCGCACCGGCCTTTCCTTTCGTCCCTGCGGGCATGGGACGGCTCCACCAGTGTCCTGGTGACAATATAATACAGTGGCCTTCCATTGCCTTTTGCATAGCAGTGTGATACCACTGATTCAGTTCCACAAGTCACTTTCTACTCCTGAGTCCTTTTGGCATACAAGGTCCTCTTCAGCCCCAGGCCAGTATGAATGAATCTGCTGGATTCAAGTAGGATTTAATCCATTGGGGGACCATCACCCTTCCCTTTTGACTTTGCCACCCAAGGTCATTAGTCCTCAGGGTTGTCTGGTTGGTTAACTGCCGCCTGAGAATCGACGTTGAGTCACTGGCAGGCAGTATGGGTCTACCTTAGGGATTCTTAAATTGTGTATCATTATGCTTTCTAGCACATCTTATTCCAACCTTTCCCCCTTGCTCTTCTGCAGCAATACTAACTAAATGGGAGCAGAAGCAAGGGAACTATTTCAGAGATGACTAAATGCCACAATATATACAAAACTTGTTTGAGAGGTCATGCTTCTATACAAAACAAATATAGAGAACAAAGCATTCAATTTAAATTGTAGAAACCCATATTCAAAACTACAGACACCTAAAAACATCTTCATTTTACAACCTTTGGCCAACCACTATCTCTCTTGTAGGTTTTCTCTGAGGATAAAGCAATCAATCTAGAGCCTATCTACCTTACAAGATTATCCAGAAGATAAAGGATTTCACCCTGAATACACTAGAGGAAAGTCCAGTTAAACATATTTATTTGTTTTATTTATAGGTCACCTTTCTCCTGATGGGGATGCAAGGTAATTCACAGTATTAAAAAGAACAAGTTAAAACACAGTATTAAGCATAAAAAGAATTAAACTTGAGTAATAATTAAAATAAATTAAATCATTGAAACAGGATTAAAACATTTAAACTTTAAAAATGAACATAAATAAAAATATATTAACAAAGTCTGTGCTTTTCATATCATATTGCACATAGAATAACTAATTTCCCTATAAGCAGAGGTGATAATGAACATTATTTAATTATTTCACATTAGTCCAAAGTCTATTCTCCAATTTCTACACAGGAAGAAATACTTTACACTTCTTCTATTTAAAAATGTAATTTTAAACGTCTAACTTTAGGGGTTTTTTTAGTATTTTTCCCCAGGATTACTCAATAGCGGTTTGTTTGTTTTTTAAGAAATAAAACTTCATGATTCTTTTAAAATGGAAATGGTACTTAATTTTAAAAATCTTTTCAATAAATTTTCTTATATAAGTTCAAACATTGAGAGGGATGTTTTTTTTATATTATTATTGTGTGGGTGAGTGTACATAATCCATTACTGAAATTCTAGATTCATGTAGCCTGCCAGAATCCAAATGAAGTAGAACCTAAAGGATTGCAGAAGGTCAGAAAAGTATTGGGGTGGGACTCATGGAATCCACTTAACCCTATTAAAAATGCAGGAAAATGACTGGATGTGCATAGTAGTTGTATGTGCATAAGATTGTACAGGCCAGCTGATCAAAGATTGGAGGTTGAGGGCAGGACCAACACAAAAATAGGTTCTGGCAGGCATATAGTAGTCATTAGCCTGAGAATGAGACACAAGCCATAATGAATCCACGGTCACTCCTGATTCATGCCCAGCCAATATTTAGTATAGCAGAATGCGATGCAAGCCATTGTGCTTGATTACTCTACTGTCACACACAGACAAGCACACACAATAACCATAATAAAGTGAAAGAAAAGTAGAGAAAATGCTAAGCATTAAGAACAGCCTTGCTGGAACAGGCCACAGCCCATCCAGTCCAGCATTCAGTCTCACACAGTGGCTCACCATTTCCTTCAGGGTATTCTCAAGGAGATGCCTTCACCTGCTTAGGATTCCCTGGAAATGGCATTGAGAGATATCCTGCCTATCTCTCCAACCCCGATGTTGTCCTTAAGTGTCCATAATTATAGCCATTGATACCCTTTTCCTCCATTAAGATAATATCAGATGATGTAACCTCTTTTAAACAAATTAATGAAATTAATCATGAACTGTAATCTAGGCTTCAATGTTGTGCTACTGATTCTAATCAATAAAAACCTGACTGAACCAAAGTAGTATCAAAGTCAAAAATACAGGAAAGCCTTAGATCAAGGATTCTCAACCTGCGACCCGTGGGCTGGATGTGGCCCGCAGCACCATTTCATATGACCCCCTACCGCCTCCACCACACCAAGTTGGAAGTGCCATGTGGTGGAGGAAGGACAAAATGGCTGTCCATCCCCCAAAGCTGTCTAGGGAACGTGACCCGGCCACTGGCTTTAAAAGGTTGAGAACTCCTGCCTTAAAAACAAAAAAAAGTTGGTGAACATTATTAAGCATAACACAACTTGCAAGTTACTTATCAACAAGAAACAAATTGTCCTTCCAAATAAGCCTCAGGTGTGTACGTTAATAATAATAGGGTACCCACAATATCAAACTGCAAAATTCACACACAGGATGTGGGGGTCTAAATTAACCCCCCAGATTTCTAAATAAAAACAGATTTTTGCCACTAGCATGCACATATAATTAAACTACAAATCAACTGGAAAAGTGACAAACACGTAAGTTTCTAAATTACTTGTTAACAAGAAACATCACAGATCTTGCAATTATAACATATACTTCCTCGACTGTTTGAAGAACTCTGAAAACATCTTTGGGAAATTCACACCATAATGAGTTACTCAGGTTCCAAACAATGTAAGCAAACAGCTATTATCTACTGTAGACAATAAAGCTTCTTGGAGAAGAAAAAGCCATGGATGGATTCGATTCAGCCTTTGCATCGGACAGAGAGCAAAAAATACTTTGAATTCACTCATTGTTTAAGAGGAACAAACTGCGATGCATTTCACCATGTAGTCAAGCACTAAACAGCACACTGTTAAGAATTCATCTGGGACCCTGTAAAGGTGATGTTATTTTATCAGCCACAGTCTGGCTTTTGAGCTGCAGGGGCATATTCTATATGTCAGCATGATGTACACGTGACTCAGCATGATGTACATGATGTCCTATTGAGCAGAAAATCTTGACAGTGTAGTAACATGGGACTTTATCACTTGAGCAAACATGCTGTTCTGCAAGTAGAGGGTGGATTTTCTTCCTGAAATCACCACTTTTATAACAGCAATACTTCTAAAAAGCAATGTGAGCCCATTCTTCTATGCTGGGTGGACTTTCCACCCTGTGGGAACTCAGTAGAATAATGGTCTGAAACTGATGTACAGAATACGGAATACTGTATACCAAATTTTAAGCCAAGCCTTCTGAATTTGGATGGCATATGCTGCTGCAACTTCCCCTGAATAGCACTGATTACTGTATTTGTCAACTGTAATCTATACCTATGAGGAAGAAGTGTAGACGGTAGTGTCCGGAATGCGCTTCCACACCCCTGGAGCATATCCCGTAACACTTCGTGCACATGTACCTTGTGGAATGAGAACCAACACTGTGAGGGTCCGGAGGCCGAGGGTGGGGCCTGTGCCCCACCAACCTGGACAAAACAACTGTGCATGGGTGAAAAGTCTGAGGGAGGGGCTGGTCGTGCTTGGAGTCGTTGGCGAGCATTGCGCGTGCAGCAACGCACCTGTGCGGAGCAACCAACACGAGACAGCCATTTGGGGCCAAGCGCTTGGCTTCTCCATGCTGGCAGCAGCAGCAGCCAGGCACGCTCTGGCCACAAACAAGCTGGTGCCCGTGCGGGTCATGGTGCTGTCAATGTGGCCGGAGTGGAGGGGGGAAATCCCCCCTCCACTCCAGCCTCAATGACAGCACAGGCATTGCCTGACAGTGAAAGGAAACGAGACTTCATTCCCCCTCACTGACATGCCACAGTGTTGTTTATGTGGCCGGAGAGGAGGGGGAAAATCCCCACTCACTCCAGCCTCAATGACACCACAGGTGTTACCCATCAGTGAAAGGAAAGGAGGCTTCCTTCCCCTTCACTGACAGGCCACGGTGTTGTCAATGGGGCCTGGAGAAGAGGGGGTAAATCCCCCTTCACTCCAGCCTCAATGACAGCACAGGCGCTGCCCGTTAGTGAAAGAAAACGAGGCTTCATTCCCCTTCACTGACTGGCCACGGTGCTGTCTATGTGGCCGGAGTATAGGAGGGAAATTCCCCCCCTCACTCCAGCCTCTTAGACACCACAGGCGCTGCGGCCCAGGGACACATGCCCCATCTCCTCCCCTGGGAAGGGACCCCCGGCCCCCTGGGCAAAGCCGGGCACCTTTGCTAGTAAGCTTATAAAGTAGAATGCATTGCAGAAAGAAATTGAGATGATTCCAAAGTCTAGATTAAGATGTATTGTACAAATTTATTTGATGGGGAATAAATCATTTTGCGAGATTACAAGAAGGATCTGGCTATACCAATATTTTTAACATACAAACATGAAAAAGATACTGCCCAATATAAGAGGTTACCATTGACCTTTATACTATTTGTAACAATCTTAATAAATATAAGATATACAATAGATGTTTTTTTGCACAGAATTGAGAAGCCCCTTCCTCACACTAACACCTCATTCATGGTTCAAGACTAGTTGGAATATGGACTTATGGAAGGCAGTGCAAATATTTCATGATGTTTTTTAAGAGAAGGAGGGACTGGACTTGTATCCCAACCTGATTAATGTAACCACTATTCTGGGCAGCTCACAACATCAACAAATGAAATCACAAAAACAACCAGAAACATTTAAAAAATTAAAAACAACATAACAATCAAAATACAAAACACAAAAAAAATAATTAACACAATAGAAACTAACTTAAAAATAAACTATACACCATTTTTTAAAAGTGCATTTGACCTTACATGTTAAGAGTTAAACCACTGTGGTATCTATCTGTTTATCCCTAACCATAACCCAGTGGCTCCCAACCTTTTTTTTGGCCATGCCCCTCCTAAGCATCGCTAAAATGCTGGTCTCCGCCCTCTTACATATAATTCTTATTATTCAAAAAGTGAACTATTTACATGGAAGAAGTCTAAAAGGCCATTAACTTGGCTTAAACAAGCTTCCAAAGAATTCATGGTCAATAACTCATTCTCGAATTGCCTCCCGTAAAAAATCAAATTGCCTCCCTATGGGGCATATGCTCCACACTGGGAATCGTGGCCCTAACCCTAACCTGAAAAGGAAATAGTATTTGGCAGGAAGAATCTAAACTGTGAAAGCAGTGGGGGAGAATAATCTTAGTATCAGAACTTTGATCCTTTTAGAGGAAGAGGTATCACAGCTACATTTGGCTTTCTACTTCTTCATTTGTGTCAAAAACAATCCAAGAGGGGTATCTACCAAAGGTCATCTGATGTTGAAACTAAAAGTAAAGGTAAAGGTTGCCCTTGCTCAAAAGCCATTCGTATCCGACTCTAGGGTTCAGTGCTCATCTCTCTTTATAGCCAAAGAGCCAGCGCTGTCTGGAACTGCAGACGTTTCTGTGGACACATGGCAGGCATGCCTAGACACCTGAATGCATGGAACACTGTTTACCTTCCCACCAAAGTGGTCCCTATTTATCTACCTGCAATTTCTTGCTTTCGAACTGCTAGGTTGGCAGGAGCTGGGACACAGATGGGAGCTCATTCTGTTGTACAGTGCTCAGGAATCGAACTCCGACCTTCCAGTCATTGAGTTCAGCATCTTAACCACTTGAGCCACCGCAGCCCCTGATGTTGAAACTATTTTAACCCTAAACTGGCAGAATACCTGCATTATGCCTCTTCCAACCACCAGCAAAGCTCCTCTTCTTGCATGCCTCCTCCTTACACACAAACTTGTATTTAATAAACATTATCCTTGATACACTAGTTTATGTGCTAAATTTCTACATGCATGGTGTTTTTATGTGGGAAGACACTGGAAAATAAAACTTTGTAGGTGATATCTGCTTTGATTCTGGATTCACACTTTGCCATCTTTGATTTTCCTGTGCCAGAATTCAAAAAGAGAGGCAAAGTGAATACCAAATTCCCATTTCCTTCCCTACTGGCTCTGCAGAACAATCTTCTTTTTAAAAATTAAGTCTTGTGAATCAAAATTCTTAAGCCACACTTCCCAGATTTCAGAAACCTGCAAAAAAGAAATAAGTTCTATTCAGCCTTTAATAAAACATACATGCTCCACATAAGAATGGAAAGTAATAGCCTCACCATCATGCCATCACTTCCCCACACTTAAAAAATATGCTTGAAGAAGAGAATCTACTGTAAAAGAGTTCTATATGTGAGCAAGAACATGTAGAAACTGGGATTCAGGTTAGTCTGTGAAGCCTTCATAGATGCACTAGGGTTTTCTCTTAATGCACATTGTTTTTGCATGAGGAAAGGAATGATGGAGGGTGCTGGGACAGTTTGTTCTCTTCTTCATTTGCAGAGGACATATGCTTTATTAATGCCTGTACGATGTCACATACATATTTAGATAACTGAACAATCATCTACTGATATGCAACAGCAAATGCCTACAATGACTTCTCAACTTGCTGGAAGTCATCAATGAAATATACACCAATATAGTTATGCTGGTGTGAAGAACTAACAGGATTCTGGTAATAAATTGATTTTTTAAAAGAAAAGGGAATTATCCTACCATTATATATTCATTGTCTCTTCAGTCTTTTCAATATAGCAAATATTTAAATACAGTAGCTATATTCGAGACAAGCTGTTAACTGCACACATATTGTTAGAGTTTTTAGAGCAGTGCTGAAGGAGACGGATGAACAGCATTTGATCTACATTTGGTCAGCAAGCATTACTACAGCACATACAAAATTAGAAGAGTCAAGTTAACATATATGAAATGGGATGTCTTTCTGTGACTTAGTGACCTATGAGATGAGGCAACAGACACAAGAGGCTTATGGAGAATTGGCCACCTGCCAAGGAAGTGAAGAATTTTAGTATCACACAACCAATGACTTCTGTGTTGGAGACCATAAGAAACAACAGATTTGATTCACTTATGCCCATCATGACAAGCCCTGAGACTATCAGAATGACTGGATGCAATTAGATGGTGCCTCAAATGCTGCTACATTTCTTGACATGGCCTCACATGTTGGAAGAGAACAAGAAACTGTTGCCTAACTTTCCGCCATCTTCAACCAAAGCTATACATAAAATATCAGAATAGCCTTTTCAAAAGCATGGCAATCATGACTAGAGTACTCTGAGTGTTGCAATAGAAAGAAAACAAGAGGAAAATTTCAAAGCTCTGATCTCTTTCCTCCATCCAAGTTGGGATACTTTAACATTTTCTCCCACTTTGTCTCACTTTCCAAAATCTATTCTACTGGTCCATCCCAAGTTCCTGACCACATCCATCAGCAATTCCATCTGTGATTCTCTTTAGATAAGACAATATGTGTATTGTGTGCTATCAAGTCAGAATCCACTTACAGTGACCCTAGTAGAACTTTCAAGATAAGTGGGATGTTAGTGGATAGCTCAATGAGTTAGGTATCCGACTGCTGAGCCAGAGGTTGGAGTTCAATTCCTTACTGTGCATCCCTGAAAAGCGAGCTTGTGAAGCCTTGGGCAAGCTACACTGCCAGAAGAAGGGAATGGTAAACCTTTTCTGTGTACTCTCTTCCCAAACAAAGCCCTGAAATGGATTATCATAAATCAGATTTACTTGACAGCGCACAATTATTATTTACCAGTGTCATACCCACCCACCCCCATGGGTTTCCATGGCCAAGCAGCAATTTGAACCTAGATCTCTAAAGTCGTACTCTGCCAATGGGTAGCAAGTATAAATGAAAACTCTGTAAGTAGACAAAAGCTTCTCTAAAGTAGCATAGTAACCATAAGTATGAGCTGTAATTCAGAAAGACTTCCTTTCCTGGCTCTTAGGCTCAATTACCAACTGAATAGGCAGGCAGTCTTAGGCAATTTTTTAAAATTTTATTTTGCTCAAGCATTACATTTCCAGGATCTAAACAAACTGTGGAATTAGTTTTGTAAGTCCAACTGGAGTTTAAGATTTGTTTCTTCAAGGTTTGGACAAAGGCTACATGGCAAAATGCTCCTGAAACCGAAGGGTGTTTCAAGGGTGCTTAGTTGATATGGCATGAGGGCCAATACTCCAGAGAAGGCCATTTTTCCACTTCAAAAGTCCTTGCATGAACCTACGCAACACTGCAGTCTTTATGTATGTTTCTATCAGACAACTCTAGTAAAGCTGAACAAGTTACATTGTAGAAGACATATTCTTCTACATTAACAAAACATATTGCAAACCAATAGATTAGTAGAGTAAGCTAAGTAATAGCTTCTCAAATAAAGTAACAAAGTCTAGGTCAATGGTTCCCACAGTGCTTTGGGGAATTGACTTAGGCTTCTGGGAATTGAAATCCAAAAACCAAAGGTTGAGAAACACTGGTTTAGACTCTACAGTAAAACCCTGATTTACACATGCCTCGAGTTACATAATATTCGACTTACATAATGATTTTTGCACTAAAACCATGTCCTGATTTACATAAATGTCCCAATTTACATAACACGATTTCCTATGGGTTTGCTTCAAGTTACGTAAAAAAATTCATTTTTCCTATGGGGTTGCTTCGATTTACATAAATATCATTTTTCTATGGATTTGCTTCGAGTTATGTAAAAATTCATTTTCCCTATGGGTTTGCTTCAAGTTAAGTGAAAATCCAATTTACATAAAAGCCTATGGAACAAACTTTTTACAGAAGTAGGGGTTTTACTGTACTTCGTTGTGATGAATCTTAAAATAGTAATAGTGAATACTGCTAACAGAAAATAGTGCCAGAACTGTACTTTTAAAAGTAAAAGCTATTCACAGAGAATCCTCTAAAAATTAAGGGGCAGGGGCAGCTCTAGAGGGCAGGGTTACTAAGCCTTAGCCAATTTTCTAAGACCAGCAAAGGTCCTAGGCCCTATTCCCAATATCCTGGCCTACCTCAAAGACGAAGGAGTATCCAGGAAATCCTGGAACTGTCCTTCTTATATGGGGTGAGACCTATTAGAAAAGAGGAAAATATCCACTTGGAAGCAAATACAAAAGGTATATTCTCAAAAGAAATACACTGCCAAAACAAATACATTCACTATGCATTAATGACATTTAATGCCTCCTGGAAAAATCCCGCACTACTGCTGCAACACCTATTTTAAGGTTTGAAGAGAGAGAAAAGAACAACAGATAGCATAATATATCTGATAGAGCAGGGGTACCCAAACTACGGCCCAGGGGCCAGATCCAGCCTCTGTCGGCAATTCATCCGGCCCACAAAGCCCTCGTCGCTCCTGGAAGCAGAAAACGCGCCCGTACAGGAGCTGGATCCGGGCCCCGGGCAATAGTGACCAGCTCTCTGTACCACGTGACCAGCCCACAGCCCAAAGGTTTGGGCACCCCTGTGACAGAGCAATACTCCTCAAGCAGAAAAGTCTGATTTCCACACTTAGTCATTGAAATAACTACTGTGACCTGACCTGTGGTCAAGGTTAGAGGATAAGGGTGAGTTGTTAATAGAAGGTTCAGGACGCTGCAACACATAATGGCTCTTTAGGGAAGACCGTTTTTAAATGCTCTTTTTCATGTGCAGTTCTCACTTGGGAAGGCTGATCTGAACAAACTGAAGTCACTTTCACATACCAAGCTCATGACCACACAGAAATCTTCTGATCATTTGGGCTGAGGTATCTGGTTTACATTCCACCAATCTGAAAGTGGGTATTGCTCATTGTTTTTCCCTCATAGGAGCTATCCCACATTCCTCTGTTAGGCTCTTAGCACGACTGCAGCAGCACACGGGTGTCAATCTCCTCCACTGTTTTTCTCGCAGTAAAAATGTCCACAAGGGAGAGGAGTTAAACTATAGAAAATCCAAGGAAGCTCACAATTATCACGTATTTCAGGCACACATGCACCTCAAGCCTCTGGTCTGTTGTTAAATAGTGTAAATGAGAGAGAAAACATTCACAGAGTATTTATGCACCAGCAGCAATTCCAACAGAATCTGTTCTAAATCAACAAACAGGTCAGCTAGGCACAGACTGCACCAGATGCAAAGCGCGTCAATCACCTACAAACAACTGGGAAAACTAAAATCCTAGCAGGATCTGCAATGAAGATGAAGACCTTGTATATGTGCTGGCTACGCTAAAAGGGAACTGGACAGGGAGGGAGGGGTGGCACCTATGGGGGGTACTGCATGACATCATGGATTGTAGCCACCAGGTAACATACTTCTGCCCACCTCTGAGGGGTGCCAGTCCCTGGGGTGCACCGGGACTTGTCCCTGTGTCCCAAATGGCCAGCATGGGCCTGTGTGGGATCAAAACCTGGAATCAAAGTACAAAACAGAACCCAAACAGAGCTTGGCTTGCAAGCAAATCATTACTAAACTAGGAACAGGAGTTGAAGGCTGGCTGAGTAAAGCCACAGGAAGTAAGGTGGTTGGCATGTTGGCAGTTCGAGACCCGGGTACTGCATGATGGATTGAGCTCCCATCTCTGTCCCAGCTCTTGGGGACATGAAAGGAGCCTGATTTGGACATTCCCTGAGTGGAGTTTCTTCCACAAAAATCCTTTCAACCCAGAATAATTTCTAACACAAAATTATCATTATACAGTACTGAATAACCAAAGCAGTGGTGGTAGGGAAAGGAAAGGGAGAACAAGTAGAATAAAGTATTGGGAAATAATACACTTTCTAGTAGTTTCCACATTTGTTCCAAATTATTCAGGTCTAAAAAAAAGGGCATTCTGTGAGATTCTAAACTTGAATTTGCTTGTCCCAGAATAATAGAATCACTGAGTTGGAAGATCTAAAAATGGTATCAGCGCAATCTCCCAACAAGGTAGATTAATTTGCATACCAATCCTCAAAAGGATGTGCGTGCCATTCAATTCAAAGTGTGACACAAAAACAAAGAATGTGGAGAGTTGTGTACAAAGCCCATTGAGACAACCTAAGAAAATGAGCAAAACGCTTGCTACTTAGTTTACATGAAATATCCCCCCCTAAATGTTATTAGGTCAGGTCTGCATAGCATGTAATCCAACAAGAGAAAAAGAGTCCAGCCATGTGCATGGAGCAGCCAGATAACTGCAGCTGTTCTGCCATTTCAGGCAGGAAACATAAAAAGTACTTGTACTAGGACTACGGCAGCCACGCAGCCAACAGGCTGCTCTCAGGTTGGGGCTCGGGTCTCTAAGAATTAGTGAAACATGTCCTTGATACCTAACATATTTTGACTTCTGCAATATCTGATCCTAATCCTAATGTGTGGCACAAAATTAAAATAATAGTTTCGATAAATCTAGTTTTAAAAGCCTAACAATATTGGTTAGGGTTCTCTTATGGCAACTATTATATGTTATCTAGGCTAAAACCAATGTCGATAGTACTTGGAGCAGACCCATTAATGGGGACTTCAGTTATTTATTTATTTGATTTCTATACCGCCCATCTGGGATATTTTCCCACTCTGGGCAGTTTACAATAGTTAAAACAATATACATACAACAACAGTAGATGGAATTCAGATATGGCATAGTCCGATTATACACTTATTTATTGGCTATAGGGAGAATGTTCTTATAAGCCTCTTCAAGAAAGATGTTTCTTTAAAACATCTAGCGGTGGGGCCTGGGGAATAGCCATATTATGACGTTTCATTCATTTAGATGGAACAACTCCAGCATTTATCTCAATTTTTTCCTACTAAGTATTGCCTATACAGGTCTTCTAGATATTTTGGGCTTCCACTGCCAAAATCCCTAGCCAACATGCCCAGTAGTAAGCTGTGGCCCAAAGCTTCCCTACCATTTTGCTGATACTTCTCTACTTTTGTTTTGTTTTGCTGATAACTTGAATAATTAACTCCTCATACTATGCCATGCATTTGTGTGTGACACCTACACTTACAATACTCTTTGCTGCTTAATGTTTTTATACCAGATAGACCGGAGCACAAGTCACCCACTGCCATATCCCCTGGGTATACATTCCAAGATCTTCCACAGATACCTGAAGCACCATATTACAATACACATCCTTGAGTCATTTAAGCAGGGAATGCTGCAAATGCCTCTGCCAATCTTTCATGTCTGCTCAAGAAATAAGTCCCCTGGAAACACAACCTGTTCCTTCTCAGTATGACATTGTAACACAGTGGGCTCTAGTAGCCAGCTTTGGTAATTCGCCTTGGAAATACATATATTTTTCACAGAATATTTTTGGATAACTGAAATCACAGATACTAAACCCATAGATATGTAAGAAGGATCAATATTATGAAATATTACTATTCATGTTTCTATTATATACATCTGGTTTTTTATTGTGTGCTATAACAGACAAGCTCCATAAAGAGGCACATGTTAAATAAATTACATTTTAGATGACATGTCAGCAAATCTTAAACACCTTACTTTTTATTTGCATCTGATCATTTAACTGTTAGCCTAGCCATCAAGAACTGTCTTTTCTTACATGTTGCTGGGAGTATCCTAACTAACTTTTATATTCTCTTGATTGACAACCCCAGTTCTCAATGCATATCAGACTCATTAATTTAAGGAAGATCACTTCATGTGATGACAAATTGAGAAAACTTCCATTATTGTGCAAGAAGACATGAAAGCATCTTGTTATTAACTAACAAAGAGAGAAGGCAAATACAGTGGTACCTCATGCAATGATTTTAATCCGTCCCACTGGGCTCATTGTTCTATGGAACAATTGCTATACGGTGCATGCATCGTATAGCGATTTTGCCTATGGGATGCATCATACAACAATTTTTTTTCGCTAAGTGGTTTTTCCCATTGAAAAACTGTTGTACGATTTTTTTCCATAGAGAAAATTGTTATGCGAGACACCATTTCCCCCCAAAGCCTAATTGTTATACGATTTCATTGCTATGCGGGGTGATTGTTGTAAGCCAATCTTACGCAGAAAGAATGGCAGAGTAAGAACCAGTGGAGACATTACCACAGGTAGCTAATCCCTGGAACATCCTTAAACAGTGAAAAGTCTGTAACAGGAACAGGCAGAAAATTGCAGTAGCTATTTCATGACTACAAGCATTGTAATATACATTTTTCCAGCACATAGAAGTAGCTGCTGTAATTTCCCATGTTTCCCCATACTACATGAATTTATGCACAGGAAACAAATGGAAAATCTTTCAAAACAGAACATCAGCACCAGATGAATGGCAGTAACATTCTGTCTGAACTGAAAATATGTATTAGGGTGCAGAGTGCCATATTTTTGAATTATTTAGACATAAGTGATCCAGCATATATTAAAGATTACATCAGAAAAGCAGCTGCATTAAAATACTATCTGATATGTAAACAGGGTGGATTTCACTATCAGCAAGACTAGATTTAAATCAAGGTTTTCTACATAAAGGTTCATAAAAACACAAAAGGTTTCATCTTAATTTTTACTGTTTGCCCTTCCCTCCTCACACTTAGCTTCTTAGTCAGATCTGTTCCGCTACCAACAATCATCTTCTACTCACTGAAATTTTGGAAACTTAATACTTAAGAGGCAACAGGCTGATTCTGGGTACATTTGCAAAAGAACAATGGGATTAAGTTATTTTTCTCGACTCTGTATGTTTATTTTATTTTTAAAAATTATGTGAAAAAGAGGCATATGTTCTCTGCAGGCACAAATTCAACATTTTGAGAACTGCAAAACTAAGCATCTGAGACAATATTTCCTAGCTAGAGAAACAGCACAATTATCTTACAGAAACTGCTGGAAGAACATGATGTTGTCAAATGACTTAATGGAATTCATTAACTAAAAAATTATATAGCCTCATACTACATAATTAAAACCTAATCCTTATTTCATGATAAGATTTGGAGTATAATGTATCTTAAATAGGAAGTTACTTTTAGATAGATTTTGCCCTCAAAAAACATTTATTTAATAAATCCAATATAAATAAAAATGTCTTAAAATCCGAGTTTTTTATTTTAAAAAAATCCTTGATTTTTATTTCCTCCGGTGTTTGAGGAAAGATGCTTTTTACACAGGGGAATATTTACAAAAACAGGGAACCTGCATCTGAACTGGTATGTTGGACACATCTACTACTTCATAAAGCAATATACATGCATACCTATATAAAAATAAGTTCCACTGAGTTTAATGCAGGGGTGCCAAAACTTTTTGGGCCATGGGCTGGTCACATGATCAAGTGGGCCAGTCACGTGGTTCCTCCCACCCAGAAGTGGAAGTAAAACATGCATGCATGTGTGCATAACATGCCCATGAAGAACACTGCCGTAAATGACCAACAGCTGCCGTAAAAGCATTTATAACAGCCGTGGGTCATTTACGGCAGCGTTTTGCACATGCACAGGCACATTCTGCACATGCACACACGTGTTTTACTTCCATTTCCAAATAGCGGCAAGGACATCAGTAGCCGGACTGAATGGCGTCGGGGGATGGACCCGGCCTGCAGGCCGCAGTATGGGCATCCCTGGTTTAATGGGTCTTGTTCCCAAGTAAATAAGACTGCAGCTTCTGTCCAATCGACATGCAAACTCTAAAATGAAGCAGCCACAAAGTCTTGAATTCTCACAAAGTGTATAGCTATTTAACAAATAAACATGGTGGTCCCTTTCTTACCCACTTCTTCCATATTAGAGGCAGTTTCTATTTATTTGGTGAAACCAAGAACAAATGGGCCAAGCACACATTTACTGTCCTGCATGTTTTGATGATGAGATGGCTCCACTTTTGTGAACTCCTGTGAGAATGAAAACCATTTTTGTTCTCTTGTGATCTAACACACCAAGAAGTAACGGAGATGAAGCAGGAGAGTGAGGCAGAAACAGACCGCAGGAAGAAAAAGTGGGGAGAACTGTGAAGTGAAAAAAATAAGGGGAGCATAAGGAAAAGAAAGGACATACGGAAGTCTGGGGTGAGAGTACAGAGTAACTGGGAAGTCCAAATACAAATACTGTAGAACTAAAGGGACTGCAGTGACTCAAGTGACTAAGACGCTGACTGGGAGGCGGAAGGTCAGCAGGTCGATTCCCGAATACTGCAGGACAGAATGAGCTCCCGTCTTGGTCCCAGCTCCTGCCAACCTAGCAGTTCGAAAGCAAGAAATTGCAAGTAGATAAATAGGGGCTACTTTGGTGGGAAGGTAACAGCGTTCCGTGTCTAGTCATCCCTGCCACATGACCATGGAAACTTCTGCAGAAGCAGACAGCGCTGGCTCTTTGGCTTTGAAACAGAGATGAGCACTGAACCCTAGAGTCGGATACGACTGGCTTTCGAGCAAGGAAAACCTTTACCTTTACCTTTACCTTAAAGGCAAGGAAGGAAGGAAGGAAATGCGCAGAGATGAGCATAGCTTAAGAAATAGAAAAAATAACAGAGATAGAGTACAGATAAACCTATGGTGCTGCTGAAAGAAAACAGGATGGGGTACAGAGTTTAAAAAGATGAGAAACGAAGCTGCAAGAGTCTTGTGGAGGGCAGGTAGAAAATGGACTGAGAGAGAGAGAGTAGGTTGGGAGACTGGGCAAACAGAAGCAGTAAAGCAGGATGGCGATGCAAAGAGTGTGCTTTGTCACATCTGGAACAATAGATGGGGCAACTGAATGCTCTTCAAGACCTAGCTGAAGTGCATTTATTTTTCTTCCTCCAGATCTGCACCTGTCATGGATGAGCAAGTATCTTACCAGGATTCATGTCTACGCTGTCTTGGACTGCCACAAATAGGCACACACACAGAAACAGAATTCCCAAGCAAGCTGCTACTGCCGCTTTTGCCTTGCCTTGGAGAGCAATGATGCACAGTATCTCAAGTTTAACCCTTTGCACCTGCAGCTGTGGTGGCAACAGCAGCAGTAAGAGCTTCGCACACTGGCTAGCATGTTCTGCCTATCAATGCTGCAATCAGGCTAAGTGCTACTTGGCTTTGGCACAGACAGACAGACAGGCAGGAAGGAAAGGAGGAAGGAAGGATCCCTATTACAGTGAACAGAAGAAAACAAAATAAAGAACCTGTCTTTGGAAGGGGACAAAAAGTTCATAGTCAATGACCTTTGCCAAGACTAACATTATATCATATGGATGGCAGGAAAAATACTGATACCATCGGTGACTGATCTGGTATAAATCCTCCATCTGGAAAAACCCTGAAAAACAGAGATGCAAACTTACAACAGACAGAGAGCAGAATTTGGGTTGCAGTACTGTAGCTTAGTCACTGCGTCACAGGCGTATTTTTTGCCATTAATGTTGTGAGTTGTCCTTCCTGAGTACTGAAAATATTGATGTAGCTTTGCATGATACAAATGGGACACTCCCATTCTAGATGAAGCCACAAATCTAGAAGATGTTGCACACTCACTGAACTCCATGTGGCAGAGGAATGCAGAAAGAAATTTTGTGTCTGGTCCTTTCAAATAAAATATAAGATAGTCTTAAAGAAAGAGGAAGCAGCAGAACATCTTTCAGATGAGCAAGTATCACGTTTTCTGGCCACAAAAAAAGGAAAGTGGTGACTTCTTTAGGTTTATGTGTGTGTGTATGTGGCTTCCAACCTAAACCTCAGCTTTTGCCTCTGGTTCAGCAGGGTGTTCTATACATTCAAAAAACAACACTTATTTATTATTTTATAGATTTGTGATCTGCCCTCCAGATGGGGAACACAACTAAGGGCGGCTAACAGCATACAGAAGGGAAAAAAATACAATACAGCAACAGTTAAAACAACAACAGCTAAAAACAGTACCTAACCCCTCTACACACACTAAAAACAGAATTAAAACACATAAAACTAGTCAGTTTGTCATTAAAAACTACCCTCCCCCCCCCCAACAATAAAATAGAAAGAACAAAGACAAGCCGGATCCCTCACACAGGCTAAACGAGCCAGCGGCCTTGCACAGTAGAGTCAAGCATGCCCCACACCCGTTGGCATAGCCAGGTCTTCAACATTTTTCTGAAGGGGAGAAGATCCAACTGGAGTCACAGTTCTGGTGGTAAGAGGTTCCACAGGGCTGGGGCAGACGTGGAGAACATGAATATTTTCACAATGCACATTATTATCTCACTGGCGCATCTCCTTCAAAATCTGTTCTCTCTCTTTCATACAATTTCTCTGATGAGCAACAATAGCTTTTTGCAACACCTCATGACCAATTCACATCTCTTTCCTAAAGTGAACACTAATTAGGACATTTGGGACCCTCGGTCATATTTTATTCATTTCTATCTTGACTGATCAAGTTTGGGGCCAAAAACCACTCCTAAGAAGCTACTTTTATTTCAACAAGGAAGAGGAAGGGAAATCTACCTAAAATACAAATAGCACCTCTGAAAAATCTGCCTCTCAAGAGTTCGTCTTCTTTCGTGTCCCAATCAAACCCTAGACTGCCATAATGAATCCACTTTATTTGCTTTGTCATTGGCCAAACCCAAGTCCTCGTTGGTGCATCTATCTGCAAGCAATCATACCAGTAAATGACCTGGATTCTGTGTCTCTCCACATTCACACCACGTGTTGTTGTCCACCAGCAATCCCCACTTGAGCATATTGGTCTTGCATTTAGGGACTCCAACTCTCAGCCTATTCAGGGTCCTCCAAGTAAAGTAGGGGAGATTGAGATCTTCAGCTATAATAGCTATATTGATGGGCTAAAGAAGTGGAGACCAGATGCCCTTGTGGGTGTGAAAATTGCAGGGCGGATGGGGACAGCAGGAACCTCCTTATCTCTTCCACCCCAGAGCTAACCTTAGGGAATTGTAATAGCTGAGAAAGACAGATGAGAGACACCTGGGTCAGGATGTATTGACCACTGGGAAGGCTGTTTCTGTGGAAATATTGACCCACAGCCCTGGAACCCCATTAGCTGAGTAAGATCAGGCAAGGGGAGAGTGGGTATAAGAGTAGGTAAGGAACAACATGGCAGGGTTTAGCACTGGGCTATCCTGAGTGGATCACTGACAGATCTGCGGAGCTTTATGCAAGTGTTGCCCCTGTAGAGATCAGGATAGTTTAAGAGTAGTTACCAAAGAGAAAGACTGGCATGCTAGTCTTGCTCAGAATAAGTTGCCAAAGCTGGATGGTCCCACTCTTGTGTTCCCTTCCGAGTTGGGTAGGTTTTGTGGACAGAAAGATTTGTTCTATACTTTCTTTTGGCTTAATTTGGTTGTTTTACTTTCCACACCAGAGTCTGTGGGTGCGTGGAGATCTTTTTCTTTTGGGTGTATATGTAACACTGTTTTGCCTTGTTGTTCAGTCCTTTTTGTTTTCTCTTGTTTTTCCAATAAAGTTTGCTTCTAAAGACAATATTGAGAGCCATTATGTTTACTGAGTGTTTCTGGAGCACAAAGTCCAGTTTTTAGCTTTGATACGTGTGAATACAGATGGAGAGCTACTGAAAGGAAGGGTGGATGCACACAAGACCTAGCCCAGTGATGGCGAACTTTTAAGAACAAGTGCCCAAGCTGCAACCCAAAACCCACTTATTTATCACAAAGTGCCAACACAGCAACAGGGGAGGAAGGAAACTCTCCCATTGGGCTGCTGGGCAGAAGGGCAGGGCAAACTCTGTGCTGGTGGACAGAGGAAGCACTCCCATTGGGCTGCTGGGCAGAGGGGCGGGGTGAACGCTGTGCTGGTGGAGAGAGGAAGCGCTCCCATTGGGTTGCTGGGCAGAGGGGTGGGGCAAACTCTGTTCTGGGGTGACTGCACGGGTGCCCACAGAGAGGGTTCCAAGTGACACCTCTGGCACATGTGCCATAGGTTTCCTACCACTGACCTAGCCTGCGAGTCTTTCCCTTTTGGGAGACTTGCTCCTGCCAGGAGCAGAAGGACTGGGAGGGGAGGGGAGATTTCCATAGGCCAGAGTTTGAGGGCCACCTGAGTGCTGCCAAGGGCCAGAGAAGGATATTTGCTACTTCTGGTTTTCCAACTCTTTACACTGTGTTTTGGAGGTGTTTCTATAAGGATTTTTCTGTTACACTTCCACTTCCCATTCACTCCATTTCTATACATGGAACAACATGGATTTCTTTACATGGAACAACAGTTAGGATATGACAAAAACCGTTAGGATATGACAAGAATTCTACACATGGAACAACAGTTAGAATAAGTAAAGAGCTGTTGTAGTGTCTAGCTAGCCGTTGTGGGGATAGGAAACTCAGTAATGTTTTTACATAGGGCACTGCTTGTGCAACACTGTATCAGTTCATTTAAATTCATAAAATGATAATATTTCCCCATTAGTCAACACTTTGATGGAACTAGATGAGAAAATGAGATGGGTGCCAGAAAAAAAAAGTCTGAACCAGATGGCAATTCTATACTGTTTCTTTATTATGCAATTAATTAATTAGGGACCCAGCAATATCTAAATAGTGTAAGGCTTGAACACTAAATTGCATATTGTGATTTCAAAATTGATGGGATGAAACCACTCTCCTGAATAAGACTACATGTTAATGGACAAAATATGGTCAACAGAAGCAGCACAGCCTTTGCTTTAATAGCATGCATAGGAGAATACAAGGACAACTTTGCAGTAAAACTCTGTCTAAACAGAAACAAACCAAAATGTATTGGACCACTCATCTAGCGATCACAAGGAACATGAGTTGATGTGTTATAATGAACAAAGCCATTGGACCATCTAGTTAAGTACAGTGGTACCTTGCTTAAAGAGCATAATGCCTTCCACGGGATTGCTCTTTAAGCGAGTTTGCTCTTTAAGCGAAACACCATTGTAAGTGACCAATTGTGACTTCTGCCGGGGGAGGGGGTTGTGAACCCCGATTTAGTTGTTAAGCAAGTTTTTGGTTGGTTTTATTTGTTAAGCGAGGCAATGATTCAGAGAAAATTCTGCTCTTTAAGCGAGTTAGTCTCTAAGGGAGGCACTCTTTATGCGAGGTTTTGACTGGTAGTGTTCCCCCAGTTTCAAGTAATATTCTTCCTCAACCCCACCTGGATAGTCCCAAGTATTTGTGGTTTCCCATCCAAATATAAAAAGACTGACCCTGCATTCTTTCCAAAATCAAATTAAGAATGGGTATGTTTGTCCTAGCAATCTGCAAGCAAGTTATTCAAATGAATGTATACTTGCTGAACATATAATTGAAGGGAGGATACATACAGAAAAGCCATGAACAAATCAAAATCCATATTCAAATATGTTTCATACTTCAGTGTGTGTTAACAGAGACTATCCAAGGTTTCTCAACCTTGGGCTCACAGATGTTATTGGACTTCAATTCCCAAAAGCCCTAATCAGCAAGTGTGATGACTTGAGCTTCTGGGAATTGAAGTCCAAGAACACCTGGAGGCCCAAGGTTGAGAAACTCTGGACTATACCTTCTAGATCAGTGTTTCCCAACCTTTGGCTTTTGGACTTCAGTTCCCAGAAGCCTAAGACAATTCTCCAAAGCACTGATCAGCCAATGTACTGAAGTCCCCCTGTGAGGTATGTGCCCCACGTTCTGAACAACTGTTCTATACCAAATTATGCATTGCTAAATTTCCACAGTGCAGCTATAACATAATAAGAGCAAAAAATAAGTTTGTAGCATCTTAAAGACTGACATGTTTATTTCACACAAGCTCTCATGCACTACAGCCCACTTCTTCAGATGCATGGAATGTAACCTAAGTAGAGAGACAATTGAATGTCCCCAGTTCATCTACAATCATGGTTCTCAATATAAGGCACGTGCTCACAGGGGGCAATTTGATTTTTAAGGGAGGCAATTTGAGAATGAGTTATTAACAGTGAATGGCCTTTTAGGCTTCCTCCACGTGAAAAAGAGTTCATTTTTTGAATAATAAGAATCATATGTCATGGGGGTGAAGGGTAGGAATCTGGAGTTTAGAGATGCTTAGGTACTGCAGTGGCTCAAGTCGCTAAGACGCTGACTGGGAAGCAGAAGGTCAGCAGTTCGATTCCCGAGTACTGCAGGACGGAAATGAGCTCCTGTCTTCATCCCAGCTCCTGCCGACCTAGCAGTTCGAAAGCAAGAAATTGCAAGTAGATAAATAGGGACCACTTCGGTGGGAAGGTAACAGCGTTCCGTGCGCTCCGGTGTCTAGTCATGCCTGCCACATGACCATGGAAATGTCTGCAGAAGCAGACAGCGCTGGCTCTTCGGCTTAGAAACAGAGATGAGCACTGCACCCTAGAGTCGGATACGACTGGCTTTCGAGCAAGGGAAACCTTTACCTTTACCTTTACCTTTACCTAGGTGGGGCATGACCAAAAAAAAGGTTGGGAAACACTGGTCTACAACGTAATGAACTGGAAGAAGAATGTTCACTCATGGGGCAGGAGAGATACAGTACAGTACTTTTATATTTTGAGTGAATGCTTTGGAGAGCTTTAAGTGACGACGTCTGTTTATTGAGGCTACATTTCATGCTTCTAAAGATGTGAGTTACAATCTATGAAAGCATATGCCAATAAAATTTGATAGTCTATATTTGATGGGTTCACTGCAACAATTTTAATAAAGCTATCTCTTGCAACATAGATTAATTTAGCCTGGACCATTTCTACAGATATGCTTCATCATCCCCTCCATTGAAACATAAAACAAGGGATAGCAGACTATCTTCTGAATCAGTGTTCAACAGTCTCCTGGAGGCGGCTGGACTCCCTGTTTAATCAGACACAAAGCCAATCACTTGCAGAGGCAGAGCCATATAAGCTTGCTTTAATTACAATATAGTAACACCAATTAGAGATCCATCTAATCGAGGACTTAGTACTTCCTACTTTGGTATTACTCCCATGTTGAGATAATTGCTGCTAATTAAGTTTGGAACTAATTAAGCCAAATGATTTCATTTATACCCACGAATATGACTTCCAGAAAGTCCAGAATTAAAACACAAGTGATGAATATGTATTTCTCTGTGGGTTGGTGGGACTGTGGGTGTAGTCATAGGCCAAAGCGATATGGTTTCTACTTCAGAGCAGAAATCACACAGAGTAGAAATTTCAGAGTAGAAACTACCATCAAAGGAATATGATATATTAGTCTCTGCTTTAACTGGAGATGTGGAATTTACACAATCTATATCAGCCTGGCCAAAACACAATTTTAAAGTGTTTTACAAATAATCATAATCCTAAAATGATCTTAATTTTGTACTGTGGACCGAGAAAAGTTTTGCAAACACAAATAGCCTTCCAATTTAACCTCTGTTATCTAGATTGTGATACCACATGGCATGAACATAATGTTCCAAGACAGAAGTCTATAAGAGAAAATATACATTTACCACCTGAGATTCAGTAAGCTGAACATAGGTTGCAAAGAACTCAGAAAAAAATTGGGAACATCTATATGTTCATTGAGCATAGGCTAATCATTTCACACTACAAGTGTAGTTTATGGTTGTAACAACTACATGGCAAACAGTACAGGATTTGCTGCAGAAATAAAATGGATGCATTCAATTTTTAAAAGCTGATCACATGATGCAAAAGCCTAATCCTTTCTGCTTCTGAGGCAGAGTTTTATTTCTTTTCTTTAGTGATTTAAATGGTATTTTCTCCATGTGATCATTTGTTACATTCTCCAAAAGGACTGGGGAATATGACTATGGGTTGTGTTCCGGTGACACACTAAGTGCAATGTTTTAGGAAGTGGGAACACCTTCTCCTGCAATCTTTCTCCCAAGCTGTCCAAAAGATTTGTTTTTTCAGGAAAACAAACTACCAATCTTAGTGCTTGATCATCTTATCACTACATTTATATAATAGATTGGCACTAGATCACTTCTTCATAAAAAGCCTCCTCAATGATTGTGGCGTTTTTGAACCACAATTGGGCATACCCTAGTAAATGGCAACTTTGTGTTGCCAGCTAATCTCTCTCTCACTAAGTCAGGCAAACAGAACTTCAGAATGAACTCACCAAAAGATGCCTTCATTTTGCCAGTTTCACGTCTGACCTAGACACGGAAGAAGAACCTCTTCACAGACAAGAAAAATTAAAAATCACTACAAAAATGAAACAACTCCAACAAACTACAGTAGACTACTATGTTTCCTCAGTATGTGTTACATGTTTGTGTGTATACGTATTTATCATGGAGCATTCTGGAAAACTGATACTTCTCTCTAGCCATGCAACACTTTAAACCAGGGGTTCTCAACCTTTTCAAGTCAGGGGCTGCGTCACGCTCCCTCAAACAGTTGTTTCTGTGGTCATGTGGCAGGCATGACTAGACACCGAAGCGCACGGAACGCTGTTACCTTCCCACCGAAGTGGTCCCTATTTATCTACTTGCAATTTCTTGCTATTAAACTGGCAGGAGCTGGGACAAAGATGGGAGGTCATTCTGTCCTGCAGTACTCGGGAATCAAACTGCTGACCTTCCGCCTCCAAGTCAGCGTCTTAGCTACTTGAGCCACTGCCGTAAATGAGTCTGTGGCTGTCGTAAATGCGTTTACAGCTGTTGTAAATAAATCCGCAGTTGATTCCAGCAGTGGCAGCTGGAGCAAGGGCTGGATTATTTTGTGCCAAAGGCTGGATCCGGCCCATGGGCTGTAGGTTGAGAACCTCTGCTTTAAACAGCCCGCTGAGTTCACAATGAACTATAAAAGGAAAACCAGGTATTCGCAGAGAGTAGAATCAAAGAAGAGGGGTTGTGGGCTGTGGCAAAGATCAAACCACATTAGACTAAGATGTCAGTATGGACACTGGCACAAAAATAATCCACGGTCTACATGTGATCACCTAAACCAGGGGTGTCCAAACTACAGCCCGGGGTCTGAATCCGGGCCCCGGCGGAAATTCATCCAGCCCGAGAAGCCATATGGGTGTGTTTTACTTCTGCTTCTGGGAGCGATGAGGGCTTTGTGGGACGGATGAATTGTCATCGGGGCCAGATCTGGCCCCCAGGCCATAGTGACCATTCCCCTGAACCTGTATCATTTAATATTCTAAATCTAATACTAGCTCATTCTGAAAGAATTAATGGGGACCAAATTGTAAAAGTATATTCTTGTCCTTGACCACTATTGTACCAGCCCAAGTTCTCAGTAGCAATCAAGTGATACTTCCACTATATGCATAATATCTGGGTATAAGAAACAAAGGTGATTGGTAAGTCTTTCATTCGCACCTCTATGAGGAATGGCCCATGAGGAAATCCTTCCTAAAGGTTTATTTAATTTTCTTCTAACTTTTCAAATACAGTACTAATAAGCCTGCCGCAATTGGTAACCTCTCTACTCCCCTTGCATCATAAAACCTACTCTTCGGTACTGGAAAATCCTCTGTAGCATCCTTTTAGCACAAAATTGAGCAATGAGGGGGAGGACAAAAGTCTCGATTCTGTTAGCAATGAATACCAAAGTACATTGTAAAATCTCAGCTACTGACTTTAGGATCTAAAGCAGGGGTTCCCAACCTTTTAAAGCCAGGGACCAGGTCACGCTCTCTCAGTTAGCTTTGAGGGCCGGATGGCCATTTTGCCCCACCTGCTTGATAACGTGGCCATTTTGTCCCAACAGCTTCACAGGGGGTGGCCATTTTGTTTCTTGGATGCTCTTGAAGTGGCACATGAAATGGTGCTGCAGGCTGGATCCAGCCCACAGACTTTAGGTTGGGAACTCCTGATCTAAAGCTTCTTATACCCTGCCCACAAAATTTACCGTGAAGTCTAGTGAAACCCATTTCACAGAGTAATAGGCAAGGGTGAAGTTATGTTGTGTATACTGTATATATAAAAACACAGATCAAACCAGAAGATTCATAGCTTTTTCCAAAATGCAGGCAATGGTTTATCTAAAACATTTTAGCCTTCCCCAAGTTTATACATTGACATAAGGATATCTGTCTTTCTTTACTTTACTATATCTATTAACCAAAGGTAACTGATGCCCATCAAGACTGATTAGGCAGGGTCATTCGTGGAAGACAGGAAAACGCAAAGATCTAAATCAGGGGTGCCCAAACTTTTCAGGCTGCAGGCTGGTCATGTGGTTGAGCGGACCGGTTACATGGTTCCTCCCAACAGAAGTGGAAGTAAAATGCACCCATGCATGCGCAAAACACTGCCGTAAATGTACCTGCAGCTGTTGTAAATGCATTTATGACAACCGCGGGTGCTTTAGGCAGCATTTTGCACATGCATGCGACAAGGACGGTGCAGGCCGGACCTGGCCTGTGGGCTGTATTTTGGGTCACCGCTGATCTAAATAATTCTGTACTCTTCCTTCATTCTCATAAGGATCCTGAAGAAGGTTGCTAGCGGAAGACAGAAAAAGTTAAAGGTAGATGATCTAAATAATTTTGTCCTCTTTTTTTTTTATTCTCACAATGATCCCACAATACAAATCATTAATATTTAACATGTAACTAAATTGAAAAATAGACTACCATATTGATTCAATAATCTTCCACATTATACTAACTTCATTTGTTGCTGCAGAGAAATGTATGGCATCTACCATGATTGAAAGGATGTGACAGGGATGTTGCTTTCTGAATGGCAAGTTTGCTTTTAAACAAGAGGCCAGCTAGAACTAGGCATAACTCAACCTCAAAACCTTTCAGTTAAGGCCTTTCTTCCAGGTACTGTATTTTCTGGCATATAAGACTACTTTTTAACCCCGAAAAATCTGTGCCAAAGTCGGGGGTCATCTTATAGGACAGGTACTTAACTGCAGCTTGTTTCCCCTTGCTTCATATGTCTGGCGCATATGGTGGGGGGTGCCGCGGCCGAGTCCCTGCTCTGTGCGGGGAGTATGAAGCAAGGGGAAGCAAGCTGCACACATCTTCCTGTACCTCGAGGAGGAGAACGTGAGCGTGGATTGGCTCTCCACCAGAACCTGCCCATTCGACTCGGAGGGCTGCGCGTCTTCGGGTTGAGTGTGGGTTAATTTTTATTTGGTGTGCATTGGAAGAGAGGTAGTCTTATACGGCAAGTATATTCCAAACTCTATATTTTAACTGGAAAAGTTGGGGGTCGTCTTATACGCCCAGTCGTCTTATACGCCGGAAAATACGGTAAGTCATATTTAGGTGCCTTTCTGTCAAACAGAATTCCCAGGATGGAGAATTATGGTATTTGTAGCCTAAGATTTTTTTTAAAAAAATCTTATTCCTAGCTTCAGTACCTCACTAATCCCAACTGACCAGTCTCTACTGCCATTACCTAAAAATCAGTAGTATTCAGAGTAATTCCACATCTTAGGAAAGGTGCTTATAATATCTCAAGTTCCCAAAACGTGAAGAGCTCTTCAAGTGCAAGATTCTGTGGCAATCTCTCATCATGCTTTTTTTCAACAAGAAACCTTTGTTCATCACCCTATTTAGTTAGGTTTACATTCTTTCTAGCTTCTGTTCTGCTGAGACAATGAAATTTTCTTAACAAATGTCATGCTTTAAAGCAGATGTTCGCAATCCCCAGCCCAAGGGCCTAATCTGGCCCATGGTGGCCACCCCAGCATCTCCAGAAGCCACCCCCACCACTAGATGTCCGACAATGTCACTTACTGTGGCAGCGGGAATCGTGCTGTTTTTCTGGGTTCTTGCACAGCCTCCGCCACTCCCCACAATGGCGGGAGGCTTTTCGAAGCATGTTCACTCCATTTTGGGATTTTTTGTGGGTTTCTGATGCATTTCAGCAGCTAGACAGGGGCAGCTGGGCACTTCTGATGCTGGACCGAGCTTATATCAGCACCTGGGCTCCCATCACGGGACAAGGAAGTCACCAACTGCTGTTTTCTAGCTGCCGAAATGCAGCAGAGAAACGGCAAAAAATTCCCAAAATGGAGCAAACATGCTCTGGGGAAAAAGCCTCCTTCTGCTGTGGGGAGTGGCGGAGGCTGTGCGAGAACTCAGAAAAAGTGTGATTCCCGCTGATGCCACTGAAAATGTAAGCAATGGGGGGGGGGGGCAACCATGCCTCTGGCCTCCACAGCTATGGGTCGGGGGCAGATCTGGCCTATGGCAGGAAAATGTTATGAACTCCTGCTTTAAAACTCAAAAAGCTTGATTTAAAAATATCCAGACATTACATGCAAGAGTTATTAAAGTCCTATTGCACTTTAGTTTTTTTTTTAAAAAAAAACCTCTGCTCATAGTAAGAACTATTTTAGACAACTTAAAATCTCAGGTATTCCTGTGAACTATTAGCATAAAAAATCCAAATGGAATACCAGCACAGTATCATTATTTAGAACTGTCACATCTAAATTAATGATGCAAGCTTTTTAGGATGCAACTGCAGATATGCCTTGTGTACTATTTATATCCACAGCAGTCCAAAACACCACAAATCTTCACATCTCTATGTAAAATAGACTTGAGACACAAAATGACCTGGAATTCATTCTTTACATTGCCAAATTATTCATTGCAGAATGTTTGTTCGCTTTCTCTTGCCTTGGTATTCTGGGGAGGCAAACTACATGAAGAGGTAGTGATACACTAAACCAGGAGTTCTCAACCTTTTAAAGCCGGGGACCGGGTCACATTCCCTCAGACAGCTTCGGGGGCTGGACAGCCATTTTGCCCTTCCTACACCATCTTTGTCCCAGCTCCTGCCAACCTAGCAGTTTGAAAGCAAGAAATTGCAAATAGATAGATAGTCCCCACTTCAGTAAGAAGGTAAACAACATTCCGTGCGCTCCGGTGTCTAGTCATGCCTGCCAAATGACCACAGAAATGTCTGCAGAAGCAGACAGCGCTGGCTCTTCAGCTTTGAAACAGAGATGAGCACTGAACCCTAGAGTTGGATACAACTGGCTTTCGAGCAAGGGAAACCTTTACCTTTACACCACATGGCACTTCCTGGTGTGGTGGAGGCGGAGGCGGTGGGGGGCCACATGAAACGGTGTCATAGGCTGCAAGTTGAGAATCCCTGCGCTAAACTAAAGAACATTTACTTTCCAGAAACATAGGTTCCATAGCCATAGGTTCGCCACCACTGCTCTAGAATATTTTACAGACAGACAGTTGCAAATGTGGATCATACAGGTGCATGGGATGGAAAAATGCAGTGGGACACAACGTTTGTCAACAATTGTATCACCACTTAAATGGTAGAGTGCACCCCAAAATCCTCTAGAAATAATTACATGAGTGTTTATTTGGAATCCTTCCAGGGCTACAAACATGCACACACTTAATTATGATAGGCTTCATGATTAGTAGAGTTACCTCTGAGCAAACACACACTAGTAGCAGTCTGCATGAGCCTCTGCCAAATTAGAACAGCATCTCTAAGGAGTTCAACATATAAGTGTCTCCCTTATATGAGCCAAGAATATAAGGCATGGCACGCTAAGCCTGGTTCTGATAACATCTTAGGAGTCTCCATTGTTTTTATTTTCCAAAATAAGTTAACACTGGGGAGGGTGGGGGTGGGAATGGAGAGTGAGCAAAAAATACACAATCACTCACAAAAAATCCTAATTCCACTGCAATCAGTAGGACGAGTTTAGAAGAAATCCACATCTTTGAATGGTAATACTTATTTACCATTCAAAGATGTATAATGTACCAAATGTACATTATTTACAAATATACATTATCTACATATTTACTCCTGCCCAGGTGTTCTTCTTTTTAAGGGGATTGGGGAGGTTCTATGGACGTTTTTAGATAGTTTTATAATATTTAGTTTTAATTAATATTGGGTATGGATTTTAACTGATGTTGTGAGCCGCCTTGGGTTGCTTAGGTGAAAAAGTTGGTTATATAAATCCAACAAATAATAAAATAAATAAATCTACCAACTTGTGTCTGATTTTACAGGATATGTTTACAGTATTTGCAATAATATGGGCCTGTGAAGTGGGTTCCCTTACATCACACAAATCATTTTAAAACAGAACACAAAATAAGTCAACCATATGTAGTATTTAAATGGAGGAATCATTTTTCTACTATAAAAATATGTGCATTTTTGGCCATAGAAACAAAAGCTGCTCACTGATCTGTAAAAAGTTCCCAAGAAAGGTGGTCAAAGAGCCAAGAAACGTAGGGGGTTTTTCTCCTTCTTTCAGGCTGGCTCCACTGAGAACAAATTGAGAGCTGCTGCTTGTTGTCCAGCCATCCTTTCAAAGGATAAATGACTGCAGACTTCAGAATTGCTACTCCAGGGTTTGAGCTCAACATTACATTCGCTCATAAGCACATTTAAATTCCATTCAGGGTTTTCAAAAAGCATCATAATCTCCCAAAGTCAGGGGTTTCCAGAATCTTCCTTCTGCTCGCTGCAGTTAATGTCATTTAATTGCATTTAATGTCAGAGTAATACTGAGTCCCCAAAGCTTTTATTTCTGAAATAAATGCTATTGTTTCCACCACCACCATTTTAAAATATACTGAGACAAAGAGCATAAATCCTGAGGAGATATTTAGCTCATTTCTTCCTTCAAAATACAACTGACCGTATACACCACATCTGAATAAAATTTCCTCTGAAGAGGCACACACAGAGCTTCCCTGATAATCACTCAGTATATCATTTCATAGGAATTACGTATATTATTACGTCTTCCTCAGCTACGTCAACATTACTCCCAAATTGTTAGCCCTGAAACTGCTTAGGTATAAAGAATGACAAACGTCTGGCTGCTGTAAACTACAGGTGATGGCAAGGTGTGTGTCTTGTTTGTTTATTCCTGGGGAGCAGTGTTTATCATGGCTGTCAAGGATTATAAAAATATTTTCATGCCTTGAGACAGCTTGATAGTGTAGCATGCAACTCAATGTGTGGGCAAAATGTGCACTGAAATAAACAAGCAATTTTCAGCAAGAAGCTTCAGTAATAAACCTCAAAGATGGCAGGAAGGGAAAAAAATAAGGCTTGGAAGGATACAAACATAGAAAGGATTTATCAGCCATAATATAGTAAAACCAAACATGCTTGATACCATCAGGCATTACAGTAAAAGCAAAAATACTTGATATGTAAAAAGCATTTTCCCCAATGGATTGACCAATAATGCAATATAATGGTGTTGTACAATAAAAGTGAGCAATATACATTGTGGCATAGACTTTATACTCAACTAAAATCCAAAGTGTCATACTATTTAAAAAACCATATACATTTCTATTTCTATCAATAAACACTAACAACCCACAAAACATGCAATTGATTCAAAAAGATATCTTCCCTTGAAAATCAGGCTTGTGTATTCCTGGATTCCACCTTATGTATGGATACTCAGGCTTTGGCAGTGGCCAAAAGAGTACATATTTGCACAGTTAAAACTGGTGCTGTAGCTGTGTCCATCCCTTGCAACATCTGGTCTGCCCACAGGGCACATGCCTTAATTACACATTGTTTTTGGATTACTGTAACACACTTTACATAGATCTGCCTTTGAAGACAGTTCAGAAACTTCAGATAGTTCAAAATCCAGCAGCCAGTCTGCTGAATGGAGCCAGTGATTGGGAGCATGCAATGCCCCTGCTACAGCAACTGCATTGACTACCAGTCTGTTTGCAGGCCCAATTATAGTTGAACTCTCTGTAGATGACTGTTAAGGAAGAAACAGAATCAGAAGACTGCTGAACCCTTAATAGCTAATCTCTGCAGTCTATCCAGGAGCATATCATGGCCAATTGCATCCAAGGCCACTGAGAGATTGAGTAGAAACAGCAAGATTACATTACTCCACTTGGGCTTCCTCAGCATGTCTTCTTGCAGGACAACCACTGACGTCCCCATGCAGTGGTGGGCACCAAAAAAAATTACTACCACACTGTGGGCGTGGTATGGTGGGCGTGGCCAGGGGAAAAGCCCTGCGTTGCACTCAAATTAGGATTACTTTATTTCAAAACTTGGATGGGCAGGGCCAGCCGAAATTTCTGCTAACGGTTCTGGCAAACTGTTGCAAACCTGCTGATGCCCACCACTGTCTCCATGTCGTGCAACAGCCTGAACCCAGAATAGAATAGGCCAGAGTCATCAGTCTCATACAACCTTTGCCAACCTATTCATGAATTAAATCATGAATAAGTTAGAATTTAGTTCAAACCAACCTGCCATTTAGCAACAGGAGTGTTAGATCACAAAGAAGGCCAAGCCAGTTACTACACACACACGTTGAATGGCAGAAGAGCTTGAGCATGAAACTCATATTAGACATCTGGCCTGAGCTCTATGAGAAGAGAGGACTCACTCGAGAAGACCTTGATGCTGGGAAAGATTGAAGGCAAATGGAGAAGGATGCAGTAGAGGATGAGATGCAATGGGCATGGAGGTGAGCGGGCTGCGGAGGATGGTGGAGGATAGGGGGTGCCTGGCATGCAGTGGTCCATGGGGTTGCAAAGGGTCAGACTCAACTGTGCAATTGAACAACAACTTAGCTCTTCTGCAACGACCAGCTATCCTGCCAGTGTCATATCTTCCTCTGCCTGTCACTACCAAAATGGCTTTGGTCCTACAGGTATAATAATAATTTTGTATCAGAAATTATTCTGGGTTGAAAGGGTTTTTGTGGGGAAAACTCTGCTCAAGGAATGCCCAAATGAGGCTCCTTTCATGTCCCCAAGAGCTGGGACAGAGACAGGAGCTCAATCTGTCATGCAGTACCTGGGTCTCGAACTGCTGACTTGCCAGCATTCCAGCTAACAAAGCGAACTTCTTAATCATTGAGACACCGCAGCCCTTAATGATCCTATGATACATCATCAGTAACAACAATTAAATCCCAGGTGAAGTGATGTTAAGACTATTAACCGCAAGGGGATTTTTTTTTAAAAGGAATATACTACTCCACATCATCTTCCAGCTCCTTAGATGTAACCTTCCTCCAGTTCTCAGCTTTCCAGCATATATTGACACAATCCGTCTTCTTAACATTATCTTTGAATCATCCCTGATGTGTGGGCTATCATCAGTATTGTTCCCACTCCAACAACCTTCATCTTTGACAAGATATCCAGCCACCAGGTGATTGAGGAGCCAGACTACCAGAAACTGATAGGACAAGCCATGATAGTAGGAGGGAAGCAACTGGCATGGGGGACGGAATTGCAGATGCTCTTGATAGATGATTAATGACTAAAATTCAAAGAAATTAAGTCAAACAAAGTGATTTTTCCAAGCCATGGGGTGCAAAGCCATGGCTCTCAATCAGCTTTAACACTGGCTGATGTTAGGGTCCCAAATGGAACCTGGAACTTTTAACACTTTACTTTAACTGAATCCTTGGATGCTGGCTTCTAGCTTTTTTAGTTTGTTGGTCTGTTCTTAAAGTTAATGTTTTTCATGGCTCCAGGTGCCAACTCTGAGATTAGCAAGAAAGGCTGTGACTCGGAGAAGAGCCTTTTCAGTGGCAGCACCAACTTTGTGGAACTCTCTTCCAGTTGAGCTGTGCCAGGCTCCATCTCTACCTATATTTAAAAAAACATATAAAATTGTTCCTCTATAAAGAGGATTTTATGAATAGTACTGCCAAAGGCCGAATGATAGGGTTTGACCAACTCTTTCCATCACCAAATTGTATTCTTTGTTGATGGTTATTTTTAATTTGGTGTGGGTATTGTTTTTGTTTGGTTATTAAGTTTGTTTATTTTTGCTGTTGTTTCATTTCTTATTGTGTAGATTTTTAAAATGTGTTGTTAGCCACCCAGAGTGGGAGAATACCCCAGATGGAGTATTCAACAAATGCAACAAATAAAATAATAAACAAATAAATTCATTGCTACAAGGGAGGTTATGTAGTAAAATCTTCACAGGCTGACTTTTTCAGGGAGTTTTTGTAGCAGGATTCAATTCAATGAATTAACTAATGAACATCACAATTGTGGCTTTTCTCCTGACATGGAAAACATTCAACAAGTGGGTTGGTCAGGGAATAATAAAACACTTAGGGTCAGTCTGGCAGGAGAAGCAACTCAAATAGGTTCCGAGGGCAGAAATATCTTGTAAATACCTACAAAAAAGTATGCAAACTGAGAGGTGTCTTGTCTTAGACACACACACACACACACACACACACACACACACACACACACACACACACACCAGTTTTTCTGGGAATATTGGGGTATATTTCAAGGATTGAGTGCAGTGTGTTGTGGTGGAAGGGACTCTCAAAGCAAAAAAAAAAGTCTTAGACTGGCACTTTCTCACATAATTACCCTTTTTTAAATCAAAGAACTTGTGTTAAGCCTGACCTTAATGACCCAATGAAAAGATAGAGAAAAATGTGACCTTAAGGCAATTGTTACACCAATTTCAATATTTTCTGTAAGTGATATAGAAAGCATCAGACACAGGATTCCTGGTTCTCAGGAAAAGTTAGAAACTGTAGCAAAATCCTCACTTCTTACCATGTGAAGTAGGCCCATCTACCACCACTGACCAGACATATACAGACAAGATTAAGAAACACAGGCATTTTACCCAATATTTCCATTTTCAGAAACTACGTTCTAGATCCAGGAATCTAAACCTGCGGTTTGTGGGCCAGATGCAGCCCGTGGCACCATTTCATGTGGGCCCCCCACCACCTCCACTACACCAGGAAGTGCCATGTGGTGGAAGAAGGGCAAAATGACCATCCGGCCTCCGAAGCTGTCAGAGGGAGTGTGAACAGGCCACCAGTTTAAAAGGGTTGAGAAACCCTTTTCTAGATGGTGGCTCCATAAATGTGCATGGGACAGTTCAGGTATAAGAACATGTTCATTGAGTGGCAGCCAACAGTTGGTATTGTCTCTCCCATCCCTAAAGGTGGTGGTGGGGAGGATAAACATTAGTAGCTCAGAGAAAGGCATTTCCAGCAGTTACTTGGAGCTCCTATTCATATTGGTTAGGATGGCTATTTCTTCCGATTTCCCCCAAATTTTTTTTAGGCCTGTTACCTCCTCAAATTGTTGCAGATGAGTTTGAATCCTGTCCATGTTTCATTATAATCAAAGTATCCTCCGCATATAGTGCCTCCTTCGCCGCCACCAAACTGGCTCTGCCTCGCCTCTCCGGGTTGAGAATGGAGGCAGGAACACCTGTGGCGGGATGTGCCCGGAGGACTTTGAAAAGTGCCTCCTTCGCCAACGCCGAACTGGCTCTGCCTCGCCTCCCCGGGCTGGGAACGGAAGCAGCAACACCTGTGGTGGGGAGCTGCTGCCGCCTTTCCTCGCTTATCTCCTTCCCCGGCCCAGCATTGGCCGCGGGGAAGTTGAGCACAACTGGGGCTCTGCAACTTTACTTTACTTTCCCCACCTTTCTCTGTTGATGTCAGCTGAGGACAGGGTGCTGGGCTCTGTCGTGGACATTGAGCCCGACCCTGTTAAGGTCACTGGACTGGCTCCGGTTAGTCCGGTAGGGTTGTTGAGCTTTGACACCGACCCCCTGGCTTGAGAATGGTGGCACTGCTGAAAGGTCTGCCTACTGGGCTTGCTGTATTTTGTATTCATTATTCAGTTGAGGAAAGCAGGGTATCAATATGAAATGAAATGAAAATAGACTTATTTTTGTCCCTTCTATACCCTCTATATTTAAATCGCTCCTTATCACTCTAACCAATAATTCCATAGCCATAATAAACAAAATTGGGAAAAGGGGACATCCTTGTCTCATTCTTGCTTTTAGCTCGATATCCTCCGTGGTGGAATCTTTTACTTTTACCTTAGCCTAACTATGTTTATAAAGCTGGTTTATTACAGTTTTAAACTTTCCCCCAAATCCACTTTTTATAATAATTTCCTTGATGGTAACCCATTGTAAAGAGTCAAAGGCCTTAAAGATATCTAAAGACCTATTTTACCTTTTTTTCTATTATTTATTTCTAACAAATTTAACACTCCCCTTGTTAGGTCAGCCGTATACCTACATTTAGAAAACCTGCCTGATCTGCATGTATATATGCCCCCATAAAACTATTTAACCTGTTTGCCATAATCTTTGCATCTTGATTAATTAGAGCTATTGGGTGATATGAATCAACAAATTCTAAATCTTTTCCTGGTTTTGGTATTAATACTATTGTGGATCTAAGCCAAGAATATGGAGATACTCCCCCTTCTAATATATAGTAATATAACCTTTTTAATTTTGGGACAATAGTTTGTTTAAATTCTTTGTAAAATTCAGCAGGTAATCCATCTTCTCCCGGGGTTTTCCCTAATTTTAACTAATTTATCACATCTATTATCTCTTTCTCTGTCACTTGCTCCTCCATTTTATTCCCATGTTCTTCCTTTATATGTTTCCCCTTATATTTTTGTAAATGTTCTTCCAACTTGTCTAGTTTAATTTCCTTGTCCACATTTAATTTTTGATAAAAAAATTAACTATTCTAACTTTAGCCAATGTTTTGTTACACCTTACCGCATCTTCCCTTATTAAAGTACCTACAGGTATTTCCCTTTTCTCTTTCTTCTCCTTCACAGCCCTTGCTAGCATTTTTAAACACTTTATCTCTAAATTCAAAGTATTCCCTTTTCAAATATATCAAATCTCTCTTAATTTTTTCTATATCTCTTCCAATTAACTCCTTTTTTAACATTTGTATTCTTTCCAAAATATTCTTTTCCTTTGAATTAGTATGTTTAATTTGAAGGATTTTAATTTCTTTTTCTACCTCCAATTGTTATCTCTATATTGTTTATTCTTTACGCTCGTAAACTTAATACATTCTCCTCTAAATACTGCTTTCATAGTATTTTTAAGTATTTGATCTTTAACCAATTTATCTTTAAACAACTTCAGATCATACCTCCAGCTTCTACTATCTTGTATATTTGTTTTGAGCTGTAATTCTACTATTACCTTTGCATGATCCAATTATTTAAAAATTCCTACTTCTATATCATTTAAATCTTTCAATTTTTTTGTTACAAAAACATAATCAACTCTAGAATATGAAATATAAACTTGAGAGAAATATGTGTCCATATGCTCCTCCCCTCTCAGTTCTTGCCAAGAATCTTTTAAGCTGAACAAATCCATCCAATCATCCAACAATCTGGCCTTTGATCCTTTCCTATAATTGGTTAAATTTGTGCAATCACTATTGATCGTATTAGATTGAAATCTCCTGCAACAATAATTTTATCATTTTTTTCCTTTATCAAAATTTGACTCATTTTATTTAAAAATTGATCTTGATTCTCATTTGGTGAGTAAATATTTGCCAGCAGTATATCTTCATCTTCTATTTTTTCAATTAAAATCAAATACCTACCTTCCAGATCCTCGATGGTTTTTATTTTTGTAAATCCCAATCTATTTGATAGCAGAATTACACCCTCTCTTGCCTTGGTGGTGCCAAAAGCCCTCTCATAAAACTGGGCCCAACCCAAAAACAAATTGTTTTTATCTGCCGCTTTCTGGTGAGATACTTGCAAGTATATCTGGTCTGTCTCTTCTTAGGGTTGCTTCCAACCATTTACGTTTGATTGGACATCCTGTATCTTTCACATACCATGTCCAAATCTTAATATGTTTCATGTTTTATCATTACTTAAGTTCTTAGAGATCAACTGGTAGATTTCAAAGGACGTGCTACCCCATATCCATACCCAACCCCATACCTCTAATCAAACATACAAAACCAAAAATAGTAATTTGTAATTTGAATTAAGGATGAACTAGGGAAAATTAAGGAAAAATGTAAAATTAAAATTAGGAAAAGCATAAAATATTTGGGGGTAAATATTGCGGACAAAATAGAGGATTTAAACCATATTAATGAGAATAATTTGAATAAAGCATTTTTATTTTATATATATAATCAGAATAAGATTACCACCCAATCTGTCATTTTCAAGGTGTCTAAAATAATCTTCATCTGTTTATACCCTAAATGTGGACCCTGTTCTTACACAAGTTTACTGAAAAGTTTAATCTCCCTTTGTCCAAGGAGGGATGATTCTAAGTATATATCAGTGATGGAGAACCTTGGCACTCCAGATGTTCTTGAACTTCAATTCCCAGAAGCCCTGATCAGCAGAAGTGCTGACTTGGGCTTCTGGGAATTGAAGTCTAAGAACACCTGGAGTGCCAAGGTTCGCCATCACTGGTATATATGCTTCAATATTACAAAGCACACAAAAATGCCCATAAAACAGCCAAATATGTTTTCCATTGAGAAATAAAAACACAGAATAACTCTCTTCTCCATCCATCTTTTTCATTCAGGATCTTGTCCCACTCATTCTGAGAATGAGGACGTTTATGTCTGACATTTCAGCAAATATTGTGGCTGTAATCAGCCCCCATCTGGGTGATTTTAAAGCTTGCTACAAATTGCATTATCTTGATCTCACAGAATGCTGATTCCCCATACAGCATATTTATCTTAGGTCACCTGTTTCCTCAAGTGTTCACTATTATACATGCATTCTCTATCTTTGCTCCTTGCATCTCTAAAGACATTTTATATGTCCCTGAAGAACCCACAGACACGACTACAGTGTCACCATATTTCTAGGTCCTGACATCCCTCCTTTAAAAAACCCTGCATACAGTATTGTGCTTTTGCATACAGTAATTGCGTCTGCTTTTCACTCTGTTGTATCTTTTTTATTCTTTTGTTTGTAGCCAATCTTCTACCCAAGAAATTTACAGCTATTGCTTCCTAAGGTAAGGCTGGCCCAAAGGATGAAAATAAAATCATTGATCTCTCATCTCCAGACCAGGGCCACCACTTTACAAATTTTGGTTGGCCACCCATATACCCTAATATGTTTTTCAAGATTAAATGCAATATTTAGGGAATGGTTTTAGCAATTTCACCCTCCACAGTGAATTTCCATGGCTGAGCAGGGAATGGGATTCAAACCAGCTCTCTTTATCCTAGCCCATCACTCTATCTACTACACCACACTGGGTGTATTTTACATGGCATGTAAATCAGGGTGTTTCATTGTGTATTTTTTTCCCAATCCTGTGCATATATTTCTCTCTCCTGTTGGCTAGTGTAGACATAATACCTAACTATGGTTTAAGGATCAGGAAAAAGTGTAATAAGTAAAGGACCACCCCTTCCTCCTAAAGTACAATTTAAGTGGGTATCAGTATGAAAGACAGGTAGAGCAGGCAAATGGAATATATAGCCTAATCCTAACATCACAAGTCTTTTATAAAATGCCTGATCACAATTCTCACTAACAAGCTTCCAATTTTTACTTGGTAAAATGTGTGGTTACTTGTAAACAAGGGATAGCATGTATCATCAAGAGCTTGTAAGCCTATTTTTGGGCTACCACCCTCTACACCTCCTCATCCAGAATGGCCTCCTAACTTGTTAGATTCTAGGACGATGGTTCCCAACCTTTCTTTTTGGCCACACCCCACCTAAGCATCCCTAAAATACTGATATTCTCGAATTGCCTCCCTTAAAAATCAAATTGCAATCATGTGGGGCATGTGCCCCATGTTGGGAACCGCTGCAGAAGTTGTAGTGCAAAAAAAAAAACCACAACAACACACACACACCTTTAAAAAGCTTTTAATCACTTTGCTACTGAACTGTTCACTGTTAAGGAAAGAAAGATGACTACAGTATTCAGAATCATTCAGCCCTCTTTACCAGAACCATCAATAAAATTGACAGATAGCATCTTATCGGGCCTGGTGTGTTGTTTCCCTGGCCTGAGAAAGCCAATCTAGCACTTTACACAACCAAAAAACCACAACAAGAGATGGAAACTGCTATATCAGACCAAAGTTGTCTCCAGCCTGGCATTCTAGTAAGAAAGTGACTATAGGAAGCTCAAAAATTGCCAGAGTGAATTTGAGCCAGTCATATAACAATTTCGAATAATCAAAATAATCTGGAGGATTAATTTAATATTCTGAGCACCAGCCTTTAAACCCATTGGCTGAAATCCGGTCACTTAACAATCACATGTAGAGTAGACCTATTATACCAGGGGAGATTTGCTGAGTCAACTCCATTGATTCAATGGACCTATTCTAGATACAACTTACAATGGTAAGAAATTGGTTTTACCCACTGTATCCCCTACTGCATATATATCAGACTGACATAGTATTTCTGTGTACTGTATAGACACTCAAAGGATTATTTACAAAACGATATGAGCCCCAAGCATTGCATAAAAAAAAATACACAGAATTACTTCACTGCATTTCAAATTACATTTAAGTGACTGGCTGCATTAGTTCCTAAAATTAGGAAAACAATCTTGGTGTTGAAACATTAGACTCTTCTACATCTTAACTTTGGGTGCAACAATTGCCCCTCCCTTCTGACACCAGGCTAAATAGCTCAGAGATAAAGAAACTGATTAAATCAAACATTGTCTCCTGTAGCCTTCTGACTTTACAAGCCAAGTCTTGGTTTGACCAGATGTTGATTAACTCAGCAAACTGATAAGATTCTAATCAGAGATTAACATAATACAGTTCCAGGCACAACCTCCCAACAGAGAAAGACACTCAATGATTGCTACAGAAGCTCTATCATATTTTGAGATTATCTCTAGTGTCTGGCTTTCTTTGTCTGATATCCAGGTTGTTGTTTATTTTGTTATCTATTATGTGTTTTGCCTTTACATTACTACAACAATTTCCCACCTATTTATTTCATGCTATAGTACTTCATGTTACTCTAGATATCATGTTGACCCATTATATGACTTCGCAATATCAAAAATAAATCAGACTAGTATAGCTGCTCCATTGTTGGCACAGTTTCAAAAGGGGGAAAGTGCTTTGCTTCATAAATATGGTTGTATTCATCTAGGCTACAGACAAAAACAACAACTAAAGTGGTCTGCTCATTTGGAGAAAATGCCTTGGAAGTCTATACCTTACAAGGGATACATGAAAAGAGAAGGACAAAGACCATGTGGCAGACCCAGAAGAAGGTGGAGAGATCATCAAAGAAATATTACAAGAACACCAAATAACACTGGTGGAGGCCGCTAGAAGGGCCAAAACAAGACCTTGCTTCTCCCTCGATACCTGATGGGGTAAAAGAGGAAGCAAAGAATAAGATGATGATTCATCTTGGCATATTGTCATTGTTGACTGCAACTCATATTCAATAATGCATTTTTTCCTGAAGCAGAAAAAAATTGCATTGCTGTGAATTTGTTTAAGATAGACCCCAGCTTGCCATGAAGTGATCCACACACTATGATCTCGGAGCTATCTCCTGTGGCACATATGAAATGAGACATGCAAGATATAACACCGGGACTGCAATGGACTACCACAGCCTTGAGGATATAGACAAGGTGCGCCTTCACAGCCAGTCCATCTGGCATGGCCTCTTCCACCTCCATCACCATTGGGAATCAGAGTTCTTCCTCCGCTCATTTTGCCATTGGGCCTAATATGGTGGTTTCCAATGGCTTTTCCTCCACTAAGGGGACCATCACCCCACCTAAAGGGGCTCATCCGCCTGTGGCCATTGGCCCATTAGGGAGTCAGGTTATTTACTACTGCCCAACACTTGGCGTTGAGTCGCTGACTATATGGTCTACTCCATTACTGTAGCAGGATATCCGGCCAGAGATAGGCATATATAGTGGGATGTCCAGCCAGATATAAGCATACCTGTATATCAGTTACTTAAAACAAATCATTTCAAACACATATTAATTTCTTTCCGTTCTTAACAGGTGGCTTCATTTTTGCAGTTTAAATTTTGAGCAGAACTTGAAAGAAGAGTGGGGTTGCCTACCTTGTACATTAGGCTGCTAGCAAATCCTGCCTTTATACATCTTCTTCTTCTTCTTCTTCTTCTTCTTCTTCTTCTTCTTCTTCTTCTTCTTCTTCTTCTTCTTCTTCTGTTAGGGCTGGCAACTGGGGGATCATGTAGTAGAATCTGACACACACACCCAAAAAAGGCCTTAATGGAATGGAGCTAAAACTTGTACCCATGCAGCTACACTCCAAATACATGCATGTTGAAGAAAGAGTGCATATAGCCGATTCTCCTTATGTACCTAAGATTTCAGCAAACTCCCTGGATATACCAGTTTCATATAATTTATGAACGTCTGCAGTGTCAGACCTAGTTATTGCCGGGATAAAAACCCATCAGTTAATAACACATGGTCTCCAAACAGTGGCTGACCTCCTAAACCCTGCAGAGCTACTGCCAGTCAAAGGTGATTATGCGGTACAATGGCTTGACTCAGTATATGATAGCTTCTTAAGTTCTTCAACATAATTGTGCTCTAGGTAGCCCTCACATCATGTGTATCAGGAGCAGGCAGGCAGGATTTAGGAACATGAGTCTGCCTGGGTTATCCTGCTATGGTACTGCCAGCGATTCAACTTTGAGTGTCAGGTGGCGGTTAAATAACCTGACCACCCTGGGGACTAACAGCCTTGGGTGCTGAAGTCCACAGGGAAGGGTGATGGTCCCCAAATGGACTAAATCCCACTTGAATCCATCTTGATGGAGGGCAGCAGCTTCATCCATACTGGCCTGGGGCTGAGGAGGACTTTGTGTGCTAAAAGAGCTCAGGACCAGAAAGTGACTCGCAGAACTGGATCAGCACCTACGCTAAGTCATTCTGCGATGATTGAAGGCAGGTGAAAGACCACTGTGTTATATTCTGAGGACAGTTTTTATTGCTGATCGCCATGAGGATCGCCAATATTTGGATTTGGATACAGCAGAAAAAGAAGATTTAAACAAGGGAACTGACACATGGGGCACGCCACCCCTGTGTTATCATCTCTGTCTGCCTGTTCCTTTCAGACCTTGCTGTTATGGGTGTCCACACCAAAGGAGGCTTAGAAGGTGTCAACTAGGAACTGGGCTCCAAATTTGGGGAACTCACTTCCACCAGAGGTTCGCCATTCCCGTTCTCTCCAAATCCTTTGCAAGTAAAGCAGAGCTCTATAAAGAAGCCTTTAACAATATCCTTCCCCTGAGGTAATGTAAACCACCCAGGGTAGTAATGTTCACTAAATGGGCAGTATTTAAAAATAAATAAATAGATACTTAAATGTTTATTTATTTATTATCCATTAAAGTTTAATTAAGATTTAATTACTTACTTACAGTAATTAAATTGCATCCCTCCCTCTCCGGCCCATCTAATAGAGACCTGGGAAACCCAAATGGACTTCAACCATACTCAGAATGAAGAAGAATGTTTTCAGATGAAGTGTCTATTAACCTCAGGGATTCTCAACCTGCGGCCCGTGGGCTAGATGAAGCCTGTGGTACCATTTCATGTGCCCCCCCACACAGCCTCCACCACACTAGGAAGTGCCATTTGGTGGAGGAAGGGTAAAATGGCCATCCGGCCCCCGGAGCTGCCTGAGAGAGCGTGACCCAGCTCCTGGCTTTAAAAGGTTGAGAACTCCTGATCTACCTCCTCACATATATGTACACACACATACATTCAAGGTACTGCTCATGCTCCACCACCCAGTACCATATGTAGACCAAAAAAAATATTGCTGGGAAACCATTGGTGTTTGTTAATTTGTCAGCATGCCATCTCCTTAGCTCACATTTTTATCATTTCCCACTTCCCTGAAAATATCAGGAATAAACTGGTAAAAATTGATTATTATGAATTTACTGACAAGAACTAGTTTTCCCTCTCATAATAAATGAATGGATAAACACATGTGCCACTGCATCAAATCTCACATTGCATGAGGGTTTATACAAAGGCATGCAGCCCATCTGAAGCATTAAGGGGGACGGGGACGTTTGAGTAACAACAATCACATCTGAAGCAGCATTTGATTTGCCAAGCTGTATATTTCAGTTCTCAAACCAGAAGAGGCCAAGCTCATGTCATTGTCACAGGGTGCAGTAAAATATCTCTTTTTTACATTCTATTACAGTTACTTCCCTCCTGCCAAACTAGCAGTTCGAAAGCTAGAAATTGCAAGTAGATAAATAGGGACCACTTCGGTGGGAAGGTAACAGCGTTCCGTGCACTCCAGTGTCTAGTCATGCCTGCCACATGACCACGGAAACGTCTGCAGAAGCAGACAGTGCTGGCTCTTCGGCTTTGAAACAGAGATGAGCAATGAACTCTAGAGTCGGATACGACTGGCTTTCGAGCAAGGGAAACCTTTACCTTTACCTTACCATTAATTCCATGCAAATGTTCTTAGAAAACACCTTTGTCACAACCTATGTACTTATTTGTGATTTTAAACATTGTTCACTATGCCCAGCCCTAAAAGGGCTTTCAAGATGACTCTTCTTACATATTTTCTTCAGGTGTAAACACTGTGGATTACATGTAAGTAGCATGTACCAAAAATAGTTGCTAATCACATTTTATTCATGTAGAAAATGCAATTTTAGGCAACCGAAAAATGCTATGTACACATATACAGTAATGTTAAGGTAAAGGTAAAGCCAGTTGTATCCGACTCTAGGGTTCAGTGCTTATCTCTTTTTACAGCCAGAGCTGTCTACATTTGCAGATGTTTCCATGGACATGTGCAGGCATGCCTAGACATCGGAGTACATGGAACACTGTTTAACTTCCCACCGAAGTGTTACCTATTTATCTACTTGCATTTTCTTGCTTTCGAACAGCAAGGTTGGCAGGAGCTGGGACAGAGACAGAAGCTCACTCTGTCGTGCAGTACTTGGGTATCAAACTCCGACCTTCCAGTCTTCAAGTTCAGTGACTTAACCAACCGCTAAGCCACCGCAGTCCCTACATATAATGTTACAAACACTTTATCAACATATCTGTCCCTTAGATGATAAGATTTTTCTCTGTCTTTTATAAAAGCAAGACTGGGTTCAAGAAGAAAAGAGTTAACTTTAGCTGTGCTAGTTGATTAGCCTCAGGCTAAATCTCAAATTAGCATCAGAATCTCAAAATGTTTTTAGCTTCCAAGACCTTGCTGGTCAATCCACTAGAACATACTGTCTTTCCATCATGCCTGATGAAGCAGAAAACAAGAATACTGTTAGGTGAGACGCTTTTGCACATCTGTCCATTCTGTGTGTGGGGTGGGGGGGGGAGAAAAATGAGCATCTTATGTACTCAGGATCTATGTATATGTGTATGAGCATTTATAAACAGAGATATCAACGTTAAACAGCCAAAAGGCAAGAGAACTTGTGACCTATGCATTTTTGATAAGTTTAGAAGTATATGAATATTCTAAGCAATGTAACAATGTTTATGGCTTGAGTGTCTGCTAGACAGGAACTATGTTGGTAGAAAGGATCGGTGAAAAAGAATACCAACAATCTTGTTGCCTTTTTTAACCCTAGGCTGCAGAATATCCTGCCCAGAAAAAGGCCGATTACCAAAGAAGTTCCTGAGAAGAACTTGGCAAGTAGCAAAGAGTATGATTCATAGAAGTTTAAAAAATGAAGATTAAATACACAGTTTAGCATCCCTCTTCCCTCCTCGCTCCTTCTACTCACAAAATAGCAGACGCCACCAAATGGCAGACACATCTGGCTGCCCTTCTGTTTTGCCCATGTCTTCCCAGGATGATAGTACAACACCTGAAAGATCAGCACAAGCTGATCTACAACTGCACTCGTTCTGGGCCTTGAGTCAGTCTCGCTGATTAGTGGATTTAGGGATCTTACTGTTGCTCTTTTTTTAAAAAAAAAAGACAAGATCTAATTACATCAACATCTCTGAAACAGAGAAATGCCACAAAACCTTGAAGAGATATTTCATTTGTCCCAAGTCCACCACTTGAAAGAGAAGACAAGAATCACAATTTGTCGCCCTTTCTAAAAATGAACTTTCACCCTTCGTACACTGCCAATTTATGACCTTACCAGCTGTGATTTACTCCTTGCTATGTTCCCCCATCCCCTGAGAGTTAGAAGGCCAGTCACCCCATTCTCCTCCTCCTCTTAATACTCCTTAGCAGCTTTTATTTTCAGTCTGCTACCAAGGGGCCAATTAGTGCTTCACTGTTGTTGAGCTTTGTGATTTACCTAATAGGAACTAGATTGGAATTAAATAAGCGACCAAACAGCCATGAGTAGGTATCAGTATTACAGGATGCTTTCAAACAGGTGGAGTCTCTTGATGCAAAGCAGTTAAGAGTGAAGAACAATTGACTGTGAGAAGGCTTGAAATGCAACAAGCTTTTCAGTAAAAGTTTTGCATACATTTAGCACCTCTGCTTTCACACAAATAAAATTATTGCCCCCCACCCCATCAAAATACAGTAATAGTCTATGACACATTTAGTAAGCATGTGGAATACAGTACATAAGTGAAATAAGGCATTTGCTTCCACATGGTCCAGAAATGAGAGAAAACTACAACCATGAAACATATCATAAAGTTACCGAGCTGGAGTGATTCTAAAATGATTCATAACAAGACAAAACAAGTCAAAAGTCTTGCACACAGCTAAAACACTACTGCCTTTTTCATAAAAATTCTGGCATCAGCACATCCCACTCATTCTTGAGAAAAGAATTCTCTGCTTCATGGTGCAAAGACAACTGCCTCACTTTGTACCTTAGACTACAGATATTTAGTATCAGCTAATTATCTACTGTCAAGATGTTTTTAAACCAGCGCTTTGACTGTCCATCATCAATATCCTACTCCATCTTCTGTATCCCATCTCACTCTTTCTGTACCCCACAACCATGAGCACTGAGACCCAAATAATGTACTTATGTTTAAAGAACTACTATATGTGTACAAATTAATTCACGAAAGCTATCAATATAACAGATCTGTCTTAAAAGTGCCCTAAGATTTTTGGTATTTACCCGTTTCCTTAGGCTAATATTGTTGGTGTTTGTGTATATTTGTGTACATGGGAGTGTTACACATAGCAGCACCGCTCCTCTGCTCTACACTACATGTAGAATTGCCATGGAGACTCTATGCTTTGGGGAGAGGGGCAGGGGGATCTTTGGACGGATACCTTCTTCTATGTTCCATCCATATTGAGGAGATGACACAGATTTGTAGGAAAGGAAGGTACAGTGATGCTAAGCAAATAATTTTTTTAAAAGTGTTTTAAAAGTACTAGTTGGGGGGAGGTTATCATATTGGAATGTTGCCTGTCAGGACTGCAGCATTTTTTTTAAAAAAAAATCACACTAAAGTGGCTTTTCACTTTAATATTATTATAGACAATGATCCTTTTCTTTAAATAGCAATAAAATGAAATAGAGGATTTTTTCTTTAAAGTATAATGCCTGCCACATGACCACGGAAAAGTCTGCAGAAGCAGACAATGTTGGCTCTTCGGCTTTGAAACAGAGATGAGCACTGAACCCTAGAGTCGGATACGACTGGCTTTCGAGCAAGAGAAACCTTTACTTTTACCTATCATTCAAACAGTGTATTGGCTCAAATCTAAAACTTTTAAAAATATGCAGATTTTTAGAAGGGCACCAATATAGATAGGACAAGTTTGTAGAAGGATATGAATCATAATAGTTCACCCATAAATCACTGCATTTGATTTTTGTTTTGAAAAAGATGGAAACAATCTATACCTGTGTCCTGTGGTGATTGTAGGCAGGAAGATATGGAGGGAATGTAGCCTTATTTCTATCCTCCAACTCTGTTGCTTCATTTCAATTTGCTGCTCACACACACACATTAGAATAGTTCTGTAAAGACAGCTGACTATGTCCAACTAGGGAAAGATGGCTGGTTAGCATAATTAACCATAATTTAGGTTAAACTACAAAAATTGAAATATAATCCTCTGTTCCCACTTCAGTTACTAACTATCTCCTTGCTGTCAATCTGTTACCCCAGATTGCCAGTGGCATCTCCATCCCATTCATAACCCTCAAGAGTCCTCTTCGGATCTCCATCCCATTCATAACCCTCAAGAATCTTCTTCTGCTTTAGTACTATTTTGAGGATTAAGGGCATAGATAGCTCATGTGTGGGGAAATTCTAGACTGGGATTTCACCCAATCCTAATCTCAATTACAGTATTCCAAAAAAAATATAAACAAAATTCTGCATCATAGAGCAGTTGTACTACTTTTCAAATAGGTAACTATGTTACAGTTTGTTTCAGGATGGTAGCAACAACAAACAGAACAACAATAAAAACAAAAGTATTGTGATATTTTAAAATTAACAGATTTCATTGTAAGGTTTTGTGAATTATAATCCAGTTCCTCAGACACTACCAGTTATATCCTTACTTATTCTCACTGATATATTGAAAATAAAGTTCTTCTTCTGCTGTATCTGAACCTGAATATTGGCAATCATTATGACGACCAGCCATGAAAACTGACCCAAGAATATAATGCAGTGGCCCTCCATCTGCCTTTCACATCACAGCATGACACCTGTACCACTGATCCAGTTACGCAAGTTACTTTCTGGTCCTGAGCCCTTTTGGCACACAAAGTCCTCCTCAGCCCCAGGCCAGTATTGATGAAGCTGCTGTCCTCCATCAAGATGGATTCAAGTGGGATTTAATCCACTTGAGGACCGTCTCCCTTTCCTGTGGACTTCAGCACCCATGGCCATTAGTCCTCAAGGTTGTCAGGTTAGTTAACTGCCACCTGATACTTGGCATTGAGTTGCTGGCAGTATGGTCTACTCTATTGCTATAGCAGGATAACCTGGCCAGACTGGAGAAAATACAGTTAGGCACTATATAAATTAATACATTTGACATTTTTGCAAAGTGTTTTGTATTTGTACTAAATGCTACCATCATGATAATATAGAAATGAACAGGAAATAAGGTAGGCTGGAATTAATATAGAGACTACTTTCATGCCTACTAGAAGAGGACAGGAAATAAACTAGCCTAGAATTAGTAGAACCATTATACTTATGAGATACTCATGGAAGAAGCATGCTTTGTATTGCAGATATTCTTTGTGCTATGCATGTTCTTATGTTTCCGATACCTCACTCTGATGTGCACTTAAGAGGCAGTACGAAAAAAGGAGATGCATGAAATCAAACCAGAGTATTTGATCTTACTGTTTGTTTGAGAAAGTATACATGGTAACAAGTCGAAGCTGTAAATTCTATATCAATACACAGAAATGTTATGAGCATCACCACACTGTTACTAATAGTCAGGGTTTGGATATTCCTTCAATTTTTTTTCTGTATTAGGTAAGCACACACCTCCTTCCTTGTCTATTAAAATTCTCATTCATGTTTCAATCTTCACTCACTCAGAAGACTTTTCTATTAGCCTTGTCTACCAAATTATCTTCATCTGCTAAATGCATCCTACCTCCTTTTTCAACAAACTGCAAAGCACACACACATGACCCTAATTCTAAACCACTGCTAAAATATCCTATTGACATATTTGCATTGTTCACAGTACAGTCATTGTAATTGTGTGCACATCATTTCCCAATGCAATCAGCATCCCACAATGTGTATATGCAGTTTAATAAAATCACATTGAATCTTCAACGGTACATAAATTTACAATTCATTTTGCCTGTATACAGGAAGGAAATCTGCACAATTCCTCTGCAGTAGAAGAAAAGCTGTTCTCTTCTTCTATTGTTGTTCTTCTTCCAAAAAATAATGCACAAACTTGTGTTCCTCCTCTTCTTACTCTGAAGACGTAAGAAGAGGGGTGGAGTGGTGTCTTAGCTCTTGTCTTATTTACAACCACATTCACATTATAAAGTTACATAAAATACATGGGCAACAGCTAACAATGAGAAAAATACTATTTTAGCAAAAAAAAGTTTGGGTAGAGAATAAAAGATTGAGGGATGATGGGACTGGACAGAATCCTGCTTTGTACTCTTCAAAGGCAGAAAAAGCCTCCATTTTCCTCAATAGACTGAAGAGGGTCTCACAATAATTTTGTCTCCCTCCCCTTTCACCCATCCTGTTTGATTCTTTAACAAATATGATGCTTTCCTAAAGAGCCCTAGTTTAAAAAAAACATAGTTCTCTCTCTTTCTTCATGTGGCTCAGGTGAACATCAGTGCTACTCAAGACTTTTAATAGATTTCTACATTCTTGCCATTTGCCCCAAAGTAATACACTCTCTTCTAGAGTTATGGTATGTTATCAAAGCTACAAGACCACAGAGAATTCACTTCTAGCATCTTTTGAAATCCCATCATTATTTCAAAGTGGAATGAAAATCCACAAGAAATAAGAGCGATAGCATCATTTTAAAAGGAGTGGCAATACCAAAATCTTGAGACTCTTCTTGCTGCTTCTGTAGCGGTTTTAGCTTGCTGCCCAATATGCTACATAGCATGGGAGGATCTAAGTCTAAGTAAGTACAGTACTGTACTGTAATACCAAAATCAGCCCTTCTCTCTTTTAACATTATCTCAACAGCAGTTATACTCACAAAAACAATAGCAGTGAAGGAGCAGCACTCTCATTCAGTTGCCCTCACACTCTTCCAGCTATTTGCTGAATGACAAATGGCATCATCCTCTAAATAAATTTTGTTTACTCTATAAAATCCATAATTCAACTATTTCCCTCCTTCTACACTCCAGCCTTTTTCAAAATACACAGATTTGGATGTCTCAAGCTAGACTCAGAAAACACAAGATCTGAACAGAACAATGACAAAAGATTCATGGTCTCCTTCCTGGCATCTTGCTTCTTTTTTTCAAAAAAAAACATAGGTACAATTAGAGAGTCGAGTAAAATAATACTATCCCTCCTCCCATTTTATTCCCAGAATTCATCGTAAGATAAATCTTGCACACACACAAAAGACATAACAGAAAAGGAAAAGAAACCAACAGGTGGGAAGGGGGGTTTCAAAAAGCATTAAACCTTTGCGTTCCTTTTAAAGCTTTGTGCTCATTTAGAACCGCTACGGATTTAAGCTCTGCTCCTTCGGGGTGTTTATATATATATATATGACAGATCGAAGGAGCATCTCGAAATATGATTTAAAGAGAGAAGAAAACAAAACCCTTTTAACTCCGATCTTCTTTTTAAAAATTGGCTTTTTAAAAGAGTGGGAAGAGAGATTTTTTTATTTATTTATTTATTGCAACCACATGAAACAATCGATTTGAATGGGTGTCGGTCTTTTTTCTTCTTCTTTTCTTTCTGCTTCTTACAAAGGGGAAACTGAGGCACGGGAGGCGGAGACCCACACACACACACACCCCTCCCGTATGGGAAAAGTTTCCACCTACCCCCCCTCCTCCTCCTCCTCCTCCTAGGCTGCTCTCCCCTCCTTCCACCTACAGATCGGTGCCCACCCCCCAACACACCAGCCACCAGAGCGGGCCAGTCGGACCCTAGTGCATCTCAAAGGCCCCCCCCCCCACGCCCCGCTCCCCCCCCCCCGAAGCTGGGTCTGGTGCAAAAGAAAACCACGCGCGCCCGGAGTCCCCAAAGGGGGCTGTTGCTCGCCATGCAATCACTGCACCAGCAGCCCTTGGGCTCCCTATCAAAGCTGTGAATGAAGAGCAAAACAGGGAGTGGGGGTGTGTGAGAGCGAGAGTGGGTGGGTACACGCGTGCGTGCGGGCGTGTGTGTGTGTGTGAGCACCGAGGCCGCACGCGAGAGCTAGAATGGGAAGCTCTGCCCGCGCGTCCCCACGACCACTCCACTTGCTCGCCCGCCTTTTCTCAGCAGCCACCTTTCCTCTTTTTCTCTCTCCTGGGCTTTTTGCAAAATAATAATAATAATAATAATAATAATAATAATAATAATAATAATAATAATAATAATAATAATAATAATAATAATACGCGGTGAGAAAGGAGGCGGGGGACGCGACTGAAACCAAACAACAAGCGTGGACCAGGAGGCACCGTCCACACATGCAACATATATACACGCATCCAAAGATTGGGGGGGGGAGGGTAGATCATGCATTCCTGGGCTCTCTTGGAAGTGACCAGCCGGGGCCACCAAGGCAATTCCAGACTCAGTGAATCAATCTCTCTCTCTCTCTCTCTCTCTCTCTTTCTTTCTTTCTCTCTCTCTCCCAATTCCTTGCCAAGCATGGATCGCTTGAGGCTGCTGAGCAAATAAAGCCCAGCTTGGGGTTGGGCTCGTGCTTTTCCTAGTCGCCACCGAAGAAAACATTGTCGCCTCTCTCTTACCTTTTTCTTTCTTTCTTTCCCTCTCTCTCTCAATCTTTCGCTTTTCTTTCTCTCTCTCTCTCCCTCTTTCTCTCTCCCCCCTCTTTCTTTCTTTCTCTCTCTCTCTTTAAATTGTGTGTTAGGAGGAGAATTTCTGGAGAATCATTCCGCCTAGGCGAAAAGAAGGGGGGAGTGAAGGGAGACAAAAACACACACACACACACACACACACACCAACCCGTGACCCTTTCCCTGCAACCCCCCCCCCCGCCCGTCCGCCCCCCTCCGGCCTCCTGGTACTACTCAGACACTAGGGCAACATCAAAGCCACCCGGGGGGACACACTTTCAGGGCCTATTGTCTGCCCGGGTCGGCTGTGTTTTGGCTTCTGCCTCCCCCTCTGGCTGCCGGGAGACTTGGTACGGCCCAGGCATTCATGCCAAGTAGCTTTCACACATGGAAGCTTGTCTCAAGCAATTGCTGACAAGCCACAAACAAGACATTCTCCCTCCCTCCCTCCTCCTCCCTCCCCCCTCCCGCCTCCTTTCTTCTGAATGCAAACTAAAACTCCACTGACAGGCGAGCGGGCTTGGCCTACTCTCTCTCTCTCCACTACACACACATACACACACACATACCACACATACACACACACCAGAGCTCAGCTCAGCGCTGTTACTGGTGGAGTTAAGAGACAGGAAAAAGCCCAGGCTGGGTTGGGGGCAGGGAGAGAACTGTCTGCTATGTCCCAGTAAAATGGCAGAGAGAGAGAGAGAGAGAAGCTACACACACACAACACACTACAGCAAAGCATTTGCTTTCTTCAGAGGCTGGTTGGGGGTGGTGGTGGTGGGGAGGGAATGGGGTGGCTGGAGAGATTAAAGAATGAGCAACTGGGGCGGGGAGTGGAAAGACGAATCAAACTGTTTTGCATCATGCCTTAGGCACGGAGAGTGGTCACACATTTCGCTTTGTGATTTGCAGCCGGCTGAGATTCCTTATTTGTTCCACACATTTGGGTGATTATTCCATATTTTAGACTCGCATGAGGCTGTGTGGTGCATAGCCCATCTCAGGGCTTCATTGTTTGGGGATTTCCACATACACTCCCTCAAGTATTCCTCAGATCCACCCCCTTTCCTGGAACACTTTTGCCAGTGTACAAAGTGTTCCACTGCGGTGCTGACCTCACGGACTTGTCCTCACAACAACCCTGTGAGATGTGGGTGAAAGTGTTGAGCAACAGTAGCTCCTTACACAGGGTGGCCCGATGAACTTGAAAAGTGAGGTGCGACCTGAGGCAGCATCTCATATGTAATGCTTCAGACAGTGGATGATGCGACCTCTACCACCTACACTTCTCAAGCCTTGTTCCAAGAGGACAAAGTCATGGAGGCGGTGGAGGTCACTCAAGGTCATCAGTAGCAAAAGAAGAGACAAAGCACTAGTAACCTTTAGTATCTGTTTTTAATCTTGAACACTAGGAAGGAAGGAAGGAAGGAAGAAATTAGAAGAGTCAGGTTGGTTCAATAGCTAGAGGCCATGGAATAATATTAAAGAAGAATATGGCTGAGGAACCTAACTTCCCCTACGTCACTTGGAGAACCCTGAACAAGCTGTGGGTTGCAGTCCCTAAATGCAAGACCAACATGCTCAAGTGGGGGCTGCTGGCAAACAACAACCTACTGTGTGAATGTTGAGAGCTACAGAATCTGGCTCATTCACTAGTCTGCTGATTACTACCAAAAACATGTACCGATGAAGATTTAATTTTAAACCAACAACAAAGCCAAGAAAGTGGCTTCATTTTGGCAGTCCAAAGTCTGTTCCTGGACACAAAAGAAGAAGAAGCCATGAAGTTCACTGGATAATCTTGTGGCTGTCATTTGTCTTCTAATCTAGCCAACCTTACAAGGTTACTGTGTCTTCTCTATCCTTGGAAAGAAGGTGAGATTTAAAAAGGGGGCACTAGGAAAAAAGATTTTGAATACATTTTTGAGCTTCTTTCATTGAGCTCTGTGGGATTTTTCTTTTTTTAAAAAAAATGCTGTCAAGCTCTTTCTGACTTATGGTATCTTTAATGGAGTTTTCAAGACATGGGGTACCCGAAAAGCTGTTTATAATTTCCACCTCCAAGTGAGTTTCGATAACAGAATGGGGGAAACCTAGGTCTCCTAGTCTTAGTCCCACTGTCTATCCACTATGCCAGATGGTATCTCTTAACAGATATTCAGAAATGCACAAATTCTTGGGTGTGTGGGGTGTGTACTGGACATAGAGGAAGACAAGTAATGTAGCACAGAATGAAGAATGAGGCTCATACAGATAATATATACCAGTGATGGCTAACCTTGGCATTTCAGTGTTCTTGGACTTCAATTCCCAGAAGCCCCGATCAGCAGGAGTGCTGATTTGGGCTTCTGGTAATTGAAGTCCAAGAACACCTGGAGTGCCAAGGTTAGCCATCATTTATATATACCCTTTACAGTGTTGGCTCTTTAGCTACTGGATAAACAGAGTTGAGCACTGAACCCTAGAGTCGGATACAACTGGCTTTTGAGCAAGGGTAACCTTTACCCTTTACAGAGCCAACAGGGTCACAGTCAGGGTTCTAGGAGTAATTTTTCCAGGCTTTGCCTCTTTCTGAAACAGCCATTTACATCAACATGAAAGAAACTGCAGAGCACAATGGCAAGCATATTTGCTCAGATATACTTGCCAAGTGATGTCCCCAGGCATTAAGGTTTGTGGTGATATTACTAAGTGGATGTGGGTCTGGCTGAAAGACCACAGCAGAATCTTGTGTGTGCCTTTTAAAGATCCGCAATCGAAGAAAGATGGGATGGCATTAATTGATTAGAAAGTAAAGCCTGTCACATTCAGTGAGACTTATGCTTTAAGGCTGAACTAAACATGATTGTGAGGATGTATTGCTACGCTCTTTAAAGTTTTGCAGATAGTAGCACTAGTAGGGTGGGGTTCACAGTTAATCCAAGTCAGAACAGTTTCACTGTGTAACCTTTTCCTCCTACCTCTTTTCCTAGGAAAAGCCACCAGTCCTTACTAGTACAATCACAATCACCACTAGCACACACTTATTTCTCAGGAGAAAAAGATTGGCCAAATTATGATAATCACTGTTTGGGATGGGGTGGTGAGGAAGATTTTCCTTGGAAAATATAGTAGTGCAAATACTGTAGAAAGAATTATCCCCCATTATGGTCTCAACACAAGTTGGAACTCCTAAGGCTCTTATTTACAAACTAAACCTTTGATCCCATCTAGATTTTAGATAGTTACTGTATTAGCATTTATAAAGGAACCGCCCAAAATTGGAGAGTCAGAGCATGATTCTCTTTGTCTCTGTCTGCATAGCGACAGTGTATAGTGGGACCACGCTAAGATGATTTTGTTATCACCAGATACTGCTGTTGTAAATACTTTTCTGCATTTATTTAGGCTGTCATATAATTGAAAGTGACGTACACTGTGGTATATCTTTTTCAAATTGTATTACATTTGTGTGTATTTACATAAATATACACATACATTGTACTTACAAACATACCTGCAGTGAAAGATACTGTATGACTCTGACAAATTGGGTTCTCATAAATTGTTAAAGGTAAAGGTAAAATGTAAAGGTCACCTTTGCTCGAAAGCCAGTTGTATCCAACTCTAGGGTTCAGTGCTCATCTCTGTTCCATAGCCGAAGTGCCAGAGCTGTCTGCTTCTGCAGATATTTCCGTGGTCATGTGGCAGGCATGACTAGACACCAGAGCACACGGAATGCTATTTATCTTCCAACCTATTTATCTACTTGCAATTTCATGCTTTCAAAATTGTTAGGTTTTTTTAAAAAATCAAGAATTAAAATTTTGAACTAAGTTACTGGGATGATGTTTGACTTGTGTGAAATCATCTTCATAAAGTTGGTGGCAATTCATTTCTCATTTCCCACCCACCCCTTCCCAAAAAGGGAATGAGATGATTTTTTTGCAACAATGGTATATAACACTACTGAGACAACTTTAAATCTACAGGTGCAAAATGCTTGAGGAAATGTGAAGTTTTGGGCCTCCCTGACCTTTCCCATACACACACCCCCAAATAGCACACTTGGTGGAAGAGAATGACTGTCCGAGAGAGAGAGAGAGAGAGAGAGAGAACTTTCAATCATGTTGAAATTAGGGGCTTATGTGCATGCTTCTGATTCAGAACTTGGAAATGTTACTTTTTGGACAAGAACTCCAGAATAGCATTGGCTATGTTGGCTTTGGGATTCCAGGAACTGTAGATTCAGAAAGTAAATTTTCCAAACTCTAGGAAGTCAGTAAAATATTTCTGCTAGGTGCAGTTAATAGCTAGAATTCAGTTTGTCAACTGGCTAAGACACTGACGGGAAGGCAGGAGGTCAGCAGTTCGATTCCCAAGTATTGCAGGACGGAATGAGCTCCTATCTTTGTCCCAGCTCCTGCCAACCTAGCAGGTTGAAAGCAAGAAATTGCAAGTAGACAAATAGGGACCACTTCGATGGGAAGGTAAACAGCGTTCCGTGTGCTCTGGTGTCTAGTCATGCCTGCCACATGACCATGGAAACATCTGTAGAAGCAGACAGTGCTGGCTCTTTGGCTTTGAAACAGAGATAAGCACTGAACCCTAGAGTCGGATATGACTGGCTTTTGAGCAAGGGAAACCTTTACCTTTACCTAATGTAAAGTTACAATGAAGGAACTTGGCCAGGTGTTACCACGTGCCAAAGCAGATGCTCAGTTCCATTGCACAGTTGGTAGTTTACTAGCAGAAGTGTTTTGTGGACAACACATGCTCCTTGGTGCTGGCATAATGTTGAGTTATGCCAACATAGCTGTGCAACAGGATTCCAACCAATGTCTGGGGCTTTTACTGTTAACAGTATCAGTTCATATTTTCTTGTGTCTTGGAATTCTGTGTATCACAATTCAAAGTGCAAAAGCTAAATGAGGGCATCAGTGATTGTGATACACAATGTTCTACATACTGAGCATGGATTTAAAAGTTTCTTTGCTACTGAACATAAACCACATGATTGACTATAAGAAGATGCACAAGAAAAAACCACAGAGTTCTACATTGAGCTGAGAGACACAGCAAAAAGATCTGCTTCTCAGCCTGGAAAAAAAGTTGAATAGCTCCAGAAAATTCTGCACAAAGACAAGCAGGCTTCAAACTGGCTTCATCCAAAGATATCAAAGTAGTTTTATAAATAGGAGCAAATGTCATTATCTTAGTTTCGTAGGTGGAGAACAGACAGTGATTAAATGCTTTGCCCAAGGCTATCTAAAGGAGGAGAAGGGAAGCCAAGCCTCCTGACTCAGTGTTGACTAAATTGTTGAAACCACTAAACAATTCTCACTAAACCGATACTCATTCACAAATGTAGAATTGTGTAAATCTAACTTTTTCAATACAAACATTTTACCTGCACCAATTTTGTGGCTTGAAGGTTAGATAAAGAAATGAAAGAAATCAGTCAAAGAAAGATAAGAGAACAGAAGAAATATTTTTTGCTTTTCAGAAGCATGATGTTTGTGTGAGTGTTGCAAAATTCCATATTATTTATTTATTTGTTTATTTATTTGAGTAAAACTATCAGCAGTTCACAAATTAAAACATAAAACCTCACAATATACTACACAACACATATTCCACAGTGGCATGAAGATGGCATGAAGACTCAAATGATAAGAAAATATATATTGAAAGAAGCAATATGAAATGTGCGAGGAAAAATATTCAGAGAACATAATGCGCAATGCAGGGCTGGATAAATCACAAGTTGGAATCAAAATTGCTGGGAGAAATGTCAACAACTTGAGATATGCAGATGATACCACCCTAACGGCAGAAAGTGAGGAAGACCTAAAGAAGCTGCTGCTTAGGTTGAAAGGAGAGAGTGCAACAGCTGGCTTCAGACTCAATATCAAGAAAACCAAGATAATGGCAACAGGCCCTATCAGTACCTGGAAAATAGATGGGGAAGAAGTAGAAGCAGTGACAGATTCTACTTTCTTAGGATCCAGGATCACGGCAGATGGGGATTGCAGCCATGAAATAAAAAGGTCGGAATCGACTGTGCAACTGAAGAACAAGAAGATGAAGAAAGCACAGCAAATTAGATTTTACTAGTAACCTAGTTAAGGACTGTAGTGGCTTAATGGTTAAGATGCTGAACTTGATAACTAAAAGCTCAGCAGGTCAACAGTTTGAGACCCGAGTGCTGCATGACAGAGTGAGCTCCTGTCTCTGTTCCAGCTCTGTCTAACCTAGCAGTTAGAAAGCAAGAAATTGCAAGTAGATAAATAGGTATTGCATTGGCAGGAAAGCTAACAGTGTTCCATGGCCCGAAAAGTTTGGGCATCCCTGCCCTAGAGTCAGATATGACTGGCTTTCAAGCAAGGGAGTCCTTTATCTTTACCTTTAGCAGCCTAGTTTGTTACAATTTACCACCATCAGTTTTGTAACTAAATATCAACAATATGGCTACCCAAGTTACAAAGGCATGTTACACAAACCACTACTGTAATGAGTCCTATTCTAATATGCTAGTCTAGATTTTCATAGATTCTGGAAATTACGGCAATAAAAATTGCAAAGCTGTTCACCTTAAATTTTTATCTAATGTCTGTTTTACAAGAGCCATTTGTGTTATCACTTTTGTGACTTTTCAGAGTTGCTTCACCATGTAATTGTAGGCCACTACAATGGCCAGATCTTTATTCTGGTAATCTGTAGAAAAGCAGGGAGAACCAGAAAGAGGCAGAGCAGAAATATTTAAAGAAGCAGCAGGATTAGTCAGACTGAGTTCCAAAATCTGGGGATGTGTTTGTACAAGACCTGGAATGTCAGGAAACCTATCTTGCAAAACAACTTAGGAAAATATTCAAAATGAGCAAATAATATTGCTATGGTTAGTAGCATGGGTATGTCCAGAGGTCTCCGGGAAAACACATCCTGGATTGAGAAATTAATCATAAAGGTTTATTTGTGTCCCTGATGATTATTTGCATATATGGCACAGTCAGGTTTGGGCAAATGCTTTTGTAAACACCTTGCAGTTCTAATTCAGCAAAACAATGCATTCATTCAATCGACAAACAATGAAAATTCTAATGGGATCCTCTCTTCAATTGGCAGACATTTAATTAACTGAAATGAATGTAGTTTAAAATTCTGGGCCCCACTCTCTTAGTCTCTTGAAATTACCCATTTTCAGCTATGCTGTCAAGTATTCCAGGGGATGAACTGTGAACCTTAGTTCCCCGAACAAGGACCCAGCCTGGTGGCCATATTGGATCCTTTGCCCAGCAGAAACAGAAGAAAGCTATGTGGCATTATGCCCTGTAATCAAGGCTTGTAGCCAGAGGGGTGCCAGAGGGGGCAGAAATCCTCCTGAGCTAATAGCCCCACCCCACTCCACCCCACCCCATGAGTGTAATATTGTTGTACCTCCTGACTTTTTTTTGCCCCTTCTGAAAAAAATTTGCACTCCCAAATCTACAATCCTGGCTACGGCCCTGCCTGCAATTGGCAGGCAGTAGAATAAAACCTGTGGCAGTTCAAGTGGTTAAGAAGCTGAACTCGCTGACTGGAAGGTCAGAGTTTGATTCCTGGGTACTACATGATGGAGTGAGCTCCCATCTCTATCCCAGCTCCTGCCAACCTAGCTGTTCGAAAGTAAGAAATTGCAAGTAGATAAATAGGGACCACTTTGATGGGAAGGTAAACAGCGTTTCATGAGGCATGCCTGCCACATGTCCATGGAAACATCTGCAGATGCATACAGTGCTGGCTCTTTGGCTATAAACAGAGATGAGCACTGAAACCTAGAGTTGGATACAACTGGCTTTTGAACAAGGGACACCTTTACCTTTAACTAGAATAAAACTATCAGCATAGAGAAACCTGGTATAAATATTTTCATTGTCTACCCCCACTTGGAACCCTCCAGACATATCATGCTACATCATGTGAGAAGAATAGAGTTATAGTCCTACTAGAGTAGGTTGACCGGCATTGCCGGGCTGTTATAAACTGTGATTGGCTTTTTTTTTGGGGGGGGGGGTGGATTAAAAAAAGAACAAAGGATGATATAATTGTTTCAAATTGTTTTATTTAACCAAATAATGTTTTAGTTTTTGGGTGGGTTTTTTTTTTGTTAATAGTTGTACCGTAGGTAATATTTTTAAAAATGTGAAAGTACATGTTTTTTACATTCAATATTTTTAAACTGTGTTTAGATGTTTTGGGTTTTTATTTGAGTTAAAACTCAACACACGATGTTATAAATCTTTTTATTTTTATTTTTTTACATATGTTTGTGATTTGTGTAAAATTGTGATTTTTTGTTATGTTTTTGACTTGTTTTTACTTTTGTGGCCTCTAGGTGGGGCTGTTGTGTCTTTTTGAGTTGTTTTTACTATTCTGCCCTGCAGGTGGGGCTGCTAGTGGTTTTGTTTTAGTTTCACTTTTTTTTCTCTCCTGGCCTCTGGGTGGGGCTTTTTCCGGTAAATAGACTCTTTGTTTCTTCATTTCTGTTCCTGTCGTCGTGGAGGGAGGACATGCTGGTGAGTTGTCTGGTTCTCTTTCTTCTGGTTTTTTTTCTTTGTTTTGCTTTTGTGGTGGTGGGCTAGGAAGTGTTTCTGTTTGTTCTTTTTTGTTTTGGTTGAGTTTTAGGTTTGTTTAATTGGTTTGGTTATTTCTGATTTTGTTTAATTTTTCTTATTTCATTGTTGTTTATTCGTGTAATTAGTTGTTATTTGTTTGTGTAATTTGTGGTTTTTTCCATGTTGTAGTTAGGTGTTTTGTATGTGGTTTTGTGTTATTGTGGATGTTTTTGTTTGTGTATTTTGTGGGGTTTTTTTGTTCATTAATGTTTTTTTTAATTATTGATTTATTTTTGATTTATTTTTTTATTAATTTTGGTGTTTGTTTTTGGTGGTTACTTTAGCTTGAAGAATGGGCTGCCTGTGGGTTTCTCTTTTTCCCATTGCTGCTTTGAATTTTGGTTTAGATGCAGCAATGGGGGAAAGGAGGAGGAAGCAGTCAGCCTGTTCTTCTCCCGGGAAGGTTTGTTAGGTAGGTCGGGGGAGAAGGAGGAGGCAGAGAAGAGCTATCTGTGCCTAACGATGGTTCTCTCCTCTCTGTCTCCTTTTTCTCCTGGCTTACCTAACCGGAGATCGGCAGGCAGCAATCCGTAAGGGGTGGTGCTCTTCCTTCTGGATTGCTGGCTGTTGCTTTTGTATTTGGAAGTACAAAGGCATCAGCCAGTCATCTGCCAGGGAGGGTGCTTCCCCTGATGAACTGCTGCCTGTTTTGGGGGTTTTTTTTCCACCCCGGCTCAACTTTCCTTGAGGCCGGCGGTGGTCTCGCCGTGTCTTCGGCAGGGTAGCGTGGAGGAGAGGGAGTCCCTCTTCTCCCCGTTGCTCCGGGAAAGAAGGACAGCGGGTGTCTCACGGTGGTGTTTTGTGGCTTTTTATTTTGCGTGGCTGTGAGGCGCTGAGTCTGCCTGCTGGGGACTTGCACTCCTGTTGCTTTTTGTTTATTTTTTGCATGCCAGCTTTCTCAGAGTTCTGTGCGCTCACGGCACGCAGGACACTGGGACTTGTAGTTTCGTGTTTGTGGTTTGCTTTCATGTGGTGGTTTTTTTCTGTGGCTCAATTTCGATTGGTCGCGCTGTGTTTCCCAATGTTCTTTTTGCTCGTGCCTCTCAGCCTGATTGGTTGTGGTTCTGCGCAGTGCAGAAAATGTTGGGAATTGAAGTTGTTTCCCTTTGTTTGCGTTTGTGGGGCTCTTGCCCCACTGGCGCATTTCTCAACCCTACAGCTACCTCTGTACCGGGTTCGGGCGAGTGCAGGAGGCTCGGTATGGGGTAGTGTGGACGGGTGCGGGAACCTTTGTCACATTCCAACAGTTAACGCTTGGATTTATAGGTACAGATATATCTGGAGGGCTCCAGGTTGCAAAAGGCAGTACAAAATGCTGGTCTAACTTCTCTCAACCAGTATCTGCTACACTTTGGCATCAGTTGCCAACATTGTGTATAATGTGCTCAGCATGTATCTTCACTACACAATTACAGCAGTTTGATACCACTCTAATTGTCATGGATCCATCCTGTGATATACAGTATGGTGAACCACAGCACCAGAAGATATCTGAAAATTACCAAACCGGAAACCCTTTATAACGTTGATAGGCACCCAGATAAAGGCAGATTTTTCAAGGCAGACACATCCAGATATAGATTTTTTCAAAGAATGAACATGGGGTTGTTGAACCAATAGGGTTGAACTAATGTCAGTACTGTGACAAGTGAAGCAAACAGAGAAAGTCAACCTTGTCCCAACAACAAAGCTAAATTGACTGAGAATGTACTATCCCAGGAGTTCTCAACCTTTTAAAGCCAGGAGCCGGGTCACACTCCCTCAGACAGCTTTGGGGACCAGATGGCCATTTTGCCCTTCCTCCACGACACAGCACTTCCTGGTGTGGTGGAGGCATGATATGAAGCCACAGGCCGCATCTGGTCCATGGGCCACAGTTTGAGAATCCCTGTACTATGCAGTTGTAGCCATTTGATAATATTTTAACTCTAATGGATCCATTTAATAGGTTCCTGAGATTTGTAATTTGGTGTGGAACTTGTAGCAGAGAATCCCAAGGATGTGGCCAAGCTACAAATACTAGGATTCCATAACATGGAGCCGTGGGATTTAAATTCATATATGAACTGCTGAAACCACATATTATAGATACATTGGATAAATGCTTTCAAACATGGCATTTACTTTGTCACATTGCCTTATTAATGGACATTTGCAAGATGTTTAGGGCACATTGGGTGAAATCCTGTTGCTTAGTGTAATATATCACAACTAGAGTGGGGATTTAATGAGTTTAGGTGGGCCTGTTCTAACTGCGACTTACTCCACTAAGCAACAGGATTTCAGTCACTGTCTTCAGTTAGTAGTCCTCTAATGTACACACACACAATGCATGTTTTCTCCCCCCACTTTTTTTCCTTTCTTCTCTTCATTCTAAAAGGCTGCAGACTTCATTTTGGAACAAACTTTAAACAACAGAACCTGGTTTCTACATTTGGCTAAGATGATTCTGAGGCCTCTTTTTCCTTCTCTCTCCCAGCCAGCTCTGTAACAACTAGCCTGGTGAAGAGTCTTGCAGGATTTGAAAGTTAGCCTATTTGTGAGATTAAAAACATTTGTTTCTAATTGAGAACACCAATGGAAAAGAATGGGAATGGCAAAGCTTTTCATATTGTTCACATACACACAGAGTACACACACACACACACACACAGAGAGAGAGAGAGAGAGAGAATATACATATTTAAACTCCTGTGGTATCAAACACTTCACTAAAAGAAAAAGATGATAATTTTTAAAAAGTCAGTGAGTTTACAAAAAGCAAGATTTTGGCCATGAAGAAAGAGCCCAAAAACTGTATTACAATAATACTTTTATTAGACTAAATAAACCAAGTGGCACAGATGTATGCCAGCTAAATTAATAGTCAAGCAGAACTCAAGCATAATCAGTGATGAAGTTGAAGTGAGTAGTCCCAAATCTCAGAATGGTCATATCACACAAAACACATGAGAAAGAAAGTCCACAAAATCTCATTGTACTAATTATAATGAATCCCTTATGGTGTCAGTGCCATTAAGTACCTTTTTATTTATATGAAAAAGTCTTAATATTTTATCTTTCAGAAAAACACTCAAAGCACATTACATCCAAATCTATATCTATAAAACAGAGGTGTGGTCTTGTATGTGCTCTAAAGGCTCCCATACCTCTGGACTGATCCTGCTGAAATTTGGCACATATGTACCTTGGGCTGGAGAGATCAGCACTGGGGGGATCATGAAACCCAAGGGGGTGTACACCCCCCAAACTGGGAAGCAATTGATCTATACAATCTGTGTGTTTCCCAGTGATGTAATTGAGCTGATGTCATAGTCCCAGGTAGGTTGAGATTGTGACATCATCTGACTATCTTAACTGTAGCCCTCTGAGCTCAGCTGTAGTTTTCATAGTAGGTGGAAGGCAAATGGGGGGCCTGGTCAGGCCAGCACAGTGGTGGCGATGGAGGCCCTTGAGAGGGCTGGGAGGGCATGGGAGCTGTGGAGGAGGCCGCTGCCCCTCTGGAAATGGCCACCCAGCCACCATGGCAGAGGCAGCGGCCACGGTGGATGAAACTGAGGAGGGAAGGAAAGGTCCAAAGGCTCCTCAATGGCTGTGTGCCATTCTCTCATCAGGTGGCTGGACACAAGTATGGGAAGGATAAGGGCAGTAAAGAAGCGGGTTGGGTGAGGGAAGAGAGAGATGGAGGAAGGGAGGCAGGGTTGACCCACATACACCCCACGAAGTTTCCAAGAGGGAAATGCTGGCCTGTGTTAAAGAAATGAAAAACCCGAGCGAAGCCAGGTAATCAGCTAGTAAAGAATAAAACACAACCATCTAACTTTAAAACATCCAAATAAATGTTACATACTAAAAAGGTTAAAGCTCAGAAAATATGTCAAGGACTTCTGTGTCAAACATATTCTTGAATATAGTTATTTAGTCATATTACATTGGGGTGCTTTACATTCAAAATCATCCTTATAATTAGATTGTCTTTTTCAATTAATTCAGTGGGTAGTCTTGCACATTTGATTGGGCTGCTTTTCCCCTCTTCTTTTTTGGGTGTTTTACCTCCTTTTTTCCTTGGCAGTTGCAATCCCATTGTAAGATTTTTGTGCCTAACATACTCCAGCCTGTGGAGTTGTGCCAACGTAATGGTTAGAAAGCCTTCACAATTACGACCATGTGATTTCTCCAGGACTATCCCCACTGTGCCCATGCCACAGCCTGTCTGTTTTGTTCTGTGCTCTTCACCTCACAGCTTTGCACAATATCATCCTCTGTCCAGTCTTACTAAGATTTTTTTATCCCAGTTTCTGGGATAACACATTGAAGAACACAGCTGTAAAGTACAAGGCTATTTCATGAAATCTACTTGATGCCACAAGTTCAATATTGCACTGAACAAGGTCTGACACTGATTTTGTGCAGCAGCTCAGAAGGGAAAGCTATTGTAGATTTAGGCAGATATTAATCATGTTTACTCCAAAGTAACTCCAACCACATTTACTTATATTGAGTTTTCTTCAAATTGCATACAAAAATGGAAAATGGTGAGGGAAAAGTAACATTGGTCAAGTGGGGAAATGTATGGATAGTTTTTTAGGCAGATGAAAGAAACTAAACAACCAGCCTCTCACCAACAGTGACAGAAGGCATGAGCAAATCATTGTTTCTCAGTCTTGATTTCTTACCTTTAAAATGAGAATTATCATGATCTACGGGCTGCATTGTATGGTCTGTTGTGAGGCTAAACTAAATAAATATTGTGAGGTGCTTTGCACATTAAAGATGCTATATCCATAAATCAAAGTAAAGAGAAAGTTGTTTACTCATATTTGTTTCCCAAGTTACTGACGGTGCTGTTGCTTACTTACTAGGTCCTTATTTGCTGTTAGATTACTTATCCTTTTAGATGAATATGTCTGATGCTCAGAAAGCTAATAGCTTATTTATAAGTTATATGATTTTGGATTAAAGCTGAAGTGAGCATGGATTTAGACAAGACTCAAGTGGGGGAAGAGGAAGGTGAGTCAAGTTAGGTGTCCTGTCATCTTTCCAGAGAATGTTCCAAAGGTGAGGAAGCCCTAAGACTACCAGTCTGTCCTGTCTCTACTCCTCTACTACCCGAAGTTATTCCAGGGTTATTTGATAGGTCCACTCAACAGCCACTGGCCTAGCCAAGAAAATCAGGTAGCCTTCTATGATTATTTTTACGTAATGGTAGAAAACAACCCACCCTCCTTCCAGTCAAGTACTGAATTTATTCACAGTAGTAAAAAATCAAGCCTGCATAATATACAGCCTTGGGAATTATCTCATAGACAAAGAGGTGGCTAAGGAAACAATTTACAGCAAGCACATTGAAAGGTACACTCCAAGATTTCCTGTGATATTGCAGTAGTATTAACTTCCTCATCAGTCTTTCCCAGAATCCTCTTCAATGTCACAGAGGACAAAGAGGCAGACCTTGGATCGTGTGTTGCTTGATCATCACAGTACAAGAGCCCAAGATGTCAGCTTGTTTGGTCATTTTGTGAAGAATGTGTGTACCTCCTGATCATTTCAGTTACAACTCCCAAAGTTCATTAGATCATGTTGGCTAGGGCTTCTGAGAGTTAAAGTACAAAACATGTGGACAGCTACAGATTTCTTACATTTGATACAGATACTACTGTGAGTATAAATCTGAATAGGAAATATTCCTGGGAGAAGCAAGTAGCATGTGTTCTAGTTAAGACATATTACTCAGTATTAACCAACATGGGACTGTGATGGCTCAGTGGTTAAGAAGCTCGCCTTGTTAGCTAGGAGGCCGGCAAGTCGGCAGTTCGAGACCCCGGTACTGCATGATGGAGAGAGCACCCGTCTCTGCCCCAGCTCCTGCCAACCTAGCAGTTCGAAAGCAAGAAATTGCAAGTTTATAAACAGGGATCACTCAGGTGGGAAAAGAACTTGAGGACATGAAAAGAGCCTCATTCAGGTGTCCCCGAGTGGAGTTTCTCCAGCAAAAAACCCTTTCAACCCAAAATAATTTCTGACATGAAATTATTATTATTGCCAATGTGAGCTTTTTCATGTTAGATTGACTCTCTGAACCCCACCAGGAAGATATGTGGAAGTTCTGCCTGTCACCTACATACTTCCTCTTATTTTAGGGAGGCAGAGATCAAAAACTGGAGAGAGACACTGGATGCATGAGTCCACGATATTTTTATTTGAAAAACGAGCCACCTTTTTGTGTCAAAATAAATGGCTGTTGTATTGTTTTTTACGGCCTGGAACCAGCAACCAAAACAACATTTGGCACTGTTTTTTTCTGGCTCCAGCAAGATACAGTGGAAGGAAGCTTTAGCTTCCATAGCAACTGTCCAAACCACCCTAAGAAAGGCCAACTTTTGAGAACCAAAAGGTAGAATTTGCATTTTGCTAGCTGTAAAAATTGTGGGTTCTTTGTACTGAATCCCAGTGTCTCACTTCCTTATAAATGTAAGCTCATTTACCAAGACAGGATAACAATATAATAATACAGTTCATTATTTTATGGCCATGCATTTACCAAGCAATGTAATAAAATGGTGCAGTTTCTAGTTAGGCCCAACAGGTGGACTTGGTCTGAATGCACAACAGAGCTATGCATAATCATTATGCTAAGGCTGAGATGGTTTTCTTTCTTCCCTTTCTTTCCCTTTCCCTCCCCTCCTCCACCTCTCCTAGCAACACAAATCTGCAAGAGGAATAGAGCTATGTCAAAACCAGGAAAGGAGTGGTCACAAAAGATGCTTCTAGTTATTCTGATTCAGTTTTACTGTGGAAATTCAAAAAGCCAGTTAGCATCTGCCCCCTGCATTTCAGACAACAAGCCACCCTGCTGCCTGTGAAAATTTTCACTGGTTCCTTATTTATATAGGGCTTTGTCCACTGAATTCCTAGAAAGAAATATAATTCACCATTAGTGACAGGCCAAATGCTCTATGACCATGATGGCAAACCTTGGCACTCCAGATGTTCTTGGACTTCAATTCCCAGAAGCCCCCGTGAATCCACACAAATGGGTTTACTGCGATTCATCTGGCCCACGCCACCCTTGTCGCTCCTGGAAGCGGAAGTAAAACGCTACTCCACTAATTTAATATTGTGACCAAATTTATTTTCCCCTTTATTTGGCTCATTGTTGTAGGAATGCTGCCACCAGTTTTATCCCTTTATTTGTTTTCAGTTGTGTTGTCATTTTTTTATATTCCTTGGCTATATCACAGTTTATATATTGCTTGTAAACCACCCAGAATGGTGCACTTACCGCAGAGGTGATATATAAATTCAATAAATAAATAAATAAATTTTGCAACCTGAGTTGAAAGACTATATGGTGTCTCCATCCCAGCCATCCTCATATACAGAAGCTAGGCAGAATGGCACCTGAATTTTGCTTTAGCCTAGGCTACATGCCAGTGTCCTTCACTTTATGGCATGGCAGCAGGCAAGTTCAGAAGGCTCACAGCAAAAGGAACAGAGCCTTGGTGGCACAGTGGTTAAGCTGCTGTATTTCAGCCAGAATGTTGTGAGTTTGATCCTAACGGGGATCAAGGTTGACTCAGCCTTCCATCTTTCCAAGGTCGGTAAAATGTGAACCACCCAGAGAGTGCACTAAGCACTATGGGGTAGTATATATGTGTAATTGCTATCGTCAGAGAGCAACCTTTGGCAGCATGGGAACACTGCCACAGGGGATATGTATAAATATAGTGGTAATGTATTTGTCATCTTTTTGGAAGAGAAGAGTTGCAGAAGCCCTGTCCATGTGATTCTCAAAGATCCTAAGCGAGAGCACAATCAGAATACAGTAGAATACAAATGTTGAAAGAATTGAAGTTATCAACTGAAGCAAAACATACAAGATATTGCCAGAAATCGGACATAAGATTACACACCCAAATCCTTTGACGAATATTTATGGCATAAAAATATTTGACCGCTCATTGTCAGTATTTCACCAATATTTCAATTAATTAACTGAATCTTCTTTGATTGACAAAACACTCAAACATAGCGGGAGGTAACCGTGAAGATAATGGTGAGTAGGTCCACCTCCAGTAGAACCAGTTTCTTCCATTAGTAAAACCAGAAGCTCATGCTTGCTGAAAAATGAACTCTTTTATTAAAGTTTAACTATTTACATTAAGAACACTGAGAGCTAGTTGCTTCCTGCTCTTCAACCACTTCAATTGTTTTTTCCTCCTTGTTACTTTTCTCAATTTATTAGTTCTTATTCTGAGAAGTCTTAGGACTCTACCAGCAATTCAGATGTAATTTCAAATTCTTAATAGATAAGGCCAGGTCTTTCATGCGTCACTGCAAACCCCTTTGTCGGTTATGTTCTCACTCCAGTTCAGAGGTCCACACCCAGTGGTGGGCTCCCAAAATTTTCACTACCACACTGTGGGCATTGGCCTATTCTGTAGGTGTGGCTTACTCTGTGGGTGTGACTTCCTCTGTGGGCGTGGCCATGTGACTGGGAGGGTGATCTAGTCATCTCTACCCAGTGGTGGGATGCAAAATTTTTTACTACCTACTCTGTGGTCATGGTATGGTGGGCGTGGCCAGGGGGAAACCCTGCATTGAACCCGAATTAGGACTACTTTATTTCAAAACATGGATGGGCAGGTTTGGTGTCTTGCACAGGAGACAAAGAAGGAGTCGCAGGAAGGACTAACACAGGTTTATTCATTGATGGTCAGTATGAACATGTGGTAATGGCGGAGGTACATCTCATTATATACAGTACATAATACATTTGAATCTGGTTGCACGGTAGCTCATTGGCTGCTACCGGCGTGGCCTCGCCCAGGTCACGCCTCTCTTCTTGTAGTTGTTTTCTGTAGTCCTTTGTCATGCGGGGAATCTCCCGCGGCTGTTCGTGATTTGGGGAGTGTGGACCATGTGAGACTGAACGCTCGCAGCTGCCCTCTATGGGCGGCTCGCTCGCGTTCCTTAGCAGCTGAGATACATTGTGATTGTGGCTGGTTACATTCGTACATTTAAAGAGACATTGTACATGCATACATAACATCCCTCCCCCCTAGGATGGGACGAAGTCCCTCAACCATTGTGGCTTGCCGCAAGTGCGCCTGAGGCTTGCGGCTGCCTGACCTAATACAGGGGAGCCTGTGACTCCTGGCTCTGTGGAGTCTCGTCCTGCAACGGAAAATGGAGACTCGTTAGTGGTTCTGTGGGGAGCTTGTGATGCCCTTGTCTTGGGGGACGGGAATGGAATGAACAGCTGGGAAGTGAACCCCTGTCTCTTTCCTGAGGAGCCCGGGGACCCTCCCAGCACGAACCTCGGGACCGACGAGGATGCCCTCGCGGTCCCGTCACCTCCTGCTGTCTGTTCGGGAGTTCGGGAGATTGCGGCGGGGGCGGGCGAGCTCCCGCCGGCTGCCTGTCTTTTAGGGGCCGGAGCTATGGTGTACTCTAGGATGCAGGAACCGGGGGGGCTGGAGGTACCAGGGGCTGAACTGAAACCCCTCTTCTCGCTAGGACGGGTGGGGGACCACTCCGCTAACTCCCCCTGGTACGGAAAATCAAAATCGTTACTGAACTGATCCCTCTCTTTCAAAGTATCCTCCTCTGTGGATGGGAACCCAGGATACGCGTTTGTATCCGCGGGTTCCGCCGTGTCTCCCCCTTGGGTAATGCGGGTGGGGGAGGACCCTAACGCTGATGCCCCCTCCCCTGTGACTCGCCTTCTGAGTTGGTCGGCGTGCCTTCTCCAAAGTAGACCTGAATTGGTTTCGACCCTGTAGGATACCGGCCCCGTTTGCTCCACAATTGTGCCTGGTACCCACGCTGGTCCCGAGGCCGCGTAGTTTCTGCAATGAACCGGGTCCCCTATCGCAAAACTTTTGGAGCTCCCTCCCCCCATGCTTATATTCCTCCCTTCATCCTCCACCCTGGACGGATCCATCCGGTCAAAAAGTGTTACCGGACGCCTCCTCATGAGGAGTTCGGCTGGGGAAAAACCTGAGGCTAAGGGGGTTGTCCTGTAGCAGATGAGGAACTGGCACAGATGCAGGTTCAACTCACTGGGACCCATGCGCCGCAGTGCGTCTTTCGTAGTGCGCACTTGGCGCTCTACCTGACCGTTTGTGGCGGGGTGGAACAGGGCAGCTGTGATGTGCCTAATTGCGTTTCTATCCATGAACGTTTTGAACTCTGCAGACGTGAAGGTACTCGCGTTATCGCTCACGAGAACGTCTGGCAGGCCGAAGCAGGCAAAAAGCTTGCGCAACTGCCTAATGGTTGCCGCGGAGGAGGTGCTGCTCATAGGGATTACCTCCAACCACTTGGAGTAGGAGTCGACTACCAGTAGGAACGTGGCCCCGTGGAAAGGGCCAGCGAAGTCGACATGAATCCTGGACCATGGCCCACGGGCTGTGTCCCATTCCCTGTGGGGTAGCTTGGATTCCTCGGGCCGAGAGCTCTGGCAGCTCTCGCACGTGCCCACTAACCGTTCTATATCTGCGTCTATCTTGGGCCACCAAACGAAACTCCTGGCTAGGGCCTTGGAGCGCACGATTCCCGGGTGACTGGTGTGCAGTAGCTTTAGCACCCTGGCCCTCAACTTTTCGGGAATGACTACCCGCTGTCCCCAGAGTAAGCAACCCCTTTCCAGGGAGAGCTCCACTCTGCGTCTGCAAAACGACTGGAATTCCTCACCCGGGGAAGTAGTGGGCCACCCTTTTCTAACCCAGGAGCTGACTTGGGCCAGGGTCTTGTCGGTCGCCGTCGCCTTGGCGAGGTCGGCCGGAACAATGGGGGGTGAGTCGAGGGCCTCGATCAGCAGGACTTGGTGGTCCTGCTCCACCTCGCATGTGGGGTCTCCTAGGCTAGGGAGAGGTGATCGGGATAGTGCGTCTGCATGGGAGATCTCCTTCCCTGGGTGGTAAATCAGCTCGTACTGGTAAGCGTTGAGGAATATAGCCCAACGCAGCATCCTGGGGGATAAAATTTGGGGGGTCGGTTTGCCGGTAGTGAAGATCCCCAGCAACGGCTTGTGATCAGTCACTACCGTAAACTCGCGGCCATACAAAAAGTCATGGAACTTTTTTGTTCCTGCAATTATGGCTAGGGCCTCCCTATCCGTTTGCGCGTAATTGCGCTCAGCCTTTGAAAGGGACCTTGAATAGTACGCCACCGGGGCCTCCCGCCTGCTCTCTAGCACATGGCACAGGACCGCCCCCACCCCCACCGGGGACACATCACATACTAGAACCACTGGTTTTCTCGGATCGAAGTGGGTCAGGACAGCATTCGAGGAAAGGAGTGACTTTAGCTCCTTAAATGCTTTCTCCTGCCTGTCCCCCCACCGCCAAGCCGCGTCCTTTTTTAGTAGGGCGTGCAGTGGCTCCGCGACCGATGCCTTTCTTGGCAGAAATGAGTGATAAAAATTGAGGAGCCCTAGGAAAGACTGCAACTCTGGCTTTGCGGTGGGGCGGGGGGCATTTTTTACGGCCGCAACCTTGGACTCCGAGGGGCGAATTCCCTCTGGGGTTACCTTAAACCCGAGGAATTCGACCTCTCTTGCGAAAAATACGCACTTGTCTTTTCGAAGGCGAAGCCCCGCTTTTTCGAAAACTGAGAGGACCCCATCTAACCTCCTGGCTAGCTCTGCCTCGCTCCCCGCTGTTATCAGGACATCGTCGAAGTAGGGGAGAACACCTGGGAGTCCCTTTAATAGGCGTTCCACGAGGGCTTGGAAAATCCCGGGGGCCGAATTCACGCCAAACTGGAGGCGCGTCACTTTAAAGGCTCCCTTGTGGGTTACAATCGTCTGTGCGGCGGCAGCAGCTGGGGTTACTGAGAGCTGCTGATATGCCTGCGCTAAGTCTAGCTTGGCGAAACACCTCCCCCCATGTAACGTGGCCAGTAGGTGGCTGACCACAGGCACCGGGTATGCATTTGGCCGAATGGCCTTATTAATCGTACATTTATAATCCGCACAAATCCTGACCTCCCCGTTTGATTTCAGGGCCGTAACAATCGGCGTTTCCCATTCCGCCGAATCAACTGGAACCAAAATCCCCTGCCCCACCAGTTTGTCCAGTTCCGCCTCGATCTTGTCCTTTAGGGCGAATGGCACTCTCCTTGGCTTGAGGCGGATGGGCCGGATCTCTGGGTCCAGTTCAAAAGAGACTGGGGGGCCCCTGTACGTTCCGAGCCCCTTTTTGAAAACGTCCGGGTGCGCATTGCACACATCCCGCATTGGGTCAGTCTCTATGGCGTTAATGCCGGACAGTTCGATTCCCAGGGGAGCGAACCACTGTGTTCCCAGAAGGCAGCATCTCCCCCCCTTGAGGACGACTAGGGGCAGTCTCTCGGAATAGTTCTTGAATTTTACTTTGAACTTTCCCACTCCCAACACTGGGATCCCATTTCCCTGCACGTCCCGCAAGTTTGACCTTAAGCCCGCAGTTTGGGCCGCGCCTCTGGGGGAATGCGCATGTACTCTCTCTGGGATAGGATAGAATAGGATGACCCCGAGTCTATCTCCATTCTCACTGGGAGCCCCTGTAACTGTACCTCAACGAAAAAACGTCGGTGCTCCAGTCCCACGCGGTTGACGCCTTCCTCGTCGAAGCCGGTTGAGACCTTCCTCGTGCCGGTTGCCTTGCGCTGGTGTCCCCGGGGGTGACTTGGGCCGCTCCTGTCCTCGGTCCGTCCGCGCCTGCAAACTCTGGCGATGTGCCCTTTCCGGCCGCAGTTGTGGCACTCGGCCTTGCGAAACGGGCACCTCGTGCGGTCGTGGGGCGCCCCACAACCATCGCAACGGCGGTCTTGCCTGTCGCGGGTCTCACGCGTTCCTTAGCAGCTGAGATACATTGTGATTGTGGCTGGTTACATTCGTACATTTAAAGAGACATTGTACATGCATACATAACAGCAGGGCCAGCCAGAATTTCTGATACTGATTCTGGCAAACTGGTGCGAACCTGCTGAAGCCCACCACTGTCCATACATCTCTTCATCTCTGACAATGTGAGACATTTTCTGTGCTCCCCCCACAGGAGGCCTTAAGCTTAGAGTCTTTTGAGTCTCTCCCTACCAGGGCCACCACCCTTTTGGGTATATAAAGCCTGACAGGAATGTCACTCCAAGGGTCCTCTTTTATTACTTCTATCCAATTCTCCTCACTGGACTTTCATCATGGAAATTGCCATCTTTACCTTCCTCTTCTTCAGCCTCAGGGTTTAAAATATCTTCCATTTCTTCTGAGGGGGGATCTCTTAGACCTTCTAGGTCACCCCACTCCCCTGCTATTTCCTAACCTTCCTTCCTTTTCATACGGCCCCCTCTTACTACTGTTCTTCCCCACCTTCTTCTGTCTCTTCTCCCTTCATAATACCATTGTTGTCTCATTTCCTTAGCCATCATCTCCTCCCCCCATGTCTATGGAAGAGCTGCTTGAGCCATATCTCCAGGATCTGGGGGCTGGAAATGATGGGCTCACCACTCAAGTTGGGGATTTCCCAAATCTCTTTCTCACAATGATCCAATCCAATCCATTGCATTGTGGTCTCAGGACTGTTTTCCCCCCTTCCTTAGCCTGTTGCCATCAAGTCTTTGGTGTAGCAGAAAGGGTGAAACTTGCTTTGCTCAGCTGAAGTAGTGGATGGGGCTTGCCCACTTTTAATGGTTGGCTCCCGTTTTAAATGTCAATCTTTCACAAACAAAAGATGAGCCTTATCCAAATGCCAATATGAATCAGTTTAGTGTTGCTCAAAGACGTTGTGAGTTGGGTTTAAGCCAGGCAGGCTGATGAGAGACCAAGACTAAGCACCTTTTCTTTGCTGCAACAGGAGTGTGGTTTCTCAACATGAGAGAAACAGGAGAGACAGCCAGGCCAGAGATCTGATACAGATTAGGCAAATAAGAGAAGAGCAGGCATCAATGTCTACAGAGGTGGCCATGAATTGAATGCAAGGGAGTCATTATCTGTTGCAGTTATGACAAGTTGATCAAATATGCAGCTGACCTTAGAAGGAAGGGCTTTTATCATGTTTGGTGTCTCTCCATTGATTTGTAAGGTTACATGATAAGCTTGTGGGAATGTCAGCTGACACCACTCAGGTCAGTATCATCTGGAGGATGCCCTTGCCCTCTGCTGGTCAGCATGTATCCATGGAGGGAGGGAAAAAAGCCCCACACATCAGACCAGTGGTGGGCATCAGCAGGTCCACACCAGTTCGCCAGAATCGGTAGCAGAAATTCTGGCTGGCCCTGCCCATCCAAGTTTTGAAATAAAGTAGTCCTAATTAGGGTGAAACACAGGGTTTTCCCCCTGGCCACACCCACAGTGCGGTAGCAAAAAATTTTTGGAGCCCACCACTGCATCAGACCACTGGATCAAAGCACTGGCCAAAGTGTTTATCACCATGAGCTGAGTATATCAGAGGGGCTAAATATTCCCCACACCCAGGAGGCTAGCCAATGGTAGAGAAGGATTGCTAAGTGGGATGAAAGAACACATCTCCATACATGTAAGGAAACCAAGTGATTATGGGGATACAGCTGTTGATCATGTGACCAATCTGAAGTAAAAAAGGCTATACTGTAAAGCCATTGTCTCACTACTCACCACTGATTGCTCAGAGTGTTGGATTAGGAATCAGGAAATCTGAATTCAAATCCCAATTAGGCCATAAATATACTAGATCAGGCATGCCCAAACTGCGGCCCATGGGCTGGATACGGCCCCCAAAGCCATTCCATCAGGCCCGCAATGCCCTCGCCAAACCAGCAATTGAATACAGGTGTTTCTGCGCATGTGCAGACGTGTCCATATTCACTTCCTGGTTTGTCACAGATGTGTTCATGCACGTGCAGAAGTGCCACACCAAACCAGGAATTGAATACGGACGCTTTCATGCATGCGCATAAGCATCCATGCTGAACCAGGAGGTGAATATGAACACTTTTGTGCATGCACAGAAGCATCCGCCCCAAACCAGGAAATGAATATGGACGCTTTCAAGCATGCACAGAAGCATCCACACTGAACCAGGAAGTGAATGCAGATGCACATGCACAAACACATCCACTTCCAGGGGTGTGGTCTAGCCAGCTCAGCTGTTCTGGGGGCATGGCCAGGCCCCCAGCGCAAAAAAGTTTGGGCAACCCTGTACTAGATAATCTTGAGCCATTCACATCTGCTTTGCCTTGAGGTATCAAGGGGTTGTAACAAATAAATAGATACTAATGCAATACATGTGGCAGGAAGCTCTCCCTGTTTACCGGCAAGTAAGTGGTCCTTGGGGAGAAGGACTGTAGGACTGGGAGCAACATGCTAGGAAGGAGCATCGCATGGGCTGCACAGAGGTGCACTGAATATCCTAGAGAGGGGAGGAGAAGGCACTCTTCCCATGGAGCCCAACATCAACCCCTCCAGCCCACCACAAATTCCTTCCTATATTCTAACATTTGCTGGCAAATAAGGCACCACCAATTTTGAAAATCACCATCTGCCATGTGAGTATCACATTTCCTGGAATTAGATGAAGCAGGAGTAAAAACTGGTGGGGGAAAAACAAATAATTTAAGATACCTTGCAGGCAGAAAGCAGCAATTTGAAAGATTTTTTTAGTGAAAGTGAAAGAAAAAAGGTCCAAAGAAGGACTGCAGTTGAACATTAGCCGCCTTGAGTGGTGCTTGCACCAGGAGGGCGAGGTAGAAATAAACAAATAATAATAAAATTAAGAAGACAAAAATAATGATTATAGGAAAAACTGCACAACACTAAAGTTGGCAGAGAAGAAACTTCTTCTTCCATGTCTAGGCCAGACACGAAACTGCCAAAATGAAGGCACCTTTTGGTGAGTTCATTCTGCAGTTCCTTTTACCTGACCTAGTGTGAGAAAGATTAGTTGGCAACACAAGGCTGCCATTACCTGGGTATGCCCGATTGTGGTTCAAAAATACCACATCTTCGAGGAGGCTCTTTCTGGGTATCCTAATGAAGAAACTAAAATTGTGTGTGTGTGTGTGTGTGTGTGTGTGGAGACAAGAAATCAGAAGAAGACAGAAATACAGAAGGGCAGCAATGAAGGCATTAGCATTAGCAAAGATCATCAAGTGTAAGGATATGTTACTAGAGACTGGGATCAATATCACCCATACTCTTGTATCCCTGATCGCTATGTGTGGGTGTGAAAGCTGGACAATAAAGAAAGCTGGACAATAAAGAAAGATGACAGGAAAAGGTAGATTTGTTTGAAATACTGTATGGTTCTGGAGGAGAGCTTTGAAAATATTCAAGACTGCCCCAAAGTGTCCTAGAGCAAATCAATCCTGAACTCAGGAGGCTAAATTGATGAAGCTGAGGCTGTCCTACTTTGGCCACATCATGAGAAAACTCTAGAAAAGACAACAATGTTGGGAAAGATTGAAGGCAGCAGGAAAAGAAGACCAAACATGAGATGGATTGATTCCCTAAAGCAGGAGTGGTCAACCTTTTCATGTCATGGGCCAGACCATGCCCCCTCAGACAGCTTAGCAGGCCGGAAGTGTAGTTCCTCCTGCTGCGTCCGCCACTTCCAGTTGCAGTGGCAGGTGCATTCACGTAGTGTTTCTGACTGTTTTTGCTGCTTCTGCCACTTCCCGTGGTGACGAGAGCAAGGGTGGTGCATTTTTGCCACCTTTTCAGATATTTTCACCATGTTTTTACTGAATTTTCACTGTGTTTTTGGTGCATTTTTAGTGCTTCCAGCATTTTTTTCACCATTTCTGGTGGCGGCGGCAGTGGTTGCAGAGTCCTCACTGCAGGCCGGATTAATCGGCACCATGGGTCAGATTTGGCCCATGGGCCATAGGTTGGCCACCCCTGCCCTAAAGGCTTGAGTTTGCAAGTGTTGAGCAGGTCTTTTGAGGACAGGATATTTTGGAGATCACTCATTCCTGGCATCCCTCTAAGTCAGAAGTGATTTGAGGACACTTAACAACATAGGCCCATGTGTTTTAATGTGGATTTTAGCTGGGGTTTTTAGCTGTGGATGTTTGTAATTGTTTTATATTGTATTCTATTTTCATTTTTATTTTCCCCTCTTCTTTTTTCCTCTTTTGTTGTTAGCCGCCCTGAGTGGTGTTTTCCAACAGGTGGGCAGGATATAAATAAATAAATAAATGGGTGAGAAAAATAATGTGACATAAGAAGCAAACGCTTTTCACCACTTAATGAAGTACCTGCTCCCTGGACCCTCAATGACATGCTGTGGCTTATTTGTGACCAAAGTTCCTTCAGGTGGAGCCTGCTGCAAAACTTAGGAGAGTGAAACTGACTTGGCTTCCCTGATGTCTATGCTTTAAGAGTGGAAATGCTGCTTCTCCCCCTCCCCTCCCCTCCCCAAATATAATAATCCAATCTTAAGCAAACCTGGGGAAAAGCATTCCCATGGAGGGTGAATTCAAATCCCACAGCTACCTCCAGCTTCTAAAATAGCTGTTACACTCTTTGTCAACCAGCTACGCCAGGGGAACTTGACACTCAATTTGTCAATGTGTTACAAACTGTTTACTAGACAGCAAAAAAACTCTGGAGAATAAGGGCACAATCCACTGGGAACATCCCTCTTATGCAAGCTCAATTGATTTCAGGAGAGGCTCTGGGTGGTTTAAAGCCTTGCTCTCCAGGATCTACTGCTGTTTTGTAAACAGTGGCATTTCAGACTGCTTGTGCAGAAAACAATCGTGGCAGATTGTCCTCAAAGTGCATTTACACAAATGGTACGAAAAGAGCAGCTTTTACAACCGTGATGTGCTTCTTTGCAACGTTGTCGAAGTTCTTCATTCAAGTGTACTTATCAATGTGGCTCTTTTCTCCTTGTTATACACTGGAGGATGAGTTCTCTACTCTGAAGAATGTGGGGTGAATCCGGTTTATCTGGAATAAGGTTGCCTTCTCTCTAAGAGAGGAAAGAACTGACAGTTAATGCAAAAATACACATGACTGGAAGTAGAGTAGTTGATAGACTGATCAAAATATGGATGAGCTGGAGCTGCTCCCTGTTCCCCTCTGAGTTTAGGCAAGAATCTGCCAGCAATTGGTCCTCCAGTGTTACAGTAGAGCCAGGGCTCAGGAGCCAGAGAATGGATTGTTCTCCCTAATGATATATTACTATGAGCTGTAGCCATGCATATAGTGACAGGATGCCTCAAACCTACACCAGTTGAGAAAATATATTCTCTTGTTGGTATTGCTCCACCTAAGATCAGGAGAGGAGTAGCAGCAGACGCTTCAAGAGAATGGCCCTCGACATCCTCTGAATGGATATGACCCTCAATTCCGCCAACTCAGATCCAGGAAGAGCTTTATGGCAAGAACAAACATTCTTGAAATTGCACAAGAGCAAAACCTTATTAGAATATGGAGAAAGGAGCAAGAAACATCATTAAAGGAGGATATAGGTGAGGAACTCACCCTCCCCTACGTCACCTGGAAGACCCTGAATAGGATGAGGGTCGAAGTCCCTAAATGTAAGGGCAATATGCTCCAGTGTGGGCTGTTGGCAGACAACAACATGCATTGTGAATGTGGAGAGATACACAATCCAGCTCATTTACTGGTCTGCCAATTACTGTAGAAACATGCATCGATGAGGACTTATGTTTGGCCAACGACAAAGCCAAGAAAGTGGCTTTATTTTGGCAGTCCAGGGTTCGATCAGAACACGGAAGAAGACGACTGTGAGCTGTACTCATTGTTGTCATGCAATGTATCTTTGTATTGCAGGGACAATTAAGAATAATTAGCTTTACAAAAGATCTGTTCCTAGATGCAAGGCTAATAGACAGATATGTAGTATGTTGTTTGCATTGGGGGGGGGGGCTGTCAGAATGCGTACCTGCATTGCAAAAATTTGCTTCTATGCCACCTGAACTGCTGTGTTTCAAAAAGTACATAGGAAGTCGCTAGCTAAGATGCTCTTATAGCTTCTTGGATGGATTTTGCAGTAATGGAAGATGGGAACTGTTATTTCTATATAAGAAAGGAGGTGGTCCTTCTGTGCTGTATTTATCTTTCCTTGTCAAAATGCAAACATCCCGTGGGGCATCCTGAATTCTTCTTAATCTGTGTTTGATTTTGCTTTGTTTACCTGTGGGAAAGAAACTGGCTTGCCTTGTAGACTTGTGGAGGAGACTGCATTGTTGATAGCCAAGATACCAATTGTTCTCACATTTTAAAATAATTTCTCTGCAAGTGGATATTTTTATAATTGTATCACCAGTTGGCAGAAAATAAGAGGTCATGTCTTCTCTTAGGACTGAGCTATGTAATATTCTAGGATCAACTCATGACAACACACCATCTGGGGTTGTCAATTGATTAACAAGGGAGGTAAATTAATGGGACCCATTATTTGTTTGTTGTTTGATTTTTAAATCTTGCCCTTCAGATCATCAGAATTCCTTGTGTGGCATATATGTTAAAACAGTGGTGGGATTCATCAGGTTCGCACCAGTTCGCCAGAACTGGTAGCAGAAATTCTGGCTGGCCCCGCCCACCCAAGTTTTAAAATAAAGTAGTCATAATTCGGGTGCAATACAGGACTTTCCCCCTGGCCATGCCCACCATACCACGCCCACAGACTAGATAGTAAAAAAATTTTTTGAATCCCACCACTGTGTTAAAACCTATGCAACCCAAATAATGCCTGGTTATTTGGAGTTAGATGACTCTCCTCAAGCTAGCATACCTCTGATGGGCTTTTCTGTTTATGAGCCTGCCAGGAGAATGGGGATTTGACCTCATGTCTTCCTGTTCTGTGTTCCAGAGTCAGGAAAGCTACTTTCAAGAAGCATGAAAAAAATTACATTCTGAAACTATTCAGAACAGAGTGGTTTTGAACCCAGAACTTCATCCTATCACTGTCCATCCATGGATAGCTTCTATGTGTTCTTACAGCCATTCTTTAAACTTAACTAGTCAAAGCCTTCTTAAACATAACTTATAACATTCTACTATGCTAGATTTCAGACATGCTGTTGTAGATCTATTTTGTTTTTAATGGAACCTGGGATCTGCAAGTTGGACCCTAGTGCAACAGACAAGACACTAAGGTTCTCACTAGATGAGACACTAATTTCATATACAGAAGCAGTGCATCCTTAAAAAGAAAAGCGTCTACGCTGATCTGATCTTACCTCAATCTATAGTTGGCAAAGCTTGCTTTTGTTTTATAATCAGTCAGCTGGGAGATACTAGGGCTTTGGCTTCATTGTGAAAGGTTTGCCAGTCTGGAGGGATGAGTTTAGGAATTAACACAGAGGCAAGTTTAGGAATAATGCAAAGGATGCTGCCTGCCCTCCAGAAAGGGGGGCAACACCTAGAAATTTGCCACTTCTTCCCTCCAACATCTGCAATTTGAAGACAGAATGGTGCAGAATGGAAAGAAAGTATGCAACTGAAATAGAGGACATTGTACAAAAAAAGTAGGTGTGTTTATGTGTATGCATGTGTCTTGGGAGAAATGCCCACCTTCTTGAATAAAAAGTAAAGAAGGGAAGAGAAAATGAAGCAGAAACAAAAGGCTCTCACTGATTGATGTTTAACAAGAGACTGTCACAACAGAGTGAATAGTAATCATGTACACATTATGTAACTGTCATCTACTGAATAGATCACAAATATTCAGCCAAAGAAGCTCAGTTTACAGTGAAAAGCTGTGGATTGTAGACTCAACAGTCCTCAGAAATGGAAGTGATGGAAACAATCAAAGTTTTTCTGTTGTATATTGGGAGAACTATTGTCCAGTTTACTTGTTCAGATAGGATGGTCTGCTATGGAGTGATCTTTGAAAGCACAAGACAGGGTGATTAAGGCTTTAATCCCAAACATACTTACCTGAGAAATGGCATATGTGTGGAATTTAGGATTGAGAGAAATGCAAATTCTCCCAGTGTGAAGTTAGAATTTGGTTTTCCCTGAATCATATTCGCTGGCCATATAGGGACAGGAGGAAATTAGCTAAACAGCCTTGTTTGCAGGTTAATAATATAGGTTTTCTGTAAACTTACAGAAGGCCCAGCTACAGAATAACTACTTAATAAGCTGTAAACAAGGGCAGAGTGGAAATTTCTCATCTTGCTTCCTTGTTTCTCATTCATTCGTTCATTCATTCATTGTTTGTTGTCAAGGCACTATAGCACAACAGCACTGGCTCCAAGCTGTTTTTAAAAAGACAAAAGAAATGGTATATTCTGTCCAGAAAGGAAAAGTGAAGAGTGAAAGAACAGAATTTTCTGTGATGGTTCAAGTGATCACATTGTCTGAACTGATGTGAATGGATCTGGGTATTGTTGTTGTTTTTTTAATGCAAAAACACCAGTGGTGAAATAAAATAAAAAAATGGTTGTGGGAGACATTGGCTGATTCATGTTTTGTTTTGTGACATGTGGTAAACGGGGGTGGGGTTCCAGTAATCTTGGATCCAAAGAATGTAAAGTCTGTCACTACATCCATTCCTTCCCCTTCTACTTGCCAGGGAGTAATGGGGCCAGATGCCATGATCTTGTTTTTTTATGTTGAGTTTCAAGCCAATTTTTGCACTTTCCCTTTCCACCTTCCTCAAGAAGCTTTTTAGATCTTCTTCACTTTCTGCCATTAGGGTAGTGTCATCTGCATAGCTCAGGTTGTTGATATTTTTCCTGGGAATCTTAATTCCTGTTTGTGATTCATCTAGCATGATATGCTCTACATATATCTATACCTATAAAATGGTACGTTAACCGTTGGAATGTGACAAAGGATGTTGCACCAGGCCCCACTAGCCCCATCCGAGCCTCCGTGCACTCGCCCGAACGGGGTTCGCAGGTAACTGTCGGGTTGAAATTTTCGACCCGGGGGCAGGAGCCCCCCGGATGCAAACAAAAAAAGGGAACTTCAATTCCCAACATTCCTTGCGCCATGCCGCGCCATTAGCACACAGAACACTGAGGCAGTTGGCGCGCGAAAAATAAAAGTAAAAAAAAACCAGCCGCCGATGATCTTCCTTCCCACGGGCCAGCAAGCATGGCCCACAGAAAAGAAAGCCCCCCCCCCCCCCGCTGCCGCCGGTGCTGCCATTCCTTCCTGCAAAAAATTTCAACTGTGGGTTGGCGAGAGGCAGACATGGAACTTCATGTCCCAGTATCCTTTTGCGCCTCTACTATGTCAGCTAAGGGAGCTGAACGGAACGATCGCATAGAATGGAAAATCAAACCTTAGAAAAAAATAACGTTCCTTTGCCGCACAACACAAAACCTTAAAGACAATGAAAACACGATGCATAAATAAGGCGTTTGTGCAAATTAACTGACCTGTACTCCGCAATCGTGATGTAATTAAAAAAACAGAGGGAAAGGAACATGAAAAATTACACTACAAAACAAAGCAGCCTACGCGAGGGGAAAAAACACAGCCAATCACGGCGAACGGTGAAAGAAAAATGAAGCTATAGCCAAAACAAGCATCCAACACAAACAGTACAAAACTCACGGAAGAACGAAATAATCACATAAAGAATTAAACATTGCCGCTCTTTATTATTACTCAAAAAATGAGTGCAATAAACAACAAACATTAAAACTTACCCCAAAACCAGAAATGGAGAGTAACAAACTTGGATGCACAAGGCAGATATATTTCCAAAAATAAAGGACAGCAGGACAATCCAAAAAAAAAAAAACCAAGTAAATGATAATCTAGGTCTAGGCGCACGAACAGAAAACACAAAGAGACGCTACCCAACTCACGCGAGAACAAAATGTTAAAAAAAACACTATAAAAGGGATAAAGAAGGAACGAGAAGAACAGACGGCAGCGTGGAAAATAGAAGGAGAGCACCGAAACCAAGATCATTAGGAGAACCAATTAATACAAACTAAAACAAATAGAAAATAACAATACTAACATAGAAAAAATAAACAAAACACATAGCGAAAGAGGATAGAAAAAAATGGAGCAGATAAAAGAGACACAGCCAGGAGCAATCAGTCAACCAAATATAACGGACCACAGCAACCAAGGTACCATTTACTATATACATCCATCACCATCTAACCATTGGCAAAATCTTAAACAATCCAAAAAAGAATTATTACCCTGGAAACAGAACACAATAGACACAAATACAATTATTCAGCCACAAAAAAGTAAGGGCAATGAGACAAAACAAAATGAAAAACAAAATAACAATATGGAAGAAATAATTGGGGGGGGGGAAAGAGAATACAAATATACTTATAGACCCAAAGTACACAAAAGCAGAAAAAATTGACAATGACAACAAATTTGGAAAAGAACATCAGGAAGAAGAGAAAGAAATAACAAACCCAAGCATAGAAAACAATCCAGTGGAAAGAAGAAAAATTACACAAACCCAAAAAATAGGAGACCCACAAAAAAAGGCTAATTACCAAAAGGAAGAATTGCAACAAGTAATTGATAAAATAAACAACAACAAAAACCCAAGACAAAGAATATGAGAAACAAAATAAAGAATTGGAAGAAATAATTCAAAAAATAAATAACAAAACAAATAAATATATGGCCCACACAATCCAAATTTCAAAGGAACAACTGGAAGAAGACAAAGAAATAACCAACCTTGCAAGGCAAACAAAATGAAAGAGAACAAATAACACAAACTAACAGCCACAATGAAAAATTACAACAAATAATAGAAAAAATAAACAACAAAGTCCAGAAAATGAAAAAGAAGAAGAATACAACAAAACCAAACAACAAGAAATTCCAATCATCCCAATGGACTTCATTATACAAAGACAGATCCATATTATGATGAATCTACCACCACAATACAACATGCAACTAGCCTTAGAAATGTTACAACATTTCCTTCAACTAAAGAACAAGCAGACACAACAAATAATAGGTAAATAAAAATTATTATTCAAAACAGTTAGCAAATAATGTAACACAAAAATACAAAAAATGATTTATATTTTACAGATTCAAGAAATTCAACAAAGGAAAATGAAACCAACCAACAACCGGAAACATACCACAAAAAAATATTAAAGGTAAAAAACAATTATTAACTATTAATACACATTAAAATCCATCAGAAGTATAAACAAAAACATTCATTATAATCAAATATCTAAAATACATTTCTAACATTTTCTCAACAGAATAAACACCCATGCAATGGAAGATGACTGAAACGTGAGTAAATTATACAAGAAAGCCTCAAAAATTTATATATGTATATCTACAACTATAAAAAAATTTCCCCAGATCCCCAAAAAACAGACAAGACAACAAGCAACATGGACAACTTGGTTAAAAAATGTAGATAGTTTAAATTTTAAAACCTTGAAGCACAATTTTGAATACTGTGAAAAAAAGATTATATCTAAATTTTAAAAATATATATACATGGATAAGAAAAAAATGTTTACAAATTAAAAGATTTATCCAAAATTATTTTTAAAAAATTAATGAATGAAAATGTTTTAAAAAATTACTTAGTTAAAAAATTAAAAAAGTTTATTTTTCTAACAATACAAATATATGTAACACAACAATAAAACAATTTTGAAAAGTTTTTAAAAATTACCTTCTTTAAAAAAGTTTATTAACGTGTTATTAAAAAAATTTCAAATAAAAATTTCATTATGACAATCATCGTGTAAGCTACTTTTTATTATACCATTAAACAAAAAAAATAACAATATAGACAAGCTTCTCTTTAAAAAAAACAAAATTAAAAAAACAAAACCAGGTAAAAACAAAATCCTTTAACCAGGATGGCAGTCTAGTTTCCCTTCTGGGTCGGACGCTTGGCTGAGCCGGCTCAGGGGCTCATAGGATGGGCGACCCGACTGGAGTGAGGGATTGACTAGAGGGGGAGGATTGTAAACCCAAATTTAAGCCCCATTTGTCAGATGGAGGAGCAGGGGATCGCTCAAAACCAAAATCTAATTCTGTGGATGAATAAGACAACTCAGGGTCCCTCCTGTGTGTACTAAGAGTGGAGGGCGACTCCAAGCAAAATTGGTCATCATCAATAAAGGAATCCAGAGTGCTAGGCTGGGACAGTGTAGGGGTACACCTGGCTGGAATAGGGGAGCATTCCACAAATTCCCCTTGAAATCGGTTCCTAGAAGACACTTCTGGGTTAATGTTGGCTTGCTGCTGACTATTACCTCTGCCCCCTGTGTTTAAACGGGTGGGGGCCAACCCTAGCGTTGAGTGTTTGTATTCATCTTGTGGTTCCAGTACTCTGGGTCTCAATTGATCCGCGTCCCTCCTCCAGATCAGACCAGTGGCTGTTTCGATTCTATAAGAAACAGGACCAGTTTGATCAATCACAAACCCAGGCACCCACATAGGGCCACCAGCTGCATAACTGCGGCAATGTACAGGGTCTCTGGATGAGAAATCCTTCTGGTGTTGGATTGCTATATTTGTGCCTTTGTCATCTACCCTAGAGGGATCTAATCTGTCCAGCAAGGATGACAGTTTCCTTCGCTGGGGCAATTCAGCAGGGGACAGTCCTGAGGCAAGGGGGGTGAGCCTATATGTGAAAAGAAACTGGCATAACTGGAACTCCAAATCTCCTTCACCCATACACCGAAGCGCATCTTTAGTTATGCACACCTGCTGCTCTACCTGGCCATTGGTGGCTGGGTGGAATGGGGCGGCAGTGATGTGCCTAATTGCATTCCTATCCATGAAGGATTGGAATTCTGCAGATGTGAACATGGATGCGTTGTCGGACACCAGCACATCTGGAAGTCCAAATGCTGCAAACAGCCTTCTTAGGTGCATTATCGTGGTGGCTGAAGTGGTATTAGGCACCCTAATCACTTCCAACCACTTAGAGAATGAATCCACAACCAACAAAAATAGGGCACAAAAAAATGGGCCTGCAAAATCTATGTGCAACCTGGACCACGGGCCCCAAGCAGAATCCCATTCCCGAGAGGGAAGGTGGGATTGCTCTGGGTGAGAGGACTGATAACTGACACAAGTGCCAACCATTTGTTCTATGTCTTGGTCCAGTTGAGGCCACCAAAAGTAGCTACGGGCAAGGGCTTTGGAACGGACAATTACTGGGTGACTTGTGTGAAGTAGATGTAAAACCTTTTTCCTCAGAGTGATAGGAATGACCACTCGCTGGCCCCATAGAAAGCAACCTCATTCCACTGACAGTTCCAAACGCTTGCGGTGGAATGTTCTGAATTCCTCGGCTAGAGGAGAGACAGGCCAGCCTTTTTGTACCCAAGACATTACTTTAGTCAATGTTACATCCTTGGCCGTAGCTTTGGCTATATCTGAGGGGATGACTGGGGGAGAGTTGAGAGCCTCAATCATAAGGACCTGGTGGTCGCTTTCGATCTCGCAATCGGCTTCCCCGACCCCTGGCAGTGGAGAACGTGACAGGGCATCAGAATGGCTGATGTTCTTGCCAGGCCTGTGCACCAAAGTAAAATCGTATGCATTTAGGAAAATTGCCCAACGCAACTTCCTTGGGGACAGAATTTGAGGTGTGGGCTTCCCGTTCACAAAGATTCCAAGGAGGGGCTTGTGATCAGTTATGACGGTAAAAGGTCTTCCATAAAGGTAATCGTGGAATTTCTTAGTGTGTGCCACGATTGCCAACTCCTCCCTGTCTGTCTGAGCGTAATTTTTCTCAGGCTTTGAGAGTGAACAGGAATAGAATGCTTCGGGGGCATCCCTCCCGCCATTTAGTACATGGCATAACACAGCTCCCACCCCCACAGGGGATGCATCATACACAAGAACAACTTCTTTGTTAGGATCAAAATGAGTTAATACAGTATCCGAAGATAGCAACCTTTTGAGTTCTAGGAACGCTTTCTCCTTGCAATGGCCCCAGTGCCAAACAGTATCTTTCTTAAGAAGCTGATGTAATGGTTCAGCAACTGAGGCTTTGCGATGGAGAAAAGCATGATAGAAGTTTAACAATCCTAGAAATGATTGCAATTCGACTTTACATTTTGGCCTGGGTTGCATTTCGCACAGCCACCACCTTGGAGTCAGAGGGCATGATACCTTGGGGTGTAAGTCGGTACCCCAGGAACTCCACTTTCTGTGCCAAAAACACACATTTGTCTCTTCTGAGACGTAGACCGGCCCTCTTGAAACGTGAGAGGACTCAATCGAGCCTGGCCGCGAGTTTGATGGTATCCTTAGCGGTGATCAGGACATCATCAAAATATGGCAGGACACCGGGCAAACCTTTTAAAATACATTCTACAAGAGATTGAAATATTCCAGGGGCCGCATTCACCTCGAATTGTAGTCTAGTTACCTTAAATGCCCCCCTATGTGTTACTATGGACTGGGCTATGGCAGCAGCAGGAGACACAGTCCATTGTTGGTAAGCCTGGGCAAGGTCAAGTTTTGTGAAGCAATTTCCTCCATGCAAGGAGGCAAGAAGGTGGCTTGCCATGGGCACAGGATATGCATTCGGGCAAATAGCTTTATTGATGGTACACTTGTAGTCAGCGCATATCCTGACCTCCTGGTTACTTTTCAAAGCAGTCACTATTGGTGTCTCCCACTCTGCGGAGTCCACTGGCACTAGGATGCCCTGCCCCACCAGTTTGTCCAGCTCGGCTTCTATCTTCTCCTTTAAAGCAAAGGGTACCCGGCGTGGCTTCATCTGGATGGGCCAGATGGTTGGGTCAAGCTCAAGGTCTACAGGGGGTCCTTTATGTATAACCCTAAACCCTTTTTGAACACCTCAGCACAAACGTCCCAGATTGGGTCAGCGTCTATTGCGTGAATACCAGAAAGCCGGATTCCCAGGGGCCTAAACCATTGGGTCCCAATAAGACAGTTAGTGCCCTGCTTAACTACAACCAATGGCAAGGAGGTGCAAATGTTTTTGAATTTGACCAAGAAATTTCCCACACCCAGGACCAGAATCTGGCAACCTTGCACATCCCAGAGGGAAGTTTTAAAATATTTGAGCTTGGGCCGAGAGGCAGGGGGAATTCTCAAAAACTCCCACTGTGGGATTATGGAAAAGGTAGTACCTGAATCTACCTCCATCTTGAAGGGGATGTCCTGCAGGCTCAGGGCTGTGAAGAAACACTCACTGACGATGCCCACTTGGCACAGCTCAGGCTCTGGTGACACTTTGGCGATGGACGTTTTGTGGTGATGGCTCTTCTTGGACTCAGGTGCTGGAGATCTTTGCTTTCGCTGTTGGCATACTTTAGCAATGTGCCCTCGTCGCTCGCAGTTGTGGCATTCTGTGGTGCAGAAGGGGCACTTCCTGTGGTCATGCCGGACTCCGCAGCCATCACACTTGCAAAGGAATTTCTTCTCCTGGTCGTCATGGTGCTCTCGGTGCTTTCATCGGACCACTTGGACTTCTCCCTCTGTGTCGCTGGACTCCGATGAAGAGGTGGAACCAGGTGATGCTGAGGAGGATGAAGATGAATTTTGATGAGTTTGCACAGCTGAGTTGGTGGCACTGGTGGTGGAGTGGCGATGCCAGAAAAGCTTGATGCTGGACCGTGCGGCCTCAGATGCTACCGCCTCTTCTAGGACAGCCTTGAAAGTTAGCGTCTTTCTGATTATGAGGTGACATTGAGCATCTTCGTCCCTCATGCTGGCCAGCAGACAGTCCCAGAGTGCTTCTTCGATGTTGTCCCACTTGCATGGGGCAGCAGCAATGCGCAGAGTGGCGGCGTAGTCTGCAATGGACTCCCCAGGTCGCTGCTCCCTTCTGTGGAAGGCCCCTGGCCGGAAAGATCAAGACCTCTGGTTGCAGGTGTTTCCTCAGTGCAGACATGATTTCTGCGAGCAGCACCACATCCACCTCCCTTGGGAGAACGAAGTGAGTTGCCAGCTCAAGCGTCTCAGAACCGCACTGAGCAAGGAAACAGGAATGCTTCTGGTCTTCGTTGGTGATCTTCTGTGAGACCATCGCATGGTGGAATTGGCGTTCATATGTTGCCCATTTCTCTGGACACGCTGGGTCAAATGGGCCGATGTTGCTGCCGTGTGGGGACGCCATCCCACCCTCGTCGCCAGTTTCAGGTTCAGGGAATGAAGAAGCAGACGAGTGAAGTAGTAAAATTCAGCTCTTTATTAATGGGGTTTGAACACAGTTTGGATGGGGCAAAACTCGGACTTATATACACTATAAACAGTAACAGTAACAATAATACAACAAGCCCATTGGCTAACAGAGTGTGCACATTTTTGATCCACTTATTTGCATAAGAATAGATACATGAGAAAAGATACATTCTGCTCCTGTCAGAAAACACAGTTAACATACATAACAGGTATAGGCTTGGATTACTGTGATGTTGAATGGTTTGCCTTGGATTCGGACTGAGATCATTCTGTCATTTTTGAGATTGTATCCCATTACTGCTTTCCTCACTCTTTTAGTAACTATGAGGGCCACTCTATTTGTTCTAAGGGATTTTTGCCCACAGTAGCAAATATAATGATCACCTGAATTAAATTCCTCAACTATGCCCACTTTAATTCACTTATTCCCAAGATGTCAATGTTGAGTCTTTCCATCTCATGTTTGACCACATCCAACTTACCCTGATTCATAGATCTTACATTCCTAGGTCCTACACAATATTGTTCTTTACAGCATCAGACCTTCATTTCATCGTCAGACACATCCACACCTGAGAATCCTTTCAGCTTTGGCCCAGTCACTTCATTCTTTCTGGGGTTCTTTATACTTGCCCTCTGCTCTTCCCCAGTAGCACAGCAGACACCTTCTGACCTGAGAGGCTCATCTTCCTTTTGATGTTTTCTTAGCAAGGATATTGAAGTGGGCTTCTAGTTCCTTCTTCAGTGGATTATGTTAGCCCATAGCCTCACCAAATCACACAAGCCCCTTTGCCACAGCAAAGCAATGATCGTGGGGGTGGGGGAGGTAATAAGAATTGCTATATACAACATCTGGAGGGATTCAGAGAAAGCTGGTCTCATTAGTGTCTTGCTCTAACACTAGAAACATGGGATTTTAGGTTGTTCCTAATTAAATAAGAGGGACTGTGGTAGCTCAAGTAGTTAAAATGCTGAACTTGAAGACTGGAAGGTCAGAGTTGGATTCCTGAGTACTGCACAATGGAGTGAGCTCCTGTCTCTGTCCCAGTTCCTGCCAACCTATGAGTTTGAAATCAAGAAATTGTAGATAAATAGGGACTACTTCGGTGGGAAGGTAAACAGTGTTCCATGCACTCTGGTGTTGAGGCATGCAGCATGCCTGCCACATGTCCACAGAAACGTCTGCAAATGCAGACATCATTGGCTCTTTGGCTATAAATAGAGATGAGCATTGAACCCTAGAGTCTGATATGACTGGCTTTTGAGCATGGATGACCTTAATTAAATAATCTCAGATATTTACTAGTTTAACAGAGCTTGGAAAAGTTAGCTCCCAAAATCATAGCCTACAGCTACACTAACTGAAGACTTCTGAATGTTGTCCTCTCAAAAACCCTGATGGTTTCTCACCTACTTTCATACCTTAAAAACATAGCACACGTTTATGTGAGGGCACAACTATTAGCCATACTGAATGCCTAGAAAGCATTAAAAGCAATTCCTTCAAATAGGCAGAAGGTAATTAAGTGATTCTGAATAATGTTGATGGTTAGTTGGCTTGATGAACCAACAATGAATCACCAGAGATACCACAATTCAGGAATTGCTGTGATATTTTTTTAATACAGAGATGCTTTCAAAATCATGTAAGCACAGTATGTTCTCAGCAGATGTGCCTATATACAAGGTTTTTTTGTTTTTTGTTTTTTTGCAAGAGTGATTCAGAAAGAGAGAGAGAGAGAGACTGCTTGACTGGGAAAGAGTCCAGAATGTATGTACCATTGTATGCTCACATGTTCCAAAGGTTGTTTGGGGGGGGAAGCAGGGGGTTCTTGAGATCTGAAAGAATATAGACAAAGGGAAGGGTCACAGTTAAAAGTATACAACTTATATGGGACCGAGCTATTGGGTTTTGGCTATGGAGATACTCAGAAACCACTATTGAATCAAAATACAAACCTAGAATCTGAATCACTGATATTTATAATTAAAAAGAAAAACCAAGATGGGTGGAGTGAGATGTGTAGTTTTTGATTTAGCAGTAGAACTCACAAGGTACATGTTAAAAATCTTCCTATCGGGCATTGCTGCCCTCTTATGGAAAGAAGGAAAATATCTAAAAGGAATACTGGCCTGGTATATTTCATAGGGTGGGGGTGATTGGGAGATTTTAATTTAATTTAAAGACCAATTGTTGCCCCAAAGAAGAACTAGTCCAGCTCTTGTCCAGTGTGACTGTTCATTGTTATAGGTAAAACACATGATTTATATAGACTAACATGCCAAAAGAAGATTGAAAATTCCGTACCATTCATATTGGAAAAATTTCCCCACCTCTGAGACTGACTTTGGAAAAGCCACTTATTCCATTTCTCGCTAGATAAAATAGAGATCTTACCAATCCCCCTAGAAGACTGCTATGAGGGCTTTTAAAAAGTGTGAAAGGAAGAAGATGAAAGCTGTGACTCCAAATTTTTAGAACCCCACACACTTATAGCAGCAGAGTGATGAGCAGCAGAACTCTGAAAATTGGAGGTGATTGTGGGTTGCCTGCGGGAATAATTGGCGAAACCTTTCCCCAGGGATTTGCTCGGCCTTCGACAGATCCGGGGATCAACCGGGCTTGGCAGGAAAGGCAATTGGGGTGAGGGCTAGTTAGCTAGTTTGGGGGGGGGGGTGAATCATAAAGCCTTGGCTGATGGCTACAGTAGAAATGGAGTAAAAACCAAGATGATGACTCTAGCAGAAAGACACAATCCTCCGCTGCTGGCTACAGATTAAGCTGGGCAAACAAGCCGAGTTAGACAGCGGACAAAGCTAGGCACCCGGAGTCAATACGCATAAGGCTCCGAGATAGGGCAGGAACAATGGGTTTCACCAGCCCAAACCTTAATTAGTTGTGGGTTGTCCATTAACCACAGGGCAATGTCCAAGAGCAGGTATTATGCTGACCACCGGAAAATGCCACGTATGCAAGCCTTCTGTATTAGGGGGTCACGCGCATCCGACGCACGTATCACCCCAAGGCAGGGTAATAAATACGTATCTCCGACTTCGTTCAGGGCTGGACTTCACCACACGATTGTCTGGTGTGTCTTCCTTGCGGCTAGCCACCCCTACATCTGGAAGCCATTCCAACAGGTGATACCACTATTAGGACTGTGGTGGCTTAGTGGTTAAGATGATGAACTTGATGACTGGTCTAGGACTGTGATGGCGAACCTTGGCACTCCAGATGTTCTTGGACTTCAGTTCCCAGAAGCCCAAGCACCCTGTGAATCCACATGAATGGGTTTACTGCGATTCATCCGCCCCGTGCTGCCCTAGTCGCTTCCACTTCCGGGAGTGACCAGGGCAGGGCAGTGTGGGCCGGATGAATCGCAGTAAGCCCATTTGTGTGGATGCACAGGGTGCTTGGGCTTCTGGGAACTGAAGTCCAAGAACATCTGGAGTGCCAAGGTTCGCCATCACGGGACTAGGAGGTGATGGGGTAAACTACTCACACATACCTTGAAACCCCTGTTGAGGTCAATGTAAATTGGATGCAGGGACTGCAGTGGTTTAGTGGTTAAGACTCTGAACTTGATGTCTGGAAGGACAGCAGTTTGAGACCCAAGTGCTGCACGACGACGTGAGCTTCTGACTCTGTCCCAGCTCCTGCCAATCTAGCAGTTCAAAAGCAAGAAATTGCAAGTACTGTAGATAAATAGGTGCCACTTTGGTGGGAATTTAAACAGTGTTCCGTGCACTCCAGTGTCTAGTCATGCCTGCCACATGTCCACGGAAACATCTGTAGATGCTGACAGTGCTGGCTCTTTGGCTATAAATGGAAATGCAATTGGCTTTCAAGCAAAGGCGACCTTTACCTCTATTTAAAAATATATCTTCCCTTAATGATCTGGGATGAAAAGATATCTGCAGAACTGAAAAATTCCTTCTCTGAACTAAAACGTGATATGTGTGTTTTTAGGTGAGCAGGTATCTTTCACATATAAGGGCATTGAGGGGTGATAGGCATCTGCGCAGACAGAGCATCAGAGATAGCTACAGCAATGGAAGGAGGAGAGGGTCAAGAGAGAATACATGGAATCATTTATGGTTTCTGAAAACAAATCAGCCTCTGCTTGAGATAGATAATCTGTGACACAAATCATTCAATAAATGGAACAGTTTTCTGAGAGGTAGTTGTATTCATTTTAGACTGCAATTATATTGACAAATACTTTGGGGGAATTAGCACAGATGAATTCAGAGTATTTTTGAATGATCATGTGGGCAAAGGTCAATGTAAACCAGCTGGGTCTTTTTTGCTTCCAATTTGGACCCACCCACCACTGCTGGGGGCTTCTGTGTTAAAGCTGGAACAAATGGAACTGTGTATTCACTGTGTGATCATTTGCTTTGTTGCACAAAAGGATGTGGGGGACCGGGTGTGTGTGGAATATTGTGTTGATATATTAATCTGGAGCAAGATGTTTTGGGATAGCTGGAACATCAAGCCCTGCAATCTTTCTCCCTGGTTGTCCCAAAGTATTTAAAAAGTATTAAATGTATTTTAAAAGTTTAGCACTAGGTCACCTAATTACTGTATTGATACAGGAGTTTGGCGCTAGATCACCTATGCAAAGGAAGGAAGGAAGGTTGGCAGGAGAGTAGAATATAAAAAGAATGGTATGTATCAAAGAGCATTGGACTGAGGGACAATTTAGACACAAACACCAAACTAATCTGGGATCTTCGTATGAGCACCTAAAATTAACACAACTATAAAAGAGTCTATGATTCAAGTCACTGCAAAGCCAAATTACTTAAGAGAACAGAGAGCAAATATTTTGCAGGAGGGTGAAGGAGATGGAGGAAAGAGTAAGATGAGGTGGGGGCTGGGCCTAAAAAATGCCACTTCCTGAATTTTCACTGTAACCTCAATCTTAGATGGGTTACAAAGAAGTAAGTTTGGTGAGTTGTCTGGCTGAAAGTTACAAAAATGTGTTTTGATGATACTGAACACTGTGAATCTTTGCAAAATAAAAAAAAACAAATTAGGAAGGAAGGAATGTGTTTGTTTCATGACAAAAATGCTTTCCCCCCCTTGAGTTTGCGTGACAAAATGTTCATATGATGGCTCTTCACAGCAATGATACTGATTGTATGGGAAGGCACCTAATTTTCTACACTTAGTAAACAAATAAAGCGTAGCGAAAACCTCTCTCATTACTACCTAAGCTGTAATTACAGTGAATCCCATTGTACCATCTGTAAGTTTTCTCCTCAAAGACAAGCTTTCTATTGCCTTTTCAAGCTCCCAAATGTCTGTAGTCCAAGAGCTAGAAAGCCACTTGTCTTGCACCAGTGTCAAGGCCCTTGAATGTTACTCTCCTGGAAGAGGCCACAATACACAACACAACCTGGTCCTTCACTGAAGTAAAGGTTCAGAGGGCATTGCCGGGAGAAACTACAATTGACCCGCCTGGGTGGCACTCAAGGACTGTCCTTAGGACTGAACCTCTGCCATTTAGACTTCTACTCACAGTAGTGTTCCCCTGGTTCTCTATACTTGACACAGCAGAGAACACTCAATCCCTCTTTTCATCTACTTGAAGGACGGCCTTTTCAAAAATATAGGAAACTAGTCAAGAGAGAGAATTCTATGTCCTCTCAAAGCCCATTCTGGGAAATATGTTAAGATGAAAAGGTGCACACTGCTATTTTTCTGCCCTTTAAAAACTAGATGCCAGTTTTTGTGCTACAAATAATCACAACTAAACCTTTTGAGGAAATGCCTCTATATTCTCTGTCATTTCCTAGCCAATGAAGGGGATGTGGTTTAAAATGAAATGGGTGAATTGTGCAAACAGCAGAAGAGGTGCGTTGGTGTTAACCAGAGATTGTACACCAGTAATGACTGATCAATACAAGTTGGTACAGTGATAATCAGCATTTATGTAACATTCTGAAATATTCATAGGACTTTCATGAGTATTTATTAATTCCAGTCAGTACAACAGTCATGTTAGGTAAGCCACTATTTTTTCCTTCATATTGCACTGTGGAAAATAGGAGGGAAACTAGACAACACAAGACTATCTAGTTTGGTTTATGACAGAGGTGGGATCTGAACCAAAGCTTTCTGATTTGTAGCCCAATTGCTTCTCCACTAGGTAGCAAAAAGAAAAGAAAACCCTTAGGGCTATATACTGGATGGAAGATGGTTGATTACATTTTTACAATAAAATAACTGCCTCCAAGAAAAAAATGTTTGCTAATATAACAGCCAGTAAGTTTCTTCTATGTGCTAATTCTCTACTTACAAGGATTTGGGGTACTTTTTTAAAAACACACACACATATATCCCCAAAGTTCACTTTAAAAAAAAGGGATGGTCTACTTTGTCATCTGCATGCTTCAGGAGTGCATTATGATCTATGGACATATACAGTCAAGGAGAGATAGAGAATGTTGCTCTTCCTATGAATTTCGAGAGAGGACCAAGGAAAAGTAAGTCTTCAGAAACTGCCCTTTGAGGACCATGTTGCTTCTCCTGGTGGGTGCCGAAACTTTGAGTAAAATGTTAACAAAGATGAGTTCAACTATGAAATTTTGCTTATCATTGTTGCTAGTGTAGGTGAAGTGTAGGAAATTGTTGCTAGTGTAGGTGAAGATGTTAATGCTATAATGTTATCATGTTTTTCCATTCCAGGCCTCATAATATTTAAAACCACTCTTTGGCTATAAACAGATATAAGCACTGAACCCTAGAGTCAGATGCAACTGGCTTTCAAACAAGGGTGACATACAAACAACTATTTTCTATTATGTTACTGTGGACATATTAATTTTGTCAGCTCACCGGGGCAGGCCTTGTTAGTACTTGGTGGGAGACCATTATGGAATACCAGTAGGGAATCTTCAGGAAAGATTAAGAAATAATCTTGCCTGAAATAATGGAGACATGTTTCTAATATTGGACTTGGCTAATAATCTGATTCTTTTGTGCCTAAGGACATATAGCCCACGATTATAGTCAAAGCAAGTCAGTGTTGAAGAGACCATGAGTGATTTGTGTTGAGGACTCAGGTTTTGAAAGAACCTTGTGCATACATTTTGTAGTCCAGCTGTAACCCCTGTGGTTTGTTTGGTTCAGTCCAGTAGCTGGGGAAATCCTCAGAAAGAGATGTGATTCAGGATGAAAGCATGAAAGGAAGGAGCTTTTATGCCCATGGAGGATGTTGAGACTCTTATTACCCATTTGGGTAGTAGAATTTCAACATGTTTGTGCAGGAGGGGCACTGTAAGGGTGAATCCACACAGTTATCTTATGTATTTAGAGACTATATGTGTGGATGTCTCTATGTTGTATATGTCCTAGTTCAGTTGATAAATATATAATTATATCAATATAAGACGCTGAACTTGACAACTGAAAAGTGAGTAGGTCAGCAGTTCGATGTCCGAGTGCTGCATGATGGAGTGAGCTCCCAGCTCTGTCCCAGCTCCTGCTAACCTAGCAGTTCAAAAGTAAGAAATTGCAAGTAGATAAAAAGGTACCACTTTGGTAGGAAGGTAACAGCATTCTGTGCACTCTGGTGTCTAGTCATGCCTGCCACATGCCCATGGAAATGGATATGTGGCTCTTTGGTTGTAAACAGAGATGAGCACCGAACCCTAGAATCAAATACGTCTGGCTTTTGAGCAAAGGAGACCTTTACATAAATAGTGGACTATAAACTGCTTGCAAGTTCCCTGTTCTGTAAGTCCATCTGATTTCTATAACCCAGTTATGCCGCCTTCTAGTGTAGAAAAGCTTTGATGTTTTTAGTTACAATGTATTTGTTGTAATCCTTCATCATTAAATAGCAATGGTGCACTTGATACACTTTATTTTGTATTTTTAAAAATATTGCTACTTACTTGTGGCCTTTTGGAAATAACGTTTGTGAACTGTTTTAATCTCTCACATGACAGTTTCTCCTTGGATTTGGTAGTTTCTGTTGATCTCCTTTTCAGTTTTCGTATAGTCTTAGTGCAACCCATAATTGTATTGATTCAGTCAATACAGAATTCTGTTTAGAAAGTCTTGTATGTCATAGTATTAGTTATGGCTGTGCTCAATAACCTGGAGGTTTTATAGCTCTGAGTGTATCTATCCTTCAGCAATTGTTGGATAGAAAGCCTAATGCAAAGTAGTAGGTAGATTCCTTTCTTTCTCTTTCTTCCCTCTTATTCTGTTGCTGTAATCTAGACTGGGACAGAGACATGCCTCTTTTCCTTATATTATTCTGGAGATCTCCACAGGCACTGACAGCTTTATTACTGTCATCAGACAATTATGACATTGCAAAGTCATTCCTCAAGTGCAACAAAGATAAGCCTGCAATTCTGCCTCCAGTAATGCTGTGCGTACTTAGAAAACAAAAAACCAATTCCCATTGGGAAATATACCCTTAATTTATACCATAGGTGCTTTCTCCTCTGAAAGCAGACTTCAGTGGGTGCAGACTCAAAAGATACCCACTGCAATCACCCCATCTATGACTCCCTACCACTATCTCCATTTGATTGAAAATCTCCTGGCAATGACATGGGTCGAGAGGTTGGCTCTGACATTAGACTGAGTAAGTAAACTAACTCTCATGTGTGTATGTTATTTATAATTTATTTTATTTTAGTATTTTTACTGTCATGGTGAGGGAATGTGTGTGTGTGTGTGCATGGTGCATGCGTGCGTGCCCATGCATGCATGCTTTGGACACCTCAAGTGTTGAATATATCAGTGTTCACATTCCAGGCCAAACAGCATTCCCACTGTTGAAGTTGAAGTTCCAGCAAGGAAAAACCTTCTCATTGAATTTTCCAAATGTCAGGAATGTATCCTGGATAGAGCAACTGCAGGTTTGCTCCAAGGCACCAAAATTTAGGGGCACAGAAATCTAGTGGTGAATTTGTTGGTGAGACAAAGAGCAGTACCTCTTAGTCCTATTTACTATTTTCCCCCTTTTTAAAAAAGGAAACATAAACTTTTTTTTGGGGGGGGGACCAGTTTCTCTTCCTCCTTTCGGGGGGGGGGGGGAGAGATTTGTATCCATGCCTTGTGGCAGAGTGAGTGGGAGACAGATCAGCTTCCCCAGGTACCAAAATGGCTAGTTATGGTTCTGTGAAAAAGGAACAGGGCAACTAAGGGGTCTGGATAAGACAATTGTCCTATATCTTCCCAGTTCTTAGGGTTGCCTTTATTTCCCCCTTGTTTATAACAATTGCAGTGATGTCTTTGTTCATTTGTTCTTTGATTATTCATCATTCTGCAGCATCTCACAAACTTTAATTTTAAAAACTGGCCACTTCAAGATATTGTTGAAATCATTCCTGGCACACTAGTTTTCATGCAATAAACAAATGTATGGCTAATTTTCTCTTTTGATGCAAGACAAATAAAATAAACAAACTAAAATAACAAATAGCAACTTAATTTTCCTGTCATCCATATAGAATAGGGATTCTCAACCTGCAGCCTATGGGCCGAATGTGACCCATGGCACCATTTCAGGTGACCAAACACCACCTCCACCACACCAGGAAGTGCCATGTGTTGGAGGAGGGAGCATTATCTGTCCCCCACTTTAAAAGGTTGAGAACTCCTGGCATAGTACTCTCAACTTAGTTTCCACATCCTTAAGCAAGAATATATTTTTTTAGAAAAAAAATTTACTTCATAAATAATATCTAAGTGCCACCGTAGGCTAAATCATTGTCTTTCCTTGTTTGCCTTTACACTGCACATAAGGTGATCTTATTTTGCAGGGCTTTCCCCTCCCTTCTTTCCTACTGGGTGTATATTTTCCTCATAAAAATGTAATTTCTACTAAATCAAGATAAGCTTTTGTAGCTGAAATTTATATTTATTGCTATTCTTTAGATGCAATATCCAGTTGGGCATCTTCATGAGGAATTATTTTGTTTATCCCAAAATAAAACATTCATACAGCTTCTTCCAACACAGGTATAGATTAACTGTATATTTTCTCACATAGGAGCAAATCAGATCTAGAAGATAAAGCATATCCAAAATCCAAAGACCTGTTAAACTAGTACTGTATTTTGAATGTTGAATTTGCCCCTTCTCCATTAAGATGTACAGGCTACTTTTATGGCAAGCTGCAGTGAAAACAGAGTGGAGTTTGAAAATTAGCTAATAATATGTTAAAGTTAAAGGTCGCTCTTGCTTGAATGAAAACCAGTCGTATCCAACTATAGGGGATCGGTGCTCATCTCCATTTATAGCCAAAGAGACAGTGCTGTCTGCAGACATTTCCATGGTCATGTGGCAGACATGACTAGACACCGAAGCACACAGAATGCAGTACCTATTTATCTACAGTACTTGTAATTTCTACTTGCACACACACATGCAGATAGCTAGCTAGCTAGCTAGACATGTAGATAGATATAAGATCAGAATAAAATCATCAATGACCAATAATAGCTAATAACCAATAAGAAAATAACCAAAAGACAAAACCAAATGGTGTCAAAAAAATCTTAAAATCATAACAATATTAATTAATAGCAAACACTATCAGCAGTTGTAAGAGGAGATAAATACAACTACAACTACTACTACTCATAGTAAATACTATCAGCAGCCATAAGAGGAGACTACTACTACTACTACTGCTACTACTACAGGACCAACACTACACAATTCTAATGCTCTTATAAGCCTTGAGAGGCGCGCTGACAAAGGTAAGTCTTTAAGACTTGTCATGCCAAAGGACTATTGCAGCATTATAATGGTTAAATATAATAAGAAAAAGTAATAATCGGTATCAGCTGGCATGCTCAGAGCAACAGGGGCTGCACCTGAGGCTGGTGCAACCATGAATGGCTCTTCAGCAGAGGCACTTGGGGAGGGGGGACAACAGATCCAAGCCCTCTTTGTAATGAAAGCCAGCTGCTTAACCGGGGACTAGCAGTCTTGGCCGAGTGGGCGGTATATAAATTTGACAATTAAATTAAAATTAAATTAAATTAAAACAGGGAAGGAAAAAGAAAAAAAAACCTTATAGGCAACCAGTGAGCCAGGGAAAATCAGGAGGCTCTTTGGAGGTGGTGGCGACAGGGCTTTTAAAAATCCTTTTGGACAAGGCTTTGCAAAGAAAGCACAAACTGACACAAGCACCATGTGACCTTACCTCAATTTTGGGGGAGGGGGGAGGTTGAAAACCCAGTTCTTTTGACAGCCAATATACACCCTTGCTTAAGAAGCAGAGCTTAAAAACTTGATTCATTGCAGCATTCATTAATGAGCTAGAAGCACCAGTGCATTTACATTAATGTCGATAGGCAAATTCTTAGATCGTTGTACTGAGTGTTCCAGTAATTGTTATTATAAATCAATACTTCTCATTCACTCTGACTGTTAGATGCCTATTTTTCTTGACTTTTATTATATACCAAATCTTGGCAGGACAGCTGGAAATTAGAGTACAGTACTTTTAATGAAGTGGTCAGGAGAGAGTCTGGTGGGTGGTACGGAGAATGCTATAATTTAAAAGCAACTCTTTCCAGATCAGTATGATTTAGATTCCAGCATAATTTCAATTGCTGTTCTACAGTTTTGACAGTGCTACTGTTTTATAGTTTTATTTTTTACATTACTTTACTTTAATCACTTAATGTAACCATACGCTTCACTAATTTTACAGCTTTCCCCGTTCAATATCATTCCTATTATACTGATGGGATTAGCTTCCATTATTTTACATATGTCTCAGTTGCTTGCCTGCTGTGATTTTTAGCAAAGTTTCCAGATTCGTTTTCTTTTTCTTTTGAGCTCTTCTGGCTTTGCAATGATTTGCTTGCTTTATGCTCATGGGGACTAAAATGGATGAACTGACAACCACAAAGAAAGCTTGTGATGGAAGTGACAAGACAACAACAACAACCTCCACTCTACTCAGGGAGCCTTTTAACTTCTCCCACATCCACCAATTGATTTGATTTGGTTTTAACACCTGGGGAGATTTGAAATTACTTTTTAAAACTGGCTGGGAAGAGGTCTATCCCCTTCTACCTGTGCATCGTGGACCCAATACAGATTAAACACTTGCATGTTTGAAGAGCATTACAAGAAGATGTAAGTGCCGTGTAGCCGTCCTTTTCTCTTCTTCTCCATTCTCATTATTTTCAGGCATCTCATTTGTTTTGTTTTCTTCCATGCCTCCTTGAGACTTTATCTCCATTGTCTGTCATCTGCAGTTGTTGTGTAGATCTGGAGTTCAGCAGAAGTTTCCCTCTCAACCTCTTTTCACTATCTCTGGTCATTCTAGGATGGCCCCAATGTCCTCTTCTAAGGAGAATGCTTCATGTTCAAGGTGTCCACCATTTGAAAGGCAGTCCACTCCAAATCTGACCTGAAGATCTAAGAATCCTAAGGCAACAGATAAGAAACCTTGAAGGTGTCCATCCACAGTGAGCACCTGAACAGCAGAGTTGGTAGACCCACAAATGACCTAGTCACAGTCTTCTCCATTTAAATGACATGCTTTGAGACTCTCTTCAAATGACAACATTGTTGGACTGGAGTTATAGAATGGTAGCGTTGCCAAGGGCTGGCTGCCCTTCCCCCAGCCCTTTGATTCTCAGAGACACGAAACCAGGCAGGAGACAGCTTTTTCTGTAGTCTGATTAGTTTATTGAGGTTGTAAAGTCACACAGAGCATTCATTAGCAAATAGTGCCAGAACAAGAAACCTAACTAGAAAGCCAGGAGGGCTTTCGCTCTAACCCCCAGACACACACACCCCCACACACCAGGCTTGGTAGGATACTATCGGTTCCTTCCCCCATAGACAAAGAAAAGAGAAGCAGGCCAAACTACCAGAAGCCCGCCAACAAAGCGTTACATTGAATATATATTGTTACATCACTCCAGAACCCACTCTCCACCTCCCTACTACCTCTCACAGTTGTCACCCAATCCCCAGCCCATTTGGGGGTAATTAGTTACTTCACTCATACAGATGCATCCCTGCCCATCTTTCCTACTTTCTCTTCGGCCTCCCCTCCCGATGGAATGCCTTCCCCGATAACCTTGAGCAGACCAGGACGCATCCCCAATCTCCTTCCCCACTCCCACAGTCACCTGGATCCCCATGTGAGACAGGCGGGGCAACTCACTCCTGATCTTACAAACATTTTTTGTTAAGTACCCATTGGTACCTACACGCTTATATCTGCATTATCTAGGCAGATAAGTGTCCTCTTTTGGAAATGCAGATCTTTCTTTTGAGTGATATGTAAGTGGCCACACAGTCCTTACACATGCTGCCTCCATCCGATATGGACATGGCAACAAGGCCACAGCAAGGCATGCATGAGGCACAGACCTAGTGACTCATCATGAGCTGAACCTGGGCCAAGAGAGATCCTTCTCCTTCACCAACCTTCTTCTTCCAGTTGTCCTGCTCTTCATTAATGAGCAGACATACTACAAACAGATCAAAAGTTGTGTTGTGTTCTTAATACTATGCCTTTGCAACAATGTAATACCTATCAACTGTAACACTGTAACCTCCTGTATTAGGATGCGAGCTAGCAACCGCTAGGTGGCAATAGCGAGCGTCCAGCTCATATGGTCCCAATTACGCAATAACTCCAGCGCGGGAAGATTCCCGCCACTACCTCACCTGGACAAGAAGGGCGTGACCAGGGATGGCGTCACGCGGGCGATAGCCAATGGGCTATCGTGGAGCCACATTCAAATGTATAGCCACTGTATATATTGAGCTGTTCGTCCACCATTACCACATGTTCCCCGGGACCACCATGCAATAAAGATGTGTTAAGCCAATCCTTCGGCTGTTCCTGTGTCTTGGTTCTCATACACTAAAAGTTGTCAGTACATTGGGATTTGTTCCTCTTCTGCAATAAGTGAATTCAAAATACTTTTTGCTGCCCACATTATGCAAAGGCTAATTTGAATCCTGCTTCTTGCTCACAAAGTGTCCCCCCCCCCCTCACTTGGAGGCTTCTACTTTTTTTGTTGCCAGAAGGGCTTTCCCTCAAAGGGATATGTAAAGAAGGGTGATGGGTCTTTAGAGGAGGAGGATGGAAGGAGAGTGGAAGGAGAAGCCAGAAACATGCCATCTGAGCTGGGAGCAGCAGCAGCTGCTGTTGGAAAGCCAAATCGGAGCAATTTGGTTACTGCAGTTTGAGTCAACCTACAAGCCAATGCCAGCACTCATTGCAATTCCATTTGTAATTGAGGCTATGAATAAAACCACAGTAGAGCTGATTTGGTCTGATTTGGCTTTTCAACATATTCATACCCAATGTCATGAGTTGTCAGCCCTAGTGAGGTTTATCATTGTTGATCAATTTTAATGACGATTTAAATGGATCAAGGTTAATATTTTAATGTAATGTAATTCATAGCACCATCTATTTGTATTTAGAGACAGCTACTACTACTACTACTACTACTACTACTACTAATAATAATAATAATAATAATAACAACAATAACAATAACAATAACAACAATAACAATAACAATAACAATAACAATAACAATAACAATAACAACAACAACAACAACAACAACATTTTGCACCAAAGAGGGAAAAGTCAAATTCCAAGTCTATCAGATAAGGGAATGACATCTACGTGGTTTGCTAATAGTACTGTTGAGAATTCAGACACCGAGAAAGAAAGTGTTTCTCCTTTTTATAAATACACTAGCATATTTTGCCCGGCAATGCCGGGCTTTTTAAAATTGTGTTGGATAGTAAAGGGTTTCTTTTTTTTTTTCTTGAACCAATGGTGCTGGGTTGTTTTAAATGGTGTTGTAAGTTTTGTGATTTTTTTGGCTTCGAGGCGGTGAGTCCGCCTGTGGCGGACTTGCGCTCCCAGTGGGGGTTTTTTTTTTTGCGTGCTGGCTTCCTCAGTGCCGGGCTCTTTGAATTGGTTTTTGAAGGTTTTTGTTTTCTGTTTATGCAAATTTTATTTTAATTAATTTAATTTAATTTAATATTATTTAGTTCAAAATAAATCTTTAAGTCATTTTCTGTTTTTTTGTATTTTTGAGTGTTTTTGTTTTGTTTACTTTTTGAGGGGGGGGGTGGCTTTCTTTCCCGTGGGCCATGCTGGCTGGCCCGTGGGAAGTAAGGGCATTGGTGGGGGGGTGGCTTTCTTTCCCACGGGCCATGCTGTCTGGCCCGTGGGAAGGAAGGGCAATGCCGGGAGGTGGCTTTCTTTCCCACGGGCCATGCTGGCTGGCCTGTGGGAAGGAAGGGCAATGGCGGGGGTGGTGTTTTTTTTGTTTTCTTCTCCATGGGCCATGCTGGCTGGCCCATGGGGAAGAAGGGCAGCGGTGGTGGGGGGTTCCCTTTTTTCCCCTGCGGGCCATGCTGGCTGGCCCTTGGGGAAGAAGGGCAGCGGCGGTGGGGGGGTGTCTTTTTTTCCCCATGGGCGTTTTTTTTTAAAAAAAATTGCGCGCAGGCCACCTCAGCGTTCAGCGTGCTAATGGCGCGCAGGACGCTGGGGCTTGTAGTTTTGCCTGCGCGTGTTTGCTTACTGTGGCGGTTTTTTCCTGCGGCTTTTTTTTTTGATTGGCCGCGGCGCGTTTCCGAACGTTCCTTTTGCCGCGCCGCTCAGCCTGATTGGCTCTGGCACGACACGGCGCAAGGAACATTAGGAATTGAAGTTCCCTTTTTTTGTTTGTGACTGGGGGGCTCCTGCCCCCAGGTTGAAAATTTCAACCCGACAGTTACCTGCGAACCGGGTTCGGGCGAGTGAATGGAGACCCATTACGGGCTAGTGGGGCCTGGTGCAACATCCTTTGTCACATTCCAACGGTTAACGCGCCATTTTATAGGTATAGATCACTTCCCTTTTAAAAATGGGAATGGAGAAAACTCTTGTTCTTAGATTTCATTCTAACTTCTGCTTAACTACATTTTCTCTGATTCTTTTTTTAAAATGCCAAAGCAGTTGAGCTTGGGTTGTCAACACAAATAATAGTAGTTGTGATGATACTCAATTTATATAGTGTCATGAATATGCATGGCAGCTTACATAGTTATGATAGACACCTTCCCCAAAGAACCGACGTTGTAAATGTTGACAAAAGAAGTTAGCTGCGGGAGGTCAGGATTAAAAAGTCAAGAGAATTTTTAAATTCTATTTAGTTACAGCCAGGCTGAAATCCTGCTGCTTGATATAGTAAGTTGCATTACAGTATGACCATTAATCAGTGAGAATTTGGTGAGCCAACACCATGGACATTCTTAGGAATTTTAAGGGTTTCTATAGTTTAAACATTGGGGATTTTATGTATGCTGCTCAGAGTCGCATGTCGATTGGGATGGCTATACAAATTGAATAAATAAATAAATAAATTGTCATATTTTCAGATTTCAGCCATTGTTGTAAAGAACAGGAGACTGTGAGGGAAAATGATAGTACAATACAGTACTTCAGTACTTTGCTTATAGCTGAGAGGTTGTCATACAGAAGGAGGCAAAAGGATTGCCTCAGTCCCACCAGAGAGCAATACTAGATGCAAATATTAAAAACTTACATGAAGGCACATACTGGTTGAATATTAGAAGAAATATCTCAATGGTAACAACAGTGGGGCAATTGAACCTGCCACCTAAAGCAGGGATTCTCAACCTGCGGCCCATGGGCCAGATGTGGCCCACATTGCCATTTTATGTAGCCCACCACCACCTCCTCAATACCCAATGTTGTGGAAGAAGGGCAAAATGGTCATCCGGCACCCAAAGCTGTCTGAGGGAGCATGACCCAGCCCCGGGCTTTAAATGGTTGAGAACTCCTGACCTAAAATACTCTCTTTGCTGGTGTCTAAAAGCAGAGAACAGACAGACTTGTGTTGGGAATAGTTGGCTTTGTTTCTGGATGGACAACACATCAGTAGCCAGGAGCTGCTCTATAAATAGATGATCCAGGCAAGGAAAATTAAGGGGATGAAAACCAAGTCGTAGAAACAGAGTCCTATTGTGAGTAAGGGAAGCTCAGTGAGGAACATCCAAAACCAAAGTTCATTAACTTCCAAGGTTGGGCCAGCTTAGTTATACACAACAGATACAGTAATCAGATTCTGAGAAGCAAAATCAAGGCAGTCCAACGTCCTGTGTAGATACATGGAATATAGGACACTGCAACCGAAGCTGAAGATATACATCCCCCCACCACCAAAAAAACCACAAAAAAAAGCTTTGCAATTTGCTCAGTCACAGACACCTGGATACTTACTCAGGGAAACCTCCTATTCCTGAGGAACCCTCTTCTCAAAAGGAGTCTTGGAATCCAAATTATGATCTGTTTTCTCTGTGTAATCACACCCTTAGTCCTCAACTATACTTAAAGATGACAACCAAAACTGCTTTGAGGTGACTTTGGTTGTTTCACATGACACAAACCCTAATGTGGTTTTTTAAAAGATGCATTGTCACCATCGTTAAACTGCACCAGAAAGTCCATCTTGTCTGGCCAGTGCTTGGAAGCATCTCAGCTACTGACTGCACCAGGGTCAGCTATCATTCTGTGGCAAAATAGAGTTTTATTTATTTATCTATCTATTTATTTATTAAATTTGTATTGCCACCCCCTCGTCGGAGTGACTCCGTGCGGCTTACAACCAGACATAAAAACATAACAAACCTCCATACTAAAAATCATTTAAAACTAGTCCATTAAAAACCCCACCCACCCCATCTGCAGAAGAGAGACAGTATAAACAAGCAAAAGGGTGGGGGCCACCTCCCCATCAGTGCCCCACAGCTGCCCTGCCAGCCAGGATTTAAGTTGTTTCCTAAAAGGCAGCAATTCTGTCTGCAGCCATAATTCTAGCAGCAGGAGGTTCCATAGAACTGGAGCGGACACGGAGAAGGCCTTCTTCCTTGTGCTAGAGAGGCGAGCCCCTCTAGCCAATGGTACAGTTAGAGAGCCCTACATGGGGCTCTCCGGTCCGCTCTGGTTGGATGGACAGACATTATTGGGGCAATGCGGTCTCTTAGGTATCCTGGCCCACTACCATGTAGGGCTTTAAAGGTTATCACCAGCACCTTGAATTTCACCTGGAGGCAAACTGGTAGCCAGTGCAGCTCCCGGAGCAGTGGCGAGGTGCGGGCATAATGCCTGCACACCATCACCACCTGGGCAGCCACATTCTGGACCAGCTGCAGCCTCCGAATGGTCGTCAAGGGCAGCCCCATGTAGAGCGCATTATAATAATCTAGTATGGAGGTGACCAGAGCGTGTGTGACCATGAGTAAGGAGTCCCGGTCCAGGAGTGGGCGCAACTGGCGAATTACACAAAGTTGTGCAAAAGCCCTCCTGGCCATGCCTGCCACCTGCTCTTCAAGCAGTAGTCGATGATGGAGCTGTCTCTTTGGCAAGAAAAGCATTGCTGCCCAGCCACCTCATTGCTGGCTGGGAACATGTTTTTTGCCTGGGATAGGGTGGGGGTGTTTCTTCACATGGTAAACAGGCAAGGCTGCCCTGACCTTACATAAGAACATAAGAACAGCCTTGCTGGAACAGGCCACATCCCATCCAGTCCAGCATTCTGTCTCACACAGTGGCTCACCATTTGTTTCAGGGTATTCTCATGCTGATGCCTTCACCTGCTTAGGATTCCCTGGAAATGGCATTGAGAGATATCCTGCCAATCTCTCCAACCCGGAGGTTGTCTTTAGGTATCTATACTTATAGCCATTGATACCCTTGTCCTCCATTAACTTGTCAAATCCTTTCTTAAAGCTGTCAAGACTGACAGCTGTCATCACTTCTTCTGGCAGAGAGTTCCATAGACCAGTGATCCTCTGGGTGAAAAAGTACTTTCTCTTATTTGTTTGAGAACTAGTACCCAAAAGTTTCATCGAGTGCCCCCTAGTTCTTGTGTTGTGCGATAGGGGAAACAGTTTTTCCTTATCTACTTTGTCCACACCGTGCATGATTTTATAAACTTCAATCAGGTCACCTCTTAGATGCCATCGTTCAAGAGTGAAGAGGCCCAACCTTTGCAGCCTCAGATGGTAAGGAAGGTGTTCCAGTCCCCTAATCATTCTGGTTGCCCTCCTCTGCACTTTTTCCAGCTCCATAATATCCTTCTGGAGGTATGGCAACCAGAACTGTACACAGTATTCCAGATGGGGCATCACCATAGATTTATAAAGAGGCAAAATGACACTTGCTGATTTATTTTCTATACCCTTCCTAATGATCCCTAGCAATGAGTTTGCTTTTTTCACTGCTGAGGCACACTGGGTTGACACCTTCATTGAGCTGTCCACCAGGACACCTCGCTGCTGCCTCTCCCTGGCCCCTGTCATCGGCTGGGGGATGCGAAGTACCTGGGGCAGCCCTCCTCAGAGCCCTGCCTTGGCGGGATAAAAGGAGGACGCGCCCAACGCCGCGGGACCTCGCTGCTGCCTCTCCCTGGCCCCTGTCATCGGCTGGGGGATGAGAGGCACCTGGGGCAGCCCTCCTCGGAGCCCTGCCTTGGCGGGATAAAAGGAGGACGCACCCAACGCCGCGGGACCTCGCTGCTGCCTCTCCCTGGCCCCTGTCATCGGCTGGGGGATGAGAGGCACCTGGGGCAGTCCTCCTCGGAGCCCTGCCTTGGCGGGATAAAAGGAGGACGCGCCCAACGCCGCGGGACCTCGCTGCTGCCTCCCTGGCCCCGGTCATCAGCTGACAGATTGGCTGCAGTTGCAAGGTAGCCCGGAGTGGCCATAAGAAGACCTGCCATGCTGGGGAGCCGCCAACGTTGCTGGACACTTCCCCTTGGTGAGAACAGGGGTGGTGGGAGCGAGAGATTGGCTGCTGTTGCGAGGCAGCTGCGAATTGTACTGTTAATTGCTATTTTATAATTGTAAATCGAACAATTAATTGTATTATTGTTCTGTGTTTTGTATTAATTGTACTATTGATTGTGATTTGATATTTTTGTAAAGTTTATTGTGATTCTCATTATGATTGTATTTTGCACTGTTCATGTGGGGCTCCTGAAAAGAGGTTTTCCCCTTTGTCCTGATGCTTTGTTATTGGAGGGTTGATATTGTATTATTGTGATTATTGTTTCCCTGTAATTGCACTGATCAATTATTGTGTATTTGTATCTTTATATTGTAACATTATGTATCTTAATATGTTGTTAGCCGCTCTGAGTCGGCCGTGAGTTGAGTGGAGCGGGATATAAATTTAAATAATAAATAAATAAATAAATAATAAATGTTCCTTTCCTGGCTTGTCGCAGAGAGTTCAGACCCCATCAGTTTATAAATGTAATTGGGGGGTTTTGCCCCAGCGTGCATCACTCTGCACTTACTAGTGTTGAAGCTCATTTGCCACTGTTTTGCCCACTCCCCCAGTGTCAAGAGATCCCTCTGGAGCTCCTCACAATCTCTCACAGTTTTCACTACCCTGTATAATTTAGTGTCGACAGCAAATTTGGCTACCTTGCTATTTACTCCTACTTCTAGATCATTTATGAAGAGGTTGAAAAGCAGGGGTCCCAGTACTGAACCTTGGGGGTCCCCACTCTTTACTTCCCTCCACTTGGAGAAGTGTCCATTTAGTGCTACCCTCTGTTTCCTGTCCCTTAGCCAGTTGCTGATCCAGGACAAGACCTGTCCCTTTATTCCATGACTGGTAAGTTTATTCAAGAGCCTTTGGTGCGGGCTTATCAAAAGCCTTCTGAAAGTCCAGATAAACAATGTCAACTGGATCCCCCTTATCCACATGCTTGTTGACACTCTCAAAAAATTCCAACAGATTAGTGAGGCATAATTTGCCCTTGCAAAAGCCATGTTGGCTCTCCTTCAGCAGTGCCTTCTCTTCTATGTGCTATTAATTCTATCTTTTAGGATGGTTTCCATCACTTTACCTGGGACACATGTCAAACTGACAGGTCAGTAATTTCCTGGATCACCCCTGGATCCTTTTTTGAAAATTGGTGTTATATTCGCTACCTTCCAGTCATCAGGCACAAAGCCTGATTTGAGGGAAAGATTCTATATTTTGGCTAGGAGATCAGCAATTTCATCTTTAAGTTCCCTGAGAACTCGTGGATGGATACCATCTGGTCTTGGTGGTTTGTTAGCATTTAGTTTAACAAGACATGCAAGGACCTCCTCCCTGGTTATTTCTATCTCGCTTAATTATTCGGTTTCCCTCCCTACGAAGATAGGCTCTGTTTTGGGCATGTGGTCTCTGTCTTCTTCAGTGAATACTGAAGCAAAGAATTCATTGAGTCTCTCTGCAATCTCTGTTTCCTTTTTAATAACCCCTTGCCTTCCATTGTCATCTAATGGTCCAATGGCCTTCCTAGTTGGGTTCTTACTTCTAATGTACTTTAAAATGTCTTTGTTATTTCTCTGAGTATTTTTAGCTATACGCTCCTCAAAGTCTTGCTTTGCTTTCCTGATTGTTGCCTTGCATTTGTTCTGCCAGAATTTATGTTTCTGCCTGCTGTCCTCATTCAGACAAGCCTTCCATCTTCTAAATGAGCTTTTCTTGCTTTTGATCACTTCCCGAACAGCTCCTGTAAGCCACATTGGAGTCCTCTTGGACCTGGCAGTGCCCTTTTTCCTTTTGGGTATGCATTCCAATTGGGCCTCTGTTATTGTTTTTGTAAACAGCCTCCATGCCTCTTGGAGTGTTTGGACTCTCTCAATTTTCCCTTTCAGCTTCTTTTTTACTAGTTTCCTCATCTTTGGGAAATTTCCATTTTGAAAATTTAAGGTCTCTGTGTTAGATTTTATCAGTGACTTGTGGTCTATGATTAAGTGTCTTGGTGCTCAGCCTCCTGACTTCACACACTTTTTTTAATGCAAGGATTCACATTAAAGCAGGATGTGTGAGATTTCAGATACTCTGCAATTTTTTTTTAAAAAAAAACACACCATACACTGATGTTGTCTGAAACAGGTAGTTCCTGCCTTACTGTTCTGGTGGGAACTTTTTTATATAGAAGAGCTATATAAGCTCAGTGGAGTTCTCTTAATCAGAACAAAGTGCTTGACTCATAGTGTTTTAATCGCTTCATAGTTCATTCAAATAATTGTTTCATTATTTTATTAACTGTTTTTACTACCGTGTTTCCCCGAATATAAGACACTGTCTTATATTTTTTTAAACTCCAAAATTAGCACAAGGTCTTATTTTCAGGGGATGTCTTATTTTTCCACGAAGAAGAATACCAGTCTTGATCGCGCTTCCCCACTCACAACCAAGGGATGCTTCCCTTGGTTGTGAGTGGGGAAGGGTGATCGAGACTGGCCTCAGCTGTGAGGCGGCCGGCATGGCCCATAAGAAGGCCTGCTGCGTTGGAGTCTCGATCCCGCTCTCACCAGGGGAAACTTCTCTTGGTTGTGAGCGGGGAGGCAATCGAGACTCCAATGTGGCAGGCTTTCTTATGGACCACGCCGGCCGCCTTACAGCCAGGAGGTAAGGAGGTCTTATTTTTGGATGGGGCCTTATATTTCAAAGGCAGGGGGGAAAAGCGGGGGTGTCCTATTATGGGAGAAGGTCCTATATTCGGGGAAACAGGGTATATTCTATGAGTACATAGAAAGAGCTTCATCGAAGATTGTGGTATTTTCAAACCACAATTGGGCATACCCTGGTAACGGCAACCTTGTGTTGCCGGCTAATCTTTCTCACACTAGGTCAGGCGACAGGAACTGCAGAATGAACTCATCAAAATGTGCCTTCGTTTTGGCAGTTTCATGTCTAGCCTAGAGATGGAAGAAGAAGGAGCATCGTTCAGCAGTAGTTAGAATATGCAATGTTACATCAGGATGTTGCAGCGTTTGATTTTTCTTCTTCTCCACCTTCCCTCCAATAAAACATGTGTGCCAGAATAGAAAAGCAAATCTCTGAAGACCTTTTCCTGATTTGTCTGATTTGTCTGTCTGCAGTGCAGCTGCATTCTTTAATGAACATTCAGGGTTCCACTTCTAATTTTGAAATGAAGTAAAATGAATTTACTGTAATTTTCAGTCATTGGAGAATACACCCAATGTATATCCCCCCTACTATTTATGTCTTATACAAACAGTGTCTTCTTAACAATGCCCATTGCAGTTAATTTGCAACCACATATTTCAAAAATATTGTCTTGTAAAGTTTTAATAGAGCCCGGTGCAAATTAATTATCCATTATTGGCAGTTTTTCTCCTGAGGTGATTAGTTAGAGAAGCTAGTGAACTCTGAAATAACAAAATCTTACGTGGAAGGTTGATTGGTTATTTAACAAGAGACTGGAAAAAGAAGCAACAGGCAACTCTCCCGGGTTATTAATCAACTTGCTTTATCAGTGGCAGAATATTCCTTTGCATGAAATAAACTAATTTAAAGTTTTGTCGGTCAGCTCTCTCTAACTTGACTGGTTCCTGTTTAAAATGCATTGGGTTAAATGTGTCCACTTGTGAGAGTACTCTTTACCAAGATGAATACAAAGAAGTATTTTGATTTTATCTTAATAAGTCTCCTGATGCTACTGGATGTTTTTGTAAGACTATTATTTTCCTCGCACATTTTTTTGCTACCACCTGATATGGATTCTTGTATTTCTATGAAGAGACAGGGTAGTTTAATGTCCATTCATTCCCCAAAGGAAAAAGATAATTGAAAAAGAATGTGAAGTCTCAGCAGGAACAATTTTGGACATTACAATATTTGACGGAATTTTACTCAGGTACAAGTTGCAGGGGATGGCTCCAAGATCATAGTGTGTGGGTCACTTCATGGCAAGCTGGGATCCACCTTAAACAAATTCACACCAATGACATTTTTCCTGCTTCAGGAAAAAAATGCATTCTTGGATACGAGTTGCAGTCACTTGTCTCTCAAGAAATCAGCAACCACCTGAAGAAGATTATAACAAACTGCTTGGTGAATTCAGGGACTGTTGTGTATGTAACTGTATCACTTTAAGAATGTCTGAATGTAACCTGACAATTATCACAATGTAACTCAGCAGTTAAAAGAACGCGAGCTAGCTACCCATAGAGGGCAGCTGCAAGCATTCAGCTCACATGGTACAAATTCTCCCCCAATCACCGGCAGCTGCGGGAACCTTCCCACGCAAGGAACACCTGGAGAAGAAGGGTGTGACTCAGAATGACGTCATGCAGGTAGCAGCCAATACGCTACCGTGTAACCCTTTTTAAATGTATTGTTGCAGTATAAAAGGAGCTGTACCTCCGCCATTACCACATGTTCATCCTGACCATCATGCAATAAAGCTGTGCTTTAGCCCTCACTATGGCTCCTTCTTTGTCTTCTGTGCAAGACACTAAATTGGCGACAAAGGTGGGATTCATGGCGTGTCCCAAGATCAAGCCTCACCAATTCAACATCAGCGATCCTGAGAAATGGGAGCTGTACGAGTGCCAGTTTCGGCACGCGCTGGATGCTGCAGGCATCGACGACGAAGGGAAGGTGCGGTCGCGCTTCCTAGCTCAGGTGGGGCCGGCCACGCTGTGCATCCTGATGAACTTGCTGGCTCCCCGGAAGGTTGATGCGTGCCCATTGACCGCATCCTCACAACGCTGAGGGATCACTTCCAGCCGCCTGTCTCTATTTTTCCGGCCCAGGTCACATTCCACAGGCGGGACCAGCGCTCGGGAGAATCCGTGTCTGCCTATGCAGCGGCCCTCAGGCTGGCGTCCATCCACTGCCAATGGGAGGACCTTGACATAGCCCTTCGAGACTGCATGCTGTGCGGCCTAAGGGACGAGGAGGTCCAGAGAAAGTTGATGACCCGCGACCTTTGCCTCATGTTCAATGAGGTACTGCGAGAGGCCCAGGCGGCCAAGGTAGCGAGGAGCGGGGTCAGAGTCTTCAAGTCCCGGGGGGCTGCACCTGAGAGGGCCAAGTCACCCGTGCAAGCGGCCCGGCGAACTTCAGCACAAGCAGCCTGGCAGGGGCCCCGGCCACACACAGGCACCCCAGAAACCTCCGAGGAGTCGTCCACGACTGCGGACTCCTGCTCCAGCGAGGACGACGATGTGCAGAGAGTCAAGAGAAAAGCACTGAGCCAGCGAGAGAGGAAACCACCATTGTGATGGCTGCAGGGCATCTCACGACCGAACGAAGTGCCCATTCCGGAAGGCCGAGTGCCACAACTGTGGGTGGAAAGGCCGCATCGCCAGGGTCTGCAGGTGCAGGCGAACGGAGGACAAGGGCTCATTGAGACACCCTCAAGCACACCAACGCAAGGCGGCTGGCATTGGAAAGGTCTCAGCCAACGACAACGCGGCGGCCGTGAACCGCATGGGCCTGGATCACCGGCGTTTCTTCATAGAGGTACTGTTATAAGGGGTCCCGGTTAGGATGGAAATAGACTCGGGGTTGTCTTACTCCATCCTGTCCCAGAAGGAGTTCCTGTGCATTCCCCCAAATGCACGCCCCAAGTTGCGGGCCATGAAGTCAAACTTACGGGACATGCAGGGTTATGGGATGCAGGGTGGGAAACTTCACGGTGAAGTTCAAAAGGTTCACAGAAAAACTGCCCTTAGTAGTTCTCAAGGAGGGGACCTGTTGCCTTTTGGGAACCCAGTGGTTTGCTCCCCTGGGAATTGAACTGTCCGGCATAAACGCCATAGAGACTGACCCAATTCGGGACGTGTGCGATGCGCACCCTGCAGTTTTCAAGAAGGGGCTTGGGACTTACAGGGGCCCCCGGTTTCTTTTGAGTTGGACCCAGAAATCCGGCCTATACGTCTCAAGCCAAGAAGAGTCCCCTTCACCCTCAAGGAAAAGACTGAGGTGGAATTGGACAAATTGGTGGGGCAGGGGATTTTAGTTCCAGTTGATTCTGTGGAGTGGGAAACTCCAATTGTTACAGCTTTAAAAACCAATGGGGAGCTCAAGATTTGCGCTGACTACAAATGTACAATCAACAAGGCCATTTGGCCAAATGCATACCCGGTGCCGGTAGTTAGCCACTTACTGGCCACCTTACACGGGGAGAGGTGTTTCGCCAAGCTAGACCTGGTGCAGGCATACCAGCAGCTCACGTTAACCCCACCTGCTGCCGCTGCGCAAACCATCATCACGCATAAGGGGGCATTCATGGTAACGCGCCTACAGTTCCGCGTAAATTCGGCCCCTGGGATCTTCCAGTCCCTCGTGGAACGCCTTTTAAAGGGGCTTCCAGGCGTGCTCCCATATTTTGATGATGTTTTGATAACAGCGGGGAGTGAATCAGAATTAGCAAAAAGACTAGACAAGGTCCTATCCGTTTTCGAGAGAGCGGGACAGAGGTTGAGAAGGGACAAATGTGTGTTTTTTGCGAGGGAGGTTGAGTTTCTCGGGTTCAAAATAACCACATAGGGCATCAAGCCATCCGAGTCCAAGGTTGCAGCTGTGCAAAACGCCCCTCGCCCCACCACGAAACCAGAGCTGCAGTCATTCCTAGGGCTCCTGAATTTTTACCATTCCTTCTTGCCAAGGAAGGCATCCGTTGCGGAGCCACTGCATGGGCTACTTAAGAAAGACACAGTTTGGTGGTGGGGAGATAGGCAGGAGAAAGCGTTCAAAGAGCTCAAGGCGCTCTTGTCCTCAGACGCCATCCTGACCCATTTCGACCCAAGGAAACCGGTAGTTTTGGTCTGTGATGCATCACCAGTGGGGGTGGGGGCAGTGCTGTGCCACATGTTAGAGAATGGGCAGGAAGCCCCGGTTGCCTTCTATTCCAGGTCACTTTCAAAGGCGGAGCACAATTACGCGCAAACCGATAGAGAGGCCCTGGCCATAATCGCGGGAACAAAGAAGTTCCACGATTTCCTGTACGGCCGCGAGTTCACAATTGTGACCGATCATAAGCCCCTTTTGGGAATCTTTACTACAGGCAAGACCACCCCTCAAATCCTATCCCCCAGAATGCTGTGTTGGGCGATTTTCCTCAACGCCTACCAGTACGAACTGGTCCATCGCCCAGGGAAGGAGATCTCCCATGCAGATGCACTGTCCCGATCTTCCCTCCCTAGCTTAGGAGACCCCAAATGCAAGGTAGAGCAGGACCACCAAGTCCTGCTGATCGAGTCTCTCGACTCAAACCCCATAGTTCCCGCAGACCTCGCCAAAGCCATGGCGGCTGACATGTCAGGGCAAAAAAAAGTCAGTTCCCGGGTGAGAAAAGGGTGGCCCACAACTCCCCCCGAGGAGGAATTCAAATCGTTTTTCAGGCACAGAGTAGAGCTTTCCCTTGAAAGGGGCTGCCTCCTCTGGGGCCAGCGGGTGGTCATCCCAGAGAAGTTACGAGCAAAGGTGCTGCGGCTACTGCATACCAGCCACCTGGGAATAGTGCGTTCCAAAACACTGGCCAGGAGCTACTTCTGGTGGCCCCAGATAGACACAGATATAGAGCACTTGGTAAGCACGTGCGAGAGCTGCCAGAGCTCTCGGCCCGAGGAGTCCCGGCTGCCCCACAGGGAATGGGACACGGCCCGCAGGCCATGGTCCCGAGTACACGTCGACTTCGCTGGCCCCTTTCGCGGGTCCATGTTTCTGCTGATAGTCGATTCATACTCCAAATGGCTGGAAGTCATTCCCATGTCCAACACCTCATCTGCCGCAACCATTAAACAATTGCGCAAGGTGTTCAGTTGCTTTGGCCTGCCGGACATCCTTGTGAGCGATAACACCAGTACTTTCACATCTGCGGAATTCAAGGCGTTCATCGAGAGGAATGCCATCCAACACGTTACCTCTGCCCCGTTTCACCCCGCCACAAACGGTCAGGTAGAGTGCCAAGTGCGCACTACGAAAGATGCACTGCGGCGCATGGGTCCTGGTGAATTGAACCTCTAGCTGTGTCAATTCCTCATTTGTTATAGGGCAACTCCCCTAGCTTCAGGATTTTCGCCGGCTGAGCTCCTCATGCAGAGGAAGCCGGTAACACTTTTTGATCGGTTGGATCCGACCAGGGTTGAGGATGAGGGGAGAAATATAGAGATAGAGAGCTCCAAAAGTTTTGCAGTAGGGGACCCGGTTCACTGCAGGAATTACGCAACCTCGGGACCAATATGGTTTCCAGAAACCATCATTGAGCAAACGGGGCCAGTGTCTTACAGGGTTGAAACTAGCACAGGTCTGCTGTGGAGAAGGCACACTGACCAGCTCAGAAGGCGAGTTACCAGTGAAGAGAGTCAGCGTTAGGGTTCTCCCCCACCCGTTTAGCCCAAGGGGGAGACACGGGGACATCCTCAGGTACAAATGCAAATGCATACCCTGGATTCTCAGACGAGGAGGAGGATACTTTGAAAGAGTGGGATGAGTTTGACTTTATGTTGCCATACCAGGGGGATGTCGCGGAGTGGTCCCCCACCCGTCTGAGCGAGAAGAGGGTTTTTAGTTCAGCCCCTGGTATTTCCAGTCCTCCCAGTCCTTTTGTTCTAGAGTTTACCCCATCACCAAGACCCCCAACCCAGGCAGCAGGGGGAAGTTCATTCCCTCCATCCCCAAGACCGCCGAGTTAGGCAGCAGGGGTAGCACAAGTACACCAGTTGCAGGCGCAAGAAACCGGGGTGAGACAACAAGGGTCTCCTCATCGGTCCTGAGATTCATGCTGGGGGGGTCACCAGGCACCATGAGCGATAGGCAGGGGTTCACATCCCAGTTACATGTTCCGTTTCCCTCTCCGAGCGCAAGGTTGCCACAGAGTCCCCGCCAGATGACTAATGAGTCCCCCCTTTCCGTTGCAGGATGAGAGTCTGCGGAACTTTGAGTTGCTCATTGAGTTGCTCATTGAGTGAGTAAGCGGTATATAAATTAAAAATTCAATTCAATTCAATTCAACTCAGAGCCCCTAGTTCCCCTGAGCTCAGCCAAGCAGTCGTACGCCCCAAGCGCACATGCGGGAAGCCACAATGGTTGAGGGACTTCGTCCCATCCTAGGGGGGGAGGAGTGTTGTGTATATAACTGTATCACTTTAAGAATGTCTGAATGTAACCTGGCAATTATCACAATGTAACTCAGCTGTTAAAGGAACGCGAGCTAGCTACCCATAGAGGGCAGCTGTGAGCGTTCAGCTCACATGGTTCAAATTCCCCCCAATCATCGGCAGCCGCGGGAACCTTCCCATGCAAGGAACACCTGGAGAAGAAGGGCGTGACTCAGAATGACGTCACGCAGGTACAGCCAATACGCTACCGTGTAACCCTTTTTAAATGTATTGTTGCAGTATAAAAGGAGCTGTACCTCCGCCATTACCACATGTTCATCCTGACCATCATGCAATAAAGCTGTGTTTTAGCCCTCACTGCGGCTCCTTCTTTGTCTTCCGTGCAAGACACTAAAGGGACATAATAAAGTAAAAGGCATAGAATGAAGGTGTAAAAAAGAGTGGACCATCCACCATCTAAAACTCCACAATGAATGGTCCTAATGTCCATCTGGACAGACTCTGAATCTGACAACTGGATTCTCAGTAGGAGTCATGCCCAAGATCATTCTAAAGGACTTGCTGGCTAGCTGTATGTGCAACCAGCTATTTGCACACATCAAAACTTTGTTCTTGATATGCACTCTTAAATTACAGCCAATTTAGTAAAGGTAAAAGTTGTCCTTGCTGGAAAGCTAGTCGTATCTGACTTTAGGATTCAGTGCTCATCTCTGTTTATAGCCAAACAGCCAGCGCTGTATGTTTCTGCAGACATTACTGTGGATATGTGGCAGGCATGCCTAGACACTGGAGTTCACGGAACTCTTTTTACCTTCCCACCAAAATACAGTAGTACCTATTTATCTACTTGCAATTTCTTGCTTTCGAACTGCTAGATTGGCAGGAGCTGGGACAGAGACAGAAGCTCACACTGTCATGCAGCACTTGGGTCTCAAACTGCTCTGTTGGGGGAGGGAGGAAGCACTCCCATTGGGCTGCTGGGCAGAGGGGGGGAGGGTGAACTCTGTGCTGGGGCAACAATGTGCATGCCCACAGAGAGGGCTCTGTGCCTCCTCTGGCACATGTGCCATAGGTTTGCCACTACTGTCCTAGAGAATTTCAATGGCACAGGGTGGATTTAAATCCAGGCCATATTCCCATAATATTACCTATCACTAGTTTTCTCTTTAAAATTAACCAGAGCAGACCAGAGGGGGTCCCTAGTTGTTCCATCACCTAGGGGAGCTCAACTTTCTGGAACAAGAAAAAGGGCCTTTTCCGTGTCCGCACCGACACTTTGGATCCTCCTGCCAGTTGAGCTACGGTTACAGACGGAGTTGCTGCCATTTAGGAAAGGACTTAAGACCTGGCTGGTGGGGCAGGTATGGGGCCCTGAGGGTAATGTGGCTCCTGCCCACTGGCTCTTACCATAAGATGGCTTTTACTATAAGATGTATCATAAGATGCACCCTCTCTCTCCTGCATGAGGTGGGTGGGTTTTTAATTCAGGGTAGGGATTTTAATTGTTTTTATTGTATGGGGTTTTAAATTTTTGTAAGCCGCCCTGAGTCAGGCTTGCCTGAATGGGGCGCAATTAAGTTGAACTATTAAATTAAATTAAATTAAATTAAATTAAATTAAATTAAATTAAATTAAATTAGAGAATTGCTGCCCTTCAGGAAAGGATTGAAGACCTGGCTGGCAGGGCAGGTGTGGGGCCCGAATGGGAACACGGTCCCCGCCTGCTGGCTTATGTAAACCATTAAGAACTCTCTCTTCTTTTTTTTATAGTGGGTGGAATGGGTGGGTGGGATATGGGTCTTTTAAAGTGGGTGGGATATGGGTCTTTTAAAGTGTTTTAATGTGTTTTTAGAATTTGTTGTAATGCCGCCCTGAGTCGGGTTCTACCTGAGTGGGCAGCATATATAAATATGACAATTAAATTAAATTAAATAATTGTAGTATCTGGAAGCAAGGAAACCAACATCACCCTCCCTCTGACATGTATACTTGAGAACATATGTAAGACAATTAGGGTTTCCACATGACAAGGCCTACTGCACCTTAAATATACAGTAGTTGTGTAGAAGAGAGGATCTTAATAGAATTGGTTTGCATAACAAGGTTGCCAGGCCAGCAGTCTCCTATTCTCTGACATGTCAGGGCCAAAAAAAGGAAAGGTAATGTGATAAAGATGGTGGATCCATGTGATGTCACATGAGAAGATGCAAGGTAGGCAAGGGTTGGAAGGAGATTAAATCAGCTATTGAGTTGCATTAACAGGTGTAAAGATGTATCACTGGAGATCAAGATCATTCAAATTGTTATAGTCTCAATTACTATGTATGCATGAAGCTGGAGAGTGAATGAAACTGACACGAAGAGAATTTAGCAATTTCCAGAGACTTCAGCCAGCACCCTGAGACCTGGAAACTTTACAGAGGTGTTCACCTGCTGAGATGCTCATTTTTACACGTCGTTAAAGGTGCAAGCAGGGGCCACCGTGACTTAGTGGTTAAGATGCTGAGCTTGATGCCCAGAAGGTCGGCAGTTCAAGACCCAAGTACTGCGCAATGGAATGAGTGCCCGTTGTATTTCGCGGCTCCTGCCATCCTAGCTGGTCAATGACCGTGATAAAGTGATTTGATTTGATAGCAAGTCATTGCAAGTAGATAAACAGGTGCGACTTCGGCAGGAAAAGGTTAACAGCATTCCGTGTGTCTAGTCACGCCTGCCACGCGACCATGGAAATGTCTGCAGACGCAGACAGCGTTGACTCTTTGGATGTAAACGGAGGAATTGGATACGGCTGGCTTTCGAGCATCATTCTAGCTACGTGATGGCGAACCTTGGCACTCCAGATGTTCTTGGACTTCCAATTCCCAGAAGCCCAAGCCCCCTGTGAATCCACATGAATGGATTTACTGCGATTCATCCGGCCCACGCTGCCCTCGTCGCTCCCGGAAGCGGAAGTAAAACGCGCCCATATGAGCGACGAGGGCAGCGCGGGCCGGATGAATCGCAGTAAATCCATTCATGTGGATTCACAGGGGGCTTGGGCTTCTGGGAATTGATAACATCTGGAGTGCCAAGGTTCGCCATCAGGGTGAATCTAGCTAATCTTCAAACACCACTCTGTTTAAGCTACAGCTTGCCATGTAGAAGAAGCCACGCGTCCAACTGGGGAGGCTTCGAGTCCAGGGCGTGTGGTGGGTGTTTTATTAGGCTAAGTGTCCCCAAGGTATCTCCCACTGCGCACTACAAAGCCCACAATTCAACGCGACAGCCCTTGCGCTTGCGCAGTACCGACTAAGGGCGGGGCAAGCGGAGGCATCGCTCATTCCTCCCTTTTTTTTCTTCTTCTTCAGTGAACTAGCTCCGTAATGGGACGTGGAGCGGTTTGGTGACATTTACGCATGCGCGGGGATTCGGGATTATTCCACCATGGAGCATCTGCCGCTGGCTGCGGGGCCGCTACAGGTTGCAACTTTGTGTTTGCTTATTCTTTGCTGGGAGAATAGCTCAGCCGATCAGTGTAAGTACAGTATTGCAAATCTGACACTGATGTTGCATGCATGCATGTTGCATGTTGCATGCATGCTTTATAAGTCTCCCTTTGTTACAACTTGAGCTTCAGAAAGCTGGTACTCTATGTATTATTTTTTTGTCTGTGTAGTGTACAAAAACTCTTTCTTAGAAGTGCCGGTTTAAGTCGGTCTGTAATTTTTACACGCAGTTACTTGTTGTAGTTCTGGCTTCCTGGAACTATTCATGCCCCAAAGCCAAGGATTTGTCTGAACCAGTTTCCTTTCCTCTTAATATCTCCTGAAACGTGCCTGTACCGTTACACAGCTGCCCGCTGCATCAGGCATTTTGCAATGTCTAGTATTGGTCTTGCTTTGAAGCAAGTAATTAGAAATTCAGTTGCCAAACTTCAATTCGAATCTACACTCTTTAGCTTTGCTTGTAAGAAAGAGAGGGAAATCTTTAGAAACCTCATGACAGGTAAAATTAATTTTAAATAAATAAATAAATAAAATACTGTGCACGTTATGGGACTGCAGTGGCTCAAGTGGCTCCTCCTGAGTACTGCAGGGTGGAATGAGCTCCCGTCTTTGTCCCAGCTCCTGCCAACCCAGCAGTTCAAAAGCAAGACATTGCAAGTAGATAAATAGGGACCACTTCGGTGGGAAGGTAGCAAGCGTTCCGTGTGCTAGTCATGCCTGCCACATGACCACGGAAACGTCTGCAGAAGCAGACAGCGCTGACTCTTCGGCTTTGAAACAGAGATGAGCACTGAACTCTAGAGTCGGATACAACTGGCTTTCGAGCAAGGGAAGCCTTACTTTGCACGTTAGCCTAAGACTGTAACTTCCCCCTTTTCTGTCACCGGTGTTGATGATATTGGACTTCCAGAACAGGTAATTGGGCACTTTTCAGTCTCTGAACATTTTCTTTAAAGTAACAGTTTACAGAAGCCTAGGTCACATTGATGAGGCGAGATGGTGATCATAGAGCTAGAGAGACTAAAAAACAACTCTACTGAATGCAGAAGAATAGATGCCTTTGAGATGTGGTGTTGGAGGAGAGTTTTAAGAGTCCCCTGGACAGCGAGGAGAACAAATAGGTTGATCTTAAAAGAAATCGACCCGGACTGCTCCTTAGAAGGTCAAATAGTAAAGATGAAGCTAAAGTACTTTGGACATCAAATGAGAAGGGAGGATTCACTTGAGAAAGCCTTGATGCTGGGAAAGGTGGAGGGCAAAAGAAGAAGGGGGCGGCCAAAAATGAGATGGCTGGATGGTATTGTAGATGCAATGGGCACTGAGCTGGGTGGGTTGTGGAGGATGGTGGAGGACAGAGGTGCCTGGAAGCCAATGGTCCATACGGTCGCAAAGGGTCAGAATCGACTGTGCAACTGAACAACAACAAACTGAATAAACACTATTCAAATAGGCAAAAGTGTTGTAAGACCCCTTGTCCTCTCCTATAGAGAAAACCTTTGTCTGTTTGTTTGTTTATTTATTTATTTAACTTATATCCTGCCCCTCTAGAAAGAATGTTCCTACTCAGGGGGGCTAACAGCATACAACTCAACAGATACAAACAGACACAAATATTTAAATTTTTATATAAATACCTCAAAACCCAAGACACCCTAAAAAGAAATAAAATTCCTAACAATCAGCCATTGGTAAGATATTCTCAATGGCCTCTTTAAAAAGAGATTTATTGGAACTCAGCTTTTTTATTAATGTGTTTTTAACATCTTACCTACAGCCTTCTTCTTAATCAAGCCAAATTGTTCATGGTCTAAATTTAAAACAACCCTCCTGGTGTTACTGTGTCTTCCTTTCTTACTAGGATACATTTTGGGAGTAAAGGTATCAAACCCACAAGTCTAATCTAATGTGTAAAAGTGGAACTGAGAAACCATGAAATGAATGACACCAGTTATAACTCTAAAGTTCTCCTTTCTTCTCCCTAGTTCAGTGATGACGAACCTTGGCACTCCAGATGTTCTTGAACTTCCAATTCCCAGAAGCCCTGATCAGCAGGTTTGTTGACTTGGGCTTGAAGTCCAAGAACACCTGGAGTGCCAAGGTTAACCGTCACTGCCCTAGTTTCTGTTAATGAGCCATACCAGAATACTTTACTTTAGCCAGAGTCAATATATGGTCTTGCTCAGTAATACCCTCAGATTTTTATGGAGATCTGGGATGCCAATATCTGTAATACCAAATTAATCATGAACTCTTCATTTCCTAGTTTACTCAGGATTGGAGAAAAAGGAATAATTGTTCTCATTGCTGCTGTTTTAGAGATTGTGGCACACACCTTGTCTATTCCACTAACACTGAAAATGTAACCACTTATATTTCTGTGGTATGCTAACCTTGTTGCAATTCCATACATATCTCTACTTGCTGATAAAGTTTCTAATGTAGTGGTTCCCAATCTTGGGGTCTTGAATTTTTTAGACTGCAATTCCCAGAAGTACTGACAATTAGCTGTGTTGGGTCAAATTTCTGGAAGGTGCGGTCCAAGAACATCTGGGGTCATAAGGTTGGGCCCTGTGGTTCTAATGTACAGCTAATTCTGTTTTCTCTAGCAGTTCCTGTGCAGGCTGGCATTATAGGGAGTGCTGAATAAGCAGAGAGGCTAATTTGAGGGATCCATGCAAATTACATGCAGTGCTTTCATTTGTTTCTAAAAAGTGCTCTGAGAACCAGTAGATCAGTAGTCATTTTTTAAATGTAAAAGTATCTAGATTTTGAACTATTAATATTTTCACAAGACTGATAGAAATAAAAGGATTTAATTAATTAATTCAGAGAGTAAACAAAGGGTAAAGGTAAAGGTTTCCCTTGCTCGAAAGCCAGTCGTATCCGACTCTAGGGTGCAGTGCTCATCTCTGTTTCTAAGCCGAAGAGCCAGCGTTGTCTGCTTCTGCAGACGTTTCCGTGGTCATGTGGCAGGCATGACTAGACACCGGAGCGCACGGAACGCTGTTTACCTTCCCACCGAAGTGGTCCCTATTTATCTACTTGCAATTCCTTGCTTTCGAACTGCTAGGTTGGCAGGAGCTGGGACGAAGACGGGAGCTCATTTCCGTCCTGCAGTACTCGGGAATCGAACTGCTGACCTTCCGCTTCCCAGTCAGCGTCTAAAACAAAATGCTAAAAAAAAATTGCGGCATCTAAAAGACTTACTCCTGTATTTTAATGGATGAGAGTGAGATCTCATGGCATCAATTTATACACATCAAGTACAGAAATACACAATGGTTGGTTAGCATAACACAGGGGTTCTCAACCTTTTTAAGCCACAGGCTTGACCACATACACTCAGACAGCTGAGTGGGCTGTACTGGTGGTACCCCCACCATAAACACTGCCATAAAATGCATCAGAGGTTGTTGTAAATGCATCTACATCAGCTGTGGGTTCATTTATGGCTGTTGTAAATGTGTCTGCTTCTGCTTTCGGTGGTAGTGAGGAAGGCAACGTGGGCCACATGAAATGGTGCCACGGGATGGGCCCGGCCCATGGGCCGTAGGTTGAGAACCCCTGGCATAACATATAAGTATACAAATCAATGTGGCTTTTTACAACTGGTACTAGCAGAAGATCCCTGGTTGTTATTCAGATTTGCTGTGAAGTTTGGCCCTGTTGAGTTGCAAGTGGTTAGTAGACAGATGCAAGACAAACATTGTGGCATTACACATTTGCTAATAACTTTACCCTAGCATCTACTGACAATGGTGTGAGTGACCCAGGCAAAGCACCAAGTTCTTCTTTTGTTCTGTGAGGTGGCCTGAGGCTTTGGATGAGAATTCTACTGAAGCAGGTTCTGTAAAGGTGGTGTAGGAAATTGCAGCATATAAAAACCTGTTAGTTGTGGTGTACCAAATTTGAATTTCTGGGATATTATCAGAACATAAACTTGCTTAAGTTTCAGATGCAAACTGGAAGAAATTTCTGGTTCAAATTAACAGAGCTGTGGAAAAATACAAACCATGTGTGAAGGGAAATTGTCATTGCTATCAAAGGTAAGGGTGGACACAACCTTCAGTTAATTGAGAGGTAGAAACAGAGTTTGAACAACTAATTTTTAGGACCCAGAATCATCCCGCTACCATGACTATTTTTAAAGCTATTTGACCATATCTCCATGCTCCCCGCCCACCTGTTCTGGCTCCTTTACTTCTTCTGTGCCAGGTTCAAAGTGTTGTTACTAACATATAGTGGCCTGATTGGTTTGAGATCTTATTATCTGTCAGAACATGTATTCCAAAAAACATCTGATCATTTTACCCTGCCCACCACCAAGAGACAACAGCTAGGAGCTAGGCTTTCTCAGTAATGGTCCTTCATTGTGGAATACCTTTCCATAGGATGTACATTAGGCCTCCTCCCTCTGGATTTTTAAAAAGCTATTAAAACAGAGTTATTCAAAGAAGCTACTATAATAATTTCTTGTCAGAAATTATTCTGGGTTGAAAGGATTTTTGCAGGAGAAACTGCTCAGGGGACGCCCGAATGAGGCTCCTTTCATGTCCCCAATATCTTTTCCCACCGAATTGATCCCTGTTTATCTACTTGCAATTTCTTGCTTTCGAACTGCTAGGTTGGCAGGAACTGGGACAGAGATGGGTGCTCAAACCGTCATGTAGTACCCAGATCTTGAACAACCGACTTGCCGCCTTCCAGCTAACAAGGTGAGCTTCTTAACCACCAAGCCACTGCAGCTGTTGAAAACATACTCTGTATTTCTTTGGACCCGTTATTCATGTTATTTTGTTGTCAGTTGTTGACATTAATAATTGATTGTTATTATTATTGTGATTTGATTGTAGCTATGTTGGATGGGTAGAGGAGTTGAATTTTGTTAGAACGCCCCCAGAGCCATAGGTTTCACTTAGATGGGCAGTATAGTGAGCGGGTGGGTGGATACATGCATACATACATACTTTTAAAAATTGTTAACATCCATCTTATGCATACAGAAATCCCTGGACTGGCTAGAAATGACAAAGGACAGCTGATAATTGTGTGTTATGCTAAAAGTAGCTTACAAAGTGACATGGCTAAGCCTCAAGCCACTCACTCCCCTTTCCTCAGAACTGAGAGGAAGGCCCCTGCTGTTCATACAGATGGCAGTGTGGCATTAGTGTGAGGAATGCAAAGTGTTCACACACGTGCAGTGAAATACCAGTTGGAGTTCATGACCTGGGCCAGACCTTAGAAAATCGGTTTTTACCTACAGCACCCAGAATCCCCAAGCTATTGCGTTTTGGAAGCATATACCTAAAAAGTAATATAATCCAAGCTGTAGCCTAGCCTGTAGGCATCCAGTGTGGTGTAGGGGATAGAGTGACAGACTAGAACTCAAGAGACCTGTGTTTCCAAGTGGTACAGTAATTCCTTCCTGAAAGCCTTGCTAGCTGTGGTTAATATTAATTTTCCATAATGCGTGTAATGATGGGTAGACTTTCTTGCTTCAGAGTTAGGGAACAAGACTTGGCTCCCTTTCAAGAGGGAATCTCTGAGGAGCTGCTGTCAGAAGCGATCAGCCGAAGGCTTGGGACACATTACCAGATTGTTGGGAAGAAGTTGTACCGTGAGCACGACTGCATGTTCCCTGCAAGGTAAGAGCAATACGATTTCTTATCCATTAGAGAGGGAACAGGTCGACCTCCCTTGCCTCCTTAGTCTATGGGTCATTAAGCTGAAAAGAGATCAACTCCAGAGTATGAAGAAGAAACTGATGAGGCATCGCCTAGCCTGAAATGTAGAAAGTGAACTTGCTTTTGAGAGAAATCAATACCAGCACTGGACTTTCATTGTGTGAAAAGGTAATAGGGGTTAGAGGTGGAAAGGAACAGAGAATAAATACCTCTGGAGAACAAGTATAATTGAAAGGGATGACCTCCAGAGCCACCTCAAACTGGACTTTTTTGGATGTCACGAGGAGTTTATTGCTTCATTCACAGCGTCGTAAGATTTCTTAACAATCTCTTTGTCTTATATACTCCTCTTCTTTGTCCATTTGCTGTTAAGTTCTTTTAGACAAAAGCACCGGCACGTCTATAGTATCACTGTGGTGTAGTGGTTAGAGTCTAGAATTAGGAAAACCAAGGTTCAAACCTGATCTGCTAGAATGTATATTGAATGAGCAAACATGTTTCACAAAGTTGTTACGAGGATGAAGCAAAAGGTTAGGGGGAAACTATGCGTGCTGCCCTGAAGTCCTTGAAAAGGAGAAATGGAGCTTGGAAGTAACGGACAGTAAGTGAGAATGAAATTTTCTTATTGTTAAGCCTAAAATTGACTGTTGAAGGAGTATTTGAGGAACTTTTCAGTTATTTTTGTAATGTGCTTGTGTGCATAAAAGTGAAGTGGCATGATAGTAATTTGTTATTGTTTTGTATTTTTACCAGTAATCCTGTGAAATAAATAACAATAATGAAGAGTTGATAAATTTTTAAAATGAAGTTTCACAGTTTGGTTAAAGATGTTAAAAAGATTTCATTGTGCCTTAAATAGATTACCAGTTGTCCTTGTGATATGTTTGTGATAGAGATCAGTATTATTATGATCCTTTTAGTAAACTGTCTGGTCCTTGCTGTTACAAAGCAGAAAGTGGGGATAGGCTTTGGCGGGGGGGGGGGGGGGGGGAGGCATTCTCACAGTGACTCAGCAAGTTCATTAAAATGTGTACAAACCTTATTTACTTGTCTACTAAGGTGTTATATAAGCAAACCAAAATCATAAAATAGGTTTGACAACAAGAAGCTATTTTTAATATGCAAGCTCTGTTTTCAAAAATTGAGTAACAGTGCTTCTTTATCACAATATACCTAATTTGAGCTATATTTTATTGAAATGTCTTTAAAGCAGGAAAAATGAAGTTAGAAATAATCACTTGATTTAGAAAATAGAAAAAAAACTAGTGGTTTGGGAAGCAAGACAAAGATGTCCAAGAAATTAGATCCAATTTATAATAAAAAATTTCATTTATTCTGTTTTGTTCTGTGTTGTGTAAATCTAACCATTGACAAACAAACAAATGTCTACTTCCCTCTTATCAATCTCATAGTTGTACTATTCATTTGTTGCTATTTTATTTACTCCTACTCTGAGAATTCTCAAAGAATGCCCCATACAGAATTACTTCCCACAACTGCATTCTTCTTAGCTAGAACCTAAGGACAACCTCCGGGTTGGAGAGATAGGCAGGATATGCCATTTCCAGGGAATCCTAAGCAGGTGAAGGCATCTGCTTGGGAATACCCTGAAGCGAATGGTGAGCCACTTTGTGAGACAGAATGCTGGAATGGATGGGCTGTGGCCTGTTCCAGCAAGGCTGTTCTTATGTTTTAGAACAGGACCTATCTTCCATGTTGTCTCAGACTACTTGTAGAAAAACCAGACTGCCCCACTGCTTCCTGTGAGACCTAGGTCTTTGTGAATGGCATAATTCTTTGGTGGTGCCCTATGTGTAGCATAATAGTAAGATTACACCTCTCACAAAAAAGTGGGGCAGTTTCTTTTGTGTACAAGAAGTAGGTCCAAGACTAACTGGAAGATACGTTCTGTTCCAGGTGAGTGAAACGTAGCTGAGAGTAGGTGTCTACAGGTGTGTGTCTGTGGGCAGGAATTCCCATGATTCTACACCAGAAATTCTTGGAGCATTCTCATATTAGCATCCAAAAACACACACACATGTAGACATGTTGACATACACCAAAAAAAGATTAGCACACCTCTGCTTTCCATCTTAATTGTCTTCCTAATGTTTAGTTGAATCTAATTCAAATTAGTTGGAATTTGAATTATTTCACCTTAAATATAATTTCCATAGCTATGTTTTACCCATTTAACTGTCTGCAGGTGTAGTGGAGTTGAACACTTCATCCTGGAGATCATTGATGACCTTCCAGATATGGAGATGGTCATCAATGTGCGAGACTATCCCCAAGTGCCTAAATGGATGAAACCAAGGATGCCTGTCTTCTCCTTTAGTAAGGTGAGAAGATGAAGCATTGTTTGTCTGCTCAGTTTTATTAGGTTGAAAGATAACTATCATACTTAATGGATTCACTTGCATTATTGCTAAATTTTGCTGCAACTAATATGCTTCTTTTTATTTTCTAAAAGACCTCAGAATACTATGACATTATGTATCCTGCCTGGACGTTTTGGGAAGGGGGACCAGCAGTTTGGCCCATTTACCCAACTGGCCTTGGGCGCTGGGACCTCATGAGGGAGAATCTCAAAAGGTGAGATTCAGGGGGATGGGGGAATTGTTGCTTTTTAAAAAAAGAGCTTCACCAAGTTTAGTGCTTCTGCTTTCTGATGGAGTGCTGCACTCATGTCTGAAGCATGTCTAGTGAGGAATAAATTTTCCACTGTACAACAGAAATTAAGTATGCATAGCCTCACATGTTTTGTGATCTAGTAACCAGGTTGGAAGCTTCAGTATCTCTAAACAGGTTAAGTCTTTTTTTAATGCCAAAGTAGATGAAGCACACACAGGTGCTCCAGTGAGAACAGGTGCTCCAGTGAAAGAATAAACGGGACAGCATGCATCAAGAACTATTGTGTCTTTAATGTGGAGTTTGGAACCTTTCTATGATAAGGTCCTTATTCCCATGGGGACAGTTAGATGATGGGGAGAATATTTACTCTTTCTGCCATTGAAGATTCAATTGAATCCTCTCTTTCTGCCTCCTCACCAAGTTGAGGAAAGGAGAGCTTAGTCATGCTAGAGATCTCAGCTGATCACCTGTAGATGGCTATGTCATACGCAGTTCATATGAAATTAGGCTGAGACCGCATGCAATTATAGAGCTGCACATTCTTCATCACATTTTAATTGTTGTGTAGGTGGAGACATTTCAAAAGGTTCCACTTTTTAGCTTTCTCTCGCAAAATAAACCTATCAAATCCCTTCTCCTACACAACATTTAAAGGTATAGGATCCCACCCTCTGTATATAGTAACTATACTACCATAGGTAAAGAAGTAAATGGGACAGGGAACAAGTTAGACGAGATCTTTTGAGCATGTGATGAATTAGTTCTATTGGGATACATCCAATTATTGATTCTGGGCAGAGTAGGCCCACTGAATTAATGGTTCATTATGTCAACACTTATGAGACTCCCACTGATTTAGTGGGCCTACTCTAGTTGGTGTTCACAATTAGATATAGAGTGTCACCTTGGTGATTATGTCTGCTTTTAAATTTGATTTACAAAATGATGTTAACTTAAATGGGCCCATGCCTCCTTAAATAACATGGGGGAGGGGAATTAAAAGAAAAGATTAGGATCTAAATGATAGAATTAGGGGGAAACAAATATGATCTGAAGAAATATAGCCATCCTTGTTGTTCTCCAAAGTTCAAAACAGGCTAGTTGTGTAGCATTTATTATCCATCCAAGCTGTTTTGGCAGGCTCATAGGTAGAGTAGAAGGAAGGAAGCTCTATACTATCCCAAAATAAAGATGTGTGGAAGGGGGGACAGTGTACAATACATGTGCCCAGATGTGAAACATTTTTGAGGCAAACATTGTTCACCAAACCTTCAATATCAAATAAGAAACAAAAAAGGGTCTTCTTTGCTTTCTCTTTTACCCCATCAAGTGTTGAGGAAACAACAAAGGGTAAAAGTTGTTTTTTAAAAGACCTTAGTTCTATAATGTAGACATTCACTGGACTGTAAATATGTGTTTTAAAAAGAAAACAGTAGTTTCAGTTGTCAGATTTGTTTCCGTACAGTCACAGATGATGGGAAGGAAAGTCTGCTACCTCACTACCAAGATTGGTATACACTTGCATTTTTATTTGCTATGAAAGCTTGAAATTGATATTGTCCAAAAATATCACTGTTTACTCTGCTGGCAACGAAGCAATTTCTGATGCATTTAGGAGACATCTTGAGGGTGACTTCAGTCCTTATTTGTATATTGCTATATATTGTATTTGGTTTCTTTGCATCAGTTGAAGCTGCCTTTTGGTGCAAAGTATCTCAGCAAGTAGTTTTTCTATAGCAGGGGTGCCCAAACTTTTCAGGTTGTGGGCCAGTCACGTGGTTCAGTGGGCCAGTCACATGATTCCTCCCACCAGAAGTAGAAGTAAAATGTGCCTTGCCATCTGTTTTGCAACAGATGTTTTGCAATAGGGCGACAAAGATTTTAGGCTGTCATTTTCTCTGCTTAAATCAAGAGTGCCCAAACTACAGCCAGTGGGCCGGATCTGGCCCTTGGCCATAGTTTGGGCACCCCTGTTCTATAGTATATTAACCATCCAGAGGACCCAGCATGACTCAGTCCTAGTGACGGAGGGTTGGCAGATACCACTTTCCAGGAGGAACTCACAGAAACTTTGATGTATCAAGCAAGTCCTTCTCCATTGTAGTAATAAAGTAACTGGCATGAATTTGTTTAAGGTGGATCCCATCTTGCCATTAAGTGACATTTTTCCTGCTTCAGGGGGAAAATGCATTCTTGGATACAAGTTGCAGTCAACGAATAAAGTAACATTGCAACATGTCATAATATGTTCATTTTAAACAGTTGATGAAGGGCATCCTAAAATGAGATTAACAAACTCAAGAAACAGGACCATGAAGTGTTTGTGTGATGTTGGAGATTAAATATTTGGGTATACAGTATTAAAGCTCAGGCTTACATCTGAGACCCTAGTCCTAATTCACCCATAGTTTCAAGATAGTTAAACCTGACCTATATTGTTTCATCTTCTTTTCTGAAAGTTTTATCTTTATAGCCCTCCTGTATTAGTGGATGCCTGGAGTCCTCTTAAATTATCCCAAGAGATTTGCTTATTAAGAGTGAATGGGAGGGACATCCCATCCAACTGCTTCAATTGTAGAAAAGGAAACCATTGTAAATTCCAGGTCTACTTTTGGGTACTCTTTGGATCTAACCACAATAAATATAAATGGTTTGTTTCTACTTAGTAATTAGCATGGCAATATGCTTAAGCTTCACAATAATTGCTTCTTTGAATTCTTTGTCAAAGAAAATAAATATATACTAATTCAGAAGTGTGAAAGATTGTCCCAAGTGGTAGAGCTGAAGAAAGTGGCTGAAAAAGACAATTATAAAGTAGCTTTAGTTGATATAATGTAATCTGCAGTCAAATGACAGGTTCTGAGAAATACAAAGGAGAAAGAGTGTGTGCGTTTGTGCTTACACATGCACATGTGCATACACACGCCCATATACATACAAACCTTTGTCTTACCCATCTGGTGTTTAGAGTTCAAATCAGTAATAAAATATAATAATGTTATGATAAAAACAGTTGAAATGTTGAGTAAGCTGAAAAATAATTTTTAAAAATGTTTGTCTTGCTTTTTGTTTCTGAGCTTTTAAGAACTAGAAATTCCCTATGATGGTATTTTAATATTATGTGTTGATAAAACTGTTTTTAGCTCTGCAGAAGAATGGCCTTGGGAAAATAAAAGTTCGAAAGCCTATTTCCGAGGGTCCAGGTGAGCAGCTTCCACATCCAGGTATTTCAGTGCGGCTGATGGTTGGCACTATGGCGACCAAGACCTTAACGAGACTGGAGCACATGCCCAAGAATTGCAAGTGAATGTGGTTACCCTTAACAAACTAAAGTAGGGGCTATTCTTTTGTTCACCTGCTAGGTGAGAGCCTTGTTGAGGTGCGGGCACTTGAGCAGTCTAACTAGGCAGTGTTGCCCATCACTTGTCAATGATGTTAGGCCAGGACTAAGACTCACCAAAGCGTCCTCCGTCAGATCCCTTGGGCAAGGTGAAAGAGGATCGCACATGTCATGGTCTGTCTAGCCAGCGAGTTACATGATATTCAAATGGCTAAAAAAATGCATGCAAATTGACTTGATTTCTCAGGTCCTTTTGCATGTGTGGAATGTCATAGCGGAGATCTCTACCACTGTGCGGACTCCTCGCTGAATAACGACTCCATGGTATCCAAGGCAAGGTATTATTTTGTTTGAGAAATCAGCATTCAATGTTGTGTGGGCCTTTCTTATACCCCCCCCCCCCCTCAAAGTGACAACATGTTTTATTTGTTACATGGTGGAACATATAGTCCAAAGATGAAAAGCAGCTTAGGGTTTTTTTCTCACAAGAGGGAGGAAAGGCTAGTATTCTGCATTTTCTGCCCCACTTTATTACAGTCAGCACAGACGTCTACCTTACTTCTTGATGCCACAAACGCTGATCCAAATGTGATTTGGTTATGATGGAGAAAGGCAAGAATGACAACTTAATAATAAAGCAGTTTTGTGTCATTTAGTTTCCTACCATTCTACTTATACAACTTCGGTCTTTTAATGTGAATTAAATCCAGTTGAGAGTTTATGCTACGCTAAGCCAATTGAAGGAATGGGATTTGTTATGTAAGTTCCATTAATTTAATGGGTCTGCAATAGATAAGACTTGCAGCTGGATTTAGCCAAATGATTCCCAAATCCTGCAGTGTTTACCACTGTTTTGCCTATTTATTTATTTTTAGTTTAGTCATGTGAACCTCAAGGTAGCAGGATGTTTAACAGGTTAGTGTATGCTTTTTCTGGCAGGACAAGCCCAGAACGGGACCCTCTCATCCTTCTTTCCCGAGAAAAACCAGACCTTGTTGATGCAGAGTATACTAAAAATCAAGCATGGAAATCTGAAAAAGTAACTATCTCTTAAGCCAATTATTTTTATATCTCTTGAAGAAGAAGACTTCTTCCCTAGAGTTGGTCATGGTGGCCAGAGGATTTCTAGGAGCTATATTTTGAAAAAGGAACTTTTCCAGGATCTGATTTTGCTTTAATTACTTGTTTAAGACTCTGATCTTATCTTAAATGCATAGGATGCAATTATGTCAGTGCTTTATTCTATCTTTCTCAAACGATAACTTCAGCCACCCAGTCTAAACTCAGGAGGCTAATACAAAGGTAGAAAGATTTAATCCCCTTATCCCCATCCATATTGGGCAGGAGAGCTTGCTTTCAATTTGCATGGGGACATGCTTCAGTGGGAGTCTTTTCTATTCAGATTTCAAGCAGGAGTCTAGTCTAGTCTTAAGTGCAGCTGTGCATGCCGGGCAGGTGATTCTGTGAATTGTAGTCAAAAATGTTAACCTTACTAAACTCTATGTTTGTGTCCTTGAGCTAGTAAGTGAATCAGTAAGTAAGATAAAAATAAATCTGATTTAAATATGTGCTAGCTTGGTGTAACCTGAAATGTTTTTTTTTTTTTTGACATGCTTTGGCACTGCATTTAAACCAGGCTGCATTGTGACTGTGGCAGAGCAGTTACATTATCTTAAGGTGTAAATAAGTATTGGGCCAGCTTTCCTCATTCTTCTTGTAGTCTTAAATAAAAGTAAAGGTCGCCCTTGCTCGAAAGCTAGTTGTATCCAACTCTAGGGTTTGGTGCTCATCTCTATTTACAGCCAAAGAGACAGCACAGTTTGCATCAGGCAGATGTTTCTGTGGACATGTGGCAGGCATGACTAGACACCAGAGTGCATGCAATGCTGTTATGTTACCATCAAAGTGGTCCCTATTTATCTACTTGCAATTTCTTGCTTTTGAACTGCTAGGTTGGCAGGAGCCTGTAGTTTTAGGTTGCTTATATTAGGGGCATATCACACAATTTGACTCTACTTTTGTTTCAGCCATATCTTAACTGTTGCTTGCTAAACTCTAACTAACTGAAAATGAAAAATCAAAATGTAGAAGTTGAACATGTGCCTGTTTCCTTAGAAGTAAATGAGAGTCCAGTGGGACTCATGTCTGAGTATGATTACATGTGTTTACTCATTTTGAATGTTCCAGATTAATGACTGTAATCCAGTTGAATGCCAGTGGAAGTGCAGTGACATTACTTGGAGCAGCAACTAATCTCAAATTAACCAGCCCTTGAATGAATTCCTAGTCACATGCCAAATTGTGTAACTGACAAACAATTAGGAATTCTGTTGGCAATTCATTAATTATGCTCCTGCATAATCCATTGTACTTAAATATTGAGTTGGATGCTGGTCAACATATTTCTTGGATAAATTCCAAGGTTTATTTAGATTTCCCTTCAAATCAACTTTGATCTATTGAAAATCAAAGCAAAAGGTAGTACAGTAGAACCTCAGATAAAGGCCAATCTCTGTTCCACAAGTTTGGACTTTATCTGATTTTGGACTTTATCTGAATCAAATGGGCGATGCATCAGATAACGTCCAAAAATGGACTTTATCCATGGTTCCTATACCAAATACCTCAGATAATGTCTATTTTTCAGCGGTTTTGGACTTTAGGCGATGCATCATGTGTGCATGAAAACCGTGACTTTATCCAAATCGGACTTTATCCGAATCTTGGAAGAACAAAAGGATATTTATGGATATTCTTTCATGTCACTGGGAACTGAACATTCTGTAGTTTGGACCTGATAATCCGAATTGGACTTTATCCAAGGTACCACCGTACTTGCTTTTATTTGTGTATCACTTTGATTTTTGTCAGGAGAAAGAAGATTGCTTTTTAAAAAGTTTAATATACTGTACATATTTTTCTCTAAAGGATACACTGGGGAAACCACCAGCTAAGGAGGTTCCACTGATAGACCATTGTAAATACAAGTAAGTAGTGAGGAGTAAGTAAGTAACAAGGAGATGCCTTGTACAGATAGCTGGGAGTAAGTCAGCCTCAGTAACTCAGCAGGACTTGAGGTCTGACTAGATATACATAGGATTATACCAACTACCGAGAATTGCCCCCCACACTAGGTGTTTAATGAAACTCCAAGCAAGGCATTTGATGCCTTTTGCTTCTGCTATTTCATAGATTAAGTTTTAAAATTAACTTCCCTTAGAATGAATATTTTTGCTTATTTTAATTTTAAATGTCCTCACTGAATTTTCATGTTTATTTTAAATTACAGCAATAGCAATTACACATATACTGCCCCATAAGACTTAGAGCACTCCCTGGGCAGTTCACAAGATAATTAGCAATTCCCCCACCCACCCAACATGCCAGGTACTTATTTTATCAAACTCAAAAGGATGGAAGGCTGAGTCAACCTTGAGTCCTATCAGGATTGAACTCACAACATCAGCAGAAGCTTTTGGCTTTAGTACAGCAGTTTAACTACTGCAACACAAGGACTCCATTATAAGTTATTAATTGGATTTTAATTAAAAGGGGTGTGGATGTTGCTAAGGGAAATGTAAAGAGGCATGAGGGTTAATCAAGAGTCACAAAAGGAATCACAGAAGGAGCCTCCTTGAACATTATGGTATTTTTGAACCACAATTGGGCGTGCCCCTGGCAATGGCAACTTTGTTGTGCCAGCTAATCTTTCTCACAGTAGGTCGGGCAAAAGGAACTATAGAATGAATTTACCAAAAAGTGGCTTTATTTTGACAGTTTTGTGTCTGGCCTAGACATGGAAGAAGAAGAACAAAAGGATATTTATGGATATTCTTTCATGTCACTGGGAACTGAACATTCTGTAGTTTGGACCTGATAATTTATTTTGATGTTGCTTAAGTTTTGAAGTGAAAGAGGAAATGCCACAGTAGTTCTTGCCCTGAATGGTTTTATAAACAAGAACATATACATTGGCTGAAATGTAGTTAAAAGGTGTAACCTTTGGAAGCAAATTGCCGTAGGTTAAGAAATCTCCGTAGATGTTATCTGTTGCACACTCTGTGGTGCAACCCGGCATGCAACAGATAATTTCTTAATTTATAGCAACTCATTCTCAAATGTTATGCCTTTTGTCTAACTGCACAACAAGATTCTGGCCATTGTGTGGTGGTTGTGCTGCTCTCAGTTTCTAAGTTATTCCAACACCTTTAGCTATAGCAGTTACGGTGAACCCTGGCACTCCAGGTGTTCTTGAACTTCAATTCCCAGAAGCCCAAGTCAGCAGGAGTGCTGATCAGGGCTTCAGGGAATCGAAGTCCAAGAACACCTGGAGTGCCAAGGTTCACCATCACTGATCTATAGTGATGGCTTATTGAATTGTTTGTCAACTCCACCCCTTACAAAAGCTTTCTGGTTGCTGTAATTCAGGAAACAATATTTCAGGAATCCCAAAGAAGCACTGTATTCCCTGTGCACCACTCAGAGATAATAAGCAGCTGCTACAATTATACTCCCATGGACATTGGTAGCTCCTCTGATGCAGTGAATCCAAGTCTTTCTGTCATCTTGCATCTCCCAGAGGATCTCTACGAGATTTCAATGACATATGTAGGCAGCAATGATGCTCAGATGCTAGTATATTTAGTCACTTCCCTGGGATCTCTTGGGGAGAGCAAAATGGGGGTTGAGATTGAAATGACAGAGCTTCTGACTCGAAGGTTCTTTCTAAACATAATGATTTGTGCTTTATTTGCATTTTGATGGTGCACTTGTAACTTCCCTTCTACAGGACACAGGAGCAACCTGTCCTGTAGTTGCAAATGCTCAGGCACTGGTATGATTTTATCAGAGATATATCTTAGATTGGCATAAAAGTGCATTGACATATTTATATGGACTCAGCAGGGACAAAGATCTGTCTGTCTGTCTAAAGCCAATGTAAGATTGTCATAAATACAAGAACTGATCCTGCTGAACTGTTTGTTTGTTTAATACCCGCCAACAATCAATACTTTAATTTGTTTGCTTTCAGTTTTGATTATTTTGTAATAAAGTTCAAAGGGAATAACCAGCTTCACCCCAATATGCTTCTGTGAGCCAGATGCATGTTGTGTAATGCCTTTCTTCCATTGTGATTATTTTATTTGAATTACTGTCATATTAGCAGTGATATTTTAAAAGCGCACAAGCTTTTACTAAATACAAAGTACTTGTCAAGACCATTGTAAAACAAACAAATCCACAGAATAATGAAATGAATATATACATCCCTCGGTTCATTTCTTGGATGGTGAATGAGATTTACTAATTGCTGGTGGAGAAACAATATTCTAAAAAAAATGCATTGTTCTTAATTGTTATACAGATACCTTTTCAACTTTCGAGGCGTAGCTGCCAGTTTCCGCTTCAAGCACCTCTTCCTCTGTGGCTCACTAGTTTTTCATGTTGGTGAAGACTGGCAGGAATTCTTCTATGCACAACTGAAACCTTGGGTTCATTACATCCCAGTGAAATCTGATCTCTCTGATGTAAGGTAAGTAATATAAACCTGCAGTGATTGTGCCCTTATTAAATTATGGCATTTATATGTTTGCCCTGTAAGCAGGATTTGCTGCGATTCATGCAGTCAGGTAAGAATAATCACATCCCACCAAACCTCCTGAAAAGCATCTGTTCCTGGAAGCAAAGCAGTGGTGGGTACTGGGATGGCAAATCTCCAGGAATCTCCAGATAAAGCTAGAAAAGAATCCTGCCTGGACAATACTAGGCTAAATAGCCCAATGTTCTGACATCATTTAAAGCATTTTGCTATAGCCTTCTACCATACAATAGGGCTTAGCTATACTGGTGGCTTAGTGGTTGATGACTAGAACGTCGGTAGGTCAGCAGTTTGAGACCTAAGTGCTGCACGATGGAGTGAGCTTCTGTCTGTCCCAGCAACTGCCAACCTAGCAGTTTGAAAGCAAGAAATTGCAAGTAAATAAATAGGTACAACTTTGGTGGGAAGGTAAACAGCGTTCCGTTCACTCCTTTGTCTAGTCATGCCTGCCACATTTCCATGGAAACATCTGCAGACACAGACAATGCTGGCTCTTTGGCTATAAACAGAGATGAGCACTGAACCCTACATTTGGATACAACTGGCTTTTGAGCAAGGCAACCTTTACCTTTATATCAGGGATTCTCAACCTGTGGCCCACGGGCCAGATTTGACCCACAGTGCCATTTCGTGTGGCCCCCCCACTCAGTGGTGGGATTCAAAAAAAAATTACTACTTACTCTGTGGGCGTGGTATGGTGGGCGTGGCCAGGGGATAAATCCATGTGTTATCTCAAAACTTGGATGGGCGGGGCCAGCCAGAATTTCTGCTACCACTTCTGGTGAACTGGGGTGAACTGGCTGAATCCCACTACTGCCCTCACTACACCAGGAAGTGCCATGTGGTGGAGGAAGGGCAAAATGGGCATCCTGCCCCCGAAGCTATCTCAGGAAGTATGACCTGGCCCCCGGCTTTAAAAGGTTGAAAACTCCTGTTTATATGCTGTATCCTTCTACCCTACAATAGGGCTTAGCTATACTGGTGGAAAGAGGACACATATGGGGTAGGTTCCTTTTTCTTTAAAATGATCTATTTAAAAATGTTCTATTGAAAGTGCTGGGATTTGTTCAATCCCTTATAGGAGCTTAGAAGTTTTATGACTAGAAGAAGTATTGTCTGCTTTTCAAAAAATAAAAGAGACCTGCCTCTCTTAGTTTGGCCCCAATTTTCCAGTCCACTTGTTAGGCTCAAGAGCCTGACTTAAAATCACAAACTGTAGTTCATGTATATTGGTATAACTTGTTAATTGTGTTACAGTGAACTTTTGGAATTTGTGAAAGAAAATGATGAGATAGCCCAAGAAATTGCAGAGAGGTAAGCATTTTGTTCATAATTATACAGGTGTTGCTAGATATTTAAATGATGGGGAAGGAGACACAAGCATAAAACTGCCCTGAGAATAATAGGTATAACTCAATATACTACTACAGTATTTATGGCCTGACCTTAAGAGGTTGGTAGTTTGGGTATATGTATGTAGATTTATACAGTAGATATAGCTGCCAGGTTACTACATTCTGTTGTGAGGGATCTTCTCTGTGGCCTACAGGTGAGAGGAATGTTATGTGCCATTTCTGACTTTTTTGAGGTATGTTAGCTCATTAAATAATGACATCACTATTAGTGAATGCCCATAACTGAGTGGGGATTTGAGCCTAGGTTTCCTGAATTCTAGTCTATACTGCCTTTCTGGTGGAATGTATCACATGGCGATAAGGAGGCCACTGTTGCTGTTGTGATCTAGTTGTGGAACAAATTCCCTTAGGAAGCATGTTCTGGCTTGGCATTGGCTTCATTTTAAAAGACAGTAACTTCTGGACTGGGAATATTATTTTAGTTGATCATTAGCTGTTTCACTAAAAGTAGGCAATCAGTACCCATGGTTACATACTACAAAGAATACTGAATGCACTCTCTGAAGTAAGTTTTGCATTTTTTGAAACATTCACATCTGGTTTTGAGCAATAGAATATGAAAACACAGATGTGAATGTGCATAACAGCAAATGCCACTTGCTGTGCTGTGAATGAGGTAGAAAGGCCTTCAAATGCCAGACTTACTCAGTTCTAGACATGAATAAATTGCTTATGTGTCATCATATAAACTGCCACATCTGGGTTGCAGTTTAATATGATGGTATGTGCAAGGTAGAGAACAGCAGACCTATTTTCAATTTGTGTAGTCTGTGTATACTGTATTGTGTTTCTTAATATGAGTTTACATTCCAGTACAGTATAGTAGAAATCTTCATTGTAGTTATATAATCATCCCATGGCATTTTAAAGAAGAACTTATGTATGTTCTTAGGGACTGTGGTGGCTTAGTGGTTAAGACGCTGAACTTGATGACTAGAAGGTCAGCAGGTCAGTTGTTTGAAACCCAAGTGCTGCATGACGGAGTGAGCTCTCACCTCTGTCCCAGTTCCTGCCAACCTAGCAGTTCGAAAGCAAGAGGTTTCAAGTGGATGAATAGGTAAACAGCGTTCCGTGCACTCCGGCATCTAGTCATGACTGCCACATGCCCACGGAAACATCTGCAAACACAGACAGCACTGGCTCTTTGGCTATAAACAGATGAGCACTGAGCCCTCGAGTCAGATATGACTGGCTTTCGAGCAAGGGCGAACTTTACCTAATGTATGTTCTTATGTTTGAGGGGATTGAGGTTGTGTATCAAATACAGAAAAGTTAGTGGGAGGTCCTATGGGCTTATAACATAATATATTTCTTTATATATATATATATATGGCTCAGAACTCTTTGTTGCATTTGCTACTAGTGAAAAGCCCAGCTCTTCTGCTAAAACGTGGCACTACCAACATCTTAGGGTTATATTTCAGCTTAATTGTTATAATTCCCCCTAAAGAAATCTGAGAACAATAGCTTTAAGGGGCTGAGAGTTTTCCGTTCAACTTCCTTTGTCCCTCCTTCTCCCCACAAAACTCCATTTCTTTGGAAGATATCCCTGATGGTTGAGCAGTTTTTATTTTCTTCCATCTGTAGCACAAATACTGTATGTATTTAAGCTCTTGAGTTAGATTTGGAGTTACTGTATCTGTGTTTCTTTGTATTTCTTGCCTCTAGGGGTCGCCAGTTCATCATGGAGCATTTGAAAATGGATGATATCTCTTGTTACTGGCAGAGACTTTTGACGGACTACTCAAAAATCCTGACTTATAAAGTTAAACGGAAGACTAATTACAGTGAGATTTCTCCCAGACGCTTGAAAACAGAACTTTAAACACCACAAATCTGTGAAAACTACCAGTAGTATTTGGTTATTTTTCCAATTCAGGACCAAGAGTGATGGATGTTATGAAATTTTAAAAATGGTATTGGATCTCCCATCTTCACCCATGAACACTCAGTGTTTTATGCTGCCAAACTGTAAGGCATGTTGTGGAGAGAATTGTTTACTATACAGTCTTGAACTATTTTATCAGCTCCAGAACTTCCATGGTCTCTAACAAACATTTTCAAATACAGGTAATTGGGAATCCACTGAGTTCTAGTGCTGAATCTCTACTGATGCTGCAGCCACAGTTCTTTTGGATAGAGAATGTGTCATCTTGAATACTGTGTTGATTCAACTCCAGATTAGTCCCATTGAGATGCCAGTTTTAGCAGAATTGTGAATGAATCATTGTCTTGAATTGTACCTCCACAACATTTAATCTTGTGTCTGTTAGAACACAGATTCATAAGCCTTCAGTAGAACACATCTTGATGGAACATCAAACAGGTCTCCCTCAAATATTATGTGGAGTAGATCTGGATTGTGACACACATGCCTATGGAAATACATGCTGTGTAGGAGAAGCACAGAGTTGAGTAAAACTATTCATTTGACAGCAGCTCCCAGAATGTCCCAGCTAGCATGACCCATCATAGAATCATAGAAGTAGAATGGCCCTACAGTGATGGCTAACTTTGGCACTCCAGGTGTTCTTGGACTACAGTTACCAGAAGCCCAAGTCAGCACACCTGCTGATCAGGGCTTCTGGGAATTGAAGTTCAAGAACACCTGGAGTGCCAAGGTTAGCCATCACGCCCCTATGATGTCATCAAGTCCAACCATCTGCTCAATACAGGAATCCAAATCAAAGTACATCTGACAGATGGCTGTCTATCTTTCTCCTGAATGGCTCCAACAGTGGAGTGGTCACTACCTTCCAAGGTACTTGTTTCCATTGTGTTACTGCTCTAGCTGATGTATTCTTTGCGATCCAGGAAGTGAAGTTTTCAAACAACTACATTAGCTGGGTGAGACGAAAGGGCCTCTCTAGTCCTGATGTTCAGAGGGAAAGTAGCTAGATGGTTCCGAGAGGTTTATAGGTGGGGCACGAGGACAACAGCCTTCCATACTGATTTTCCCAGCCCAGATGTATTAGCTCACCTCCGACAGTTTTGTTGTTGTTCAGTCACACAGTTGAGTCCGACCCTTTGCGACCCCATGGACCATTGCATGCCAGGCACCCCTATCCTCCATCTTTCTCCTCAACCCTCTCAGTTTTGTGCCCACTGCATCAACAATGCCATCTTGCCGTCTCATTCTCTGCCGCCCCCTTCTCCTTTTACCCAACCACCTTTCCCAGCATCATGGCTTTCTCAAGTGAATCCTCTCTTCTCATTTTATGCCCAAAGTAGTTTAGCTTCATCTTTAATATTTGATGTACTCCTTTATCCTGTCATGTATCTTCCTTAACCAATTCTGGATTTACTTAAATCATACTTTGCAAATGGACCAGAGTAGAGCATATACTTTGTAAACAGAAGATTCCAGGTTCAGTCCCTATTATCTGCAGTCATACAAGGGCATAGTAGCAGATGATAGTAAAAGGCCCTTTGTGTCTGAGACCTGGCTAGTCAAGAGTAGATAGCACTGAGCTAGACAGAAAAATTAAAAATGTGTGTGGGGTGGGGGTGGGAAATCACAAATGGTCTTTCTTGGGTCCAACCACAATGCCGCAAAAGTGCACAAACTTCTACATTCTCCAGAATTCTTCATCAATATTAAGTGGTTAAAAAGGACAAGTAGCTGGTGGGGAAAGAAAAACCAAAATATATTTAAAAAAAGAAAAGCTGTCCTGGTCTCTCTCTGTGTATGTGGAGTGGGATGGGGGAAAATCACCAATGGTCTTTCTTGGGACCAACCACAAAAGTGTACAAGCTTCCACACTCTCCAGAATTATACATTATGTGGTGGTGGGGAGTCCAAGTTGGTGATTGGGGGAGGAAAAGAAACACACACAAATTGCCACTATCTACTACGACCTCCAGGGACTGCAGGTGCTGAAGTGGCTAAGACGCTGACAGGAAGGTGGGAGGTCAGCAGTTCGATGCCCGAATACTGTACTGCAGGACGGAATGAGCTCCTGTTTCTGTCCCAGCTCCTGCCAACCTAGCAGTTTGAAAGCAAGAAATTGCAAGTAGATAAACAGGGACCACTTCGGTGGGGAAGGTAAACAGCGTTGCGTGAGCTCCGGTGTCTAGTGAGTCATCATGCCTGCCACATGACCTCTCGGAAACGTCTACAGAAGCAGACAGCGCTGGCTCCTCGGCTTTGAAACAGAGATGAGCACTGAACCCTAGAGTCGGATACGACTGGGGAAAACCTGTACTTTTTTACTACAAAAACTCTCGAGCTCTGAAAGAGAAAGAAGAGGCTGCGCTTTGTCCTCCGAGGCGGGAGGGCGGCGCCATCCTCTTGCGCCGACTTCCTGTGTGGCTGGAAGCGAGGGAAGGGAAGAGAAGTGGAGGCCGGTCGCCGCTCGGGGCTCGGCTTCTCGGTGTGCCGCCGCCTCGCCATGGGGGAACCCTCGGAGGTGGCGGGCGGAGGCGCGGCGGCATCGTCCCCTGCTCTGCACGCGGAGGGTTCCGGCTCGCCGCAGGTTCGGTTCTTGCCGCCACCGCAGTCGTCGTTGTCGGGCTGGGAGCGGCTCCGGGCGCTCCTGCGGCGAGAGTGAGTGGCGGGGGAGGCGCTTGCTTCACCTGGTGACCGACCGACCGACCTACCGGAGCCCCAATTCAGAAGTCATTTCCCCCTGCAAGGTTGCGGGTCAAGGTCGCCCTTGCTCGAAAGCCATTCGTATCCGACTCTAGGGGTGGTTGGTGGTGCTCATCTCCGTTTAGTACTCTAGCCCAAAGAGTACTTGTACTTGCTTCAGGGCACAAATAAATATGTAAATATTTCCACTGTCAAATTTAAGAGTTGGGAACCATTCAAAAAGAAAAATGTTTTATTAATCATATCAGGGGGGCAGGTCAAGGTGTGGAATTTTATTGATACATTATTTTGATTCTCATTTTATTGTGAATGTATCCTACTTTTTATCCTTTTTTGTGTAATTTCACAAAGACTCTAAACATATTTTATCTATGTATTTTACTTTAACCTGATATGGTCAGATGACTAATAATTTAATAAAGGATGATAATGCTGCTGCTGCTGCTTCAGTGGGAGTCTTTTCTATTCAGATTTCAAGCAGGAGAGTCCAGCCTAGCCTTAAGCACAGATGTGCTGGGCAGGCGATTCTGTGACTGGAAGCCCAAAACATTAACCTTTCTAAGCTCTATGTTGGCAGGAGCTGGCACAGAGACAGGAGCTCACTCCATCGTGCAGCACTCGAGTCTTAGCAGAGTCTCAATAGGTTTTTTAGGCGCCGCAGTGGCTTAGTGGTTAAGATGCTGCGTTTTATGGCCAAAAGGTAGGCAGGTCAGCAGTTCAAGACCCGAGTACTGCTCAATGGAGTTAGCGTCCATCGTCTGTCCCAGCTCCTGCCAACCTAGCAGTTCAAAAGCAAGGAATTGCAAGTAGATAAATAGGTACTGCTTCAGCTGGGAAAGTAACAGTGTTCCATATGCTCTAGACCAGTGATGGAGAACCTTGGCAGTCCAGGTGTTCTTGGCCTCCATTTACCAGAAGCCCAAGTCGGCGCTCTTGCTGATCAGGGCTTCTGGGAATTGAAGTTCAAGAACATCTGGACTCTAGAGTGCCAAAGTTTGCCCTCACTGCTCTAGACTCTAGTCACGCCTGCCACTCGACCATGGAAACTCTGCAAAATGCAGACAGCTTTGGCTCTAATCAAAGATGAGCACCAGACCCTAGAGTCAGATACGACTGGCTTTCGAGCAAAGGAGACCTTTATCTTTAATAGGTTTTTTTTGTTGTTGCAGAGATTCAGAGGAATTCAGCATATGTTTCCAATCTCCAATCTGGCCTCAAAAGCCTCTTCCAATCTGGTTGTATTGGGAGATTATAGGATTTAGCTCTTTGGGCAATTGTGAAGCCGTGGAAACAGGAAATCTGAATATTTATAAAGAGATCTCAAAGATGGGAAACGTTTTATCAACATAACTTTGGGAGCCAGAGTCTCCAGCTGCATATATCCAATAAAATCTGTTAATTTTTTATTATAATATTATGTCGTTGTTGCAACAGACTTGTCTAGCAACTTGCCCCCTGGCTATTTCTGATTGGTAGTGTCAGTCCACTTCACTTCACTTGTGGATCCATCCAGTTTTTCAGTGTTTTAATGTGATTCCAAGAGGTCATATGAGAGTCGCAAGTTGACAGTGGATAGATAACACAAGGAGTAACATTATCATTGAACCTAGCCACATTTCCCATAAGTAGTATTTCTCAGATTGACTAAATGATGGTTAAAATCACAGTCCCGCTGATTTGCATGCTGAATTGTTGTGAATGAAGTACACCTGCCACATATAGTTAACACTACATTTAATTCTGGCACTATGTTGTTATAGTTTCCAAAGACTAAAGATTATTCCAGACTTTACACTGAACAGTTCTCAAAGCCCAAATTTTCTATTTTTCTTTCTTTTTTTCTTTCTTTCGGCAGTGAACTAAAAAGTTTCCCAGAAGAAACTGCTGATATAATGAGAACAACAGTTTTGGCGGGGTTGGTTGGTTTGTTCTATGGAGGTATACCTGGGTTTATTTATGCCAAGAAACGATATATTGAGCAAAGTGGTGCAGAGGTTTACCGCAATCAGCTGGATGCTATGGTATGTATGTGTATGTATGTTAATTTCTATATTACCCATTTGCCCCATAGGTCACTGTGAGTAATTAACAAGGTAAAGATATAATCAATTCAGATGTGCACATAACCAAATAAGGCATACAAGTCAATATCTAAACTAATCTTAAACCAAATTTATAGATAAACTCCCAACTGGTAAAGGTCCTTAGTAGTAGGGCATTGGCCCTACTACTGTCCTTGCTCGAAAGCCATTCGTATTGACTCTAGGGTTCAGTGCTCTTCTCTGTTAACAGCCAAAGAGCCAGCGCTGTTCTGTCTGTGTCCGCAGACATTTCCGTGGACATGTGGCAGGCATGCCTTGACACCAGAGTGCACGGAATGCTGTGCACTCCCAACTACAGTTGCATATAATAATTATTATAATCCATCGATGGCAAAATAACTACAATGGCCAACAGAGACAGAATGTTTAGAAACAACACCCTAAATAACCCTGTTTTAACAAGTTTACAGAAAACTTGGAATACTGGAGCCTGACAGATATGCTGAGATAACGATCTAGGGCCGCGATGGTGAACCTTGGTACTCCAGATGTTCTTGGACTTCAATTCCCAGAAGCCTAAGCACCCTGTGAATCCACATGAATGGATTTACTGCGATTCATCCGGCATGCGCTGTCCTCGTCGCTCCTGGAAGCGGAAGTAAAACGCTTCCGGGAGCGACAAGGGCAGCGTGGGCCAGATGAATAGCAGTAAACCCATTCATGTGGATTCACAGGGTGCTTGGGTTTCTGGGAATTGAAGTCCAAGAACATCTGGAGTGCCAAGGTTAGCCATCACGGATCTAGGGTGTGCCCACAACAGAAAAGAACCAGTTTCTTGTAGGGTGGACATGTGAACTTACCTTAGTGTTGGAACTCTCAGCCCATGAGCCTAAGAGACATGTGTTGCCTGGGCGTGTTTCCTCAAGGAGAAGTGCTCCAGTATGTATCAAGGCTCTAAATCATTTAGGCCTTTATATATTAACACTAAAACTTTGAATCAGCCTTGGAAGCCTACAGGTAGCCAATGTAGACAGGGAAATGTGATCAGATCTCCACAGCGCCAATCATAAGCCTCACAGCGGTGTTCTAGACCTGCTGCAGCTTCTGTACTATTTTCAGAGGCAGCCCCATGTAGAACGCATTACAGTAATCAATTATTGATATTATCAATGTGGACCAGGGCAAGGGGTGACAGCAATGGATAGAGGTGTATAATCTGTGTAAGATGGGGGGAAAGCCAACTTGACCATAACAGATATTTGCTTCTTATTAGAGAGAGCTGGGTCCAAGATAATGCCCAGATCCTGAATTTGGTCCTTCAGGGATAGATAAATCCTGCCCAACAAGACCAGAAACTGCTCAACCAAGCAGAAGTCCCTCCAAACAATGTCTCTATCTTGTTTGGATTCAACCTTAGCCTGTTAGCCCTCATCTAGTCTGTTATTGTGGTTAGACAACAGACAAGGTCCTTGATAGCATCATCTGCCGACTATGAAAAGGCTAGAGTTATGTGTCACCCGCATATTGGTAAACCTAACTCCAAATCCCCATATGACCTTACCCACAAGTACCTGACAGAGAGGCTACAGCTGATCTATTTATTATTTATAGGCCCCTTCTCTAATTGAGAATCAGTTTGCTTGGTGTAAGAAAGAACCACAGCAGATCAAGCACTACAGGCAAGCCCTGACATGTGGAGGTAGTTTGCCTACTTGGCTTTGTGACAAGAGTTGAAGAAACAAGTAACTAATTAGAGTAATGTGCCTATTCATATGATCTTGGCAGTATCAAAACGGGATCATTTTCTGTAATCCAGCCTAGATCAATAGAAGAATAGGAGAGAGATACAGCTATTACTTATATAAACAAGACAAATGTTTAAGAACAGGCTTATTTATGATGGCTTCCGTCAGCTTCTAGAGCAGGGGTGCCCAAACTACGGCCCAGGGTCAAGATCTGGCCCCCAACACAAATTCATCTGGCCCACTAAGCCCTTGACGCTCCTGGAAGGGGAAATAAAACGCGCCCCTACGGGCACGTTTTAATTTAATTTAATAAATTTATATACTGCCCTAATCCAATGAACTCTGGGTGGTGTACACAAGTTAAAACCAATATAAAACAATTTAAAAACACTTAAGAACATAGCAATACTACTACTTCCACTTCCAGGAGCGACAAGGGCTTCATGGGCCGGATGAATTGGCATTGAGAGCCAGATCGAGCCCCCGGTCTATAGAGGCAAAATATTTAGCTCTATGTCAGTCTCTTACTAATTGGCTTGATTTTCCTATTCGTGTTAGTCAGTTTGAACATAATAGAAAATTCCTTTGGTAGCATGATTGTGTCTTCTCATTTTTTTCTGCAGCAATCTTTACATCGTGCAGGAATCAGGAGCTTTGTCCGTTATGGCTGGCGTTGGGGCTGGAGAGCTGCTGCTTTTGTGGGAATATTCAAGTAAGTGTTTCTTTTGTTAACGTCACCTCCTGGCTAGATTATTGTAACACGCTGTACTTGGGGCTGCCCTTGATGACCATTCAGAGGCTGCAACTGGTGCAAAATGCAGCAGCCCACACGGTGATTGGGTCTGGTCGTTACAACCATGCTGTACCCTTGTTGCGGGAGCTGCATTGGTTACTGGTGTGCCTCCGGGTGCAAGTCAAATTATTACCTTTAATGCCCTACATGGTAGTGTCCTGTATGTACATGATTTACTTCCGCTTCCGGGAGCGGCAAGGGCAGCATGGGCCGGATGAATCACAGTAAACCCATTCGTGTGGATTCACAGGGGCCTGGGCTTCTGGAAATTGAAGTCCAAGAACATCTGGAGTGCCAAGGTTCACCATCACGGGCATAAGCTATTTGTCATGGCACTGACCAATGGTGTATATGGAAATAGTATCTTGTGATCACTTTCTTTAATAGGTAGAGTTTGTAAATTAAAAGGTATTTTATTTTTTAAAAAAGAAGTAAAAAGGTTCAATGAACAGGCTACTTGTAAATAAGTAGATATTTGCTTCAATGCACATACTGACAATACCACACATTTATTCATACCTTTTTCACAATTGGACCACTCTCGTTCTAATTCTTAAACTCTGACTGATTTCCAGACTAAGTGGCAACAATATATTAACACTGCCTGACTAACCCTCACTCGCTTCTCTCTCCTTTATATCCAAGACAGAGCCTCTTCAGGCAGGAGCCATATTGACCAACTAGCTCACAGTTCCACTCGTACACTTTCCATCACACTCTTCAGTACCTAAACTGTCACTCCTGGCACTACCTCATGTACAACTTTCAGTAAACCACAGTCACTTACCCTGTAAAACATTGCAAATCTATACCCAAAATATCTATGCAGTGCAGCATTGCCACAAGTATTTTTTAAATTTATAGAATCATCATAATTAAAATGCTAATTAAAACTCTTCACCACATTTAATTGAAGTTTCCCTCCTTTATGATTACTACACCTGTTATTCAAAGTAGAGCTTGCTTGCCCATGACCTTTTCTGTGAAGGAGAAAAACATGGTGTCATGTCAGTTGTGAAGTGTGGTTCATGTACTGGTTCTGTTATTAAAAGTGGTTTGTGAGGTGCATATGATAAAGTACCGTGCATAATATATGATCTCTGTAACATAGAAAATGAATACCGTATTTTTTGGATCATAAGATGCACCTGACCATAAGACGCACCCAGTTTTCAGAGCAGGAAAACAAAACAAAAAATTTAATACTGTATTTTGCACCACCAACCAGTGGTGGCGCTGGAGGGGAAATGGGCAGGCAGGCCAATTGCACGGAGGAAGGAAGTGATACTCTAGCCTAGCCTCTTGCTCTCCTTTCAACCAGGAAGCATGTTTTCCCCCTCCATTTTGTCCACGTGGAGTAGAGACAAAGGCATCAAGGTAAGTGAAACCCTTTCTTTTTAAGCACAGGTTTGGTTTCCCACTTAAATGAATTGGGAACATACAAACCGAAAACTTTTGAATACAAGAAATTTATTTCCAATGCATTTAAATGGGAAATTGTGATTTTCGCCCTCTAGTGGCCACTTGTTTTTCATATGTTTTTCCCCCTGCCCCGAACAGCTGAGAGGCAGCAGTAGTAGTCTTCGGCCAGCTGTGGCTCTTGTAAAATATCCTTTTACAACAGCCACAGCTGGCCAAAGACCAGCATTTGGACTATAAGACACACCTTCATTTTCTTCCCACTTTTGGGGGAGAAAAAGTGTGTCTTATGGTCCAAAAAATACGCATAAAATGGATGAATACACTACTCTTTCTGTGTTTCTCGCTTTGAGCGAAAATTGTGGTGTCGGGCGTACCCTGGTAATGGCAACCTTGTGTTGCTGGCTAATCTTTCTCACACTAGGTCAGATGAAAGGAACTGCAGAATGAATTTACCAAAAGGTGCTTTCGTTTTGGCAGTTTCACGTCTGGCCTAGTCATGGAAGAAGAAGTGAGAACTTAGCAAGACTATCATTCATCAGAAGTAATATTTTGCCCTTTATAATTGTCAGTTTTCTTACTGATCTTTGTTTCCCCATTCTCTACAGCACAGTGAGTGTTTGTCTATCTGTGTATCGTGACAAAATTAGCCTCAGCCACTTTGCCATTGCTGGAGGTGAGACCATATATTTCAAGTTATCTTCGTTCAATGAGATGGGATACTTTTGATTAGAGACGATTAAGGTTCATTGCTCCAAGGGCTTACTTCTTAATCTATTGAGCTTTACTACTTGATCTTGATTCTATATAAAGTTGACTATTAACATCCGCTCTTGCTTGAAATGAAAATTTAGAATTAATATTTCTGTTCCATTCATTCCAGAGACGTCCCTTTCCAAATTTCTGTGCTTATGGTCACAGAGAAATAATTAAGACTGTACTGTAGTTTTATATCAGCTTCCCTGGCAGTGGTCCTCATTGAATTCAGCAAAGCTTATCTGTAGATACATGTAGAATTAATGAAGAACAGTGGAAATCTAACAAAGCAGTAGCACATTTCATTCTTCTTAATGAACTGGGTTTGCTTTTAATATAATGAGATTTGTTCTCAAATATTATTTTATTTGTTCTTCCAAAATGTACCTTTAAGTGGCTCAATTTGTACTTTAGAAATTCAGGAATTAATCTTATCATAAAATAACTTTTTTAAAAATCTCAATTCTGGCTCTAAATTCTCAGTCAGTATGTACTGCTGAGAAATTGCTCCATATTTCTGACAGCTATCATACAGAGGAGCTTCTGTCTGGGTGACAACATCTAATAAGCTGGAAAAATATGCTGTCAGGCCATGTTTTAGTTCTTCTGGGCTTGTTTCTTCATTTGGTTTGAATGAAAGAGATTGTACCCTTCTTACTCTGCTCATTAATTGTCATATTTGCTAGCATATAAAACACATCGGAATATAAAATGCACCCCGATATTACCAAAATAGCCCCCTATAGGCCACTATATACAGTACAAGATGCACTCCATTTTCCCCAGTGTATTTTAAAGGGGGGAAAGTGGGTCTTATATGCCAACAAATACGGTATATAGTTGGGGAGGAACAGAAATAAAGCTCTTATAGATTCTGTTGTGCATTGTATTGTAATGTTTTCCTCAGTTTTATTGACCACTTTGAAAATTATCACCTTAATATCCAAATGATAATCTACTTTTCTATCTATAGTATAGATTTTTGGGAAAAGCTCCATCTTGCTGAAACACATCTGCTTTCCCTGGTGTATTTCTCTTTTCTCTGAATCTCAAAAGCTTTTTTAATGCTTTCATTGAACTGTATAATTTTAGAGTTGGCAGGCATCACAGGGCTGAGTTGAGCTTGCCTGAGTGGGCAGCGAACAAGTTGAAAAATTAAATTAAATTAAATTAAAATTAAATTATTGAATTCCGTAGCAAGAAGTCCCCAACTGATAGATGATCATCCAACCTCTATCTAAAAAACCCCAGTGAAGGAAAGTCCATCTTCCATGGTAGTCCATTCTCTTGTCAAACAGCAATGATTGTCTTGAGGTCACTTCTAATGCTGTGGAAACTAATTGTTGTTTAGGGTAAACATTGTATGACCAGTTAAACTGAATTAGAAATTAACCAGTTAAGTGTATTGCGGCTGAGTCTTTTTTTGCAAGCAGCATTTACTCATATATATTTGGTTTTGTTTGGATACTAGGTTGTACAGGAGGCTTGTTCCGATTGAATTTGGGGTTGAGAGGTTTGGTTGGAGGAACCTGTATCGGAGCATTATTGGGGTAGGTAGCTCACATACGCAAGCAGAGTTTTTGAATCCTTACACTTGTTTTTCGCCTCTGACCTATTCTGTTTTCTCTCTTTGATGATGATAGCTATCTTTTTGTTTCTTACATCAGGGTCCAGAGATTGTGGAACAAGGATAACTTTAGGATTTGTGTTTTATTTTAAGGAAATGAATCAATAATTTCAGTGTTTAATAAATAAATGATTCCTTTAATTAGTAATATTTATGTTTGCACTAATTAATGTTTTTAAAAGCTAATTAACCACTTTGGGTGTTCCTCTTCCCATTTTGCTCACACACCCGAGAGCAGGAGCTGGACAATCTGAAGAAAAAGAAAAACCCTCTAACATCAGGCCTGCCAAAGTTGCATGCCTATTTTTCTGTTGCAACCTGCAGGAACTGAGCCTCTTGGGGCCATAGCTCAGTGCTTGCAGAATGTCCCTGGTTCGATCCTGGACCTCTCCAGCTAGGGCTGGGGAATATTGTATCTTGAAATCCTGCAGAGCTGCTGCCAGTCAGTGTCGGTAGTACTGATCTAGGTCAACTACAGTTTTGACAAAGTAAGAGGCTGTGTCTATGTTCCCTTCCACCACATTCATCAAACCTATGAGGAGAGCATCTGAAAAGAGCTGCTTTAATAAGGATGATCTATCCACAGGAAATCATTCTCAGTTATTAAGACCCAAATAACAGAAGAGTGATGGATTTTTTTACCATAGCATGCGCGCCATTGCCCCAGCACAGTTTGCCCTGCCCCTCTGCCTAGTAGCCCAATGGGAAGTTTCTTCCCTCCCCCAGCACAGAGTTTGCCCCACCCCGTTGCAGCACGGATGGCAGCTTGTTGAGTTTGGGCACTCTGTCTCTAAAAGGTTTGCCATCACTTTTTTACCAGGTCTGGGATACTTTTTTCTGCTTTGTGTTACAACTGCTTCTGAAAAGGAATTTTTAGGGAGAGGACAAAGTGCCAGGACTGGCAGAGAAAAGGCATCCATGGTCCATGATGCTATATTGGCTTTCTTTGCCATCTTCTTATAGGGTCCCTGCAGGAGGGTTTGTGATGGCATTGCATTCTCTTACTGGTGAAAGTTTGGATGAAAAAAGAAAACGTGTCCAAAGGCAACAATATGATCTGGAGGTGGCAAAGTGGTAAGGAACTAGTGCGATTCCATTTTAATTATTAGTTTTGACACTAAACCTGGATAGATCTCTCATTAAGAACATAGAAATTAAGATGTCTTTAGGGTACTTGTTCTTTTTGTTAATTCTGCCTTTTCTATAACATCTGCTTAAATAAACTGGCAGTTGTAGAATATCAAAACGCAATTGATATAAGAGGTCCGTGATTCGATATTAACAGGGGTTCCCAACCTATGGCCAACGGGCCTAATCTGGCCTGCAGGGCCATTTAATCTGGCCCATGGTGAGGACCTAGGCGCCACCAGAAGCTCCCTGCGGCCACCAGAAGTGCTGAAAACACGTCAGTTTTTTTTTTTAAAAAAGGGCAGAAATGCTCCCCCTACCCTCGCCACCATGGGAAGCGGAGGCTGCAAAAGCAGCTGGAAAAAAATGCTACGGTTGCGCCTGCTGCCACCCCAGAAACTGGAAGCACCAGAGGTGGCAGGAGGAACCTTTGCAGCTGTGTGTCGGGGGCATGTCCGGCCCATGGCATGAAAATGTTGGGAACCCCTGATAAAGAGTATTCTCAAAGTCTATAACAGTTGTGGTTTGACTCCACCTGGTGGACTACCTGTAGGCATCTGTTTGGTCCCTGTAAGAAGAGAATGTGAGACACATCCATCAGGGCTATTGCCCCTCAAGTCCCATGCCAGAGGATCATTTATGAAAGACAGGAGGAAAACAGGGCTTAACTGAAACTCAGAATGTGTTGGTTTGTTCGGTCAGGGACCTCTCTATCTACCCAATATACTGCTTGCCCTGGTGTGGGTGAAACCAGGAGTATGAGTTGTGGTTAGGACTATAGAACCAGCTTGGCACTGGTGCTTCCCAGTTTACTCACACTCAGCAGTGCTTCCAAGGAGTCTAAAAATCCACAAGGCTCTAACACTTAGGACCAGTACACTCCCCTGAGTGAAATCAACCATTAATAGCATGTATTGTGCTGTAGAACATGTGAATTAATAAGCTTCACTTAACATGGTTGAAATCATTGGGCTTTTAAAGTGCTGTTAAAATACTTGAAGGGGCATAACTGGCTTGTAGGAAGATTTAATTTCTCCAGTAATGTATCGCTTAAGTATTACGTTACTGATACGCTGTTTCAGATTGGACAGTAAATTGTTGATCATCAAAGATGAGACTTCACATTTAATGACTACATGAATGAATTATCTGTTTCAGAAGATGAATGGACAAGGCTTCATTTCCAGTATTAGAAGGAATTTGATGTGAAGTTTTATTTTTATTTTGTTCTCTTCTTTATTTAGGAATGAGAATCTCGGCGTCACAAAGAATATTGGAAGAGAAATGGATAATGTTTCCCGGGAAAGAACTGAAGAGAGAGATTCTGGAAAGATGCAGGAATTTTAAGAACTTTCATGAAAGACTATTACGTACCCAGGTATCTTGTGCTATGGTGACCAAGCATACACAAAACCTGTCCTGAGAAGGGCTCTTCTATTTGGTGAGATAAATGTACAGAAGGGAAAATTTGGCTGCAGAGAATAACTACCTGGTTTTCTGTTGAATGAAGAAAAGCTTGAGTGCTTTGGTGGATATGTTAATTAAATCAAATATGAAAAATATATATTTTTCTTTCATGGGGTAAATGTGTTGGTTAAAAAAAAAGAGATATTCTGGAATAAGCAAGTCAGTAGATCAGTAGTTCCCAACGTGCCCTCAGGGGGACTTCAATTCCCGGAAGCCTAAGTCAGTACATTGGTTGATCAGCGCTTGGGGGAATTGACTTAAACTTCTGGGAATTTAAGTCCAAAAACCAAAGATTTGGAAATACTGCTGTAGACAAGTACAACAACTTGTAACCTGCACAAAGACCTTATGTGGAATAGAGATACGGTTGAGAAAATATCGTGAGTTCACATGATTGCCTGTATCAAAAGATTTACGGCAGTGATGGCCAACCTTGTTCTTGGACTTCAATTCACAGAAGCCCAAGTCAACAACCTTCTGATCAGGGCTTCTGGGGATTGAAGTTCAAGAACATCTGGAGTGCCCGGATTGGCCATCACTGGTTTACAGCATGGCAGTGTAAGTGTGGTAAAGGAGAACAGATTACACAAGTAAAATGTGTGCCTACATGTTCTCCTGCATAATTAATTTCATTTCTGCATGGAGGTTTCCATTGCATTTTTTGACACAGGAAAGTGGGAAGATCATAGATATTTTGGATAGCACCCACTGTTAATACTCTTTGGGTGTTGTGATAGTTCATAAATCCATATATTAATGGATGGGTGAATTGTAGTGCATTTGTTCCTAATAATAACAACCTGGTGCTTGTAGGCAGAGGAATCTATACCCTGTTTATATTTCAGTCTCATTATGTACAAATTCCTCCTGAAAGTACAAGGCAATTTTTCACCCTGGTATAAACAGACTTGCACATTGATCTCTGCTATAACATGAGGACGTTGCTTTATTCCAATATACTTGTTTGGTACTGAGAAAAGGTATTTAGCTATGCTAATTTTTATAATGGTAGATTTTGTCCACAATACAGGTTACGCACCAGGACAAGTTCTGAAGAACATCCACTTCTTTCAGAAAAAAATATATTTTGTTATTACTCATACAAAGGCTTTGCTATAATCTATAAAGCACAGAGAGTGGTCTTCCATCAAGACAGAATATGGTGCTACAGAATGGCTTTCTATAGGCACAGGTTTCAGACAAGGGTGCATTTTGCCCCCTTATCCAGGAGTTCTCAACATTTTTAAACTGGGGGCCAGTCCCACTCCCTCATACAGCTTCAGGGGCCGGACGGCCATTTTGCCCTTCCTCCACCACATGGCACTTCCTGCCATGGTGGTGGTGATGGGGCCCCACATGAAATGGCGCTGTGGGCCGCATCCGGCCTGTGGGCCACAGGTTGAGAATCACTACCGTTATCTGTCCAATCTGCATATAGAACATTTACAGAAAGCCAGACCAAATCCAGGTGAAGGAAGAGTGAAAATTGCGGGAAGAAACATCAACAATTTAAGATATACAGTAGAACCCCATATAACGAATGCCTCTTACAGCAATTAAATCGTACAACGAGGATTTGAAAAAACATTGTACCCCATATAACAACTAAAATCGCTATACGATGCAATGCATCTCTATGGAAAAAATCATACAACAATTTTTTGTCGTTGTACAATTTTCCCCATAAAGATAATCGCTGTATGATGCATCCCATAGGGATAATCACTACAATGGTATAAATGTACAATGACTAGCCCCACGGAACGAATTAAGTCGTTATACGGGGTTTTACTGTACTGATTACACTATCTTACTGGCAGAAAGCAGCCCCTAAAACAATTTGAAATGATTTTAAGTGAAAGAAAAAAAGTGCCAAAGCAGGACTGCACTTGAATATTAAGAAAACAAAAAAATCATGATTACAGAAAAACTACAAAGCTTTAACGTTGGCAATGAAGGAACCAAACACAGTAATGAAATATTTTGTATCCTTTGGTTCAATCATAAAGTCAAATGGAGAGTTTGGCCAAGAAATCGGAAGAAGATTGGAAGGACAGCAAGGAAGAAACTGGGAAAGGACATCAAATGTAGACATATGTAACTAGAGACCAAGACCAAAATCACCCACCACGCTCTTGTATTCCTACATGTGTGGAAGCTGGATAATAAAGAAAACAAAAGACAGGGGGAAATGTTTTGTTTGAAATCATTTGCGGTTTCAGTTCCCTTGAATTTGTGTGTTATGAAGTAGTCTAAACAAAGGCAGTGTTTTCTTTGGTAGGCGAGGACAGATAAAAAGTTCCACAGTGATTTCCCAATTGCTTAATAAGTTAGGAAAATATATTTTAATGGGACCAGCATGGACATTTCATCCTAACATTCTTGAAAATTGTTTTGTGTTGATGTGGGGATTAGAACTACAGGATGGCTTGCAAAATAGTATTTGTGGATATTATCTCAGCTAGATAATTTAAAATTCTGGGCTTAATGGCCTTACAGGAGGCAGTATAGATAGGTTTTATTTCAGTTGTGTGAAGGTCAAAATTAAAATTTCTCTCTCCAACTTGAATGTTCTATACTTTATAGAAATTCCTGATATGCTAGATAATAAAAACCACAAAACTTTTTATTAACTCTTGTTTTTTAAAAAGGAATATTCTGAACACATGCAGTTTTGCACTCCACTATCACTTAAATCACATAGCACCGTCAACCTATAGAAGTAAAATACTGTAGTTGTTATCTGCTGTCCTGATGCTAAACAAATTAATCCAGCATAATAATAAAAACTTTTAAAACATTTATATCTAGCACCATCAAGACTTCAGAGATTACCTAATTAAACACTTTAATCTCCTTATTTAATTTTAATTTAATTTAATAGTCATATTTATATATGCCGCCCACTCAGGCAGAACCCGACTCAGGGCGGCATATTTTAGACATATGTATTGGTAGGTTTACCGTAAAGATATGGATTCTTTCTAACATGCCTAATTCTGGGCTGGTAGATTCAGCTCAGAGATCCAGCTTTAGCTGTACTACTAGATTCACTTTTCAATGCAAACAACACTAAACATGAAATCAGAAAGTGAGTCAATTTTTGGAGGAAAAAACCATATATTGGAAACATGGAAGCTGGGCATGTATTAGATGTAAGAATAACAGCTTTTCAGATTTTAACATTTCCATTTTTATGGCTTCAAATTTATATCCACCATTTTTGCTCCTAAAGTATTTTTTGGGTTAGTTTTCTTATGATTTAGCGTTTTCTTATACCATGGTTCATCATGGAAGTATGCATTGTGCAGCTGAAAAGTAAGAGAGACTGCATCTTGCCAAAAAGACATTCACAACCTTTTTATCTATACAAAAGTTTATATATAAGGTCAGCAGAACAACAGCAAATAAATATACTGTACAAAATATTCATGTGGCTAGGGATGCCATACATCACGGTTTTCAAGGGAATTTAACGGGTTGGAATTGTCCTGCCAGGTTCCATAAAAAACATTGAAAATTCATGGCTTTTTTAAAGACAAAAAAATCCCAACTTTTCCTTGCACTTCTATTGACAAACTAGCAGGTGGCAGCGGCAGCGGCTTAGTGGCCAAGGGAGAAAGAGAGGGGGGAAAGCGTGCCTTTTTCTTGCCTCTATTGAAGAGCCAGGCAGGCAGTATCTGTAGCAGCCAGCTGTCTGCCTTTGCAGACGTTTCCGTGGTCATGTGGCAGGCATACCTAGACACTGCAAACTCGTAAGACCCTTCCTCTCCCTGAGGTTACCCCTACCCTACTCTTCACCCCCCCCCCCCCCTTGAGTTGGACTCACCTTCAAAACCACACGAGGATCCCTTGGAAGAAAGCTCTAAAAAGTCTGGGACGGAAAAATATGTAGAAAGCTGGAATGTTCCTTCAGACTGCAAAGGGTTAAATGCATAGTCAGCATTCCTAGAGAGGAAGGGAACACTGGACAGAAAGTAAGAAAGACTTCCCTTCCTCTCTAGGAATGCTGACTGCATTTAACCCTTTGCAGTCTGAAGGAACACTCCAGCTTTCTACATATTTTTCCGTTCCAGACTTTTTACAGCTTTCTTCCAAGGGATCCTCATGTGGGTTTTGAAGGCGAGTCCAACTCAAAGGGGGGGGGGGGGAGGTGTGAAGGGTAGGGTAGATGTGGCCAATGTGGAAAAATACTTGTCACACTTACATTTGTCCCTTTTAAAGGCCCTACTATAGCAACGAAATTATTACAGCTGCACCATAAGGTATACTTTCGTGTTTTGGTGCTCTAAATAGGGTTGAAATGAATGGTATGCAAACTTGTATTTAAGGGGAATTCCAGCATGAGAATCACTCTTTCCCTACATAGCAGGCAATAATATTCTTTGGATATGCTTTATCCAATATCTGAACTGGTCTAGTTATCTTCCTTTCTTCTGCCGCAAATTGCAGAGAAGCTACAGGTTGTGGGGCCATCTCTTCATTGCAGTTAATCACTTACTCAGGTCCTTGTTGTAATGAGGTTGCCAAAGGCCATGAACCATGGATTAACAGTTGACCCTAGTGAGACTATTCTTATGGATCAGAGATATGTAATTATCTTGCCCAGTTATCCATTTAATTATTTCCCTCTGCTGTATATGAGGAGACAGCTCATTAAAGGTGGATTAATGACTTTACAATCATGTGAGGGTTCTCTTCCCGCAAATTATTTTGTGTTGAACTCCAGCTTCTGTCAGCTATCCAGTCTGCAGAGCAATGGTTGAGGCCCACAACGGAGATCTGTGAACAGACAAAATACTGTGTTAAGAAATGAATGCAGAAGTTAGTAGACTGCTCCCAGCATCTCTCAGGCCTAATTTAAAAATGTAGTCTGAGGTATAGTAGAACAGGCTCCATTCTTAAAACAGTCAAGATACCGTAGGTAATTTCTGGGGGTTGTATCCAGTTTCTCTGACACGATCTGTTCCTGGGGTTAGTGAGAGATGCTGAGAGCCTGGATATCATCATAGCAGCAATGCATTTTACTTCTGCTTCCAGGAGCGACGAGGGTAGCGCGGGCCGGATGAATTGCAGTAAACCCATTTGTATGGATTCACAGGGGGCTTGGGCTTCTAGGAATTGAAGTCCAAGAACATCTGGAGTGCCAAGGTTCGCCATCACGGGTATAGACACTTTTAATGCCTTAGCTTTGAGAATCCCTTAGAGCAAGGCATTCCAGAAGATAGATAACTGGAGAACTACTGGTAGCAGCAGTTCTCTCTAGAGCAGATGTCCAGAAGGGTAGCAGAAGCCAGGAGAGGAAGTGAATGTCTGTCTATGTTCTGCCACCCCATCAGATCAGTGAGGTCGCTACTGCAATTAGAGTAAGAATTAACACATGAATCACCTTTTAGCAATTGAACAAATACACCCTTCAGGTTCGTAGGTCCTCAAAGTCTCAAACACAGTAGGAATTTGTTGCAACAGAGGCTCATGATGCAAAGAAATAGGTAATTAGTTTCTCTAGGACTGAATTTATGTCTTTCATTTATTATCAGTCAAGCAATCAGCAGTAGACTTGTATTCATGTCATAGTAATATATTATTTACATGATAAAATGTTTATAAAACATTTTGGGTTGTTTTAGATAATGCTTATTAATTTATTTATTGCCAGCTCATATATATTTTCAGGTCTTGTACTTTGGTCAGTAAGATGTCTGTTTATATTATCTTTTAGAAAATCCTGAGGAAGATTTCATTGAAAAACCTATGTTTACTGGAATGATTTTGACGAATTGAGTAAATTGATGGTTCTGCTTTTGAAGATTTGAGTTAATAAATTTTGTCAACCTTAAGACTTACAAAGAACATGGACTGCTAACAAGGGATTGTGGGTGGGGTAGGAAGAGAGGGAGCTGGTCCTGCCATCCAGGAAGGAGGGGCAGCATTCCGTCTAGGGGGGTTCCAGGGACCCATATAGGTGTTGTGACGGGCATGGGGCGGTATGGCGGGTACCGAGGGGCGGGCCGCACTCTGGGAACGCGGGTCCGATGTTTAAGTGTGGTCCCTCGTTCCAGCCCCCAGGTACATCTCTGGGCACTGAGCAGCAGATCCAGAGTGACCCCGCCTTTAGGCTGCTGCTGGTGAATGCCAGATCGGCCTGTAATAAGGCCCCCCTGATTCAAGATTCTATCCAGGAGGGGCAGGCCGACCTGGCATACATCACTGAAATCTGGCTGACACCTGAGGATGGAGTACCTCTTTCGGACATGTGTCCAGCCGGGTTCGGTATTTGGCACCAGCCTAGAGGTGAGGGGAGGAGCGGTGGGGTCGCCATTGTTGCCAGGGAGTCATTGGGGGTTGCTAGGGCCACTGCTCCACAAGTGTCTGGTTGTGAGGCCCTGCTTCTACGGTTGGGCCCTAAGGGTCAGTTGGGGATCTTACTCCTGTACCTGCCCCCTTGCAGGGTAAGGGATGCCCTGCCTGAGCTCCTCGAGGCCACCTCAATGTTGGCGTTGAAGTTCCCGAGGTTTATGGTTCTGGGGGACTTCGATTTGCCATCATTGGGGATGGCTTCTGAGGTGGCAAGGGAGTTCATGGCTTCCATGGCAGCCATGGGCCTGACTCAGGTAGTTCGGGGTCCGACCAGGGGCAGTGGTCAAACGCCAGACTTAGTTTTCTTGTCGGAGCAGTGGCAGAGTGATCTGAAATTACAGGACTTAGTCATCTCACCTGTGCCATGGTCAGGTCACTATCTGGTGACTCTTGACTCTTGACTTTCTGGTGACGCTTCATCGTAGGGAGGCAGGGCCTATTAAAATGGCCCACCCTCTGCGACTAATAGATCCAGATGGATTCCAGAGGGAACTGGGGGATGTTCCTCTGGATTGGATACACGATTCACCCGAGGCGCTTGTCGACCTGTGGAACTGGATGGCAACAGCAGCCTTGGATGAAATCGCACCACTGCAGCCTCTCCGCACCCGTGGGGCTAGGTCATCCCCGTGGTTCACGGATGAACTGCGGGAACTCAAACGGGCAAAGAGACGCCTAGAGCGCCGCTGGGTGAAGACGCAGGATGACTCCGATTGGACACTAGCTAAAGCTGCTATTAGGGCCTACCTAGTGGCGATGGGGGTGGTGATGCGGCAATACTTCACCACCCTTATTGCCTCCGCTGATAATCGCCCAGCCGCCCTGTTCCGGGTAACCAGGTCCCTCCTCGGTAGGGGGAGATCGGTGCCCGGTTGGCAGGGTTCGGCTGAGGACTTTGCTGACCATCTGGTGGAGAAAATTGGTCGGATTCGTTCAGGGCTGAATCCCAGCGTGGATGGGGAGGGTCGGGGGGGGGGGGGAGGTAACCGGAGCACAGTCTTGCTGTATGATCTGGGATCGGTTTGATCCTGTTGTCCCTGATGAAGTGGACAGGCTCCTTGTAGCTGTGCGTGCCACTACATGTCCTTTGGACCCCTGTCCCACCTGGTTGGTGAAAGCCTCCAAGGTGGTGACAGGTGGCTGGGTCGGGGCAATAATAAATGCATCATTTTGGGAGGGGGTATTTCCTGCACCACTAAAACATGCTTTGGTGCGCCCCCTCCTGAAGAAAATATCCCTTGACCCAGCTGTCCTTAACAACTACAGGCCGATTTCCAACCTTCCCTTTCTGGGTAAGGTTTTGGAGAAGGCGGTGGCACGCCAGCTGCAGAGTGTCCTGGAGGAAGCGGATTATCTAGACCACTTTCAGTCAGGATTCAGCCCCGGGTATGGTACGGAAATTCCATTGGTTGCACTGATGGATGATCTCTGGCGGGAGCGGGACGGGGGTTATCCATCCGTTCTTGCTCTTCTTGACCTCTCAGTGGCCTTCGATACCGTCGACTACGGTATCCTTCTGGAACGGCTCAAAGGACTGGGGATCCAGGACACCGTGTTGTCCTGGTTTTCCTCTTTTCTGGAGGGCCTACCCAGTCGGTGTGGTTAGAGAGTGAGAGGTCCAGCCCTAGGCTCCTCAAGTATGGGGTGCCTCAGGGCTCGGTGCTCTCTCCTCTCCTATTTAACATCTACATGAACCACTGGGTGAGATCATTCATTCCCACGGGGTGCGGTACCATCAATACGCGGATGACACCCAGTTGTACATCTCGGCCCGTGGGAACCCCAGTGATGCCGTTGAAATCCTATCCGGATGCTTGGAGGCCATTGGGGTCTGGATGGGGGCCAATGGGCTTCGGCTGAATCCCAGCAAGACAGAGTGGCTGTAGATAAGGGGCCCCGTGTTATCCAGGGAGCTACCATTTTTGGTACTGGATGGGGCTGTTTTGCCCCAGACAGACCCAGTGCGCAACTTGGGGGTCCTTCTGGATTCGCGGCTGCTGCTAGAAGAACAGGTAGCAGCTGTGGCCAGGAGGGCTTTTGCCCAACTTTGGGTGATTCGCCAGTTGCGCACGCTCCTGGACCGGGGCTCCTTGCTTATGGTTACCCACGCTCTGGTCACTTCCCGACTAGATTATTGTAATGCGCTCTACATGGGGCTGCCCTTGATGACCATTCGGAGGCTGCAGCTGGTCCAGAATGCGGCAGCCCGGGTGGTGATGGGATGTGGACGATATGCCCACACCTCACCACTACTTCGGGAGCTGCACTGGTTACCAGTTTGTCTCCGGGTGCAATTCAAGGTGCTGGTTTTGACCTTTAAAGCCCTATATGGCAGTGGGCCAGGATACCTTAGAGATCGCATCATCCCAAGAGTGTCTGCCCGTCCAACCAGAGCGGACCAGAGGGGCTCTCTAATAGTGCCATCAACTAGGGGTGCACATCTATCCAGCACCCGAAGGAGGGCCTTTTCCATGTCCGCACCAACTCTCTGGAACCTCCTGCCAACAGATCTAAGACTTCAAAGAGAATTGCTGACCTTCAGGAAAGGATTGAAGACCTGGCTGGCAGGGCAGGTGTGGGGCCCTAATGGGAACACGGTCCCCGCCTGCTGGCTTATGTAAACAATTGAGAACTCTCTCTCCTTCTTTTTATAGTGGGTGGGATGGGTGGGTGGGATATGGGTCTTTTAAAGTGTTTTTATGTGTTTTTAGAACTTGTTGTAATGCCGCCCTGAGTCGGGTTCTGCCTGAGTGGGCGGCATATATAAATATGACTATTAAATTAAATTAAATTAAAAGTTTATTCAGCACATTAATTGTATTAAATGGACATCGACTAAATTTTTACAATTAAGATGTGGATATATCATCAACGAACATATTTTCCCCCTATTATTATTTGTAATTTATACTCCTACTGGGTGATTTTCCGTAAACCATTTCTCCAGGTAGAGGTGGGTATTCCAACACCACCCCCTTCCATGGTATGTAAAGAAATGTCAAGAGAGCCACAAAATTGAAAGATTGAACAATTGTCATACGAAGGATGGGTTCAAGTTACAGGAAGCCAGATTTTGTATGAATATCAGAAATAACTCCCTGTTAGAGCAATATGATGAAAGAATTAATTATTTTAGGAAGTGGTGTGCGCTCCAATGTGGAGACATTCAAGAGGAAGCTGACCAGCCATCTGTTGGATATTCTTTGATTTAGATTCCAGTGAAGGCTTGGACTCAAAGGCCTTATAGACCTCTTTCATTTTTTAATGATTCTATGACTCTTAAGATTGAGATGCACCTTCACACTAATACCTGTATGATTGATCTTGCTATTTCTCAGAGCAAATAACATTTTGCTAACCTTTTGTAACAAGAAAAACATAGGTGTCTTATTAATTTAAGATACCGTATTTTCCGGCGTATAAGACGACTGGGCGTATAAGACGACCCCCAACTTTTCCAGTTAAAATATAGACTACCCCTCTTCCAATGCACATCAAATAAAAATTAACCCACACTCAACCAAGACGCGCAGCCCTCCGAGTTGAATGGGCAGGTTCTGGTGGAGAGCCAATCCACGCTCACGTTCTCCTCCTCGAGGTACAGGAAGATGTGTGCAGCTTGCTTCCCCTTGCTTCATACTCCCCGCACAGAGCAGAGACTCAGCCGCGGCACCCCCCACCATATGCGCCAGATATATGAAGCAAGGAGAAACAAGCTGCAGTTAAGTACCTGTCCTATAAGATGACCCCCGACTTCGGCACAGATTTTTTTGGGTTAAAAAGTAGTCTTATACGCCAGAAAATACAGTACTTTATTTTAAGTTATTTCTTTTTAATTTTAAGTAATGAATTGGATTTCTCTTAAAAGCTGGATTGAATAATATAAAGTAGAAGGAAGGTAGTGAGAAGGTTTTACAAGAATTGAAAAGGAGTCATAATGCTGAAATATCTAGGAACTGTTCCCCTAAATCAGGGGTGCCCAAACTTTTTGGGCCACGGGCCAGTCACATGGTTCAGGGGGCTGGTCACTTAGGCCCAGGGGCCGGATCGGGCCCCCAATGCCAATTCATCCAGCTCACGAAGCACTCATCACTCCTGGAAGTGGAAGTAAAAGACACATCACTTAAAGATCCATTTTACCAGAGAAGAATGCTGACAGTCAGACCTACCTGTCATGTCCAGTACAATTAAAAGCATGTCTTGGAGATTTGCTGTTGTATCATTTCAGCTGTTGCCACCGGCTGGAAAGAACTGATGGGGCAGGAAGACCTCGAATACTTGCAGGCTAATGTAAGAAGAAGCATTGATCATTTCAGAAAAGCAAAGGATGATTGCAGGGAGAGTAAATAGGATGTTCAATAGATGGCCTATCCTGTCGCTTCAATCCAGTGCAACTTCATTCTGTTGCTTTCTTTAAGACCTACTAGACCATAGCTGTCAAGTACCCCTTATTGGCCGGGAAAACCCCTTATTTTACCCTGTTTCCCGCTGTCATCCCTTATTAATTAGACTGCAATGCCCTATTGCCACCATTGGAGGACAGCACAGGATAAGCATAGCTGTCAAGTATCCCTTATTTGCTGGGAAATTTCCCTTATTTCCAAATCCAAAACTTGACAGGTATGTACTAGACTGCAAAAGGGCATGAAGCCACAAACTTTGTAAACCTTTTGTTCCTTTCTTCTAGGAAACCTTCAACTTCCCCATCCTGATATGCCATATGACAAAGAAGAAGGAAAAATCCTTACTATGCTTCAGAATTCATATCAATCTGTTTTTGAATCTGGCTTACTTTGTCTCAACCAGCTTTCATTTTGAAGACCCTAAATCTCATTTTGAACAGCGTGATCAGAAGTAGTTTATCACTGCCTTGATACTTTATATAAAGTACTAACAAGAGTAAGCATTAGCATGAGCGTCACTCTGGTTTTTTTTAATGAAAGATCCTCTCACGTGTCACCTGTTGCTACTTTTGGGAGCTTTTCTATGCCCATAAATATGGGAACAACCAATTCCCTCCTGCTGTTCAGAATGTTATTTCCTGAAAAGGGTAGGTACATCTTGGTCTCAGCTTTGGCTTTGGATAATCCTGTTAGGACTCTAGACTTGTAACGGAGTGCCATTTCCAGATAATATTAATCTCGGTTTCTTTGACACAGTCAACCTCCTTTGCCATGTTAAGGAAAGTGTGCGTCCAAATGCTGTTCTTTGTCTATTGCTAGTTCCCTTGGCAAATCACTTTGAAAGAAGGGAGCGGGATTTGTGCATTGAAAATGCTTTTTTTAAAAATTGATAGTAGAATCCACTTTTTCCACCACTGGAGAGCCAACCTGAAGAAACCAGACCAACACAGAGGTATTTGGTCTAGCAAAGAGCCCAGTCCTCTCTGGAAGCATTTTTAAAAATATGGTTGTAATGCCTTTGTTCTCAAAAGTCAGTTTTTATTTCTGCACTTTGTGATAAGGGATATTTCTTCTTCATCGTATGACATATAGTATGAGGAAGTTGAAGGCTTCCTTGAAGAAAGGGGCAAAAGGTCTGCTGAGTTTGTGGCTTCATGTCCTTTGCAGTCTAGTAGAAACAACACATCCAGTGCCTGCCCCAAATAGGTCGGAAGGGAAACTGCAATTTCCAGAATGCAGTAAAAGCATCTCCAAAAGGAGGTGGTCAGAGCTTGAAGGTAACACTCATTACTTGTAATAAAAGTGTATCATATTACAACTAACATAATGAGGAATAACGTCACATTTTTTGTGGTCTAATAGGCTGTATATAATTCTAGCAGCACCGCCCCTGCCCCTAACATATATTAAACTGTAAAATAGAGTTATGGTAAGAAGGTATTGACTTTAAAAGTGAGAGAGAATGAGACTTCTCCATGAGACATTCACCATTAGACTAAATGGCACTTTGAATCTCTGTGTCTCAGTCTTAGAATAGTCCTGTTGAAGAGTTATAACCTGAAAAGGATTGCTCTAACTTTGGTAGAGGTGTCATAGGGTCATACTTATGTCCAATCCCAGCATTTTTCTGTGCCCCCTCAGATGTCCCATTTAATGTTAAGGTCAAGTGATTTTTCAGTTTCAAGAATACTACAAAATATTTAATTGAATGTACTTCTATGTGTCTCAATGGATATTTACACAGAGCACACAAAGTTGTGTTTGACTTCCAAGAGGGAGAGGGGTCATAAGGTCAGGACGTACACATAGATTCTGTCCCCACTAAGATTTGTGCTTCCACATCTTGCCTGCATTGTGCCTGGATAAGGCTAACCATGACACCACATTGGCTCACAATAGCACTCTGATAATCACAAAGACAGTTGTACTCACTGTGACAGCAACAGGACACTCTCATTATTACTCCAGCTAGAAGAAAAATGAAAATCACAGCAGAAGCAATAAGGATCCCATGTGACAGTGGCATTGTAGACAATGGCGATGGTGTACATTCTTTTGTTACTGCTGAAACAAAGCAGAAAAAAAATATTACTTTAACATACTGGCCCCTATCAAAGATCTGAAGGCCCCATGATATACCAAGAATCATGAAGCTGCAATCCTGTACCCAGTTAGTTGGAGTTAATCCGCATTAACAATACATAATTGAAAATAGACTTGATTTGACTCATACTCAGCCATAGCTTGAGCATACTGTTGAGCATACAGTGGGAACCAAAAAAGCCAGTACTGATTTAAGTTCCAGAAAATACTACTCTTACAGAAAATACTTTTAGCAATAGCAAATACACTTATATACCTTCGAGCACTCACAGAGTGGTTCACAAGGTAATTGGCACTTTGGCCCCAACAAGCTGGGTATTCATTTTACAACCCTAGGAAGAATGTATGGCTGAGTCAACCTTGAGTCCATTGAAGATGGACTCAGATTGTGAGCAGAGTTTTGACTGTAGTACTGTGTTCCTGTGAGTGGTGTATGTGGGAAGTTGACCAAAAAAGCAAGGAACAAGATGCAACCCACCCACCCACCCCCGCCCCAAACAACATTTTAACATCTGCCTATTCTATCCTGTCTCTTTGAAGATGACCAACATAACATGTTATATTTTAACACCAGACATTTCAAAAGACATTTACACTAGGTACACTTTCGAAAGGGTTCTTTCATGTATGTTGCATTTCAAAGGTGTTTTCAGGTTAGACTGATACCCAGAAATAATATTGTTTCCTGTCTCCAAGGCATATGCTGATTTAGTCTAGGACAGTGGCAGCAAACCTTTTAGAGATCAAGTGCTCGAAGAGGAAGAGGCATGCAGGCAGGTATCGTGTGTGCGCACATACCCACGTGGCATCAGCATGTCTGGAGATGTCATGTGGGTGCAAGCACACACACGTCACCACCTCCTCCTTGGAGGGGTCGGTGAGGGTGTCTGGTCGCCTCACCTCATCCTAGTGGTGGGCTCCAAAAAAATTACTACCAAACTGTGGGTGTGATATGGTGGGCATGGCTAGGGGGAAAGCCCTGTGTTGCACCCGAATTAGGACTACTATACTTTATTTCAAAACTTGGATGGGTAGGGCCAGGCAGTTTCTGCTACCGGTTCTGGCGAACTGGTGTGAACCTGCTGATGACCACCACTGCCTCATCCCTGCCCCCACCACCATCTCCCAGGAGGGATTTTAGCCTTCCCCCCACTCCCCCATTGGCAGAGGGAGGGGCAGGTCTTGGGGAAGCGGTGCTGCCATTGGTGGGGCAGGGTTTGCCCACAACGGCACATGTGCAGACAAAAAGGGCTCTGCGTGCCACCACTGCCACGCGTGCCATAGGTTCACCAACACTGGTCTAGGAGAAGGATGACAGTAGAGAAACTTTCAGGTGTTTTGTTCTGATAAAAAGGCAGGATTAAATTAATTAAGGCAATTCAGGAGAGTACGCACAATAAACTCATTTGTGTGGATTCTGGGAATTGAAGTCCAAAAACAGCTGGAGTGCCAAGGTTTGCCATCACTGACCTAGATCCAGGATCAAATTTGTTTGTGGATCCTGTTTATCTCACCACTTTGATACAGAAATATGACTTAATATTTCCAATATTTTTTTACATAATGGAAGACACATAACCTTATCTTTAAGAACTGGTCTTTGCAGTCTAATGTACCATTTGGAAATGCACAACAGTGCCCCTGCATAGAAGGTGAAGGAACTTACACCAGCTGAAGTTGGCAGATGCCTGGAGAGTTTGATTTTCAATTGAACACTGTACCAGGATATCTTTAGTCACATTGAGCTGCAGCTTGCCAGTAATTCGAAAAAGTGTTGTTTCACTGTCATCCGTTGAAGTACTACTATTCCATTCGACTGTCTCATTATTGACTGACACGAACATTCTACGCCTTGGATATCCTCCATGAGAAGAACATGTCAATGCCAACCAAGTTGGGCCACAGACATTAGGAGAATTATCAACAGATATGTTTGGCTTTCTATAATCAGCTGGAAGGGAGAGAAAAAGCAGGTAATATTAGTTATACTTGTACTGAGAGATATCAAGCATTGATACTATCCATCAGAATTGCCTTTCTGTCTAAATATGATAAAATTACCATGAGTTGCACAATAGTAATAAGCATACCTGTCAAGTTTTGGATTTGAAAATAAGGGAAATTTCCCGGCCAAAACGGGAAACTTGACAGCTATGCTTATTCTGTGCTGACCTCCAGTGGCGGCATTAGGGCATTGCAGTCCAACTAATACGGGAGGACAGCGGGAAAGGGTAAAATACGGGAGTTTCCCGGCCAAAACGGGATACTTGATAGCTATGGTAACAAGATGATTTTGCGCAACTTATATGACCCTTAGGGTCCTACATCCCTTCCCTTTTGAATTTTGCAGCACATTATCTCCTTTTTTTTGTCCTAGTGCATTGGAGACCAGGATGGAGGAAGAAGCTGACAGGTGCGTTCACAGATTTTGAAAAATAGCCATGATAACAGCTTTGTATTTAGGTAAGATGTAGTTAATTGGTGAAAAAAAGAGGCAGCTTCTGGGATTTTTCCTTGCTTGGTGTCACTTTGTCAATGGTAATGAGCACAAGAGGGGATCCTGTAGACCATTCTGGCTGCTGTCATTGCTGTGGTTAACGTTCAGGCTGCTCTTTGCTATGCAAAACTCGGCATCCTTTTTCTTGCTGGCAATGAGCACATAATATGATGTGGCTTTATCAGGCAATTTCCTGACATTTTGAATAATGGACACAGAAGCACAATGTTCTACATTCATAGTCTGGAGGGTGCTTTTTAAAAGAATTGAATTATTCACTAGTCCAGCCTTCCCTGGTGACTTCCACAGAGATTAGACCATGGAGGTCACTGGGTTGGGGAAAGCTGGAGGGCCAAGTGTTCGGAAGATTGCCCTTATGTGCACCGTTGTCTCTCATTAAGATTCTGGACACTGTGGCTTTAATGTCCTCAATGCTCATTAATAAATCAGTTCACTATTTGTGAAGAACAATGACAGATGGATAGGCATTCACTACCATCCAGTTACATAATTTGCCTGGAAGATCCACAATTTCTGAATCTAACTAAAAGCAGGGAAGAGTCCCATTTTTGGATTATAATTGCTGAAATCATTCAGCATATGGCTGGGGAATTTGGAGAACTGACTTCCAAGAAAGCATTTTTTTAAAAAATATCTAGACGAACTTTATTGTAGATGTAATTTTTTTGTTTTTGCTATCTTTTATGTTGCATTTTAATCTGCTTTTTTAAATGTCTTAAAATACAAATAAACAAAACGTCAGTTACAGGGGGAGGGTTTAGGTAGATGAATAGCAGAACTTGGTAACTTTTCACATTTCACAGAGAAAGTGTTTGGAACAGACAGTAAAGTAATAGTAATATCAACTCTGCATCCATTGCTAGAGATAGATAGATAGATAAATCTTTATTGTCATTGTCCTGCACAGAACAACGAGATTGGGGACTACTGGGCCCAGAACTACAGAGATTACCAGTTTTTTTAATTCTATAGTTTGCCTAGTGGCAATACAAAAAGGTAATTTGCAAATTGAAGAGCCATTTTACTACTACTATGGTTAAAAACATAGATCTGGGCACTGATGACTTGAGTGCTCCTATTGCTTTTTAAAATGCTATGTTACTAGACAATACTTACCCTCCACAGATAAATTAACTGATGCTTCATTGTTTGTTCCATCCTTTATGATGTGGCAGTTATACAGGCCCTCATCTGATACTATCACTGGAAAAATTGAAAGCGTAAGATTCTGCTCATTCATCTTTGTCCTATTCTGATAAGATTTATCGATATGGGGGTCTTCTTGACCATCTGAGTAAGCTTTTGCGACCAGAGGGCCATGAGATGTCTTCTTTTGCCAGTAAATCTTATAATTCTTTATGGATTCCCCTGGAGGTATTTTGAGTTTGCAGGGAAGTTTGGCTTCATCCCCTAGCTTGGCAATCACCTTCTGGACTTTGTCTGTGAAGGAAACACAACAACACATAAATATCAATATCTCATGAGACAAATAGCTATTCTTCAACTGTTTTTCTTAACTTACACCAGCTAGAATTATACCGCAGGATTCAAAGAAATCAAGGCTAACTAATGACAACCATAGAAGACTATTCCACAGCCATTGCTTATTAATGGTTGTCATTGGCTGCAACTCGCATCTGAGCATATGAAAAATACCATTGGCATGAATTTCTTTAAGGTGAATCTCAGCTTGCCATGAAATGACCCAGAATACACAGAAGCGGTTGGGCATTCCCTTCTTCTGGGGGCTTTCCCCAAAGCTTCACAGGATAGCTCTTCTCCCAGGAGACACTATGGGGAATTGAACTTTAAAGCAAACAACAACCTAAAGGATTCTAAAGATTCACATTTCAGAAGAAGGCATCAATACAAACAACATCAAATACAAATACAAATCTTTATTATTACGGCCATTGGCTAGTCACAATAGACCTGGTGATATATCCACACCATCTTTCGATACAGTTAAAAGGAAAAGTTATCTAGCTCACCGGTATTATACAATAATATGTTAAAATCTTGATATCTTAAAAATATCTTAAAATAATCCAATACTGTAAACATTGATGTTTATGAAACGGATATATAAACGAGATAACGAGGCTGTGTAACCACATACCCAATCATCACTGAACAAAGCTATATATCTGCATACCCCTTATTCCCACTGGCGAGATTTCATACTATTAGACTTTTTATTACTGAAGGCTATTGAGCTCACAGGGCGCAAATCACCTTACTTTTGCAGATATATGTTGATTTCCAAGCGAATCTGGCCACAGCGGCTGTCAGTCCCTTAGATCTGTCCGACAATAATACACTCAGGGTTCTGTTACTGCTTTGGGCCAAATAAGGGACTGCTAAAAAGAGCTCTCTTCTAAGATCAGCGTAGAGGGGACACTCCAAGAGTATGTGTTCAGAGTTTTCTATCTTGTTGGTTTGGCAAATGCATGTATGCTCATGGACCGGGATTTTCTTTAAAAGCCCCTCCCTATAGGGCGATGAGAGCATATTATAACGAATGAGAGTAAAAGCACGTCTGTGGTCCAAATTTTTTAATGTGGAGAGATAAGACAACGGTCTGGATTCTTTAAAATAGGGCCACTCAAACAAAGTAGAGGTTACTTTAGTTAAATCCATTTGGTGATGTATGTCAATAACCCTTTGTTTAATTGCCTCCCTAGCACGATTTGGACCCAAGGAGATAAGGTAGGGTTTTGATAATCCATACGATGTCAATACCCCCTCTATATAAGAAATCCATGGGGCCGTTATATTATCCGCCAACACTGAAATAAGTAAACCCGAGGGGGAAAATAAAAGTTTTAACCATTACATTGGAGTGCCTGTTAGTAATCTCACCTTCACGGTAAGCATACCGGTTTCTGACCTTAGAGAAGCATTAGAAATGCAGGTAGGGGTCTGCAAAATGGACCTCAAAATTTTGATTGAACAATTTCTAGAGGTTTAATACTGGAACCGGCATTGAACAGAGCCCCATACAGCATTTGTGCAAGAGGCTTGGCTAAAAACAGCTTAAGTGCAGCCACGATATTATAACCACCTTTCTTCCTGAATTTTTTTTTGGATTTTGCCAGCATTGCTCTTTGCCTTGGTAACTAGGTGTGTTATGTGTAAATTTTTGGACCCATTTGATTGAAATGTTACCCCAAGTAGCTGTACTGGTGGATCTGTTCAATCGCCTGATGGTTTAAACGCCATTGATGTAATTTGGGTTTAGTGGCAAAAACCATAATTTTAGTCTTGGAGTAATTTATCTCCAGTTGGTTTTGGTGACAATAATTCACAAAGGTTCACAGTGCCCTACACATCCCTATATGTGTCCTGGAAAGAACCACCACAACATCAGTATTAGCAAAAGTATATAACCATATACATGTGCATCTACCTGTACTTGCCACACTGGCACATTTCCTTTTCTGAGATTGGAATTGCTTGTTATTGTTTTGTTGTTTTTAGAAAGGAAGTGCCTCAAAATACATTCTATTGTACTATACTCCGTCCATGTACATGTAATGTTAAATGATTTTATGCAGTATGTAAATAAGTGATAATGTGATGGAATCAGGATACATCAATTGTTGGTATGTAATGCAGGAATCAGGATCCTTGGTCCTGTGAGGTGTTTTGAACCATGTCTCTGATTCCTCATAATTGATCAATTATGATGGATTGAAAGGAGCTGTAGGCTGAGAACATTTAGAGAGTCAAAGTTTCTCTGCAGAGTGTGTATGACTTGCGTATCATTTATTATCTTGAAAATTGGCAACAGCAATGGAGGACAGCAATGTGTAACTACAAGAGCAACAATATGCTGTATCTTAAGAGGCCTGAAGCTTCATGAATAACCTGACTGAAGCAAGAAGTAAATAACTATCACGAAAGATTTATTCACTAAATATAATTTATGTTTATTTAGTAGTATTTGTTCACTAACTAACAGGTAACTGCTACAAAGATATACATGGGAGAAGATTTAAATCAAATTTCCAAGTTAAATACACATGGGTGTGTTATGCCTATCTATCTATCTACTGTATTTTCTGGCGTATAAGACTACTTTTTAACCCCGAAAAATCTGTGCCAAAGTCGGGGATCGTCTTATAGGACAGGTACTTAACTGCAGCTTGTTTCCCCTTGCTTCATATGTCCGGCGCATATGGTGGGGGGTGCCGCGGCTGAGACCCTGCTCTGTGCGGGGAGTATGAAGCAAGGGGAAGCAAGCTGCACACATCTTCCTGTACCTCGAGGAGGAGAACGTGAGCGTGGATTGACTCTCCACCAGAACCTGCCCATTCGACTCGGAGGGCTGGGGGTCTTCGGGTTGAGTGTGGGTTAATTTTTATTTGGTGTGCATTGGAAGAGAGGTAGTCTTATACGGCAAGTATATTCCAAACTCTATATTTTAACTGGAAAAGTTGGGGGTCGTCTTATACGCCCAGTCGTCTTATACGCCGGAAAATACGGTATCTATCTTGCACCAAGTTGATTAACAAATGCACCACTCAAAATCTGGAATTTTCAGAAACTGATTGTACCAAGACAGGACACCATGCACTTACTTGTGTACACAAATTAGTAACTCACAAGTGTTTATATCTAAGGTGCAACACAGAGACACTATGGGCATCTGAGAGCCCCCTGTTTAGTTGATAGACTCTGAGTTGTAAATCTTCCTGCAGTTCTGTTCATGAATTTGTATAGTACAACCAACAATATGTGGTTTGACTTTCAGCCACCGAGGACACACGGCAAAGGCTGCCTCGATAGATCTGAGAAAGTTTAAGCATCTTCCAACTGAATCTAGAAACTAATCTGGTGTCAAGTCTGAAATCCATCTGGTCTCATTCAGTTTCTACAGAACATCCCCCAACCCGGCCCTGACAGGGTTATAATTATTCCATAGAATTCAGTGGGGGTGGCTTTACTTCAGCATTACTATACCAATAGAGGTAATCAACAAAGGAAGATTGTGGGTGTAATTATGACACAGAAATATACACTGTGAGTTGACAAAGGTTTTTTGTGGTTGACAATGCAATCTCTTCTCTGTCCAGAAAAACGGAACTAAAACTGGCCAGGCAAGTTACTCATAAGTGTGCACTTAGAGACTGGAAATTTTTGCTCTAATGTGTCACACCTATCTTTGAATACTCATGAAAATAGAACTGGAATAGCCTACAGCAGTGATGGTGAACCTTGGCACTCCAGGTGTTCTTGGACTTCAATTACCAGAAGCCAAAGTCAGCACTCCTGCTGATCAGGGCTTCTGGGAATTGAAGTTCCAGAACAGCTGGAGTGCCAAGGTTCGCCATCATGGCCTACAGCATGAAGCAGGTATGGACCAGAGAAGTTATGTTGCCTACAAATATTTGGTAATTCAAAGTACTCCACACTAAAGATGTATAGCAAAGCAAAAATAAAAACTGAGCTGGATCCAGTGGTGGGCATCAGCAGGTTCGCACCAGTTCGCCAGAACCGGTAGCAGAAATTCTGGCTGGCCCTGCCCACCCAAGTTTTGAAATAAAGTAGTCCTAACTTGGGTGCAACACAAGGTTTTCCCCTGGCCATGCCCACCAAACCACGGCCACAGTAAAACAGTAAAATTTTTGGAGCCCACCACTGGCTGGATCCCTCTATGTAGCCTGTGTGTGGGAGTCAAAAGTCATTCGACAAGCAATTCTGGTGAAGTCTTGGACATCAGTAATGAAACACAATGGATATTTCCTCTATACGAAGTAAAGAGCGTTTGTTTATATTTCAAAGGAAGACCTTTGCATGATTGTCTGTCTTGACCAGATAAGATAATGTCAGTGAGCTAGTGGGTGTGCACTCAACTTCTATATTTAAAAAAATCCACTTCTGCTTAGAATACCAGACACTGAAAATGGTTGAAACTGAGCAGTTTCAAATTTGAGTATCAATTTGAATAGGATGCTTGGGGTCCCTGTATATACATACATGTGTTTAATAATAACATCAACATTATTTTAAATATTTATTGAATGATTACTATCTAACCACTGCTGCTACCAGGCACATTTTGCCACCTGAGGGGCTATCAAAAATAGTGTGCCCTCCCATCACTCCAACTTGGCTTTCCATATTACTTGATTAGTTGAGTATAATGCTGATTCTGAATCCATCACAGACATTTTGATAATCAGCTGGCCCAAAAGGAATCCCACATTTCCCTATAAACCATCATTTGTCTTATTTCTGTGACATCTTAAGAGTCTTGCACTCTGGTTTCAGATTTCTCGTCCAGAAATCTCAGGGAGTAAGATGCTGCTACCCTGGGAACAACATAATTTTATTAGATGAGAAGAAATGAAAGAGGGAGGTTATTATGATCTGTGTCTTACAATCGTCCCAGGGGAGGGTGTGATATATCATTCATTGCTCATCATGCTTGAGGTTTAATTTTCAACCAGGGAATCCCCTGAAAGCAATGCACTTCTGATATTTAAAATACCACAGACAAAAGCAGAAGCCCAGCCTACAGATGAAAGTCGCTTGGCTGTGAATTAACATTCAGTTCCAGATTCAATATTTCTAATGACAATACCCATTACTCAGAGATTTACCACTTTGGATTGGGGGAGGGAGGAAGATACTGCGCTGTTTAGGGCACATTTCATATCCTATGAGTTCGATGTACAAGCTTTTTCATATTATCTGTCAACATATTTTGCTACTTGATCCAAAACAGCAACTGGCACCACCAGCCCATATGAGTCCAAGTGTACACTACGCAAAGCCAGCTGAATTGTTTTAACACCTGAAATGGGAAATTCTACATCTCTTTCTCCCTGTCCCTGACAGTAAACCTATAAAACTAGCATTGTGAATAGGTAGCAATTTGCAGCTCTTTCAGGATGATGAAACAAGTGACATCTGAGGTAACTGCCTCATTGGCTTGGTGGTAAAGTTGAACACGATACTATTTTAAGAAAGGAGTTAATACAGCTAGTGTGTGAAGAGCACCAGTACACCAATTATTATTTCTGCCCTTTTGTATGAGATTTTTAATTGCTGTTCTTCAGGGTGGGAAGATGAGGAAATTTCAGGCCTAAAATGAATAGCCTACATCTCATCATATTCAGTTTAGCGGGAAAAATAAACTTTTGGACTACAGGTATCCAAATATGGGTGTTAGGAAATAACTGGAAATAACTGAAAAATAACTGGGAAAATAATTGAAAAATAACGGGGGGAGGGGGGGGAAATAAAAATTACTGGAAAATAACTGAATATAACTCATCTAAGCACGAAATTATTATTATTATTTAAGCACTGGGCATATCGTGGATAGAATTTCTGGACCCATTTTCAGTGCTCTTTCCCCCAAGAAAATATTTATTTAATTAATTAATTTTATTTATTTGGATTTATATCCCGCCCTCTTGCCCTAGGGCAACTCAAAATAGTGCAAGTTATGCCATGCCACGACATATAATAAACACACACACACACGCACACACACACTCGCATTGCGAGTGGGGTGGCATACAAGTTTGAAATATAATAAATAATAATAATAAATCTATACCTATAAATCTGTGCGTTAACTGTTGGAATGTGACAAAGGATGTTGCACCAGGCCCCACTAGCCCTGACCAAGCCTCCCTGCACTCACCTGAACCGGGTTCGCAGGTAACTGTTGGGTTGAGAAATGTGGCAGTGGGGCAGGAGTCCCCCGAACGTGAACAAAGAAAAATGACTTCAATTCCCAGTGTCCTTTGCACTGTGCAACCCCTCAGCCAATCAGGCTGAGGGATACGAGCACAGAGGAGGCTGGGAACGCGCGCTGACTTAAAAAAAACAAAATGGTGGGAGCCAGAGGGAAAGACTTTGAAAGACGCAGCTGGAGGGAGCCAGGAAAAGATAAGTGTTAGGTAAGGGTTAGGGGGTGGGTGAGGGAGGCAATGAAAGGTGCTGGGTCCAGAAGGGTTGGGGGGACAGACCCCTTTGGTCCCCCCAACCCTACCAAACCCAGGGGACCAGTGAGAGGAGATCGAACACCCCCCCCCACACACACACACACGCACACACTCCATTTTAAAAGAGAAGAAACCACTTGGTTTCTTCTCTTTAAAAATGGAGTGGGTTTTTTTTGGGGGGGGATGGTCCCCTCTCTGCTGGGTCCCCTGGCTCTGGAAGGGTTGGGGGGGACAGACCCCTTTTGTACCCCCAACCCTACCAAACCCAGTGGACCAGGAAGAGGAGATCGAATACAACCCCCTCCCAAACACTCTGTTTTAAAAGAGAAGAAAGAGCTTGGTTTCTTCTCTTTAATAACAGGGTGTCCTGTGGGGGGAGGGAATCCCCTCTCTGCAGGGTCCCCTGGCTCTGGAAGGGTTGGGGAGACAATACACACACACACACACACACACACACACACACACACACACACACACACACACACACACACACACACACACTCTGCTTCTCTCTCTCTCTCTCTCTCTCACACACACACACACAGACACAGACACCACTCCTGCCTTGCCAGGAATTTTTAGTGTGTGTGTTGGTGGTTAGAGTGGTATTGTATGGGTAGTGGTGGTTGTGCACACCCAAAACCACCCATAACCACCAACACACCTCTTTTTTACATAAATTACCAAAAAGAATTATCCCTTACAACACAATTTAAAACAGCCCGGCTCTTTACCAACATTAAGGAAAAAAAACCCTTCCAAAACCATTTAAAACAGCCCGGCACCGCCGGGCAAAATCTGCTAGTTCCATATAAAAAACAAAGATGTATCGGGATTAACAAATACTACCTTGAGACTGAACTTTGGGGAAACAGCCCCAGTTCAGAATTCTTCTAGCACCTTCCAGTGCCATCACATGGAAGGCTGCTTGGGATAAGTGAATTTATCAATAAAGCAGTACAGATGGTGAGCTGGCCAGAAGCCCAACTTTCTGACAGAAGGACTCTTGCTCAAAGCAATTGCCAGGACTTGAAAACAAGGGGCTAGTCATATAATACCATGTGTCCACAGGAAGCTGCAGCAGTATAGACTGTAGCGAGATTCTCCATACATATGTCACAGAGCTGCTGTACAGACTATACCTTGTATTATGGTTTTTGCTGCATGCAGAAGTGCTGGAAACCATAACGGACCACGTGCTGCCAGGGTGTGCAGAATGCTCTAAGTTACTTGATCTGAATGGCACAAACAAGTGTTTCGGAGTACGAATGTATGTGAATCATTTGCTAGTGATTAAAATGCTCAGCCATAAGATCACAGGCATGTACTATGTCTATACTATGTCTCATCTAGGGGTGGTGGCTCAGTGGTTAAGAAGCTCACCTTGTCAGCTGGAAGGCTGGCCAGTCAGTGAGCGCCCAACTCTGTCACAGCTCCTGGGAACATGAAAGGAGCCTCATTTGGGCATTCCCTGAGCAGAGTTTCTTCTGCAAAAATCCTTTCAACCCAGAATAATTTCTGACACAAAATTATTATTACTACATCTATACTAATTGCAGCTTTCCTTTTAGGTCAAAAACAGGTGTGGGGTTCTAAATTCAGGCTAAAACTGTGAGGGACACAAAGAATTCTGCGTCTTCTCCTATTGTATATTCAGTCTAATCAAACACAAGCATATAATTACTAATTCCATGTTTAACATCACATGCAGTTTGACTCTTAGGTTAGGAAAAAAGATCAGACTGATCACAGTAGCCTGATATTCTTTTCTTTAAACAAAAGAAAGCCAATGCTGGAAATGTACCAAACCTTTTAAAGGTATTCACTCTGTGGCAATCAACCAGAATTTTCACAAGTGAGATATGAAAACAAACACGTCTTCTTGGTTTGCCATTCATATTTAAGCCATACATCTTCTTAGCATGAAGGTTCTATATAACTACTGCAGCTAATGGTTATTAACTAAATTATTTGTTGGCTTATGCACATGCAAACACATCATGGTAATGGAAGCTGCTACATTCCATTCTGAATAAATTGCACTTTCCCCTTGCTCTCTTACCTTAAGAAACTGTAGCTTATTTTAACTATGTTTAGTGGGGGCGGTGGTCATATTCCAACACCACAGTTTGAACTAAATATAATATGCATTACTTTACAACTAACTAACTAACTGCAGTGGCTCAAGTGGCTAAGACGCTGACTGGAAGGCGGGAGGACAGCAGTTCAATACCCGAGTCCTGCAGGACGGAATGAGCTAGCAGTTCGAAAGCAAGAAATTGAAGTAGATAAATAGGGACCACTTCAGTGGGAAGGTAAACAGTGTTCCGTGCGCTCCAGTGTCTAGTCATGCCTGCCACATGACCACGGAAACGTCTGCAGAAGCAGACAGCTCTGGCTCTTCGGCTTTGAAAAAGAGATGACCACTGAACCCTAGAGTCGGATACGACTGGCTTTCGAGCAAGGGAAACCTTAACTTATATCAAACTTCTTTTTCACTTTTGTTGTCAATACTTTGCAGCCTGTTTTGGTTACCATTGTTCTATATAAGTGACTTGTCTCTTCTCTGGTTACTATTGATTCCAGATAATGTAAGAATGGGCTTGAAAAGTCTGCAATCACCCTTTCGTCTTTCATTGACATTTCCACAACTCAACGTCAGAATATCTCCCTTGCTGGTTTCTGATTTGCTTAAACAAATTTTCACTTTTTATTCTTCCCCGCAGAATTCTTCTCACATTCTTGTTCTGCTTGCCTTACCACCTACTTAAATCTGCTTTGTTAGAGTTTCCATCCCATTTCATCTCTCTTACTTAAGCAAGAACATTTTACACGTTCCTACTGTGTTCTGATCTTCTGTTACTGCGAGCTTAAAACACCTTCTTTACATCCTGAACAGATTCCGGCTATTCCTTTTAATTAAGTTCCTGGTTTTGGGGGTGGGTGGGTAATTATTATTTGAAATTAATAATAACATTGTGTTGGATTTATCCTTAAATTTACATGTGGGGTGTAAAAGCAGTTCAGTAAGTTTTCCTCGATCCTATTCAGTATTGGAATAACTCTGTATCGAATGAGGCAATTTATTTTGAAGTATTATCTAGAATCTTGGGACTGAGATCACTGGCTGAGGAATTTCCTGAGTAAACTTGGGGAATCCCATAGGGACAGAGAGCACTATCTGGGATAATCCCTTTGCTGGTATAGAAACAACAGCTAGGGCTGACATCTTACTTTTCAAATCTGCCTCTGTTCCAGAGCTGGCTCTGTCATTAGGCAGGATGAGGCAGCTGCCTCGCATGACAGATGCTCTAAAAGATGTAGAGGCAGTCGCCCTGGCTGATGCCACCACCATCAACTCTGGAGCCTGTGACGTACAGCAGGACCTGTTCACTGTTTGGCTTGGTCATTATCACACTTGGTCACCATCTAATGCACTGCACACGCAACACTGGCCAAGGGTGAGTGAGGGATTCTGGGACTCGCAGAATGTAACTTTTAGCATCTTTCAGTGAGCGACAGCCTGTTCAAGCCACACAGCCCTGTAGGAACTGGGCTGGGCAGGGGTGGGATGTTGTGCAGGGAGAAAGAGGGTGCTGCTCACCCGCAAGGAATTTATTTCCATTGGATGCCCAGATTTAAAAAAGAAGTTTTTGGTGGACATTGTTGGTGGGCTTAAGTCGAATAAACTATCTATAGGGAAATGCCACAGTCTCTCCTGCCTCATGTTTAGCAAACTGTTGAAGACCGAATTATTCAAAGTTGCCTTTAACAACTGATCCTCCAGGATGCTGTTAGGTAAAGGTCTCCAGGGCCGGCATCAGAAATTTCCGGACCCGGTACGCCCCCCCCCCCCATTTTTGCCACACCCCTGTGGTTTCCTACGCATGCATGGTTTGTTTGTGCATGTGTACATCAGTGGTTTCCCAGCGCAGCCACACCCATGTGGTTTTCTGTGCATGCATGATTTGTTTGCGCATGCACATCAGTGGTTTCCCGCCGGCGGTGGGCCCCATCATCTCCGGGCCCGGGACGGAAGTCCTAACGGTCCCCCCCTGATGGTGGCCCTGAAGGCCTCCCTTGCTCGAAAGCCAGTTGTGTATGACTCTAGGGCAGGGATTCCTAACCTGTGACCTGTGGCACCATTTCATGTGCTCCCCGCCCCAATCGCCATGTGGTGTAGGAAGGACAAAATGGCTGTCCAACCTACGAAGCTGTCTGAGGGAACATGACCCGGCCCCTGGCTTTAAAAGGTTGAGAACACCTGCTCTAGAGAACTGTGCAAATCTCTGTTTTCAGCCAAAGAGCCAACACTATCTGCAGACAATGTCTGCAGATATTTCCATGGTCATGTGGCAGGCATGACTAGACACTGGAGCGCAAAGAATGCTGTTACCTTTCCTACTGAAGCGGTACCTATTTAGCTACTTGCAATTTCTTGCCTTTGAACTGCTAGGTTGGCAGTTGCTAGGACAGATGACAGGAGCTCACGCCATCACACTGCACTCTGCTCTCTAACTGATGACCTGCCGATCTTCCAGTCGTCAATCTCACCGTCTTAACCACTAAGCCAGCATTGCCCCAGATGCTATTAATATTATAATATAAATATATTCCCTTTTCTTTACCCTTCTCCATTAATAAGAATTGCCAAATTGTTATGCCCGTGCCTCACCACTGCTACAGGAGCTGCATTGGTTGCCAGTGTGCCTCCAGGTGCAATTCAAGGTGCTGGTTTTGACCTTTAAAGCCCTTCATGGCAGTGGGCCAGGATACTTTAGAGACCGAGTCTACCCAAGGTTTTTGACCCATCCTACGACCTGTTCATCAGCTAGGGAGGCACATCTCACTGGGACCAGGAGGACAGCCTTCTCGGTATCTGCTCTGGCTCTATGGAACCTCCTGCCACTTGAACGGCGCCTCCAGGTAGAGTTGCTCCCCTTCAGGAAGACCTTAAAAACATGGCTATGCCAGCAGGTGTGGGGTACAACTGGCGTTACAACCCAGCTCTGCTGGCTTATTTAGCCAGCCCGGGTGTCCTTATTTAGTCCCACCCGGGTGTTTTTCTTTTTAAGGGGATTGGGGAGGTTTTATAAATACTTTTTGATAGTTTTACAGCCTTTAGTTTTAATTATTACTGGGTATAGGTTTTAACTGACATTTTGAGCTGCCACGGGTTGCTTAGGCGAAAAGGGTGGTTGTATAAATCTAACATATAAAATAAATAAATAAATAAATTGCGGATTTTATTTTTTAACTTGTGAATTGTGTTTGCACCAATGAGCCATCTGTCTGTCTGTCTGCCTGCCTGCCTGTCTCTCAGAAAACTAATATCTGACTTCCACCTCCCATTTCAGGATCTAAAGTGATTTAAAAGCAACAACAGGACTACTTCTGCAGTGAAACCACCTCTGTTACTAGTCCATTGCTTCCCCTAATTTCTGATCAGATGTAAGCAATGTAGTAAAAAATATGTACACTTGGTAAGATGATAGAAATGACCAGCCTACCAACACGTGACATGCCTGATGAGGGTATTTAATACTCTTGAACACGGAATCAGAATGCTTTACTTTGCTTCATTTGGATTCAAAGCCTGCATTACATTTTTTAACCCAAATTGGCAGTCGCATGGGTGCTGTGGACTCTCTGATTAAAAATAGTGAATCTTGGGGTATTTTGCATAATCATAATAATAATTTTCTGAATCCTTGTCCCCTTAGACCAGTCGTTCCCGGCCTTTTTTTAGCCATGCTCCACCTAAGCATCTCTAAAATCCTGATGCCCCCCTCTCCTGTGACGTATAATTCTTATTATTCAAAAAGTGAACTCCTATTCACTTGGAGGAAGCCTAAAAGGCCATTAACTGTAAATAACTGATTCTCAAATTGCCACTCTTAAAAATCAAATTGCCCTTGTGGGGCATGTACCCCATGTTGGGAACCACGGCCTTAGAGTGTGAAGTGACTCTCCAGTATATTTTTCTATTAACATGTTTTATTAAAGGTAGTGATCTTAAGCATTAGTATTAAGTTTTAGCCTTAATGGGTCATATTGGCCATAATATATTTCCTATGTGTTAGTACCATAGCTTTCAGACCCTCCTGAAAAAAGGCTCTGTTAAAAGTGAGATGTTTGAATCCTGACATTGATATTTCATAGAAGTTTTATGTTTTTTTTGCAGGGAGGGGGGAAGTTGTTTCTCTTTTAAGGATCAATAAAATTTTAATTTAAAAATAATAATATAAAAAAGGATCAATAGAATCCTTCATGCACCATCATGTGGTTTGGGCTTTCGCCCCAGCACAGAATGGGATAATTAGGACGGACGGACGGACAGACACACAGTAGTCTTGGCACTGTCCCAGAAAAGAGGAGGACAGATTTAAAAAGGGTGGAACGGGATGCTCTAAGTCAAGACATGCAGAGATGCTGTAATTTGGTTCAAACCAAGCTACACCAAAAGCAGTCCAAATAGTAAGCTAGAGTAGAGGCTTGTGTGGACAGGCAGACAAATCTGAATTGACAAACTGCTGGTTTGCAATATAAATGAACCCCAACCTGCGCATACTCCATCTTACCACCTCGACACCCACAACAGAGTTCAATTAGCAATACAAGAGCACAGCTATTTGGAGATAAATGTTACAGAGCTCTCTGGCACAATTTGTAAGCTCAGTTGGTTCACACATCACTTCTGACTCCAGATTGTTTATGAACAGCTTAAAAGTTTTCTCTGTTGTGAGAACTGCCTTTCATGCCTACTTTCTTTTAATCTTATCAATTAATACATAAGAAGACCCCTCCTATTACCCTAGGAGGCAATGCCTATACAGAAGCCAATGGGAACTTTTTTTAATATAGCAAAAGTGGATTGCAAGTCCAAAAATATGCCAACTAGATTATCTCATCTACATATTTTTTGACATTCAGAAAACTCCAAGTTGCTGAAAAGGTGGGATTTCCCTTTATAAAAACCAAGCTGATTCACTGCATTACAAAAAAAAATTATTGTTTGCTACTTAGTCTAATCCATGTGTCTTATACGAAATCAGGTGCACTGATTCCAAATCTGAAATCCGATTCTGCCTAGAACATCAGGACCTTAAGTTAGCACATCTCACCCTCTTGGTTAAGTTCTTGTGTTGATCATGTGGGGTATATTTGCCACAAATGACTGAAATGCTGAAGACCTAGTCTGAGGGGTTTTCCCTGGCTTGATTTTTGCTACACAAATGTAGCAAAAACTGTCCAGTTTATTAACACAGCTGCGCCTACTCATCTTTAGCTCAAAACAGCCTTATTATGGCCATGCTGTACAGTACTATCCAATAAGATTGTTTCATACTAGAGACAAGCCCTTGGTCTATCTTGCCTTATATTCCTATTTCTGACATCAGCTCACTGACTTGTCCAGACATGCCCAGCCGCTACTGGAACATGCATGCCACCAGGGGATGTGATTCAGCTGAGGTGGCAGCAGGCATAGTGGTAGCTGCAAGTGCTATAATGTTCCCATGTAAAAATTCATTACCCAATTACTGACCATTTGAACAGCTATAGCACGCCTTAAAGTATGTACGTGATAGACAAATTTTGAGATCAGATTTGGAATCAGCACACTCAATATCATGTAAATCACAAGTGTTATTCTCAGTAGCAAAATCATTGTTGTGCAGTGTTATTTTTCATCAAAGTTTTATCTTACGTATGCTTGAAAATTTTACTTTTAACATTCCCTTTTACCAATTTACCTGGGGAGCGGGGAGATGTGAAGCTAATTAGTCTGAAATTTCCTGAATTCATGGGTAGTGGTGGGGAATCAGCACTAAACTGGCTATTTTCCAACCCTCTGATACTGAGATTGATTTCATGTTTTTGATATGAAATCAATAAAGCAAACGTATACTGAATTATGAGGCCTACCTGAGTTATAAGGGTAAAGTAAAGGTAAAGATCACCCTTGCTCGAAAGCCAGTCGTATCCGACTCTAGGGTTCAATGCTCATCTCTGTTTCATAGCCAAAGAGCCAGCGCTATCTGCATCTGCAGACGTTTCCATGGACATGTGGCAGGCATGCATAGACACCAGAGTGCACGGAACTCTGTTTACCTGCCTACCAAAGTGGTCCCTATTTATCTACTTGCAATTTCTTGCTTTCGAACTGCTAGGTTGGCAGGAGCTGGGACAGAGACGGGAGCTCATTCCATAGTGCAGTACTCGGGTATCGAACTGCTGACCTGCCGCCTTCCAGTCAAAAGTTTAACCACGTACCACAAAAATCAAGCCAGGAGAAACCCCTTAGACTAGGTATTCAGCATTTCAGTCCCAGACTGAATTATTTTGTTCTTATGTAAGACCTTCAAACAACTGTCAGGATCCTGTTGTGTGTATGATATTGTACAAGCTTGACATCCACCTGCATGAGGAGGAGGATCCTGTTGTGTATATAATATTGTGATAGGCTGACATCCAATGGTAGGTGAGTTGTTTAAATTTACTGGTGGATCGGCTTATTGAGTCACCAGAAACACAACCATCAACAAAGAAAATAATGACTTTAAGGAAAAAAGTATGCTCGGACACGAGTAGCTGCCGCCGCCACCGACTGGTAGATGGGTTGTTGAAATTTACAACAACAAAAATCAAACTGAACCATGGTTTCCTAAAATACCATTTTTCTTCTTACAGACTTGCCAAATCCCTGAGATATTTTGATAAGCAATCTTTGTGGTATGACATGCTCCTGAGGTATTCTTATCTGGAGCACAAAGTTTAACACAGCAGTGTCCAATGTGAGAAACTCTCTCCCCTCTGATATCATACACTGACAATTCCCATTTTTAGATAAGTATTCACACTGCTGAAAAGCTTGTTAATGCAAGCCTTCCTAGTTTAGTTACGTCTACCATATATCTCAGATATAGTGTTTGGTTTTTAAATATGTCCAGTCCTGTAGGAAAAAGTTACTTTTCTGGATCACAATTCCAAACATGCTCAGGTGCTGTGGACCAAAAATGTAACTTTTCTAAACTCTTATTTTGAAAAGAAGTCCAGTGCAGAGGGCTTCTCTTAAAAATGAGCAAGGACAGTCAAGGAATCCCTCTTACATTAAGACAAATACACATTGAGTTATTGGTCTTACCTGAGCTACCAGACTGGAATACAAAGAGGATAAAACAGAAAAAACCCTTGAGCCTGGGTCTTGAAAACATCCGTTCAGCTTTCAGTGTGTGCATTGTTTCTTTAGGCTACCTGATCAGACAAAGAGCAAAAAATAATAATAATTAAAAATAATAATAAAATTCATGAAGCAACCATTAGACAATTTGTTTAAATTTACATTTTTATGACAACCTTGCTTCCCCAGCCCCTCATATTTATTTCAGATGGTAAAATTTGCATGCCATGTTTTTCTTTTGCACCAAAGAAGGTATGTGCTTCCTGTCAAAAGATTTAAGGAAGAAAACTATGTCACTTTATAAAGGTACTGTAACAGTTTATGTGTGAATGAAAAATGCTGTTGCCAGTATACGGTGTGCTGATATCTTATAAAATTCCCCCCCTTGCGATGCTCCATAGTTGTAAGCAATACAATATCATACTGCATACCATCCATCAAGGCATGAGCTTCATGCCTCCTATTAACCATAACATTAATTAAGTAAAGGTCTCCCTTGCTTGAAAGTTAGTCATGCCCAACTCTAGGGGTAGTACTCATCTCCATTTGCAGCCAAATAGCCAGTGCTGTCTGTGTCTTCAGACATTTCTGTGGACATGTATGTGGCAGGCTTGACTAGACCATACCTGTCAAGCGCAGCTCCGGAGATTATGAGACCTGTGCAAAACGTTTCTGCGCAGGTCTGTTGTACGCATGCGTAAAAGGCTTTTACACATGCATAAAACGTTTCTGTGCAGAACGTTTTTGCGCAAGTCTGTTCTACGCATGCGTAAAAGCCTTCTATGCATGCGTACAACGGACCTGCGCAGAAACGTTCTGCGCAGCTCACTTCTATGCATGCGTAAAAGGCTTTTACGCATCCCCGTCTGCACAGAAGCCTTCTACACATGCATAAAAGCCTTCTACGCATGCGTAGAAGTGAGCTGCGCAGAAGGGATGTGCAGTAACTCATTTTCCCCTGCTGCCAAATTACGGGGTAGTGGCAGCTCCGGGCGGGAAATGACGAAAATCGGTGCAACAAAATGGGAAATCCCAGCCAATCCGGGATACTTGACAGGTATGGACTATACACTGAAGTGCACGGAACACTATTACCTTTCCTGCTGAAGCGGTACCTATTTACTTACTTGAAATTTCTTGCTTTCAAACTGCTAGGTTAGCAGGAGCTGGGATGGACGGTGGGCACTCACTCCATCACACAGTACTTGGGTCACCAACCTCTGACCTTCCGGTTGTTAAGCTCAGTGTTTAAACCATTAAGCCACTGTGGCCCCTAAAAAATCTATTAAGGCTTCGCTAAGACCTGAATGCTGCGCGGCGGTGTGAGCGCCTGTCTCTGTGCAAGCTCCTGACAGCTTAGCAGTTCGAAAGGAAGAAACTGCAAATTGAATCAGTCACGTGATGTTGCGTGTGCTGCAAATTCTGTCAATAGAAGACTTGGCTCCCAAAGGAGAGAAAAACGGTTAAGGAAACTGGCAGATCTGTAAGTTTGGTTGCCCTCTCTCCAGCAGATATGATCAACACACCAGGAAGAATTGCAAGAGGGGGAGAAGTGGTCCAAAACGAAAACCACAAGGAGGAAAAAGCAGCAAGGCGTAGACGAAGGTCAAGACAGATGAGAAGTGAATACTGTACAATAGTTTCTGAATGTGCAAAAGAACGTCTTGGAAAGTGAAGGAAAAATTGGTTACTGTGTCTAGAGAATAAAACCATGGAATAGGTTTGATTAAAATATTGAGGTGCGAGAGGTTAAGGTTTTAAAATCAAAACTGGAATAAACCAATGGAAGTTTTGGGCTTTGATTCTGGTCTCATGGCAAACAGTTGTCTCAAGCGATCCGTTCATAGCTCCCCCCTGTTGTGTATGTAACTCAAGTGAAATGTGATTGAAAGCGAACATGTAACTCAAGCGAAATGTGAGTGAAAGCGAACATGTAACTCAAGCGAAATGTGAGTGAAAGCGAACATGTAACTCAAGCGAAATGTGAGTGAAAGCGAACATGTAACTCAAGTGAAATGTGAGTGAAAGCGAACATGTAACTCAAGTGAAATGTGAGTGAAAGCGAACATGTAACTCAAGTGAAATGTGAAAGCGAACATGTAACTCAAGTGAAATGTGAGTGAAAGCGAACATGTAACTCAAGTGAAATGTGAGTGAAAGCGAACATGTAACTCAAGTGAAATGTGATTGAAAGCGAACATGTAACTCAAGCGAAATGTGAGTGAAAGCGAACATGTAACTCAAGCGAAATGTGAGTGAAAGCGAACATGTAACTCAAGCGAAATGTGAGTGAAAGCGAACATGTAACTCAAGCGAAATGTGAGTGAAAGCGAACATGTAACTCAAGTGAAATGTGAGTGAAAGCGAACATGTAACTCAAGTGAAATGTGAGTGAAAGCGAACATGTAACTCAAGTGAAATGTGAGTGAAAGCGAACATGTAACTCAAGTGAAATGTGAGTGAAAGCAAACATGTAACTCAAGTGAAATGTGAGTGAAAGCAAACATGTAACTCAAGTGAAATGTGAGTGAAATCGGATCTAATGATCCTCCATCTCCCCTTCTCTTTCCCCTTGTGTAAATACTCCTCTCGTGTAAATATCGCAGGATTTGTTTCCCGCCGTAGCTGTAGTTGTTGTTTACTCATTACCCAATCAAGTGTTGTCACCTGGCTGTTTACCTGTACTGACCAGTCATGTGGCTCCACGCCAGGTTTGAATCATCACCTATTGTATATAAGGAGCATTGCTCCGCCAATGACCTCATGTTCAGATTGACTACATTCCAATAAAGATGTGTTTGGCCCCCTGACTGCTGGCTAATGCGTATCAATCTGCAAACATAAAAAAAAAAAAACCTTTGACATGAGCGTAATACTGAGCAAATTGGGATGGGAAAATGAGTGCAAGGCTTCCTCTTCAAGGATCTACTCCGGGGTGCCCGAACTTTGGCTCCTGGTCCTGATCCGGCCCCTGACACCAATTCATCCGGCCCACGACACCGGCCCCTGACACCAATTCATCCGGCCCACGACACCCTCATCACTCCTGGAAGTGGAAGTAAAACGCGCCCGTACGGGCGCGTTTTACTTCCACTTCCAGGAGTGATGAGGGTGTCGTGGGCCGGATGAATTGGTGTCAGGGGTCGGATCAGGACCAGGAGCCAAAGTTCGGGCACCCCTGGTTTAAGCAGAGAAAATGTCAGCCTAAAAATCTATCTCATCCTGTTGCAAAACATCCTTCCGGTGGGAGGAACCACATGACCGGTCCACTAATCCCTGTGACCGGCCCGCAGCCTGAAAAGTTTGGGCACCCCTGATCTACTCTTTCCGCCCAGGAGTAACTTACTACCCTGTGTCCTTTCCTGCCACCCCAGGCTCCTTCTTTTTAAGGCCAAAGGATCGGAGCCAAATCTTCATTGGGGGGGGGGGGGGGCGATTGAATCGACTACCTCGTCACATTTGGCCACCAGCGTCCTGCTATGGCACAAGTCCATCTTGCCCCCCCGTCGCCAGCGAATAAAAGGAACCAAAGAACGCGAGGAAGTACTTTACAAGCAACTTACGGCAAGCAGAACTCGGAGCTCAGTTGCGTGCAAAGCGCAACGTGAGAACGCGGGTCGTCATCTGGCCATCCAATCGGAGCTGCTCATCTTTCTTTTTTTACCCCACCCGCGACTGGGCCGAGAGAGGAGCTGCGCCACTTTTAAGGCCAAAGCGAGCCACCCCCGCAAGTTCCCTTTTCCGAGAGTCGGAGAAGAAGGCAGCCAAAATCACTAGAAGAAGACGCCGGGCACCCGGGTGGGGCGTGGGTGGGGCGGGGCCGGTGCTGAGCCTCACGGATCCGGATCTGGGAAATGGGCTGCTCGGACGGAGCCAAAGCCAAAAGGGGGCGGTGCCTTTTTATGCGCGGACATAGTTCTTCAGACGCCCGAGGGGGCAAACCTAGAGCCCCCGTGAATCTGCGCCGCTGCCCTCATCGCTCCCGGAAGTGGAAGCAAAACGCGCCCGTCCATAGCAATCCCATTTTTGTCCCGCCCCACAGCGTTTTGCGCACTCCCTGGGTTGTTTACAGGTAATTAGCATGTTTGCCCCCAAAGTGTTGGGTCCTCATTTTGCTACGCTCCGAAAGATGGAAAGCTGAGTCAGCTTGGATTCCCCCCCCCCCTCCATGTCAGGATTGAACTCGCATTGTTTGGGCTGCAAGAGAGCAGTTTGCTGTACTGCACGACGGAGCGAGCTGCCGTCTCTGTCCCGGCTCCTGCCAACCTAGCAGTTCAGAAGCAAGAAATGGCAAGTAGATAAACAGGTGCCACTTCGGTGGAAAAGGTACACAGCGTTTGGGGCACAGTATGCATGCCTGCCACATGCCCAAGGAAACGCCTGCAAAACAGGGCTGGCTCTTTGGCTATAAACAGGTGAGCACTGCACCCCAGAGTCGGATACGACTGGCTTTCGAGCAAGGGCGACCTACAACAGTTAAATTAATGTGCCACCAGCCCAAACCTAACGTGTTGCTTTTCAAAGTGCAACCGCGCTCAGGGCCGTAGCCTAGGGTGGGGGTGGGGGCGAAAACACACTTGAGCTAACAGGCACCCCCCACCCCGACCCACCCCGTGGTGCCAATGTTATATGTGTGTACTGTGTGACATTGCTCCCATGACCCCCCCCCCCCGAAAAAATCTAGAACCCTGGCTACGGCCCTGGTTCCAGATGTTGCTAGATTGTAACTGCCCTGACCTTTCATCATTGGTTGCGCTGGCTATGATTGACAGGACGGAACTGTTGCTCTCCGGGATAAGGGCTTCCCTGTCCATTAGCAAACAAGTCCCAACAGACAGTAAAGGTCGCCCTTTCCTCGAAAGCCAGTCATATCCCACTCTAGGGTTCATTGCGCATCTCTGTTTATAGCCAAAGAGCCAGCACTGTCTGCATCTACAGAGATTTCTGTGGACACGTGACAGGCATGCTTCAACACTGGCGTGCACAGAACGCTGTTTACTTTCCTACCAAAATGGTGCCTATGCAGTGATGCGCTGCTCCCGGTGCCCACAGGTGCACGGGCACCGGTAGCAGAAATTCCCTCAGCCCCCCCCCCCCCCACTTGGTTGGCCATGCCCACCTCCCTACCCCAGGCCATGGTGTGGCTGGCCAAGTGGGCGTGGCCCACAGAGTTAGCCATGCCCACAGAGTTAGCCACGCCCAGGGTGGGGGTAGTAAATTTTTTTTTGCAGCACATCACTGTTATCTACTTGCAAATTTTTTTATTTTTTTATTTTTTGCTTTTGAACTGCTAGGTTGGCAGGAGCTGGAGGCCAATGACAGGACCTCACTCCATCATGCAGCACTCGGGTCTTGAACTGCCGACCTTCCAGTCATCAAGTTCAGCATCTTAATCCCTGAGCCACCTCAGTCCAAAAGCCAGCACCCTGCAATAATCAATTTTAATTCTAACCATTACTTTGCAAGCAATTGTTATAGGCATTGAGGGTGTATGTTATTTATTTAGTACTGTCTCTGTAAACTGATGCTCTTTAGAGAATGGATGGATAAAAGGGATGGCACATTTAATAGATGTAGACTCGAGATAAGAACATAGCCATCTGAGATTTCTACACACAGGCACACAGCATGTATATACTTCTATGTATTTGTCATGACACGTTTAGCTAGACTGATAAGGTTTATTTGGCATTTTATGAACTGGCAATCCCCAAAGAATGTACTAGCTTTTATGACTGTGAATGGTCTCTTTCTTTGATTTGCTGATCTGGTGATATTATTTCAACCAAGGAAAGTTTTATATTCTCCCATGTTTCACTCAGAACCAACAGACTTGTTTCTTTGAATTAAAGTGCAACTACACAGCAAGAATGGGAATTTAGTTTCCCCCAGGAAAATTCAAGAGAGAAGGAAATTGACTAACAGCATTGTTTGCAGCTTGTTAAGGCAGTTCTCCTATAACCCTCTGCATTCGCAGGAGGTAGGACTACAGGAAAACTACCTCAATGAACTGTAAACAAGGGGTGAGGCCAGTTTTCTCTTTCTGGGTGTCTACAGGTAGGTGCTCTAGTGAAAAGGTGCTAGTACCAAACTTAAAAAAAAAGAAAAGAAATTACACTATTCTGCCCAGAGGGATAATGGGGAGCAGAGTCAACATAGGCTCCCACTTCTCTGCATTGGTTCAAGAAATTCCACCATTTGACTGATGCGAATTGATCCATTTTTAAATAAAGTAGAAACCCCAGCAGTGGAGGAAAAATGAAGGATTTGTAGGTTGGGGGACTCCAGGCAGATTCACATTTGCTTTTATGTCATGGAGTCAGTGGAGTAAATTGCAAAACAAACTGTCCCAATCCCACAGCATTTCCCTCTAGCAAGTTTCTGTGTCTGTGTCTGTGTGTCTCTGTGTGTGTGTGTTTCGTCTTGATCAAATGGAATGGGTGATTTGAAAGCTAAATACAGTACAGTATTTGGCTTTTCTCAAAACAATGGAGTTACTTTTGGAGGCCACTTGGTCATCTGGCCAACAGCAATGGAAGAAGATGTCTGGGCTGGATTAAAGATCAGGGTGAATTTTAGAGTTAGATGGATATATGTCCTCAGGAAAAATTGAGGCTGGTGTAGAATCAGTGGGTTCAAACAATTGTAAAAATGCATCAAGTCTAGTCCCTTGTTGATGCAGGGAATCCACTATTATGACATCCCAAACAAGTGTTATTTTGCCTCTGCTTAAGAAGCTTTGTCAAAGAATCAACTACTACTTTCTGAGACAGTAGGTTCCACTATGAATCGACTTTTATAGTCAGTACGTTCTTCATATTTTAAGGGGCCATTCAACAATTATGTGATCCATTTTTTGGGGAAATTGACCCCCTCCCCCTATGTAATCCGACCGTAATTTTAGCTTCGACTCCCTCCCCCTTTAAAATTACGTAATCCAGAGTTTTTGTATCGAAACACTATTTTTTAGAGCTTTTTACTATTGGTGCCTAATGCACAACAGCTCCAGATGGATTACATAATCCTTGACCTGACACACACCCCCGACCCCCACGTAATTTTTCTGTAATTCAGATGGCAGACCACCTCTCCCCCTTCAAGGATCACGTAATTGTTGAATGGTCCCTAAGATGAAATCCCTTTCCTTTTCATTGGCTCATGTCCTACCATCCAAGCAACTGAAATCGAGGATATTTGAAGAAGGAACGCGCGACGGCAAAATGGCCGCTGCACGCTTTGCTGGCCCCGCCCCTGAGGCACGGGCACAGCAAAATGGAGTCGGGGGCATGGCCGCCTACCCCTTTATAAGGGGTGGCCGAGCCAACGGCCCCGCTCCTTCAAATTTGGCTGGGCCCCGGGCGCGTTTGCCCACCGCCCCCTCCCTAGGTCACAATGTGATTTGTTTGGTCGCTTCGGGGCCGGGTGGGAATTTTTGCTTGAACCTGATTGGCACCTTGGTTCTTGGCTTTTTCGCCCACCCCACACTGTTGCCGACGGGTGACTTACAGGGTTCTTTCCTGGTGACAGACTTTTGGTCACTTTTGGGCGGATAGCACTGGTGAGGGGCAACTGCATTACTACTTAATAGGGCAAATCCAGTTGGTTGGCCATAGGGAGGACAAGGTTAGCCAAACTTGTATGGCCAGCCAACTTACTTAGATAGGATAACATCCAGATTGGGTCAACAACACGCTTCCGCAGAAGCAGGTTGTTGACAGAGGCTCACACCTTGTTGCCGCAGTAACAAGTTGTGTGAGGCATTTAATTATGGTTCTAATTGAATTTGCCCCTTACCAGTGCTATTTTGGCCCGTTTGATCCTTAACCATTGTTAAGGTAGGTTTACCTTGAATTTCAATAAAAGTGGCCCAATTTTTCAATCCAATATACGTGTCCATGTCGTTATTGGGGTGTGGGTACAGCAAAGCATTTTCACAGCAGAGGCACTGTTGTCTGTAAGAACACTGGCATAATTTTTCTAACCATTCAAAGAAATTTGTTACAACATGTAGGATAAGGGTTTATTTTCTAATGAGGCTGATATTTTTTAGCCGGAAAAGAGAAACTGAACTTTAATAACACTACTCCAGTAAAGAGGAAGGAGCAAAAACATCAGACACTTTAACTAGTTTTTAAAAAATATTTTTAAAACGTGTAATGGAAAATAAAAACAATTTTGAAAATTATATGACATTCTGGGAACTTTGTTAACAGTAGCAATTGCTGAAGTGCTTGGAAAATGTTATCACCATCAGGTTATTCATCTTGATAGCAGATGTTCTGGTAGATGTTAACAACAACAACAACAACTGTAGTAGTAGGAGTAACCAAAGCAGCAGAAGCAGCAGCTAGATATACTTCTGGAGTTCTATCAACAAGCAGCTCAAAATACAGAAAGTACAAAAAAAAGCAAAGCACCAAACATTAACATGCAAAATTAAAAGAATATCGAAGCAAGATTAGACAATCTTCCTTTCCATAATAATGTCAGCAAATGGAGTCATCCCAAAATCTTTGGTTAAAACAATTGCCAATGGCTTTTTACTTTACCCTTTACACTTTTACCTTCTTACCTTTAAATTAAAAATCACTGATTTTGCAAACACATCTTCTCACCTGCACATTTTGAGGACTTCACTTGCACCATTTAGGCTCGACCCTTTTGTCTGTCTTGCGCCAACAATGCTGAGAAATAATAAGCACAATATTATGACAGGAGCAGCAGCTTGCAAAATAAAATATACAGTAAAACCCTGACTTACATATGCCTCGATTTAAGCAAAAGCCTACGGAACGGACTTTTTCCCCGTAAGTGGGAGTTTTAAAGTATTTCAAAAAATCAACAGCGCAGATTCATTTTAAACTATTTTTTTCCTTACATCTACATCCTTCTCTCCCCCCCCCCCAATAAATTCAAGGTGTTCTTGTCCCAGTTTAGGCTGAATTATTTGCACTGCATCATGTGTAATTATTCCTTAAACTGAGTTCAAATCTCTGTTTCTGAAACCCATGGGACAAAATTCATTTGGGGGCAGGGGAGAACCTCTATACATGTAAGAGATTTGAGTGCCAGTTGAAATAATTGTGTAATCTGGGGACACGGAATATATGGCAGACTCTTTTGGGGGAAAGTTATTTTCTCCATTGCCCGGTTTCATTTGCACAATTGTGTATGACAGCATGATTCTAGCAATAGGATTTTAGAATTGTTTTGCTTTTAGATTGACTGTTTCTATAGCAAACACTTTCTGAACTATTACATAATACAACTGACCCATATCTCTTCCTCTTGAGAACTTCAGTAGCACTTTCTATTTCTCCAAAATGCACAATATGGAGCATACTCAGGGATAAAAGATGAAGAAGTAACTATTTCATAATCTATAATGACCTTTTCTTCCTTGTTCGGGAATACCAAAATAACCAAATTAGTACTCATTAGGCAATTGCAACAGCAACAAATACATGTGGAATGGTGACCTTATTTTGTCTAGATAATGCACTCACTACACATGTATTACAGTGGCAGTCACAGGGTTGCAGCAGGTGTTTATAGGTTCATGGAAGAACAGAATGGGGGGGGGGATAAAAAAAGACTGAAATTGGGAATAAGATTTTAAAGTATTTTGTCATATCAATAAAGTTCTGTCAAATGTCTAGCACAGTAATGTAAATAAACAGCTATATTAATTTGAAATTTTCAATATACACACACACCTTTAAAAATGTGATTGTTTCTTTTGCAAACTTATTTTGTAAAAAAAGGAACTTAGAGATTTAAAACTTTTTGTCCTTGATTAGTCACTGTGTAACTTAGGGCCAAACTATATTTTATAGATAATGTGCTATTAGAAAAGATAATTTCTAAAATAACTTCATTGTCACAGGTGGAGGTATTTTTTTGTACACTTCCAGTAGTTTCCACATTTACTTGTTTTTTTCTGATTGGTCATCAGCAGATCAACACTGGCTTTATTTACAAGTAATCATGAAGGCTTTGTTGTGGATGTCTTCTTAAGAAAATATTTGAAATACTAATTGATTTCAGGTTCTGCTTATAGGCTTTCTATAATACAGTAAAACCTCGCATAAAGAGCAGAATTTAAGCGAGACTAACTGCTTAAGGAGCAGAATTTTCTCTGAATGGTTGCCTCGCTTAACTAAAACCAACCAAAAACTCACTTAACAACTAAATCTGGGTTTACAATCCCCCCTCCCACCAGAAGTCACAATTCGTCACTTACAATGGTGTTTCGCTTAAAGAGCAAACTCGCTTAAAGAGCAATCCCGTGGAACGCATTATGCTCTTTAAACGATGTACCACTGTATATATACTTTTTCTGGTAATCTTTCTCAAGCTAGTAAAAGGAATCTAAAACTATAACACTCTTACTAATCAAATTCAAAGACTGCTTTAATCATAGAGAAATGCAATAAAATCTCTTATATTGGCTACTGCCAATTAGCTAATAATTAGTTAGAAATATTGGTCTTTTTGCAGGCTCTGAAGCAAAACCCCTCAAGTTAGCTTTGCAATAGGATATCATTATGTACTAATAAGCAAACCTCTGTAAGAATATATTATCTGTCTAATAAAGATGTTGCTAATCTTTTTAAAAATATAACTGCTTATACTTTTGTCTGTATAAATTTTGGCAAACTGATATCGGAATTACTGTTTTTAGATTTCACATCATTAATGGTTAAGTCCAATAGGTTGTGTGTAACCTATGCTTTGCATAATACAGTTGTTAAGTGGGAAATTTTCCAAATAGGAGGTATTGAAATGTAACAGACAGACAGACAAATCAATCAATCAATCAATCTTGCTATTTTGCAATCATAAAATGAAACAGGGTGGGCAACAGGGAAAATGGGCAGACCTAAAGTATGGGCTTTAATAGTTGAGTAAAAGAAGGAATGTTACAATGTGTAGTTTGTCATATAATGATAATATTAATCGTGTGCGATCAAGTCAATTCTGACTTGTGGCGCCTCTAGCCAGGGATTTCTTGGTAAAGAAACCCCTGAAGTGGTTGACCATTCTCTTTATCTGGGGGTGGCCTAAGACTTAAGCAGTCATGCCAAAGAGTATACACACTGTCAATGATCACAGGAGATACAGTGGGGAATCAAAATCCCAACCTCTGGCTCATACCTGTCACTTGTGCGCAGGTCGCTTTCCACGCATGCGTGGAAGGGTTTTACCTCTTCCACGCATGCGCGGAAGCGCTACGCCACTTGTGCAGCCCCTATGCAAGCGGCGTAGCGCTTCCGCGCATGCGTGGAAGGGGTAAAACCCTTCCATGCATGCGCGGAAAGCGCTACGCCGCTTGCATAGGAGCTGCGCAAGCGGCGTAGCGCTTCCGCGCATGCACGGAAAGCATTTTCCCCCGCTGCCAAATTATGGGGTTTGGCAGCGCGGGGCGGGTTATGATGTCAATCGACGTCAAATTACGGGGTTTTCCCAGCCAAATCGGGATGGTTGACAGGTGTGCTCTGGCTCTACAGCTAGATGCCTAAACCAAGGGGCACACTACACAACTTTACAAAGGCACAGGGGTCTTGTACTTTTTTACACGTGACCATAAATGGGTGATACAAGTCATTATGTTTGGAATACTTTTAAAAAAAATGTTTTTTGCATTTATTTCTAGGCAAGAAAAAAGAACTTATGATATTTTTAAATTTTAAAATTCAAATCCTTGTGAGATTTAACAAAACAACCATAATCAGCCACACTTTTAAATGGATGTTACCACAGCTACCCTTTGTCTTGGATATAAAATACATAGGTTTTCCCCATCCCATTTTAAATAACTGCATTTGCTGACTTTGTTCCTTTTTTCCAGAAAAGCAAAACAAGTCTGATAAGACCACACTTAATTCCTTATTCTAATTTACACAGAGCATCTGAGAGGCAATTTGTTCCTTCTTTATAATAGCATCCTAATTCTTGATAAGAATTTTTCTCCCAACACATTTGTAACTTTTTAGTGAGTCTGCAATCCACAACAAAAGATGTAGATATGTGGAGTGGATTTGTATTATATTATATGAGATTGATTAATTTTCAAAGTTAAACAGAAAAAGAAACATAATTCCTATCCAGATAGGAGTATGGCTTGGGTCATTGAGAATCACTTAGTCCAGGGGTTCTCAACCTACAGCCTGTGGGCCGGATCCAGCCCACAGCACCAAATAGTCCAGCCCCCAACCTTGTTCCAGCCGCTGCCACCACCGGAACTTGCCGTGGACTCACTTACGTCTGTCATAAACACGTTTATGATGGCCATTCATAAACGCTTTTACAACAGCCATAAATGAGTCCACGGCCTTTGTAAATGCATTTATGATATCCGTAAATGAGTCCACGGTCTTTGTAAACGTGTTTATGACAGCCGTAAACAGCTCGGGGAACAAGCAGTCCGGCCCCCTCAACTGTTTGAAGGAGCGTGACCCAGCTCCTGACTTGAAAATGTTGAGAACCTAATGCGTATCAATCTGCAGACATCAAATCTTCGTCGCCAATTTGATGTCTGCAGATTGATACGCATTAACTTAAAGGTACAAAACTCCATACACAACTGACTTAGTCCAAGCAACTATGTTTTATTTTTACTTGAATATAAACCACTTTCTTTGGAGTTAAGTTTCCAAATGACTCTCTTTCTCTCTCTCTCTCTCTCTCTCTCTCTCTCTCTCTCTTATTCCTCTCCCCCTCCTTTCCTCCCCATTGTTTGCTGTCTCCATCCTTTGTTTCATTCCCTCCTTTTTTGCCTAAGGGCCTGTCTGCATTGGTGCAACCCCAGTTTTTAAAAGCTTCTTAAGATTAGGAGGAGGAGCAAAATGCCATAGGGCGCATTTTTCTCTATTGACCCAATTTCTGTTAGCTTGCAGCAGCTGACAGCCGATGCATGATATTGGAAATTGATCATTTCCCCTGGTCATCTGCAGATGGTCGGGGAAATAAAATATTTTTTCCTATATAATATAGGTGACCTGCTTTGCTTCAGTGAAAGAGAAGAAAGATCCTGTTTCTGTGTACTGCTGATCACAGATTTTTCTTCTTCTACCGTGTCTAGGCCAGACGTGAAACTGTGAAATGAAGCCACCTTTTGGTGAATTCTCTCCACAGTTCCATTCGCCTGACCCAGTGTGAGAAAGATTAGTTGGCACAACAGGAGAATGGCTTCTGCGTGCCACTTCTGGCATGTGTAACATAGGTTTGCCACCACTGCTCTAGGGAAAAGCCCGTGTGGCCAAGGCAGCCCCAGAAGAAAGAAAGAGTAAACCACTTCTGTGTATTTTCTACTAGAAAACCCTGAAAAGGATCTCCATAAGTCAGAATTGACTTTATGGCATACAATTATTACAAAAATAGTAAAGGTGACTGTTGTGTATTCAAGTTAATTGCAAGTTGCTCCAGCAACACTCTGCAAAGACAAAATGGCGATTTCCCGCCATCAACATTAGCAGCTAGATTTGGCGCGTACTCTTCCTTCTGGGCACACTCTTTATGTTAATTAGAGTTCATTGACTGGGTACAACTTTTGGATCCTGTTCGTGATTGGTTAAAACTGGTATATCATGTTATGATTGGTTAGTTAAGGTTGTCCAGCGGGTTACTACATTGTATCAAAGAGTCACCGCTGGAGAGACACTATATAAGCCCCACAGGTAAACAAGGGTGGGGCTGGGGCCGGATCTATGCTTCTCATTATCGCTGCAGGTTAGACCACGCCGGGCTAAACTGGGGTCTTCTCTATATGCTCACACGCAAGGTGTAGCTCAGTACATTGCCTCTACGGTAGAATTCAAAGAAACCGATTACATGGGACTTGTGTAGTCATCTGAGGTCCGGATCTTCCTTGTAAGAATAACCGGAAAGACTTTACAATAAACCGTTGCTCATTGTTCTGTTCATCATTTGCTGGATTGTTCTTTACAAGGGCCGGACACGACAGTGACGGTCTCCCTTGCATGAAAACCAGTCACACCTGACTCTAGGGTTCGGTACTCATCTCCATTTACAGCCAAAGAGCCAGCAATGTCTGTGTCTGCAGACATGTTCGTGGTCATGTGGCAGGCATGACTAGATGCCAGAGTGTATGGAATGCTGTTACCTTTTCCACCAAAGTGGCATCTGTTTATCTACTTGTAATTTCTTGCTTTCAAACTGCTAGGTTGGCAGGAGCTTGGGCAGTTGACAGGAGTTCACTCCATCATGCAGTACTTGGGTCTCACACGGCTCCGTGTCTTAACCACTAAGCCACCGTGGCCCTCCTATTATTAAAATAGCACCCTATTAATATTGATCTTGCCAGGCATTAAGCCGAGGATAAGCAGCAACCCCCTCCTGCATTCTTTGCCACCATTTAGAGATTTAGCTTTAATTCATGTTGAGAAAGTCACTTCTACATATTACATTAGAGCTGAGGTGAGAGAAGTTATAATTGTTCACTCCCTCACTACGATTTGCCTCAAGGAATCAGATGAAGATAACAGATGTGAAATCAACTGTACTCCAGTTCTTAACTGAGGCAAAATAATAATAATCCAGAAGTAAAATAGAGTGGGATTTATTTGAATCTAATGTAGTGGCACATGGATCTACTGAATTAATCTAAATCAATGGATAATTAAACCCCCTCTTAAACAAAAAAACGTTTAGAGTGTACCTATAAGCTGAAAGCTATATTGTGCCAAACTCTGGAGCAGGAAGAGAAATTTGAAATTATTGTTCCCATTATTAATGAAAAGACAGAAGTTATGTATGATTGATTGTCTTTTTTATGGGTATTGATGAGTTTTGAAGGCTTTATAAATCTGCTTGGATATTCAATTATATGGACAGAAAAAGAAAAGAGCTTAAATGTGGCAACAGATTGCAGAGACCCTTGTGGCAGTGCACATACTTTACATTGGGTGGTACGATATCCAGTCTCTCCAGTTACAAAAGGGTTGAACAGATGGGAAAGACCTTTCTGTTGCTGAAGAACATGGAGCAAGCCTGCCAATCAGAGCAGAGAGCAATGCTGTAAACCAGGGGTTCTCAACCTTTTAAAGCCACGGTTCGTACTATGCCCCCTCAGGCAGCTGAGTGAGTTGGACTGGTGGTTTCCTCTCCCATAAATGCTGTTATAAAATGCGTCCGCAGCTGTTGTAAATGCATCTACGACAGCCATGGGCTCATTTACAACTGTCGCAAATGTGTCCACTTCCACTTTTGGTGTCAACGTGGGCCACATGAAATGGTGCCATGGGCCAAGGCCAGCCCACAGGCCGTAGGTTGAGAACCACTGCCATAGACAGACAAAGTATCTGATCATGGCTGGAGGCTAGGAACCCTTGGAAAATTATTTTGACAAACAAAACTGATCACAGTAAAGCAAAATCTGATTAACATGCCAAAGGAATGAATCTGTGTTTTTCTAACCCTATCTTTAATCTTCATGGGATGATTCTTTCTAGTCATAAAGAATAAAAAAATTAGAGAAACAAGAAGGGCATTGCCCAATGTATGTCACCCAAGGAATTGTGTTCCCAAGTTTCAGACATTTACCAGTCCCCAGGAGATATGGGTTTTGCCTTTGGCAGTTTTTTTTAAACTGCCAAGGTAATCTTCTTCTTCTTCAAGAGCTGTATCCATTCCCATACCTGTCAACCCGCGGCTCCGGAAAAAACGGAACCTGCGCAGAGCGGTTCCACGCAAGTGGCGCAGGCTTCCACGCATGCATGGAAGGGTTCTACATGAGTGTAAAACCCTACTACGCATGCGTAGAAGGCGACTTCTGCAGAAGGGCTGCGCAGTACTTCCTTTCCCCCACTGCCAAATTATGGCGTTTTGGCAGCGCGGGTCGGGAAATGACGTCAATCGGTGCAGGATTACGGGGTAATCCCAGCCAAATCGGGAAGGTTGACAGGTATGTCCATTCCAGATATTGGGTATCATCATGGGAATAGTCTTCCAGTTCTTAATTCCACGGAACAATTCTTCCGATGACATTCCACACGTGTCTCTCAGGTTCTTTAGCCACAAAGTCGATCTACGTCCAGGGCCTCTCTTCCCAGTGATCTTCCCTTGCATAGCAGGTTGGGGAGTATTCTTTATTTCACATCATTCCTCATGATATGCCCAAGTAATAGGAGCTTTCTTTGTTTAATGATCCCTTGTCTGTCTACGGCAGTGGTTCTCAAACTATGGCCTTGGCCCAGTTATCTATCCGGTGAAACACTTGTACATAAGTCTCATGGTCAACCCATGATATCCTTAGCAGTCATCTGTAGATCAGATCCACATTTCAAAAGCTTAGATTTTCTTATCAGATACTATTGCCATGAGTTGGTGCTCGGCTTATCACAAGATATTTACTGTATTTTCTGGCGTATAAGACTACTTTTTAACCCTGAAAAATCTGTGCCAAAGTTGGGGGTCGTCTTATAGGACAGGTACTTAACTGCAACTTGTTTCCCCTTGCTTCATATGTCCGGCGCATATGGTGGGGGGTGCCGCCCATTCAACTCGGAGGGCTGCGCGTCTTCGGGTTGAGTGTGGGTTAATTTTTATTTTGTGTGCATGAAGAGAGGTAGTCTTATACGGCAAGTATATTCCAAACTCTATATTTTAACTGGAAAAGTTGGGGGTCGTCTTATACGCCCAGTCGTCTTATATGCCGGAAAATACGGTAGTTTTCTTGGTGTTGAGATCCAATGTAATGCATTGGGAATATCACATGCTGTTTTTCTTATTTAATTATTAAATTACATATAATAGTCATAGTTATTAACCTGAAACAAACTGTATCTGTGAAATCAGCACAGAAAACTGAAATTTAAATGCCTAAAGGTAAGAGTAGGACAATTCAACAATTGGCACAGAAGGTTGTTTTGCCTTTTGCTTTTGTTACTTAGTTTAGTGGATTAGTTATTTTGAAAGGTCTTTATAATTTGTGATTCATATTAATAGAATCTATATCTTTGGCTCCATTCCCAGTATAGCTCACATGTTGATGTAATCTTTTTACATTTAAGTTCTCTGGTTGGTTTCAAATTAATAACACACACGAAAAGTTGCATTTAGCTGGTGAACTAGTTGTTAATCCTCTTAGGTTCACCGTACTGATGTTTAGATATTTTAAAAATATGAATATATACTATTTTTTATTTTTAGCCAATTTGAGATGAAGGAGCAATCTATAAAAATTCAAAGTAACAAACAACAATCAGTAAACCTGAAATCTTTTTTTAAAAAAAGAATCTTAAAGCAGGGGTTCTCAACCTATGGCCCATGGCACCATTTCATGTGGCCCACATCACCACGATCGCTGCCATCGGAAGCATTTATGACAGCCATAAATGCACCAGAGGCTATCGTAAATGCATTTACAACAGCTGCGGATGCATTTTACAGCAGCATTTAAAGCCAGGGGAACAACCAGGGGAACCACCATCAGCTGTCTGAGGGGGCATAGTCCAGCCCGTAGCTTAAAAAGGTTGTGAAGCCCTGTCTTAGTCTTTGAGGTATACTTGATTGTATGGGTGTGAGGGTGACATGGGGGAGAGTGTCTTTGTTGGGCTGTCTAGCCCTGGCTCAGCCCCAGAGGAGGAGAGTGGCAGAGAAATGGTGGTCCACTCCCAGAATTTAAACTTTACCACTGTAGAGGAGACCCCAGAGGAGAGGGTAACCCACTGCCCCTCACAAACCACAGCCTAGAGTTTAAACCCTACAGTTCCCCATTGGACTGCGGGGGGGGGGGGAGATGATTTGGAGGAGGTTGGAGATTTTATGTGCTGAGGAAGAATGAATAAAAGCAAGGAGATGAAGAAAAAGAAGAGTTAACAAAGGTGGAGGAAGGAACAGAGCAATTGGGTGAAGCAAAAGAGCAGGAAGGAGAGGAAGGTATAAAGAAGAGAAAAGGAACAGGGGAAAGGATGGCAGGAAAAAGAAGAGCAAGATGGATAGCAGCTTAATGAAAGCTACCCTTGCTTCTGCTCAGCTACCAAATACTGTACATTCAAAATGATTTCTATTTCATACCCGTCAAGTGCGGCTCCGGAAAATACGGGAAATTACTGCGCATATGTGCATGCTCAGTAACCCATTTGCGCATGCGCAAAACCTGTTTGTGCACGAGCAGAACCTGTTTGCACATGCGCAGAACCCCTTTGCGATGGGCACACATGCACAGTAACTCCTTTCCCCACTGTTCAAAATATGGGACAGCGCAGGGGAAAGGGAGGAACAAGCGCTAAAATACGAAAAATCTTGGCCAATACGGGATACTTGACAGGTATGTTCTATTTACGTATTTACTTTTTCAGCCCTTGATGAGTGTGACTAGCTGATTGTCAATGTAAAAGTAGAATCTTTTTAGTAGTGGATCCCCGTTCATACAATGCTCACCCTTTACAGATGCAGGAATCACTACTGCTTTTATCATTCAAAACAGCATTGTGAAATATGGCTGTACATTTTTTAATTTTTGCATTAAAAGTGGAAGTTCATCCCAGATAGGAAGAATATAAGTCAAATAAATAAATAAATAAATATTTTTTAAATAAAAAAAATGGGCTGCAACTCATATGATACTTCCTCATTTGCTATGCTAAGGCTGTAGTCCAAAAACCTCTTGGAAGACCAGAGTTTCTGATAATTTCAGATCTTGCCAGCCCGGTGTATTTTTTTTTTGGACAGAGACAGGTGAGATGAGTTCCAGCTAATACAATCCAGTAAAACTGATTGACAGGAGACTGAAGACAAAGTCATTTCTTCACACAGTTTGTTTCTGGAACCCACATTCATGAGATGGGATCATACCTGTCAACCTTCCTGAATTGGCCGGGATTTCATGGTTTTCGGCGCCGATTTGCGCCATTTCCCGCCCCGCGCTGCCGAAACCCTGGAATTTGGCAGCGGGCAAAGGAGGTACTGCACAGCCCTTCTCCGCAAGTCACTTTCTACGCATGCGTAGAAGGCTTTTACGCTTGCATAGAACCCTTTTACGCTTGTGTAGAAGGCTACGCCGCTTGCGTAGAAGGCTACGCAAGCGTAAAAGGGTTCTATGCAAGCGTAAAAGCCTTCTACACATGCGTAGAAGGCGACTTGCGCAGAACCGTTGTGCACAGGTGCCGGATTGTCTGGAGCCGCGGTTGACAGGTATGGATGCGATAACAATAGCCACCAGTTTAGATGGCTTTGAAAGAGGATTAGGAAGATGGATGTTATATACATAAACTAGCAGATTTTGCCCGGCGGTGCCGGGCTGTTTTAAATGGTTTTAGAAGGTTTTTTTTCTTAAGGTTGGTAAAGAGCCGAGCTGTTTTAAATTGTGTTGTAAGGGATAATTTTTTTTTGGTAATTTATGTAAAAAAGAGGTGTGTTGGTCCTCCCCCCCACCCCCCCGCAGGACACCCTGTTATTAAAGAGAAGAAACCTAGCTCTTCTCTTTTAAAACAGAGTGTTTGGGAGGGAGGTGTATTTGATCTCCTCTTCCTGGTCCCCTGGGTTTGGTAGGGTTGGGGGGACAAAAGGGGTCTGTCCCCCCAATCCTTCCAGAGCCAGGGGACCCAGCAGAGAAAGGATCGTTCCCCCCCAAAAAAAACACTCCGTTTTTAAAGAGAAGAAACCAAGTGGTTTCTTCTCTTTTAAAATGGAGTGTGTGTGTGTGTGTGTGGGGGGGGTGTATTCGATCTCCTCTCCCTGGTCCCCTGGGTTTGGTAGGGTTGGGGGGACAAAAGGGGTCTGTCCCCCCAACCCTTCTGGACCCAGCACCTTTCATTGCCTCCCTCACCCACCCCCTCACCCTTACCTAACCCTTATCTTTTCCTGGCTCCCTCCAGCTGGGTCTTTCAAAGTCTTTCCCTCCGGCTCTCAGCGCGCGTTCCCAGCCTCCTCTGTGCTCGTATTCCTCAGCCTGATTGGCTGAGGGGTTGCACAGTGCAAAGGACGCTGGGAATTGAAGTCATTTTTCTTTGTTCACGTTCGGGGGCTCCTGCCCCACTGCCACATTTCTCAACCCGACAGTTACCTGCGAACCCGGTTCGGGTGAGTGCAGGGAGGCTCGGTCGGGGCTAGTGGGGCCTGGTGCAACATCCTTTGTCACATTCCAACGGTTAACGCACAGATTTATAGGTATAGATGTCTGTGGCGACTAGCCCTATCTTCATGATCAAAGGAATCATGATTTATTTGAACGCTAGTTGCTGAGGAACAGATATAAGAAGTACTTTCATATCTTACATCCAGAATGGGTAACTTGTGGCCCTAAAGACGCTGTTGGATTGCAGCTCCCATAAGCACTCACCATGTGTTATGCTGGCTAAGGATGATGGGAACTGCAGTCTAACAAGATCTGGAAAGCCACAAGTTGTCCACCCATGGACTATATGCAACCTTAATTTGTAATTATAATCACACGCTACCCCCTGTCCCATTGAATATAGTGGGAATTAACTTTTCATCAGCCCTGCAGACGAATGCTCTGCTTGCATGCCTGGAAAATTAGATTTCTCTCCCTCTCCTACTCATAAAAAATCCACATCCTTCTTCTTAAGATTGCTTACAATATCTATTAATCTGAACGTGCGGTGTCTCTATTCTGTCTTTTCTTCTTTAGCATCATGACTGGAAGGCACTGTGGAGCTATTCCTTTGTTAACAGATTTTCTTTGCTATAAGGAAAGATTCAAAAAACAAGGAAGAGCTACAAATCAAAGGCAATGTTGTTTGGAACTGTAAACCTCTGTGAATGAAACACTGCTAATTCAAGATAAAAGACTCTCCTAGAAGGTCTTCATAAACAGGGGGGGAAATCCCATAGGTATATCATCCATGAGTAGAAACAAAATTCTGGCTCAGGTAGTATTTTTATTGGGTCACTAAAATCTTAGGGACAAGGCAGGCTTTAAGCTGCTCCAGAGTTTCTTTTCAGAAGTTTTAAAAGTGGCGAACTAAGTTGGAGCGTTTGTTTTTTCCTTTATCCCCAAATTTTATTCCATAAATGCCTGTTGAAGGGGAACAAGATTTCTAGGGAACTGAAAATGTTTCCTTGTTTGCAAAGTCCAGAATACAGTCCCAGTAAACAGAAAAATATTCCCTATTTCAGGCAGATCAAAAGGCTAATTTAAGCGCTGGGTGACCACAGCAGATTTTCCAGGCAGGGGAAGAACAAAAACCGCACAGTGAAATTTTCGCCTCATTCTCGCCTAACACATCTAGCATGTATATTAAAATAGCAAATAAAGACAGGAAGGAGTGCCTGCCTCTGCCTGTTTGAGGACACTTTATGCATTTAGACCAGGAGTTCTCAACCTTTTAAAGCCGGAGACAGGGTCATGCTCCCTCAGACAGTTTCGGGGGGCGGGGGGCCATTTTGCCCTTCCTCCACCACATGGCAATTCCACGTGTGATGGAGGTGGTGGGGAGGCCACATGAAATGGTGCTGTGGGCCACATGCGACTCACGGGCCACAGGTTGAGAATCCATGATATATCAAGACTTACAGGGGGCGTGGCTAGGGTGATGCCGGAGTAGCACGTAGTTCGATCAGCTCGCGCTTGAATGTGGAAATAAATGAGATTTTACACTTAAATCTGGGAATTTAATCTTTGGAGATAAAACCACGGAGCCTCGGAAGTGCTTGCTACAATCGTTATAAAGTGGAAGTGGCATCGGAGTTGGAGTTCAGCGGATAGGGGGGTGAGTGAGGCGCGGCGCAGGCCGCGCTAAACGAGCCGCTCGGGGCTGGACGAGGCCTGATGCTTGTAGTTTTTTCGGGCTCCAGTGGAAAAAGCGGGTTAAACAACTGGGGCCGGTGGAGGACGGGCCCCGAAGATTGAGTCCGGGAGCTGCAAGAAGGTAAAGAGGGGAGGCGGAGGTGGTATTTGTGAAAGAGAAGGATGGGAAAGACAAGAGGAGTAATGGCGACGAGAGGAGAAGGAATCGAAACTTAAAGAGGGAAAGAAAGGAATGTAATGGCGCAACAATGTTTATAAAGTTGTAGCTCTGAAAGTGAAAGCGCGAGAAAGTGAGGAAAAGAAGTCAGGCGGACGTGAGGAAAGGACTAAGAAATAATAATAAGAGAACAAAGAGGGTTCTCGCCTGAAAGCCGTTGCCGCTGTTTGGATCTTACAAAGATTTTTATTTTTTATTTTACTTTGACTCTTACTTTTGCTTCTTCTACTTTGGGAAAGTTAATATGAGTTCCCTTTCTATTTTTGGATTGTGACTGTCCCCTCATGCTGGCGGAACATTGGTGGAGTATAAGTGTCGGCAGTTTCCTCAGTCTGTTTTTTACCTTGCTTTGACGTGTTGTCTTTTTCCTTTTTCCCCCCTGGATCTTCACCTTCCTTGGAATATTTACAATTGGGGAATTGTTTTTTTTTTACTGTTATTTACACAATTGGATTACAAAATTAAGAAGATTTGGAGTATAACAAGAGCAAAATACGGATATAAAATTCAACACTAATGGATTGGTTCTGGTCTAGATTTTGACTGCAATTGTTAAGAATTCTGGAACATTTTCAAGGAAAGCGTTGTGGGGGATCAAAATCAATTTCTGCATTGAAGCTATTATTTGATATTACAATGGATAAGGCTGCAAGGAGCAGGGAAGAGGAGGAAGAAGTTGTGAAACCAAAAAGAAAGGGCAAAGCAAGGGATGTGGAACCTCCACCATCATCTTCATCATCGCCGGAACCTGCATTTGACCAGACTCAAATTATGGTGGAACTTGGCAAATTATTTCAAAAAATTGATAGGATGGATGAAGCGAGGGTAAAGGATAAAAATGAAATGTTGGATAAATTGACTGGATCGATCACTGACCTTTCTAAAAACATTGACTTAAATACTCATAAGTTAGAGGGTACTGTTAAGTTGATGCAAAATGAAATGAAAACGATGAAAGGGGAAATGAAAGAGATACAAGGGGAGGTGAGAGAAAATAAGATGAAAATGGAGGAGCAAGCGAAAAGGATTGATGCAATGGAAGAGATGATGAGAAAGCAGAATATTCTGATACGTCATGTGATTCAAAGATCTCCAGACCAGCTAAGAGATAGAAATGTAAATTGGTTAAATAATTTGAATATGGGGAAAGTGTTTGTTAATGAGGACATTGCAAGTGTCTACAGAGTGGGATCGAGAAGGGAAAAAAGTGATTACAGGAATGTTTTGGTTAAATTTGCAAATTGGGGGGATAAATTGAAGGTGATGGCTTTTCTCAAACAAGCTGGAGCTTTGAAAATTGATGGAGTGGATGTGGAGGTATATAATTATATTCCAATTAAGGAATGTGAATGGAGATACAAAATGAAACTAGTGACAAAAATTCTGATTAAAAAAGGGATAAAATATAATTGGAGATTCCCACAATAGTTAAGATTTTTTTATGATAAAAAGATGCAGGTGATTGACGAAAGAACTGATGCTTTGGAATATTTGACTTTACTTGATTTGGTCAGTACGGGTTCAAATGAATGGTTGGAGTTAAGGAAGGGTCTGTTGGCGTCAGGAGGGATAAAAAGAGACTACGGCGGAACGGATGAGGGAGGCGGAGCAGGAGGAGAACAAATGGGAGCGGAGGGAGAATTGTCTTTGATAATGGTGGAGGAGGAGTCAAGCAAAGGTTAGAGAGGGAAAGGAGAAGAAGGGAGAAATGTTAAAGGCAAAGTGGTTATTTACAATGGTTCTATTTTTAAAATGTGATAGTGCGCTGGAGCTTTAATTATGAGGTTTATTAGGTTCATCCTACCCGTTTCCCCCCTCCCCTCTTTGGAGGACAAAGGCATTTTTTTCCCTCTTCTTTTTTTGAAGGAAAAAGCGGGGAGGTTGTTAATGAGTGTTTTATGTTTGGTTTTTATTTTGTTAGGTTAATTGGTAGCACGCCCAATGGAGAGATCAGGAGGGATAAAAGTGGGGGACAATTTAAATCATAAGAGCGATAAAGTTATTAACATGGAATGTGAAAGGTACAGGATCTCAGATTAAGAGGAGGAGGATAGAATCAGCTCTGAGGAGGGATAGACCGGATATAGTTTTTTTTACAGGAAACTCATAAGAAATCTCATGATACAAATAAAATTTTCTTAGATGATGAGGAAATAACATTGGTGAATATCTATGCCCCAAATGATCATCAAGGGGAATTTTTAGAAAAAATTCGTATGATGTTGGTAAAAGAAAAATCAACGAAGATGATTGTGGCTGGAGATTTTAATTTAGTAAAATAAAATTTGGATTGCACAAACTGATCAAGAAGTGGAAAAGGGATTAAAGGTCGAATGTTGGATAATTGGATGGCTGCTTTAGGTTTGAAAGATTCTTGGAGAGAATTTAAGGGTACAGAAAGGGTATACTCATATTTTTCGCACATTTACAACTCTTATTCTAGATTAGATTATATATTTGTAACTGAAAATTTGATTAAAAGTTTGGAGGAAATGGAAGTGGGAATATTTAAGGAATCGGATCATGCTAAGGTGATATTGGATTAAAATTACGGAATGAGATTAGACCAAGGAGAATTTGGAAATATGATGCAAACTTATTTAGAGACCAAAAGTGTAAAGAACAAATTACTAAGAATTGGAGTGAAAGTTGGCAATGGAACGATAATGGGGAGGTAGAATATAATGTGGTCTGGGATACCATGAAGTCGATTTTTAGAGGGGAGTGTATAAAGATGGCTAGTAATAGATATAAAAATTACAAGTTAGTACAGGATAAGCTTGAAAAAGAGATAAAGTTGTTACAGGAGGAACATTCAAAAACAAAGAATAAAAAAATCTTTGCTAATTTATTAAGATTAAAGACTGAATTGGCAGGTAAAGAAATAGAAAAGGTGAAAAGAGAATTGGTTTATTTAAAAAGGGAATATTTTGAATTTAGCAATAACAATTCAAAACTTTTAGCAAAAGCAGCAAAGGATAAAAGGGAAAAGAGGGAAATTGCAGTTTTGATTAATGATCAAGGGATAAGATGTAATAAAATAAAGGACAAATGTAAAATTGTGAAGGATTTTTATCAAGCCCTTTATGCAAGAAAAGATATAGATGAGGAGAAACTTAAAAAGCAATTAGAAAAGCAAATAATTAGTGGAATAAAACTGGAACATAGGGATAGTATGGAAGAATCAGTGACAGAAAAAGAAGTAAAAGAGACAATTGCCAAATTGAAGTTGGGAAAAGCCTCCGGAGAAGATGGATTGCCTGCAGATTTTTACAAGGAATTTGGTGATATTGTGATACCAAAGCTTGTAAAACTATATAATTATATATTAGATGGGGGGCTAATTACGACTTCATGGTGCCGGACCACAATTGTACTTTTGCCAAAATCTGGAAAGAATTTAGAGAAAGTAGAATCTTATAGACCCATCTCATTGATAAATCAAGATGCCAAAATCTTCACAGCAATACTTGCTAATCGATTGAATATTTTCATGGGGGAATATATAAATGTTGATCAAGTGGGGTTTTTGAAAGGAAGACATATGGCAGATTTGACCAGAAGAGTAGTTGATTTAGTTGATACGGTGAGTCAAACAAAAGAAAAAGTGGGATTAATATCTTTGGATATATTCAAGGCATTTGACTCTTTACAATGGATTTCAGTTAAGGAAATAATGAAAAGCTATGGATTTGGGGTCAAATTTAGAAGGGCAATTGGTCAATTATATCAGCAAGGAATAGCCACTGTCAGAGTAAACGATGAGGTTACAGACGAGGTTAAGTTGCAGGCAGGTACGAGACAGGGTTGCCCACTATCTCCAATATTGTTTATAATGGCAATGGAGTTATTAGCAAAAGCTATACGAGAGGAAGTAAAAATAGAGGGTATTATGGGGAATAAGATAAGTATGTATGCTGATGATACTTTGATAATTGTAAAACAACCAGAGAAGGTAATGAATAGAATTCGGCAACAATTAAAGGATTTTGAGGATATTACTGGGTTGAAAATAAATTGGGATAAATCGGAAATGATGCTTTGCAATATGGATGAAAATGATCAGAAAAAGATAAAGTTAATATTCAGGTTAAGAATAAGTTGAAATATTTGGGAATAATTATACCAAACAAATTGGAAGAGTTTAAAAGATTGAATTATGATAGTTTGAAAATTGAAATTAGGAATAAGATACAAAGTTTTCAAAAGTTGAAATTGTCTTGGTTTGGAAGAATTGCACTTGCTAAAATAATGTTGTTACCTAGAATAATTTTTTTATTTGATGCGTTAGCAATTCAATTGAAGGATAAGGAAATTAAGGAGTTTCAAAAATTGATTAATAACTTTTGCAATGGTGGAAAGAAATCTAGGTTACCAAAAAGGTTATGGTATTTACCGCAGAAAGAAGGCGGGTTGGGAATGCCGAATTTGATTGCATACTATCGAGCGTTTCAAATTAAGAATGTTGTGAAAATCTTGGCAAGGGAAAAGGTAATATGGGAGGAAATTGAGATGAGGGACTATAAATATTTGGGTAAAATGGTCTTTTTAGGAGGCAAATTGGGAAAGGTAATGACTAAGAATATTATGATGAAAGGATTAATGAATGTATGGAAGAGGGTAGAAAAGGATTTGGTCCCAAATGTCTCTCCAATATTGGAAATATTAGATATGGCGCATTTTCCAATTAATATAAATGAGGAGATAAAGGAGATTTTGAGGAAGAATGAGATTATCCTGTTGAAGGACTGGTTTCGGATATGTAGAGACGAAGCTAGTAGGGAAAAATTGTTTGAGCAATTAAAAATTAATTGGTTTCAAAGATTGAGGATTATTAAATGGAATAGTAAATATATGAGTGAATATGATTTGGAAAGAGAAAGGATGGAATTTGAAGAGCTGATTCTAAAAGTTAGAAAAGGTGATATAAATATTAAGGGATTAGTTAGCAAATTGTATATAATATTAAATAGGGATGGTGATCCACAAGAGGATTTGAAATTAAGGTGGGAACAAGATTTGAATATAAAGCTAGGAAAGGATATATGGAGAAATAAATAGAAAAAGAGGATTATGAGAACTATGTCGGTCAGAATAAAGGAGCATAATTTTAAAATGTTGTGGAGATTGTATGTGACCCCAGTGAGGTTACATCAAATGGATAATAAAAAGGATAAAATGTGTTGGAGATGTAAGGACACTATCGGATCGTATGAACACATGTGGTGGAGTTGTAAAGTGGTTAAAGATTTTTGGAATAGAATTGAAAAAGAAATTGGAGAAATTCTGGGTAAGATGGTAAAACTGGGATCAGGTATCACAAACGTGGAAGGTATTAATTTAAATAAGGATAAGAAAGAGCTATTAGAAATAATGATTACAACTGCTAGACACTGCATAGTTAGACATTGGAAAAATGATGTAATTATACAAACTGAAGAGTGGTACAAAGAAATGTGGAATTTAGCTTTGAATGACAAACTGACTTGGGAGATAAAGAAAAAGAGAGATAATCTGAAAGAAAACAGATTTTGGGATATTTGGAAACCTTTTGTGGATCACTCCCTTATGGGTGATGAGAGAAATAGACCTGTACTTGAGCAAATGGGATTTTGGGATTAAGCTAATGAGATATTCTGATTTCTCCAGGGCATTGTAAATAAACACAGGGTGATTTATTATTTGCATTTATACATTTGTATTCCTATTCATAATGGTATTAAATGTTTCACTTGAAAATGAGTTTCAGAGAGGGGAATTAAGGTTAGGGAATAAATTGTAAGTAATAAATCAAGAGATTGTATCTATAAAGATGGATGTTAATTACCAGGATAGGTGTACACCTTTTTGGTACTTTGTATATGAATTTTTTGTTTCTTAAGTATTATGTTGTATAATTTTGTATTGTGTTTTCTATTTTAAACTTATATATATAAACTTACAAAAACAGGATTCCCAATCAAAGATTACACAAAAAGTACATTTTAGACCAGGAGTTCTCAACTTTTTAAAGCCGGGGGCCGAGTCATGCTCCTTCAGACAGTTTCGGGGGGCCTGGCGGCCATTTTGCCCTTCTTCCACCACATGGCACTTCTGGTTGTGGTGGAGGTGGGCCACATGAAATGGTGCTGTGGGCCACAACCGGCCCACAGGCCACAGGGTGAGAATCCTTGATTTAGACACTGTGGTTCGGAAGAGTGCCGGGAATGCAAAGAAATGTAGCTAGCTGCCCTGGGGGGAAAAAACTGCCACAGGCCCACATTTCAGACATTTTTAGCCCAAATACTGCTCTAACCTGGCCACTGCTTGGCAGAATTGCGGGTTCGACACCCTGACTCCACGTGGGAACTATGTACCCCATTTTGGCTTGTGTTCCCGGGAACCGGCATGGGAGCGCCTCCCTGACAGCACTAAAGGGCTGAAACAGCTGCTCAGAGGCGACTCAAGAGAGGCAGGGAGTCCAGGTCTAAGCAAGTCAGTGGGGCTGACCTCGTGCGTTAATATGTATTAACGTGGGTAAAGTTCAACTAGAGCCGTGATGGCGAACCTTGGCACTCCAGATGTTCTTGGACTTCCAATTCCCAGAAGCCCAACCCCCCTGTGGATCCACACAAATGGGTTTACTGCAATACATCCGGCCGCGCTGCCCTCGTCACTCCCGGAAGCGGAAGTAAAACGCTTCCGGGAGCGACGAGGGCAGCGCGGGCCGGATGAATCGCAGTAAACCCATTCTTGTGGGTTCACAAGGTGCATGGGCTTCTGGGAATCGAAGTCCAAGAACATCTGGAGTGCCAATGTTCGCCATCACGGAACTAGAAATTGGAAACGCTTTAAAAAGCAACACTTCCTAAACCCCTCAGCCGCGGGGCATTCTGGGAGTTGTAGTCCGAACTGGGCGGCTTCTGGGCTGTGTGTGAATCACGAGCCCGGAGAAGAGGCGACTCCAAGTCCCCGTCCATTTTAAGGCACTTCAGTCCCCGGGCGTGGCCGCGGTTTGCACACGGGCTCTTCCCCACCTCCGTTTGCTCGCGGGAGGTTGGCCGCCGTCTCGTTCCTTCTTCCCGTTTCGCTTTCCTTTACGTTCCGCGGACAGGGGGGTTTCCTCGGGGCGTTTCGGGCTCGGGCGTCGCAGCAGCCAAACTCACGGGCAAGTACGTTAGTTGCAAGTGCCATTCAGTGGTTCGCTTTACCCTACCTTCCTCCCCCCCACCATATTGCCACCTGGGTGCCCAGCGGGGCACTGGACCCCTTAGAGCAGGGGTGCCCAAACTACGGCCTGGGGGCCGGATCCGGCCCCCCATGCCAACTCATCCGGCCCACGAAGCCCTCCCGTATGGGCGCGTTTTACTTCCGCTTTCAGGAGCGACGAGGGCTTTGTGGGCTGGACGAATTGGTGTTGGGGGCCGGATTTGGCCCCCTGGCCATAGTGACCAGCTCCCTGAACCACATGACCGGCCCAGCGGCTCAAAAAGTTTGGGCACCCCCGCCTTAGAGGGCTTGGCTGTGCCAACCTGGAAACCGTAATTACCATACGGTGCTGCGCAAAAATTACAGGGTTTGCGCATGCACAGATCCATTTATGTGCGTGCATACTGGGCGGACATTTTCTTTGAATATTTATGTGGGAAGAAAACAGAAATAATCTTTTTTTTAATCATTTTTACCCAGGACGGAACTGGAAATAATCTTTTTTTTAATTATTTTTACCCAGGACGGAACCGGAAATAATATTTTCCCCCCATTTTTACCCAGGACGGAACCGGAAATAATCTTTTTTTATTTTATTTTTCCAAAATTACTGAAAATTACCGTACATCTCTGTACGGTAGTCGTACATCGTGCCAAATTACCGTACTGTAATTACCGTACAGGTTGGCAACGGCGCCTGCCCAAACCTTTCGGGCGTGGGCCAGTCGTGGTTCAGCAGAAATAAAACGCACCTTGCAGTCTGTGTTTTGCAACAGAATGAGATAGATTTTAGGATGTCGTTTTCTCTGCTTAAACCAGGGGTGACCAAACTATGGCCCCTGGGCCAGATCTGGCCCCTGATGCCAATTCATCCAGCCCATGCCGCCCTCATTGCTCCCCGAAACGGAAGTAAAATGTGTATGGGCGTGTTATACTTCCGCTTCCGGGGCGACGTGAGTTGCAATGTATACCAGCTGCTCTTGAGACTGAGACCTGGAGTTAGTAGAACAGTTCAGGAAGACATTCCTTGCACAAACCAGTGTTCTGCTGTTTCTCTTTGTGATCCTGATTACTCCTTGGATACTCTATTATCCTGTTAGACTCAAAGCTTACTTGTGAATACAGTACTGGGAAGAGAATAGGTAAATGTGATGGAGGTCCCAATGCAGGGATTCTCAACCTGCGGCCCATGGGTTGGATGCAACCGCGGCACCATTTCATGTGGCCCCTCACTGCCTCCACCACACCCGGAAGTGCCATGTGGCAAAATGGCTGTCCAGCCCCGAAGCAATCTGAGGGAGTGTGACCCGGCCCCTTGCTTTAAAAGGTTGAGAACTTCTGTCCTAATGCAACATCCTTTCACTTGTAGCACTTTCCAGCCTTAGAAATGGCATAGTTATACATGATGCTTTCTCAGCATAGTCGTAATTGGAGCAGTGTAGTTGAGTTTAAAAAGGACACAACAGCTGAGAGCCTGTAGTTGAATCTAGCAAAGTACAACTAGAGTCCTTTGAATTGCTGAGTGTTTGGTGAGTCATTTGCTCCATAAAGTCCATTGATTCTTTGGGCCTACTCTAATTGCAACTTGTTACATTAAGGAACAATGTTACAAACATAAACTTGTGTTTTAAATGTTTTAATTATACAGTATATGTACAGCATGCAAATAGGCAACAAGTTAGCTTCACCCACTGCTTTCTATGCATTTAAATGCACATCTCTGGAACAGGCATGTGTACAGCTACATTCCTTTGCACTTCTACAGTTCATATATGAATTGTATGTGCATATACTTGCTTTTATGAGGCTACATATACAGTATACAGCCTGTATAGTAAAGGTAAAGGTTGTCCTTGCTCGAAAGCCAGTCATATCCGACTCTAGGGTTCAGTGATCATCTCTGCTTATAGCCAAAGAGCCAGCACTGTCTGCGTATGCAGATGTCTGTGGACATGTGACAGGCATGACTAGACACGAGTGCACGGAATGTTTACCTTCACATCAGAATGGTACCTATTTATCTACTTGCAATTTCTTTCTTTCGAACTGCTAGGTTGGCAAGAGCTGGGACAGAGACACAAGCTCACTCTGTCATGCAGCACTCGGGTCTTGAACTGCTGACCTGCCAACCTTCCAGTTATCAAGTTCAGCGTCTTTACTACTAAGCCACCACAGTCCCTCTCATAGTTTGTATACAGAAGTGCAAAATATGAATGCTTTCTGTCTTAATTTACTCTTGTTGCATATGTTTGGTTGTAAGGATAATGCTATAGCTGTCTATTCAGAAGTCTTTCTATGTGTGACCAAACAAGAAAGAGACTGAATTCACAATGACTGGCAGATTTATTTACAAAACCAGCACATATTATGTGCTGTAGGTTGAAGTCTATAGGGTTCAGTTTGGTCACATTACAATTTCAGCCTACTTTTCACTGGAGGTTTTGTTGATTTTAATCTGTCTTTCTTGGGGTTTGGTTTGGGGTAGATCATGTGTTCAGGCCTGCTAGAGAACTATGTGGCTGCAATGGTCCTGAGTGCAGCGGGAGATGCCATGGGCTTTTGTAATGGAAAATGGGAGTTCCAGTGTGATGGTGAGAAGATTCACCAAGAAGTGGCTAAAATGGGCGGTGTGGCCAAAATCGATGTGGCAGGCTGGAAGGTCAGTGATGACACCGTCATGCATTTGGCTACTGCAGAAGCCCTGGCAGCAGCTGGGAATACATCGGATTTAACCTACTTGTATAAACTTATTGCAACAAACTACAGGGACTGCATGGATGACATGGTGGGAAGAGCTCCAGGTAATTATTGTAATTGTTTTATATTATTTTTACATGGTAGGAATTGTCAAATGGTTGTATTTTTCAAGTGTCATGCATTGCTGGATGTATTTAGATTGGAACCAGTTATTTTCCCAGAAACTTACTTTAATCTTTATAAATATCCCATGATCAGCTCTGTTTAATGGTTTGCTGCTGGCAACTGCTAATAAAATATTTTAATCACTTGCGTTTTCCAGTGAGGCTTCAGTAAAGCAAGCATGGTACCAACTTATTTTTCCTAGGTGCTATTAAACTGTAGTTCCCATCATCCTTTACCATTGTCTATACTAGATTTAGTTGATGGAGGTTTCTGTCCAGCAACATCTGGAGAGCTACAAATTACCCACCCCTATATTAAAAGCAGCAATTCCAACTTTTGTTGAACCACAGGCCCCATCGTCCCCAGCTGTTTGGCATGGTGAATACTATAATCTAACACACTGGGTGGGGGCCAAGATTGGGAAAGGCTGGTGTAGGAATAAGAGAGACCTGAATGAAGCATTTATTTGGTACATATTCACTCAGACTTCTGGTGTTTTTTCTCCCTGAAGAAGTTCAGGATGGTTTACAGTGGTCTTTCCTTCAAAGCTTAGACCCGTGATGGTGAACCTTTTAGAGACTGAGTGCCCAAACTGCAACCCAAAACCACTTAATTATCGCAAAGTGCCAACACAGCGACAGGAAAGGAAAGAAATGCTCCCATTGGGGTGGTGGGCAGAGGGGTGGGGTGAACTGGGCTGAGGGGAGGGAGAAAGCGCTCCCATTGGGTTTCTGGACAGAGGGGCGGGGTGAACTCTGTGTTGGGGAAGGGAGGAAGTGCTCCTATTGGGCTGCCTGGCAGAGGGGCAGGGCAAACTATGCTGGGATGACTTCATGGGTGCTCACAGAGAGGGCTCTTTTTTTAAAAAAATTTTTTTTATCATATAAAATACAAAACACAAATACAAAATTATACAACATAATACTTAAAAAGAAGAAGTAATAATTCATGTACAAAATACAAAAAACTTAAAAATAATAATACCAAAAAAGAAATGTGTACACCTATCCTGGTAATTAACACCCGTCTTTATAGCTACAATCTCCAAACTTATTACTTTCAATTTATTCTCTAATCTTGATTCCCCTCTCTAAAACTCGTTTTCAAGTAAAACATTTAATACCAATTTGGATAGTTATACAAAAATGTAAATGCAAATAATAAATCACCCAGTGTTTATTTACATTGCCCTGGAAAGCTCAGAGTATCTCATTAGCATTAATCCCAAAATCCCTTTTGTTCAGGTACAGGTCTATTTCTCTCATCACCCTTGAGGGAGTGATCCACAAAAGGTTTCCAAATATCCCAGAATCTATTTTCTTTCAAATTATCACAGAGAGGGCTCTGAGTGCCACCTCTGGCACGCGTGCCATGAGTTCGCCACCACTGGCTTAGACCTATCCTGTAACCTTCATGGGGTTGACAGATTGTAGTGCTCCTTCCATACAAAGATTTGACCCTGGTTCTGATGTGGCCACCCTCAAACCCACTATCCTATTTTGGGCTGACCTTTGAACATACATATAAAGCAGGATGTGCATCCTACAGAGGATTCCTTATCATTTGTGGAAGTTGGTGGCTTGCTTTCATGTCTACTACACTCTTCTTCATGGGAAACTCTCAGCCCCCAACCCCACTCTTCCCACATAATCCTCTTGTTCCCCAACCTAAAGTTCACAAAGCCTCTTTGTTTGGCTTACCAAAAAGCATGCAAGCTTTCAAGATGGCAGATTTCTCCTTCAGGCAAAATGTTGCAGACGTAAATCGGTGGGGTGGGGGTCTCCTCATGCCAAAAAAGTACATTTCTTGATGATTTCTTATTACTGATCCAAATTAGAGCAGGCCCATATTGATTAAGTTGAATTTAAGCAATTCTCGTATTGGATCACTAAAGAATTGAACAAACAGCTAGCTTCCAATATAAATCTGTCTTCCTCAGGCTATGCACCAAAACATTATGGTGCAGATTCAACATTATTTGGTGTCTGGAGGATTTTGAAAAAGATGTTCCTTTCTTCACTTCTTATTTCAAAGTAGTTTGCTTCTGTTTGAGAATTAGAAAGTAAAAACAAAACAAAACACTAGGACAGACTGAGATTTTTATTTTAATCTAAAGTAATCCATTTGAATTAAGATAACAGTTCTAATTAAGAACTGTTCCCTCTTTCATTTTCCTTTGCTTTTGTCCCCTTTGCTATGTCTTTTATCATTATGTCTGTGGGAGAGTAACTTGTCAGTGTCTGGAGCAGAGTAGTTGGGACAATCTGAATGTAATTTTTCCACAGATCTCTGAATGTTGAGCATTTTGAACAGCATTAGAACCAAGTGTGCCAAGGTTGATAAGCAGCTCAAAATGTGATCTGATTGTGACATTTGTTCAGAATGAGATGGCTGAATCTTTCTATACAACCATTGCCATTTACTTTGGCGAGAAATTTTGTAATGTGTGAAAAAGAGAAACGTTGGCTGCATTGGGTTGGTAGTCTGTCATAGAAACAGTGAGTTGGGTCCAGCTTTACTCATTTTTAGCATGAATCCATTGAAATGAATGGTTCATGGGATAGTCATGGCTAGCTGAAGTCCCAATCAGTATGATACATTTGTATGCAGTGTACCTAATTCCAGTTAAGTCAAGAAGAATCATTGGGAAGATGTATTTGGCTGCTTCCATGATTGGTGGCTTTCTGTGGACTTGTCATCTTTTGCTTACTTGGATGCTAGCCAGATCCTGATGGCCACATTGGCAAAGTGGAACATTTTAAGTTTCCCTCAATGTGTCTTCTTTGTAAAGACATGATTTGAGGTTTTCATGTTTAAAGATGGCAGGTGTTAGGAAGCAGGAGTTTTGTGGCTTCCAAGGCCAGTCCTGGTGAAAACACAGAGCAGTTTTACAAGGTATGCAAACACTAGCCAGAGGTGGAATCCCTGGGACTGTAGTCAGTCTGTAAATCCCTTCATTCAAAAAAGTAGTAGACAAAAGTATGGTTTTAAACAAGCCAGGCTCTTCAACCGAGGTCTCAGCAGATGGGAGGTGATGAATGCTGTAGAAGACACCAAAACCAGATGTATTTATTATTGTCTCTAGTAATTCTGGTCAGCCTGCCAGGTTATCCTGCTATGGTAATAAAGTAGACCATACTGCCAGTGACTCAACACCGAGTGTCAGGTGGCAGTTAACTTATCTGACAACCCTGAGGACTAATGGCCTTGGGTACTGAAGTCCACTGGTAAGGGTAATGGACCCCAAATGGATTAAATCCCACTTGAATCCATCTTGATGGAGGGCAGCAGTTTCATTAATACTGGCCAGGGCTGATGAGGACTTTGATTGCCAAAAGGGCTCAGGACCAGAAAGTGACTCATGGAACTGGATCAGTGGTATGGGGGTCATGCTGCGATGCAGAAGGCAGATGAAAGGCCACTGCATTATATTTCTCAGGACGGTCTTCATGGCTGATCGTCATGATGATCGCCTATACTCGGATTCAGATAAGGCAGCAGCAGCAGAAGTAGTAGTTCTGGAATGGTTGTATATATTGTTCATAGCATGGTAACCGTCCAGCTGGCTATACAAGACACAACACAAGTGCTTTACCACTATTCTGCAGTTCTTTCCCCAAAAACTTTCCAGGTGCAGTGACGTCCATATAGTTTTAACAACTTTCCATGGGTGTGCTTGTTGCAACATCGTGCTGGCAGTCAGTGGCATCTTTCTGTTGAACTGAGCTGTGGAGAGGCTTGCAAAGCTGGAGATAACGATTTGCAAACCTGAGATTCTGAAGTGTGGAAGATTCTTCCTTTATGAGAAGGAAGGCAATGAGGGAATATCCTTATTCCCAGAATAGCTTTTGAACTAAGCTTTGCTAGTCGCCTTCACTTAGAGCAGGAGTTCTCAAACTTTTAAAGCCGGGGGCCCGGTCACGCTCCCTCAGCTTTGGGTGCTAGATGGCCATTTTGCTCTTCCTCCACCACATGGCACTTCCTGGTGTGGTGGAGGCATTGGGGGGGGGGGGGGGGGCACATGAAATGGTGTTGCGGGTTGCTTCCGGCTCACAGGCCGCAGGTTGAGAATCCCTGTGTTATAAAAATACTAACCCTTGTCCCTATTTTTTCCTCTTAAGTTCTATTTTGAAGAAAAATTGAGCTTTGTTGACGAGACTGGAAGTAGTTTGGGCACCTCTGTGGTAGATGATCTGTCAGTTTTGTGCTTCTTATTTAGTATTTGGTAATACAAAGGCCATGTTGTTTCCATTCCTGGAAGGACCTTCTGCCATTCTTCCTGATTTCTTGGAATAAAATTTCAAATTATTTTTGTGGGTGCACAGAAGCGATTTTTTAAAATCTCCCCAGATTAAGGGGCAGGTGGTCCTTTCCCCAACAGCTGTGATTTGTTTTTATCCCCATACTATTTAAACAGAGATTACTAGTTGATAATCATGGCCCGACTCTGGAGGATGACAGAGGAACCTGGCGCGCTGCGGTCCATGGGGTTGCTAACAGTCGGACTCGACTGTGTGATTGAACAACAGCAACAACCATGTCCCACTAAATTCTGTTTGGAATCACTTTCTATAGATTTTAGGGCAACAGCACCTGGCCTGTTTTAATGGAGCCAAACACAGAAAGGATCGTGGCTACCATGTGTATTACTGTCTGTCCAATGTTTTTCCCCTCTTTCTTAAGAATTCCACCAAAGATAATTGAGCACCACAAAGAAGGTCAAGAATATATCATGGAAATCACTATTTAAAATTCTGCTTTCTTTTTTAAAAAAAGAAACTTGTTTCTGGTTTCTGCTGTGAGGCATAAAGCATGGATATTTGTGGTGTTGCTGTTAAGGTCAAGCTCGTGCTATAAACACTAGGGGAGTCTCCCTTTTCAGGATCAATGCAGCAAAGATTCAGGCTTCAGTATGTGGATGAAAATACTAGCCTCTTCCTAGAATGCAGAGGTTCATGTTGAGGTGTTTCCATCTGCATAGTACTTTTGCTGAGTGTTTCAGTTCCTAAGATGTAAAAGCTATGATGCTGAAGTTGTTTGCATGAGCATACTATTATGTATGTGCTGGGACCTCTGTGATACAGTATTTTCAAATCTTGGTACAGTACTTTTCCTGAAATCTGGGCATCAACCTTCTCAGTATCACTTGTGGTATAACTTAGTGCTGAAGTAACGGTCTAGAAAGGAAGAGTAAATTATAGTGGAGTTTTGTGCTCTCACCTTGCTAAGTGTCCCCCCCTTTTTTTTTAATGTAAAGAACATAGTGAGTGTGCTGGAGGGATGCGTGTGAATCTTAGATGCCTTGCAGATGTTTTAAGGTTAGCATTCTGTGTATTCTAATAAACCCTCCTTCCCAAATTTTATGAGCTCCTAACATTAGAATATAAGAACCTGTCTCATTTCAAGTTAGGCTATTGGGTCATATATTTCAGTATGGTATATAGCCGTGATGGTGAACCTTAGCACTCCATATGTTCTTTGACTTCAATTCCCAGAAGCCCAAACCTCTGTGAATCCACACAAATGGGTTTGCTGCGATTCATATGGCCCGTGCCGTGCCACCCTTGTCGCTCCTGGAAGGGCGCATTTTACTTCCACTTCCAGGAGCGACGAGGGTGGTGTGGCGTGGTTTGGATGAATCGCAGCAAACCCATTCATGTGGATTCATGGGAGCTTGGGCTTCTGGGAAATGAAGTTCAAAACATATGGAGTGCCAAGGTTCGCCATCATGGCTATATAGCAGCTTTCCCAATTTAGTAGATTACAGATAGGTTGAACCAAAAACACATGACTCCCCACAAACCTTAAGAAGTTAGAAATTATTGTCCACTGCTTCTGGAAAGCACCAGGTTTCTGCAGGATTTAATGAAGATGTCTTCCCAAACATTACTGGGAAGACGGGGCTTGAACCTTGGACATTTGCAAGTAAAGCTTGCCTTCTCCCACTGTGATACAGCCCTTCCCAGGAATATTGATACTATGTTTTGTTGGCAGAATCTGGCAAAGCAGCCAGCCAAAACTGATTGTTAATAAATTAAGTCACCTATTCTCAAGCTGGCATTCTTCAGATATTTTGGACTATCCTTTCAGTTACCTGGCCATTGGTGAGCTAATGATGTTGCAGTGTGTCAAGTCATAAGCTGACTAAGGCTGCAGTCCTTTCTTACACAAACATGGGAAGAAGTCTCAGTGAGTACTGTGGGACTTCTCATTAGACCAGGGATTCTCAACCTGTGGCCTGTGGGCCAGATGCAGCTCATGGCATTGTCAGGGGAAAATCCCTAAAGGAAGATACTTTCATTTAAGTTACTTTACATGTATTAGGAAACACTGTAGTTTGATTTATTTCACTCTGGGCCTGAGTATCCTAACTTCAGCTAGAGCAGTGCTGAAGCCATTTTGCATACCAATGACGCAGGCACACTCCACAGATGGGCAGGTCATTAGCAAGACAAAAGCTTGCCAAGAATTCAAGGACAAATACTTGGATGTTAATCACATGAGAATGCCATCTTCCAGACATCTCAGGAGATAGCGAAGGTGGGGAAAATCAGGTAAGACACCTGCAGTTCTTAACTAGCTAGATCTCATGCCAAAGTAAGGCACATCAAATGAATCCTTGGGATTCTGATGGGAGGTGGACACCTCAAAATTGCCTATTTAAACTGGACCCCGTTCCTAGGTCGAGGGACAGCTTTTCCAAAGCTAAGGGGAAGTTCGGTTCATTTGATTTTAGATCATGCCTTGATCCATCCATGTCATTTTACAAGGGGGCAGACAGCCCACTTAGAATTTTATTTTGCATCTATTACTTATGTATCCAAAATAGCCTAGAAACTTTATTAGAAGAACTGTTTCGTTTGTTATGCCTTTTTAGTCTGCTATAATAAAATATCCTGCTAGCTTGAATTTGCGAACAGCATCGTCTCTCCTACAATAAGGGAGTGAAATAGCAGAAAGGAGATAAGGGTGAGAAGAAAGGTTTTATTCTTAGAAGGCCTTATCCTATGGGGTGCATCAAAGCCAGAAGAAGACTTTCGTTTCTCCAAGGAAAGAGCTGAAGACCAGTCCTGTCCGGTTTCTCCTTGAAGGTAAACTGCACCACACCCCTTAGGACCTACAAGGGCCAACCCTCCTCCGTGTTTTTATCTCAAAGTGGTGGTGGCACCTAATGGGACAATTTCTAATTTGCCAATTTAGAAGTGCTACCCGATTCCTGGTATACCCCAGGGTCGCCGTTTTATGAACCAGTTTAGAACTAGGCAAAGAGGTCAGTGCAGCCCGCCACCCACCTGGCGCACCCTGCAAACCTCTAATGCCACGCTCGCCGGTTCCGTGACCCGAGGCATAATCGAGGTCGCGAGGAGGACCTTGTTTCGCCAGCCCTGTTCGCGACAGGCACCATTTCATGTGCCCCCCCACCTCTACCACACCTGGAAGTGCCATGTGGTGGAGGAAGGGCAAAATTGCCATTTGACCTCCAAAGCTGTCTGATGGAGTGTGACCTGGCCGCCGGCTTAAAAAGGTTGAGAACTCCTGCATTAGAGATAGAGGATTGCTTTATGAGAATATTCTTTTCTCTTGCATGGACAGATGTTTGTGAACTGAGATATGGATATTAATGTGGGAAACATTCTACGTTTGCACAGGAGAATCAAAGCCTATATGTGAAGCTCAGAAGAATGCAATTCACTTTTTTTCAACTCCTTCTCCCAGGCAAATCATATCTGCATGTGTATACTAAACTTGAAAGTCACTGTGGCTAATTTCACGTAATTGATGAGGTGTGGGCAGGAATTGTGACTATCATGAGACCCACACCGCACATTAGCAAGTACAGCTTCTACAGTTCCTCTTGGCTTGTGTAAACCTTGATAAGATTCTGTCTGATATATATAAAGAGAAAACAAGAAACTAACAGTGTTGGGGAGCCTGGAATACTTTGATAGTTTGTAAAGGCTGCTGAATTTGAGAGATGCACTTTGTTTAAACCTGCATTATTGTTTGCCCCTTAAAGGTACCAGCATACAGTAGGTTTAAAAAATACACCTCAGAGAACTTGAGTTCCTTATTCATCATTTGCGAAAGAAAAATGTGCTCACTGGAGCACAAAACCTATTTTATGAGTGAAACGATGAGTGAAACTTATCTACCCATTGTTTCAGTTTCTCTAGTAATTTTAATATCATAAAATGCAACCTGCTGGTACTTCCTATCAGAGGAGCATCCTCCTTTAAATCCTACAATAAGGATAGATCCATCTCGACTTCTCTGTTCCTGCAGTGTAATGTCTCATAAAGGTAAAGGTAAAGGTCACCCTTGCTCGAAAGCCAGTCATATCCGACTCTAGGGTTCAGTGCTCATCTCTGTTTCATAGCCAAAGTACCAGCGCTGTCTGCTTCTGCAGACGTTTCTGTGGTCATGTGGCAGGCATGACTAGACACCGGAGCACGCGGAACGCTGTTTACCTTCCCACCGAAGTGGTCCCTATTTATCTACTTGCAATTTCTTGCTTTCAAACTGCTAGGTTGGCAGGAACTGGGACAAAGAAGGGAACTCATTCCATCCTGCAGTACTCGGGTATCGAACTGCTAACCTCCCGCCTTCCAGTCAGCATCTTAGCCACTTGAGCCACTGCAGCCCCTGTAATGTCTCATAGCCCTTCTTTAATACAGATTTGTATCTGTTGTTGGGGCTTCCTGTTTATAAATAGGGAAAAAAGTGTCTGTTCTCAAAATTAGACCAGGGCTGACCCAGGATGGTTTGCTGTCTGAGGCAAAGGACAAGATGGCACCCTGCTACATTGTGTACACAGAAGATGCTTGGATAGGCAGTTGTATCTTCCTTCAAAAACACAAAGTGTGGTAGTGTCCCACCTCCACCACAGCCAAGGGCACACAGTCTTAAGCAGTGAAGGACAAGTTATGTGGCAGACAAAGCTTTGTCCTCCCAGAGACAGACATGGATGAGAGGCTTCCAGGGCTGCCTTCAAAATCTGCCACTTAGGTTGGTTGATTTAGTCTGTCTCTGTAAGGGACAACACACCCACATTATCCCACTATCACAGGACTCGTTCCACCTTACAGAGACCTGTACCCATTCAGGAAGGCCACACCATCTTTGTGCTGCTTCAGAGTACAGTAATTCCTTATACAAAGTCCGCTTCATACAAGATCAAATTCATACAACATCACCTAATTTCTTGAAAAAAGTTACCTCATACAAAGTCGCTTGATTTTATATGAGGCATTCAGTTTTTCACAGGTTGCATTGTGCCTGGGCAGTATAAAAGACAGGACACATGCGTGCATTGCTCTTTTGGGTTTTGCACAAGGCAAAGAGTGTTTAGGAGTGGTTTTGAGCGTGATTTTGGATTTTTTTGAATTTTTCATCAGAATTTTTAGAGCATTCCTGGGATTTTTGCAGCATTCTTCAGGTTCTTGGACAATCAGGGTTGTTTGACATGTTTTGTAATGTATTTAGCCTTTAGACAATGATTTCTTAAAGTGCTGTCAGTTTCCTGTCTGTTTCCTTGACTTTGCCCTGAAGTCTGTGCTGTTACAGTATAATGTATCTCTATGGAAATGACATTGTACGAGGCATCGTGGCAAGGATGAGGCATCGCTGCTAGGATTTGGACGTATGAGGCATTGCAGCAAGGATTTGGACGTTGTACGAGGCACCGCAGCAAGGATTTGGATGTTGCATGAGGCATCGTGGCTAGGATTTTGCATGCCTCATACAAAGTCCAAATCCGTATAAAGTCCAAACTTGTGGAACCAAGTTTGGACGTTGTATGAGGTATCACTGTACATGTAATCCAGGTTAGAGAAATCTATGATAGGTTTTAATCACTGACTGTTTATGCTTACAAACCAGCCAGATCAGGTAGGACATGCAGTGTGAATTAGTGAAATGTAGCATTGCCAATAAAGAAATAAAGGAACTGGAAATCTCATACCACCTTTTCCTGGATATTAACCAATACAATCCATCATTCCTAATTCCGTTCTCACAATTTTCAACCTGTTTTGACTATTTTCAAAAGTAATCTAACCACCTGGCTTGAAGGCCATTTCCTAGGTTTCTTCACCCCCTGCTAGAGGAGCAAAGAACTCAAAGGACTACTTTAACTCACTAAAAGCAAAGGTCCCATTTTAATTCATTTGAGTCTAAAGATACAGGCAACTCAGAACCAACAAGACCATGCTCTACTTCAGCAGCCTTTCCAACCTGATTTAGGAGGCTTTGTTTCATGTTTATCATGACATGAGAAGCCAGAAGTTATTTAGAAGAGGGATCTTCCCATGGTGGTGAATTAGAACAAATCATTTAAAGGTCTTGTGGTTTTGTGATTATTTATTTATATAGCAAAACATTGCAAAATATCACAAAACATAAATACAAACAATAAAATCCATTGTCCTCTGTCGGCACCACAGCTGGCCGTTAGCGAGACCCAGGGGTCGGAGCCCGGGGCTCAATGTCATTGACGGAGTCTAAAGCTCAACATCTTTGATGGAGCCTGAGGCTCAATGTCCTCGATGGAGCCCGGGGCTCAACGACCTTGATGGCATCTTTGGCTGCCTCGGGACCCTGGTGGCCCTTTATTCTCCTCCAGCATTGGTGTGGCCAGAGGGGAGGAGACGCGGCGCTCAGCCTCTTCGGCTGCCTCGGAACACCAGTGGCTCTTTATCCTCTGGCGTTGGCGTGGCTGAAGGGGAGGAGATGCGGCACTCAGCCTCTTATTAACAGCCAGCATGGGTTTCTTGATAACACTTTGTCAGATTTTTAAAAAACCAGTTACCACTTTGGTAGGTTGACTGAATTGACTGACTATGCTACCTTTCTCACAGGACTGGATATGGGAAATATGGTGGATGTTATATATCAGGGATTCTCAACTTGAAGCCTGTGAGCTGGATGTGGCCCATGGCACCATTTCATGAGGCCCATCACCACCTACCTCCACCACACCAGAAAGTGCCATGTGGTGGAAGAATGGCAAAATGGCCCTCTGACCCCTCGAAGCTGTCTGAGGGAGCGTGATCCAGCCCCCAACTTAAAAAGGTTGAGAACTCCTGTCATATACCTTGTTTTTGGCATGATCCCCAGTGATATTCTAGTGACCAGGCTGCTAAGATGTGGCCAGATCAAGCTATTGTTAGGTGGATTTGTGGCCTGTTGATGGGCTGCAGCCGAAGTTTGCTTCTCAGTGATTCCTAATCTTGCAGAGAAGTGAGAACTGGGGTGCTGCAGCATTCAGTCTTGGGTGTAGTATTGTCCAACATCGTATCTAAATTACTAGAATGAAGGAGTAGAGGTAATGCTCATCAAATTTATGGCTGACATCCAATTGAATGGTACTTCCAAAGACGTGATTCAACATGACCTGATTCAACAGAGGGGGAAAAAAGCTCTGCCTTTAAGCAGGGCAGATCTCAGGCTCAAGAAGAGAATGGCTTGGTAGTAGTATTGGTGAGAAGGAGCTAAGCTTTTAGCAGATGGTAGGGAATGTAATGCTGTTTTCTTTTAGTCCTGCCTTACCTATAGTACAAGAATATTGGTCAGCTGGAGTGTATTCAGAGGAAGGATGACCAAGATCTTGTAAGGGTTGGAAGCAGCTTTGCAAGAAATGATTGAAGGGGTTAAGTATATATGTAGCCTACAGAAGAGAAGATGAAGAAGCGATGTGATAACCATCACTGTCGCATGGAAGATGGACCAAGTATATTTTTTGTGGTTGCAGAACTGGGGCCTGATCTAGTAAATTCAAATTAAAAGAAAGTTTGCCTAAATATGACAGTAAGAACTGTTCATCAATGAATTACCTTGATTTGGAGGTAGACTCATCTTTATTGGAGTATTCTAAACAATATCATGTCAGGGATGCTTTATTTGTGGATTTCCTACTTCAACAAAAGGGTTAGATATTAATTAATTAATTTATTCACATTTATACCCCACCTTTTTGATGCAAGCACCACCATCAGGACGCTTAGTGGATTACCTTCCAACTAATTTGGAACTTCTTTGTGGAGAAACAATCTGTTATCTCCTTGGTTGGCATTCTGGCAGTGCGTGAAAAACACTTTAATTTCAGAAAGCTTCTGGAATCTCTGTTTTCCGAGGTAAAGGTTGGAGACTTTTACTGTGTGCTGCTTTGGTTCAGGTGTGTCTCTTTGGCAATGTCATGCTGTGCCTTGCATTTTTTCATTTTATTTTTTTGCTAGCTGATTTTAAGTTTCCTTGTAATGTTTCAACATGCCTTAATGGGATAATACAAATGAATAAATCTCAGGAAGTCATAGGACGTTGTCTTAAACTGAATCAGGTGGTTCGGATATCAAGACCATTATTATTGCTATTGTCAGTGCTCTCTAGATCAGGAGTTCCCAATCTAAGGTCTGTGGTCCAGATCCAGCCCACGGTGCCATTTCATGTGGCCCTGCACCCCTCCAAGGGCCTCTGAGAAACAAAATGGATGCCCCTTTGAAGCTGTTGGGACAAAATGGCCACCCCCCATTGTGCAGGCAGAGTAAAATGGCCATCCGGCCTTCGAAGCTGACTGTGAGAGCGTGACCTGGCCCCCGGCTTGAAAAGGTTGGGAACCCCTACTCTAGAGTATCAGGCAAGAATGTTTTCTGGTTCTTCCTGCTGATTCCAGATGGTTTCCACTGAAGGTCCCTGATTAATCAGTCAAGGTCAGACATGGTCAGGGAGTTACAGGGTTCATCTTCGGTTGTCAAACAACAAGAGGTTGTGAAATCGTACTTTTTGGACTGTAGAGCCCAGAAAGTAACATTTCCCCTCTCTGATTATATGCTGAAGATGCTTAACTATAATCACTTTGAGCTGTAAATGAACATTTAAGATACAGTATTGCATCTTTTATAGGCGGCACCTGCATGACTTATGCACTGAAATTGGATCCAGATAACCCTGCTACTTGGATACCCAACTACTGTAAAACAGGAGGAGGGTGTGGAGCAGCCATGAGGTCAATGTGCATTGGACTGAGATTTCGTCATCCAGAACAACTGGAAACCTTGATTGCCATCAGTATAGACAGCGGACGCATGACTCACCACCATCCTACTGGCTACCTTGGATCCCTGGCTTCTGCTCTCTTCACATCTTATGCTGTGAATCGTAAGCCAGCCCATGAGTGGGGCAAAGGGCTGATGGAGGTTCTGCCAAAGGCAAAAAGCTATATCAAGAGCTCCAATTCCTGGGTGGAAGAGAACTTGAAGCACTGGTGAGCAGCGGGTGCTGTTTTTAGAAGTAGTTTGAAGATTCTAAGGGCATCTGACATGATTACAATAGATACAGGTGTGATGGTGAACAGGTAGAGTGGTACCCTTTTCTATCGAAAGCACAATACAGTATCTGAATATTAGAGAGGTTAGATGATGCCTACAAGCATAAAGTGTTGAAACGTTATCTCAGTTTGTAAACTGGAGAAACTTGTTACACAGACCTCAAACGTGTCTTGACAGCTTGGGAGGAGGGGTTTCAATACTTTTGATGAGTACTGTATTTTCTGGCGTATAAGACTACTTTTTAACCCCGAAAAATCTGCCAAAGTCGGGGGTCGTCTTATAGGACAGGTACTTAACTGCAGCTGACAAGTATATTCCAGACTCTATGTTTTAACTGGAAAAGTTGGGGGTCGTCTTATACGCCCAGTCGTCTTATACGCCGGAAAATACGGTATATTATTTACATTTATACAGGTTATATTCCTATCCATTTAAAAGCAGAGTCTTAGATGTGCACATGCATAATCCCTGTTCCCCATTATTTCAATGCTGTGGAGAAGTTACTTTCTGGAGCACAGATTTCCCAAACCAGCATGGTGAATAACAATTGATAAACTGGGTCCATGAAACCTCCTTCTATGGGAAGGCTGGGTTGGCCCTGTCCTTGTTCTTCTGCATGCAGGCAAAAAACCTTTCTCTTCAGGCAGGCTTTCTTTTAATGACTGGCTACTCAAGAGAGATCTTAAAATGGCAGTACAGTGGTACCTCGAATAAAGTCCGATTTGGATAAAGTCGCGGTTTTCATGCACACGTGATGCATCACATAAAGTCCAAAACCGCTTAAAATGGACGCTATCGGAGGTATTTGGTATAGAAACCTCGGATAATGCCCATTTTTTGGACATTATCCGATGCATCGCCCATTTGATTTGGATAAAGTCCAAAATCGGATAAAGTCCAAACTTAAATTATTAAATTATACAATATAATATTGTATAATTCAGGGGTGTCCAAACTTTTTGGGCTATGGGCCAGCCACGTGGTTCCTCCCACTGGAAGTGGAAGTAAAACGCACCTTGCCATCTGTTTTGCAACAGGATGAGATAGATTTTAAGCTGCCATTTTCTCTGCTTAAACCAGAGGTGCCCAAACTATGGCCTGCAGGCCAGAACCAGCCCCAATACTAATTCATCCAGCCCACGCTGCCCTCATCGCTCCCAGAAGCAGAAGTAAAACGCGCCTGTACGGGCACATTTTACTTCTGCTTCTGGGAGCGATGAGGGTGGCGTGGGCCGGATGAATTGTTGTTGGGGGCCAAATCTGGCTCCACAGGCTGTAGTTTGGGCACCCCTGGTATAATTTATTGTTTTTAGCTTGTAATACCTTTATTTTTTAATACTGCAAGCTGCAGTATTTTAGGAGAAAGGTGGGGTAATCTTTCTCTCTCATTCCCCCCTTCTGTTTCCTAGGAATTACTTTGAAAGCCAATGGAAGAAATACTTGGAAACGAGAGGCATATCAGACGGGAAGTCCCTTCCATCTTTTCCTGAGGTTTATGGTGTGAAAGAGAGAGAGGAATTTTACAAATCTGTGAGTTTCTCTGGCTGGGGAGGCAGCAGTGGTCACGATGCCCCAATGATTGCTTACGATGCTTTCCTCGGCTCTTCAGACTGGACTGATTTAGCTCTTCGGGGCTTTTTCCATGGTGGAGACAGTGATTCCACTGCAGTCATTGCTGCATGCTGGTACGGGGCAATGTATGGCTTCAAAGGGGTCAGCGCAAGAAACTATAAAGAAATTGAATACAAAGACCGACTGGAAAACATAGCGAGAGAACTGTATCACCTCAGCTTGATTGCAGAGCACTGAAATGGCATGGGGAGCATGACTTAGATGAGCTTGCAAAGAGAATGAATTTCCTAATAATCTCTTGTTTTGTTTTCTGATATGCCTCGTAATCTCTGCTGCTGCCATTTTTTCCTCCAAAAGTAGTAAATTTGCAGTTCTTTTGGAAGTGAATAGAGTAGGTTTGGAACCTTGCTCTAAATATTGGGGGTGGGGTGGGGACAAGGACTTGGGTAGATGGCTTAATTAGAGGGACTGGATTGGGCTAAGTAGGGTTGCATCCCCCCCACAAAGCAAACTAATTTGGACCACTTCTCTTTAAAAAGAAACCAAAGCAAAAACCTCCCTTGTCTCCATGTTTTCTCCTCTTTGAAGAGGAAGCTTTTGATTTACAGTAGAACCTCTGATAAACATCCAAACTCCTTTCCATGGAGTCGGTCGCTATGCGATTTTGGACGTTATGCGGTTCCTATGGGGAAATGCGTCGCATAAAGTCCAAAAAAAAGGTCGAAAACGGATGTTATCCGAGGTTCCTATACCAATACCTCAGATAACGTCTGTTTTTTGAGCAGTTTTGGACATTATGCGAGGCATCGCGTGTGCATAAAAACCGCGACCTTTTGCGAATATGACATTACCCGATGCGGATGTTATGTGAGGTATTACTGTACTTTCCCCCCCTTAAAAAGCATAGTATGTCATCCCTAAGTAAAGGTCTCCCTTGCTCGAAAGCCAGTCATATCCGACTTCAGGGTACAGTGCTATACTCTGTTTACGACCAAAGAGCCAGTGCTGTCTGCGTCTGCAGACATTCCCATGGTCACGTGATAGGCAGGACTAGATGCTGGAGCACACAAAATGTTGTTACCTTTAGCACTGAAGAGACATCTATTTATCTACTTGCAATTTTTGGCTTTCGAACTGGTAACGTCAGCCCCTGCTTAGGCTCTAACACAAACTTCCAGGCAATAGCTTTTTGGGGCAGTTGGGTGTCCTTCATAGTTTATGTAGTCAAGACGAAAATAAAAAAATGCAAAGGACATTTTACTTTTAGATCAGGGGTGGCCAAACTACAGCCCATGGGCCGGATCCAGTGGTAGGCATCAGCAGGTTTGCACTAGCAGAAATTCTGGCTGGCCCCGCTCATTTAAGGTTTGAAATAAAGTAGTCCTAATTCGGGTGCAACGCAGGGCTTTTCCCCTGGCCACGCCCACATATCACTTTCAAAGTGTGGTAGTAAATTTTTTTGGAGCCCACCACTGGCTGGATTCAGCTTGAAATACCAAATCATCCAGCCCACGCTGCCCCCACTGCTACCGGAAGGAAACGCCCCATGCATGGGCAAAACACTGCCGTAAATGCACCCACAGCTGCTGTAAATACATTTACGACAGCAGCGGGAGGGACCACGTGACCTGCCCGCGGCTCAAAAAGTTTGGGAACCCGTTCTGGATGCTATTCTTGAGCTTTCCAAGAATGTTTAAGCCCAGTCCCAGAATGTTAAGTATTAAATAAAAGAGCTTACATTTTGAAACGCTTGAAATACAAAACATGTAAAGAATTCAAGTAATGTGTTGGTTACCACTGCTATTTGAATTGGATGGAATTTTTCTCTTTCTTTGCTTCACTGAGACGGTTTGTTTTGCATTTTCTATTGCTAACTTGTTTAGAGTTCTTGTCATTCAAATATAGGTTATTAATTTCTTGCTCTTTCACCTTTTTCCCCTCTTTGGTTTCACATTTATGATTATGAACAATATTTCATGTAACATTATTTTTTGACCATCATTAATAATATTCTTGCCAGACTTGCTTGTGCCTATTCTTCTTCCATATCAAGGAAAAAAGAAGCCACCTTTGGAAAATTCATTCTGTAGCTCCTTTCGCCTGACCTAATGTGATAAAGATTCACCAGCAACATAAGGTTGCCATTGCCCGGGGTATGCCCGATTGTGGTTCAAAAATACCACAATCTTTGAGGAGGGTCTGAACGGCAGGTGTACTCACTGGGACTGAATCTATAAGGGGAAACCTACATGAAGGCTTTTAAGATACTTTGCAAGCAAGAAGTAGTTTTCTTTTACTAGTAAACTATTTTAATAGTTGCTGCCATTGAACCATACCTGTCAATTATCCCGCATTGGCCGGGATTTCCCGTAATTCAGCCCCACTTTTTCTATTTTCCTGTCCAAAGCCGCTGCCATTCCGTAATTTGACGGCAGGGGAAACTAGTTACTGCACATCCTCTTCTGCACAGAACACTTCTACACATGCGCAGAACCCTTCTGCGCAGGTCCCGTATTCTCCGGAGCTGCGCTTGACAGCATACCCTCTGCCCCTTCCCTCAGCAAAACGTCATGACTCTTCATGGACTTCTTTCTCCCCAACTGGCATTCTGTTTTGCTTTGTTTATGGGGAAACCACTTCTTCCAAATATGTTTCAATGCCTCTTAATTCCAGGCATAGCTGAAAAATCTACAGCTTTTCCAATTCAGCACCATGAGGGAAGAGACCAATGAAATCTGTCCCCTAGCACTACTACAGGTGGCTCATCACAAACCACTTGGCAGAGCTTGGGCGCATGTATCCAAGTGCTGATGCTGCCAGTGCCTGCAACAGCTGCTCATTCATGCTTTGAGCGGGAATCACTCCCATATGCAGCTACCTTGCCAAGTGCATGGCTGTAGCATGAACGGAGGGCTCTGCCACAGCTGAAGATAGAATCTGACACTATAGTCATTAGTAGGGTTGTAGCGAGAGAGAAGAAGCTGCTTGGATAGCACGGGATCACAGCCATCAACGTAAGATAGCAAGCCACAATTTCAACACAGTTTACTACAGCTCTTGCATGTGTTGTATAAAACATTTAGTGCAACATGGTACAAAGTTGTCTTTAATAATAACAAGAAGAATTAAAAAAAATCCCACACTGTGTTCTCACACCATGCAAAGAAAAGCTTGTTCCTTTCCCTCTGGGTAATGAAAGAATTGTCCAGAACGGTTTGTTACACCATCTTACAGGCAAGGCCCTCCCACACTGGACAACAGGGCAGCAGAAGGGAGAAGCAATTTGCAATGAAATCCATTATAAATGCCGCTTTGGAGAGCTCTACTGCCTTCGATAATATATATCTCTGCATATTTTCAGGACTCTGTAGCTACAGATTATAATGTGCGGGCACTGGAGGTCGCTATGGGACAACTTTCAACAGGCAGAAGGCATGAGAGGAAGGGAAGAGTCGCTGGTTATGTAGAAAAACAGTGATGCTCCCAGGTCAGTTTGGCAGATTTCCAGTGCAAAGAGAGAAAGGGAAAGAGCTGTTCTTTAGGGCAGGGAATTACCTTGCCAACTTATTTCCTTTTTAAGAGCTGAGCTGTTATAATTCTTGTCCCAAAGCCGTTTATGTACAGGACATTTAACGTTTAGAAAACAAGAGAGAAGCTAGGGCCATGATGGTGAACCTTGGCACTCCAGATGTTCTTGGACTTCAATTCCCAGAAGCCCAAGCTCCCTGTGAATCCACACAAATGGGTTTACTGCGATTCATCCGGCTGTTTAACGTCCACTTCCGGGAGCGACGAGGGCAGCGTGGGCCGGATGAATCACAGTAAACCCATTCGTGTGGATTCACAGGGGGCTTGGGCTTCTGGGAATTGAAGTCCAAGAACATCTGGAGTACCAAGGTTCGCCATCACGGAGCTAGGGGCTCTTTTTTGTTTAGCACTTCACTCCCTTCTGAATATAAAGGCAGGCAGGCAGAAAGTGTCAGTGACTTCAAGTTACCCAGGAGTTCTTTCTTTCTCTTTCAAATATAGGAATAACAATAGCTGGGGGAGGCAGGGTACTTTTGGGATGCTTTATTGCAGGGGTGCCCAAACTACGGCCCGGGGCCAGATGCAGCCCCCCCCCCCCCCAATGCCAATTCATCCAACCAGCAAAACCCTTGTTGCTCTTGGAAGCAGAAGTAAAACACATCCATGTAGGCGCATTTTACTTCCGCTTCCAGGAGCAATGAGGGCTTTGTGGGCCGGATGAATTGGCATCAGGGCCCACATTCAGCCCCCGGGCCATAGTGAGCCTCCCTGAACCACGTCACCGGCCCACAGCCTGAAAAGTTTGGGCAACCCTGCTTTATTGGAATGTTACAAAATCCTCTGTGGGGAAAGGAGACGCTTTTTTAAAATAAAAAAACCTTAAAGTTTGGATGGATACTATGAATTTGGCCGAATGTGAGTGAGCTGAACATGTAGATCTCCTTTCAGCAGAGCCTGTGAGGAACAGAATACTCTGCACGACTCTCCCCACTGATGAAGCATATTAAGGTTACTAGAGTGCTCCAGTAGAATAATCTCCCAAGACAAATGTTTTTCACTTTCTAGGAAGCTCTCCTGTCCCTAGGTCAGTGGTGGCGAACCTTGGCACTTCATGTTTTCTGGGACTTCAATTCCCAGAAGCCCATGTCTCTGTGAATCTGCACAAATGGGTTTACTGAAGTCCCAGAACACCTGGAGTGCCAAGGTTCGCCACCACTGACCCAGGTCTCCACCTACTTCCCCCACTCCACCCCCACACCCCATAATCAAGGCAGCAGAACATGCTGGCATTCTCGCCTTTACACGGAAACTGTCATTTTATGAGAAAGGGAACGGCCAGCTGTGCTAGGAAGACTCATTAGGAAGACAGCGTACCTTAGTTTTCTAGAAATCATGCTTTCCTGTGCTAGCAGAGTCGGGGGCATGAGTGTACCAGTCCGTTGGGCCTTACATACATTTTCTAGTTCAGGAGATTAGCAGTTGGCTTAATCGGGCGTAAGAGTGCTCCCCGTACTGAGCCCAATTTTTCTTTATTAATGTCATGTCTTTCACAGAAAGAACCTTTTTTTTTGCCCTAGCACAGTCTCATTGTCCACAAAACTGTGGCATTGCAGGGCTTGGAGTACACGAGGGGAGGCAAGGGGTGTTGCACCTGGAGAAATAAAGCTGAAATAACAAAATGGCACACACACATTAACAATAGGAAAAAAGATATAATTGTAATCTTCTCTTGCCTGATGCCCATTCATTTTCATAGGGCACAAAATGAATGTGGGTCAATACATCCACATTTTGTTAGTTCTGTGTTTGAGCATCGCACCATTATTACAAAGCCAGGTCCTCTCAGAGAGGCAGCTATTTTCTCCCCTCTTCCTAAACCATTACTTTGGCCAACCGAATGTCGCCAGAGTAATGAGTTTAGGATTTTGGCCCTGCGCTCTTCGCCAAAGGGTAGCAGTGTAGCGTAATGAAATTCAGAGGACAATTGTGTGCGGTTTTTGTAAACAGATATTTTTTTACAGGCAGCAGTACTAGAGGGTTACCAATGTTCCTGTCTTGCTGATGCATACAGGACTTTGCTGGGCTGCAACTGGACCAAGTAATATAGTTGTAAAGCCACTCCATGTACATCTGTCAGTCCTTAAAATGAGAAACAGCTGGAAACCCAACTATGTGATCAGGCAGAAAATGATGTCGCTTGGCAAGGCGTGGTTCTGTTTCTAGTTCTTCCATAACAAAAGGCAACCGGTCGAGTTCTTTCGGACCCTCTCTAGTACCAAAGGACTGACGGCTCTCAAGCCAAGCTCATTTGACAAGAAAAACAACTCAATCAAAACAGTGTTCCTCCCAACTGTGGCACAACCAGAGCCCCACCAAAACCAGTGTACTCTGGGGATTGTTCTTGGCATAGTATAAGAAGAATACATCTTTGAGCAACATCATTACAGTCCAAAGAGCAAATGGAGAGAACTGATGGTGGAAAAAAATCCAATATGAAGATTCATTATATACAACGCACAACATGAACCTTCCAACCCTACTTTGTCATTAGCTGGGCGTTCACAGGCATTCTGGGCTGCGCAACCTTCTCTAGTTCCAAAAGATGAAATGAGCCCCCCACCCCCTGTGGAGCTGAGCCAGGATCCAGAAAGTATAGATACTGGGAGGGAAGGAGGGGAGAGACAATAAACACTTCCTTTGGGTTCCAGGTGCACTGTCACCTCCGTTTAGGGTCTTCCCAATTAATCTATAGTTCCCGGGTGGATGCTGAGAACCGGAGGCTCCAGACAGGTGGGAGAATAGTTTAGGTGGGGCTCTTTGATCCATAGCAAGGGGACCCCATTCTTGCCTTCAGAGTTCTTGCTAGAGTTCCTACTTTTGAATCGTACCAGCAGGATGGTGATGATGAGGATGCCAAAGATGGGAAAGGGATAGAAAAACACAAAGTAGAAGAGGGAGTCGTTGGAGCAGATGAAAGACTGCAAAGAGGAACCTGGAAATGGAAGACAGGAGACAAAGATGAATATTCAGAACAACATATTTCATTTCCTGTATATACTAGCTCAATCATTTTTTACGAATATTATATACATGGCTGGCGAGAGGCAGAAATAATCTAAATTGAATGTAGGATTTTCATAGAATTACAAATAATTCAGTATTAACAGAATGTTTATAATCTTAGTACTAAACACTACATTTTTGTTAACATTTACGTTTAACAATACAGTGGAACCTTGTATAACTAATGTATCATACAACGAATGTATCATACAACAAAGATTATTTGAAAAAAATATGTTGCATTGTACAACGAAAATCTCTATGGGATGCATCGTACAACAAATATTTTTCTTTGTACAATTTTTCCCATAGAGATTTTTGTTGTACAATTTTCCCCATAGAGATTTTCATTGTACAATGCATCCCCCATAGGGATTTTTGTTGTATGATGCATGCATGCATACAACAAAAAACAATGTATAGCGAAGTGCCTTGTGGAACCAATTATTTTCATTATACGAGGCTCCACTGTACTATTACAATATTTTCATGTCCGTAAAATGTACTGGAAACAACAACAACAACAACAACAAAAGAATTGCAATTGTCCCTTTCAGAAAGTTTGGATACGACTGGCTTTTGAGCAAGAGTTACCTTTACCTAGTAAATAATGTAGCTTTTATCAAGTTCTAAAGTAGACCCACATGCTCCTCTACTCACTGTTGCCAAGAATGGGCTCTGTCAGAGGTTGTTCCCAAGGGACTTCTTAACCTGTGCTCAAAGTCCACCAGCACAAGATGACCCATCCTGTCAGCTAACATTTGGGAACAATTTAGCTGATTAAGCACCCTCTTAAGCATGATCTTATGTTGTATTAGGTAACAGTCACCCTTATTCAAAAGCCAGTTGTATCCAATTCTAGGGTGCAGTGCTCATCTGTTTACAGCAAGTGCCAGGGCTGTCTGCATTTACAGACATTTATTTGGTCATATGGCAGGCATGAATAGACGCCGGAATATACAGAATGCTGTTACCTTCCTGCCACAGAGGTATTTTGCTTTCGAACTGCTAGGTTGGCAGGAGCCGGGACAGAGGTAGCTCACTCCATTGTGCAGCACTTGGGTTTCGAACCACTGACCTGCCGACCTTCCAAGGCAAGTTCATCATCTTAACCACTAAGCCACCTTCATTGTCGCCAACCTCATTCCGTATCGGGGCTCAAAATGGAATTTGACAGGCGGAGGGGTGAGAAACCAGGTGCACCTAGTTTGGACTTCTAGGCCTTGCTACCCAGTCCTCCTCACAAGCTGCCAGGTGACCAATTACTCCCACAGATACTTTTCCGTATCCAGCCCTGAGAAAGGTTTCTCTAGCCTGAGTTTTTCCTTTATCTCTCCTCCTCCCGGGCGATCCTCCAAGGACATGCAATGGTAGCGCGATAAACACATACGTTGAAAGAATCCATGACTCCATGAAACACTACTTCGAATTGTCTTTCATGGAAAAGGGACTAGACACCATGGAAAAGGGACCCAGCCGGGCCTCCCTCCTTTTATTGCAATAAGAAGCAAAACAGTGTCCATAAATCCAATTGAAATATACAAATGCAAAGCATTGTAATTGCTAAAACACTCATCTGTTTAAATAACTTCAAAGAAAAATATCCCATTCCTGGGTCCTTAACTCTCTAAACCTAAGTTCGCATAACTTAACTGAAAATAATTCGGCTAAGTGTCGCTTTGGCGAGAAATGCACTAAGTCTGGAGACCTAGTTCCACTCCTTCTTCCAAAGAAATGGCCTCGCTTCGGCTCCATTTCAAAGTCACATCTCTGCCTTTCCTGGCGGCAGTTCAGAACTTCAAAGAGCTCCGTTGCATCCGATGAAGACTCCTTCCGACTCGGCAAAAGCCGGTCTTTTTATCCTAAAAGATCCCTCTTCCTCCGACCTAAGGAATTTGAGTGTCCTTGAGATTAGATCTGAGATAAGATTTGCATTATCTCTCCTCGATCTTTCAAGGTCGAAACTACCTGGCAAGGTGCCCAAGGGTGAACTTGCCCCCCCCCTTGTGTGAGTGAATGACCTTACAAGTTCAAATGGATATGAACTTGAAATTCAAAGTGTGAACAGGTGTGATGGGTTATGGGAGTTCTTCCCTCAGTAATTAAAGACCTCTAGGGGCGCTAATCCCGATGACATAATGCTATCCTGGAAAGCATTCATGCTAAATGCATGAAGAAGTTTCGTTTCTCCTGCCAAGAAGCAGCGGTGATTGACTTAAATCAAGGTAACGTTTTCCAAGTTCATTACATTCACCTTTCCCCAAAAATGCTCCCAATGACCTCACCTGAGTCTTGCACATAAACTGCAGTTGAGCCAGAGTCCTCTTCGGTCAGTTTGTACCACGTTCCTCGGGGGTTAGGCAGCCACTCTTCCACCTGGCAAGAGTAATTGGCAGAATCCGTGGCAACCGCCTGTAACACAGTCAGCCGATATAACTTGGCTGACAGCCTCTGAAAACGCAGCCGGCCCTCCCAAGGGCTGCCTTCTCGGCTAAAGATGGCATCCTGGCTCACTTTCAACAAGATCACCCTCTCTTCCGCATCCTTGTGGCCAGCACGCCCCTGCTTTTCTTTTGCTTTTGTGGTGAACCACATCACAGCGAAACGTGAATCTCGGCTAGAGGCTGACAGGATGTTGCAATCCAAAAGGAAGTGGCCTTGCTCTGCCACTGTGAGGTTGGCTGGTGTTGTGTCCACTTGCAATGAGGCATCTGGAGATTAGCGAGAAGCAAGTAAAGAGACAGATTAGTTTAACTCTCTGCACTCATAGAGGCACCCAGGCAGAACCAGGGCTCCTGTCACAACACACAATTGTGGACAGAGCAAAGAGTCCCTGTGAATCACTCTTAGAGAAAAGGCTCCCTGAAAAGTGGCTTCTTCTTGTGCCCTAGTTGAATCTGAATATTGGCCATCCTCATGGCGATCAGCCATGAAGACTGTCCTTTCATTTGCCTTCTGCACTGCAGCATGACACCCCCCCACCCCCGAGCCACTGATCCAGTTCTGTGAATCACTTTCTGGTCCTGAACTCTTTGGGCACACAAAGTCCTCATCAGGCCCAGGCTAGTATTGATGAAGCTGCTGCCCTCCATCAAGATGGCTTCAAGTGGGATTTAATCCACTTGGGGACCATCAACCTTCCTTGTAGACTTCATACCCAAGGACATTATTCCTCAAGGTTGTCAGATTAGTTAGCCATCACCTGGAGATTGGCGTTGAGTCACTGGCAGTGTGGTCTACTCCAGGGGTCAGCAAACTTGGTTCTACAGGTATTCTTGAACATAAATTACCAGAAGCCCAAGTCAGTAAACTTGCTGATTTATTTATTTATTTATTATTTAAATTCAAAATTTTATGCCGCCTGATCAGGTAAACCCGACTCTGGGCGGCTCACAAGTTAAAACATACATAAATAACAATTGAACCATTAAAAACCCAACATACCCACCCACCTATCCCATTCATCTTTAAAAGACTACCCACGTTAAAACTGGCTGCATTGGAATTAAAAGAAATGGGGGCTTATTTAATGAGCCAACAGGCGGGGACCATCCTTCCATCTGGGCCCCACACCTATCCCCACTCAGTCTTGGAGGGATTCAATTGTAGCCCATTGTCCCCCATCCAGACCCCAACCGCTTCCAGACATCTGGATAGGACATTGACTGCATCACGGGGGTCCCCATGGGCCGAGATATATAACTGGGTATCATCAGCATACTGATGATACCTCACCCCATGGGTGAGCTCATGATCAGAGCTTCTGGGAATTGAAGTCCTAGTCATCTGGAGAAGAAGTTTGCTGGCCCCTGGTCTACTCTATTACCATAGCAGGATAACCTATTACCATAGCAGGATAACTGGCCAGAGTTTAGTATAAGGCTCGTCACAGTAATAATGACATAAGAACAGCCTTGCTGGAAGAGGCCACAGCCCATCCAGTCCAGCATTCTGTCTCACACAGTGGCTCACCATTTGTTACAGGGTATTCCCATGCAGATGCCTTTACCTGCTTAGGACTCCCTGGAAATGGAATTGAGAGATATCCATCAACCTTCCTTGTGGACTTTGCCACCGGAGGCCACTAGTCCTCAGGGTGGTCAGGTTAGTTAACCACCACCTGACACTCGGCATTAAAAAAAAGAAAAGTGGCTGGTATAAACAAAATAGTCAGACTCCCAGCAAATGACTGGCTGTTGACAAGATATGGGTGTTATATTTTTCGAGGTGGGTGAATAACGCACTTTTGGGTGATCTGCTTTTAAACCGTTCATTATGTTTTAATATGTACAAGTATTTTTCTTATTTATTTCTGTCTTTTTTCGTGAGTTCCCATTTGGGAAAAGGGTGAGAACAGACGCACAAACAAAATATTAAGGCCATCCTGGGAGGGATGTCACAAAACCACCAATGCATGAGAAGAGTAAACCAAAAGGATCAATATCACAACAGGTGGAATATAGACTTTTACATTTCACTATTTTAAAACGAACCGATGCTGATTTGGCAGCCCGGAATGACCTTTTTGAAGACCTTCACTGTGTAGAGTAAGAAAGTGCTTATGCTACCCTGGGGGATTGCTTGGCCTTCTAAGAACCATAGTTATATAACATGGTGTTGCCGTGTAATTGGAGATGCTTCTGATACACATCAGAAAGGTACAGTTGCAACTTTTCCTGACAATTTTGGGAACATTCAAAAAGAGAAGAATCATGACTGTGAGGCAAACAATCTGGGCACTTCCCATTCAACCTCAGCCATGGAATCTTCCGTTTGCCATTACTGGAGCACTATGGGATGGACCCACAGGGAGCAGAAAATGATGTAATCTCTGACATACAAAGTTGCACCAAAATATGCAGTAGTTTCCCACTTTTGGCTTACCACACATTTAGGACTTTTACTCCCAGAACCCCAAGACAGTGTGGACCACAGTTAAGAACTCTGTGAGCTGAAGTCCAGTTTCTGTGGAGGGTTCCCATGGATCGGCCCCAACCCCAATGCCATCTCATCCAGCCAGTCGCTGCCTCCGCCGTACCCACAAGTGGAAGCGGGCGCGTTTACATCATCCCTAAAACACACCTGTGCATGCACAAGTGCGCCTGGCATAAACATGGAAGTGGGTGCATTTACGTCAGTCCTGAATGTTCCCACTTCTGCTTCCAAGGGGCGTGATCTGGCCCACGACGCTGTCCGGGGACCTGGTCAGGCCTGCGATGGAAAAAGATTGGCCACCCCTGGACTAGAGGATGCAAAACAGATTTGGGCTAGCTGGCCATGCTTAGCATTTCCTCGGTATGAGGACTCCTGCCTTGGGCACAGTAACAGCTACAGCAGGAGTATGCTAACTAGTAACTTCCCAATATTTTGGACAATGCCCCCAAATAAGCCCCAGCTTGCATGGCCTATGATAAGAATTATGGGAATTGTAATCCAAAACATATGATGAGCACCATCTTTCAGGGCACCGCAAGAGCTGAGAGGGCATGCAGAAAGGAAGAAAAGGGTGCCTTGGTGTTATTTGGTCTGTGTGGAGAAATGCTGAGCCAAACCATTTTCTCACAATTCAGGTGTAGCTACTAGGAGGGCGAGAGTTGGTGTCATCTGGAGAAATGCTGTCCCCAAAAGCTTACATTATCTTGTGAAGTACTGGCCAAGGCAACCTGACCATGAGCCAAAATACAGCAGGCTTAATGCCAACTAACTCTAGCTGCCTTCTCATGAAGATGTGCAAGTTTCCCAGTATACCAGAAGATTCAAACCTAAAATGGGCCACATGTTTTTGGATGACTATCTTTATCTCAGTGAGAGTTGCCATCTTTCTATACTTAGAAATCTGCCTGCTATTATTGTGAGAAACCTTAGGAAAAGTATTAGTCTGGATTATTTTTCTGTCCTTTAGATACAATAAAATCTCCACAGCTGGTGTGTCTACGGGGAGTGTGAATTTGAAAGAGTTAGTCCTAAATCCTGTTTTGGCTCCTTGGTCAGGTACAGAGGAAAGTGGTTCTATGTTCCTATTCCGCAGGGCTGACTTTGGCCTTAAGGGGGTTGAGTTACAAGGGGCGTTGACTCTATGGATACTCCCAAGTAAGTTTTGGGTGAGCACAAGTGGAGTGCAACAGGCAGGAGATTCCGGGCTTTAAGTGCCTGGGTTTCTAAAATCCCTTGGGGCCAACAAGATCTTTATGGTATGAGTAATAGGGTGGGAAAAATTAGCTTACTCTTTGGAATCTCATAATACTTACTTGTTCACATTGTGCTTGTCACAACAAAAGCAGTAACTGCAAAATAGAGAATACAACCAACTGTACATTAAAAGTCTAGATGAGATGTTTCCTCTCTTTGGGCTTGGTCATAGTTTCACGGTCTCAAGGTTGGTAAACCTGATCAATAGTGCCAAAGGGTGTTTTCAGAAGAAGGGATGGATTCATTGAGCTAAAGGAACAGAACAAAGGACTGCCGGAGTACAAAGACATTCGTTATTTCTCCACCTTGTCAGTAAGTCAAAAAATTTGTGAGTTTTTTTTTTTAAAAAAATACCAAATTAATGATTCCCTCTCAGCACTTTGTTTACACAGCTCAAGAATTTACACCCCAAATTAGAATGTTTCCCCTACTGTAGCTTGAGGCTGCTAACAGGCCATCTGAGAACTTTCAGCCTGAAAGCAGAACATGGGAGCTTAGCAATAATGTGTGCAGCATTCACAACTATTACTGCCCGGAGGCATCCCTCCCCCAGAGATATTGGGTCTTTCTTCTTGAGACTGAATAGTTGAAAAGAAGTTTCTCTAGCAAAGATGTCAGAGATAAGATTTCCACTCTCTCCCAGGAGTTGCCTCATTCTTTGGAGTGCAAAATCATGTCCAAGTGGATTATAGCTCTGCTAAATCCTATTCTGTCAGCTGATATTTGTAAACTATATTACGGATATTTTATAGGCATAAATCCTTTTCAAGCAACATAAGGAACATGTGCGAGGCACCTAGCAGCAGATGCACTGATTTGACTAGATTTTACAGGCCATATTTTAGCCTTTCATTTCTGTCACAAATCAAAAGCTGTGGCTAAAACGTATGCTTCAAGGCCTTCAAAGTCATATATTTCTCTATCTCTTAAAATATCTTCTGTGCTTTCATTTTATCTATTTTGAAATGTTTCCATTATAAAAGGAAAAGGTTGCCAGCAGTTCAGCATCAAAACTTTCCACATGCACATTTCATCAGTCATTTATCTCTCACGGAGCTGCATTTTCTCCCCGCTTTGCACTGCTTGTTAACTCTGAAATGAGATCTTGAATGTGCGCATCCAAAGAAGCCTCTGAACTTTACAGTTATCTCCCAGTACATGCACACACGTAATCAAAACAAACCAATGGGAGTTTGATGGAAAGTATAACTGTACCTCCAAGACATTTAAAAACTACATTAAATCAAAGCAAAATGACTTTATTTTCAAAATACGCCTCAGCTTTATTTCCTCTGTGTGACCTGTGGAGTTAGGGACACAGGGATGGTGAGGGGGAGGAAGTGAACAGACTCCTCTTTAGTATTGTGAAAAAGATGTCTAATTTCAAAAAACATCTTAGTGGATCATCTTTGTATCTGGAATACAACAGCAGCTTGCCTTCCACATGACAAATACCAGCTGCAGAACAGTATCGGTTGCTGCTGCCACCAGTTTCATCTCACTAGCTTAGATGTGGAAAATATATTTTTGGGGAAACTAAGATGACTATAGCACAGAGGAAAACACCTGATACTGAATGTGACCACTGGTCCATCTAGTCCCGTGATGGGGAACCTTGGCACTCAAGATATTCTTGGCCTTCAATTCCCAGAAGCCCCAGCCCCCATGAATCTGCACGAATAGGTTTACTACGATTCATCCGGTCCGCGCCGCCCTCATCGCTCCTGGAAGCAGAAGTAAAACGCGCCCTATGGGCGCGTTTTACTTCTGCTTCCAGGAGCGATGAGGGCGGCGCGGACCGGATGAATCGCAGTAAACCCATTCGTGCATCGTGGGGGCTGGGGCTTCTGGGAATTGAAGTCCAAGAACATCTGGAGTGCTAAGGTTCCCCATCACAGATTTAGCCTAGTACTAAATACCATGAGGGATAGCAGCAAACCAGGACTTGGGGTAGGATGCTTTCTTTATTCTAATTGCAAGTCCCTTGCAGTTTCCTGGTGGTCTTCCATAAGACCATTATCCAGAGCTATTTCTGCAGGGACATGTTAGAGGTAGCAGTGATGAAAAATGGGAGGCAAGGTATTGGCTGCCATTTCCAGCTTCAGAGATGAGTGCTGACAATTAAGTTGGCAAAATGCCATCGCCAATACAGGCGGAAAGTGTCCTCACACTTAGGTGAGTTTTGAGATTTGCAGAACCGATCAGAAACTGGAAAAAAGAGATCCAACTCTCCCTAAGCTGGAGGTATTGTTCGTGGGTTACAAAAGAAAAGGAGAAGAATCCAGGGAAAAATATAGGTATAACCTGGCCTTTTCCAGGTGCGAACGCCTTCCTATTTAAGGGAAAGAAGACCTGAAGATATAGACTGGAGTGACTGACAAAAGACCCAACCCTATAGCAGACAAACTCTACTGCTACAGTTGAATTGGTGGAAGATCCTGGAAATGCTGTTTCTTCGGATGACAACTCCAAAGTGATGCTGGCTATGGAATTCTGGGAACTGTAGTGCAAAAAGGCAACTTCTTTCAGCTTGGTGGGAGCTATTTATTTTCGCAGCCTAACAGGAGATTAGACATCACGTTTGCCGCTAAATAATAAACATGTATTTCAACTGGCAACTTTATACGGCCAACTTGCAATGAATGAGCAGTACTGTTACCCGAGTTCTTTCCCTCTGTTGCCCCTGGCCTTCACGTACATCAGTACTTTACCTGGTTGCTTCACTGTAAGTGTTGTCAAGCCAGACAGATCTGCTGCCCGTCTGTACCATGTATTTGTGGGGTCCAGGAGCCACTCCTCCACCCGGCAATCGTAGGTCCCACTGTCCTGTACAGTCAGGTTCTGGATAGTGAGCAGATACCGGCCAGGAGAAGGGCTCTCCACACGC